>OZ012736.1:303138744-304338744 GCA_963859935.3 Lathyrus sativus | reverse complement strand
CTTCTGGAGTATCTATTACAGAAGCTTTTGCAGAATCTGCTTCTGAAGAAAATCCATTGGCTCTGACAATTGTGGAAAACCCCTCTGTATCTGTTGCTCCTGACTCTGCATCCCCAATGGAAATTGACTATACTTCTATTCCTGCGTCCGAATCTGCTCCACCTTCTTCATATGAGATCAAGAAAGAGAACCCACATTTAGAAGATAAGATTGCAGTATTGGAAGCTGGACAATCTGAGATCAAGTCATGGATGGCTAAGCAAGATCAGAAGAATGAGAACATGGCAAAATGGATGATAAAGCAAGAAGAATCCTCATCTGAGATCACTCAACTTCTGAAGATGATTCTTTCCAAGCAAACCTAGTTTATGTTTTCTATATCTGATGTTTGTGCACATGTACTTGAATTTCTTATCTGATGATGTGTCTGTTTTTAATCTGAATGAATGAATGACTATGTTGTTTTCCCTACATGAATATATCTTTTCTCTATTTCCTTTTATTTTGTTTTTAAAGTTTTCTTTTTTATTATGACAAAAAGGGGGAGAAAATGGATCTGACTATTCAAATAAACTCTACCTAAATGAAACTCAGACATATCTAATTATAACTAACGTTAACTCTTAGTATTTCAGAATATTTGAAAAATCTGACAAATTCTTTAAAAGTAACTCTGATATCCCTAGATCAAGTTTAACCAATCAGGCTCTGATTCTGAAATGTTCATCCAAGTCAAGATCAAATTTTTGAAACTATCAGGCTCTGATTCTGAAAAAGAATACTCATGCAAAAAGGGAAGTTTCTATTCCTTCTAAGTATTCAATTCAGGGGGAGATTCGTAATCTCAGGGGGAGTTATAATTATATTTTTTATTGAACAAAATTTCTTATGTTTTTGTCATCATCAAAAAGGGGGAGATTGTTAGAACACGGATTAGTTCTTAATTATATCTCTATGTTTTAATGATAACTCTTACGAAATTTTGTATTAAGAAATTATATACTCTAAAATTTGTTCAAGTATGTTTGTTGCAGATATTAAAGTGAATATCATTCTGAAAGCAAATTAGAACTAAACATGGAATTATGCAAGGCTCTAGAGCGTCAGAGGCATCTCTTAGAAGCATCTGAATGTTGTCTACAAAAGATTATGAGGGCTGCCTACAGAAGATTCTGAAGTAGAAGCTACAGAAGGATCTGAAGCAGAAGCTACATAAGCATATGAAGCATTGAAGACCTTTGCATGAAGAGTTTCAAGCATAGTTGTTCAGAAGACTCTGATAGTATTGTATGCTACAAGTACTGAGGATCTGATCCCAAACTCTGCTCTGAAATTACATGTTGAAAGCACACTTGCTGCAATGCTCTGATTCAGCAAACTCTGATGAACATCAAAGACTCTGATAACTCAAGGCTCTGATGGTTTTTGCTGAGTATTAGAAACTTGTTAAAGAAGAATTCAAAGTTATGTCCGTTGGTTTGGCCAAATGACTTTTTCCTCATTTATGCTAGACACAAGAACACAGACAAAAAGGATTTATCTGTGCATTCTACTTCTAGGAAAGGTCAAGTGATGTGAAGACAAAAAGGCTACAGCCCTTTTCAGTACACAACCTTCAACGTGAAAACAACTTGGACTTCTGTGCCTATCAAAGCAAGACTCCAACTCTCTTCTTCAGCTGACGAAAATTGAAATAAATTCAAAAGAAAAGCTCTCATACAATTTATTCTCTTTGCTGAATTTATTTCATAGTTCTTAAACTTAAGTGTAAAATCACAGTTGTGATATAGCTTACTTAGAAGCATTTAAACACTTGTTTTAGTTTTACATTTGATTGTAAAAGTCCTTGAGAAGATCCAGTTGTGATCAGTTATTCTTAAGAAGACTAAGAACATTTGTTCATAGTGCTTGCTATTGTAATCAGTTTGATAAATAGTGGATTAAGTCCATGTGGAGAAAGGCAAATCACTCATGATAGGGTGGACTGGAGTAGTTGAGTTCAACGAACCAGGATAAAAATCTTTTAGTTTTTATTGCCATAATATTTTCAATATACTTATTCAACCCCCCCCCCCTTCTAAGTATTTTCTCACCTTCAGTAACTACCAGGTTGAAACTGCGAAATTGCCAATGATTATTGGATTCATGAAATTCTTGAATTATAAGGGATAATGATGAAAAATAGCTTCAAATATTGTTGCATTTGATGACCAAAATTTGCCTTGAAATTTCTCTAAGTGTTTTGAAATCCTTCCAAACTTTAAAGCTCCATATCTCAAAATCTAAGTCTCTTTTACCCATAGGTCAGTTGCACACTTTATAGTATTTCATGAGAGCTATAAATTAACCTTTGGACCTGACCAAATCGATGTGTGGGTTGAATGTTATGATCTTTCAAAGTTGTAACCAAAATTAAGGTTTTCCCACACTTAGAACAAAAATCAAATCTCCAAGTTTACCCCTTTTGCAAGAAACCACAAAATTTTTGAGTTATCATGCTCAAATCCATTAATCAAACATGCCTTGATGAAATTTAGCTTGAATGCTTCAATTTGGACCAAAAACCCCAAAAGTCAAAGGATTAACTTTGTTAGATGAAACTTGTATCATATGAATTCAATTGTATGATCTTCAATGAACTTGAATCTTTGAACTATTCGATCATCATGGATAGGCTTCAAGGATGTAAATGAAAATGTCCTAAGGCTTGGTATCACGCATGGATCAAAATCTGGAAAAATTGACTTTTTCTTTATAAAACCCTAATTTAGGGTTAGCTGAAATTCGACTCCATTGATCATGCAATGAGATCAATCAGCACTTTATTCTTGTTGATTATAAACCTCTTCGGTGTATGGAAAAATTATTTAATAATGATCAATCCAAAACATTTACTGAACAAGCAATAGTCCTCTTAATTCCAAAGGTGCAAAACCCTAATTCTGATAGAAATCACACAAAAGAAAACTTGAAACAAAGGGAGGGTTAGCAAATATATCTGATGTTCCTAGGATGGTTGTGGAACCTAGGGGTCAAAATTTGGGGTACGACAGTTGCCTCTATTTAAATAGCTTTACCAGATGACAATCTCCATAAAATTGGGGTGAAAGGTATTTAAATATAGCAACCCAAACATATTACCCTTAGATGCAATGATATGCTAAGGATGACAAAACTATGCAGGTGCTGACATACTACAAACTCTACAGTGATGGTTAATAATGAAAAATGCAAAATGTTGACGACAACAGCAAACAGAAAGAAAAAAGAGACAACACAAAGACTTTCCACTCACTGGGGTAACAAAAACCGGGGTAATCGAAAGTGATCAGGCACAGGTTCAAACATGACCAGGATGATACTCTAGAGGAAGGAACTTCACTGGAGACAGAACCAAACAGGTAGTCTCAACTGGGGAAAATAGAGAATGTAGAAAAAGTATCTTTACTAGGAATAAAACCGGAAAGGAACACGCACTTCGCTCGGGTATCAAGTTGAATAAAAGACTGACCTCTAACAAGAGAAGCATACAGGACAAAACAAGACTTCATAGGGGACTAAACTAAACAGAGATGAGTTCAAATGGGATCTTCAGGAAAAAACCAGAGGAGAAAACAAAAACAAACTAACTGGACTTACTGGGGACAATGGTAACAAACAATCATCCTAAGATTCACTTAGGACATTGGTGACAACCAATCATCATAAAATTACAAGGCTAGATGAAAATTTCCAATAACCATTGGACTTGATGAAGTCAGTAATAACGGGGGTTCACAAGGTGAATAGGTAACAAAAAAATACCCCCTATTAATAACTATTAGGTTTAAGACAAACGCTAGTAACGACTAGACAACAAAAGGTGGATCGGTAACAACCAAATATTCCATTACCAATAACCATTGAGTTTGAGCAATGCTAGTAACTATAGGACATTCTACTAGGTTCCAGTAACTACTGGACTTTTTTGGGGATCGGTAATGACCATATCTATAATACCAATAATGATTGGATTTAAGCAATACCAGTAACTACTGGACTTTCAAAAGGATGCCAGTCACAACTGGACTTTCAAAAACAGGATAAGGTAATGACCAATGGAACAACACCCATAACAATTGGATTTAAGCAATGACAGTAACCACTGGACTTTCTGGCGAACTAGCAATGGCTAAACTTCATGGGGAAAAGCTGATGACCACCAGAACAAATTGAACTAAGGAATTATTAACGACTAGCCTCAAAGGGAAATACTGGTAACTACCAGGTTGAAACTGAGTAATTCCCAATGATTATTGGATTCATGAAATTCTTGAATCATAAGGGATAATTATGTAAAATAATTCAAAGATTGTCTCATTTGATGACCTAAATTAGCCTTGAAATTTCTCTAAGTGTTTTGAAATTCTTCCAAACTTTAAAGCTCCATATCTAAAAATCTATGTCTCTTTTGCCTATGGTTCAGTTGCACACTTTTTAGTATATGATGAGAGCTATAAATTGACCTTTGGATCTTACCAAATGGATATGTTGATTGAATGTTATGATCTTTTAAAGTTGTAACCAAAACTAGGGTTTTTCCACAGTTAGAACAAAAATCAAATCTCCAAGTTTACCCCTTTTGCAAGAAACCTAAAATTTTTTTAGTTATCATGCTCAAATCCATTAATCAAACATGCCTTGATGAAATTTAGCTTGAATGCTTTAATTTGGACCAAAAACCCCAAAAGTCAAAGGATTAACTTTGTCAGATGAAACTTGTATCATATGAATTCAACTGCATGATCTTTAATGAACTTGAATCTTTGAACTTTTCAATCATCATGCATAGGCTTCAAGGATGTAAATGAAAATTTTCTAAGGCTTGGTATCATGCTTGGATCAGAATCTGGGAACAATTGACTTTTTCTTTATAAAACCCTAATTTAGGGTTAGCTGAAATTTGGCTCCATTGATCATGCAATGAGATAAATCAGAACTTTATTCTTGTTGATTATAAACCTCTTGGGTGTATGGAAAAATTATTTAATAATGATCAATCCAAAACATTTACTGAACAAGCAATAGTCCTCTTAATTCCAAAGGTGCGAAACCCTAATTCAGATGGAACTCACACAAAAGAAAACTTGAAACAAAGTTAGGGTTAGCAAATATGTCTGATGTTCCTAGGATGTTGGTGGAATCTAGGGGTCAAAATTTAGGTTATGACAATTGCCTCTATTTAAATAGCTTTACCAAATGACAATCTCCATAAAATCAGGGTGAAAGGTATTTAAATATAGCAAACTAAACATATTTCCCTTAGATGCAATGATATGCTAAGGGCGAAAAAACTATGCAGGTGATGACATACTACGAACTCTATAGTGATGGTTTATGATGAAAAATGCAAAATGTTGACGACAACAGCAAAAAGAAAGAGAAAAGAGACAACACAAAGACTTTCCACTCACTGGGGTAACAAACACCGAGGCAATCTAAAGTGATCAGCCACAGGTTCAAACATGACCAGGATGATACTCTAGAGGAAGGAACTTCACTGGAGATAGAACAAAACGGTAGTCTCAGCTGGGGAAAATAGAAAATGTAGAAAAAGAATCATTACTATGAATAAAACTGGAAAGGAACACACACTTCGCTCGGGTATCAAGTTGAATAAAAGACTGACCTCTAACAAGAGAAGCATACAGGACAAAACAAGACTTCATAGGGGACTAAACTAACATAGATGAGTTCAAATGGGATCTTCAGGAAAAAACCAGAGGAGAAAACAAAAACTAACTAACTGGACTTACTGGGGACAATGGTAACAAACAATCATCCTAAGATTCACTTGGGACATTGGTAACAACCAATCATCCTAAAATTACAAGGCTAGATGAAAATTGCCAATAACCATTGGACTTGATGAAGTCAGTAATAAAGGGGCTTCAAAAGGTGAATCTGTAACAAAAAAATACCCCCTACTATTAGGTTTAAGACAAACGCTAGTAGCGACTAGACTACAAAAGGTGGATCGGTAACAACCAAATATTCCACTACCAATAACTATTGAATTTGAGCAATGCTAGTAACTACCGGACATTCTACTAGGTTCCAGTCACTACAGGACTTTTTTGGGGATCGGTAATGACCAAATCTATAAAACCAATAACGATTGGATTTAAGCAATGCCAGTAACTAATGGACTTTCAAATGGATGCCAGTCACAACTGGACTTTCAAAAATAGGATATGGTAATGACAAATGGAACAACACCCATAACAATTGGATTTAAGCAATGACCGTAACCACTGGACTTTCTGGCGATCTAGCAATGGCTAAACTTCATAGGGAAAAGCTGATGACCACCAGATAACAAATTAAACTAAGGAATTATTAACGACTAGCCTCAAAGGGCAATACTGGTAACTACCAGGTTGAAACTGCGTAATTCCCAATGATTATTGGATTCATGAAATTCTTGAATCATAAGGGATAATGATGTAAAATAATTCAAAGATTGTTGCATTTGATGACCTAAATTAGCCTTGAAATTTCTCTAAGTGTTTTGAAATTCTTGAAACTTTAAAGCTCCATATCTCAAAATCTATGTCTCTTTTGCCCATAGGTCAGTTGCACACTTTTATAGTATATGATGAGAGCTATAAATTGACCTTTGGACCTTACCAAATGGATATGTGGATTGAATGTTATGATCTTTCAAAGTATTAACTTTGTCAGATGAAACTTGTATCATATAAATTCAACTGCATGATCTTCAATGAACTTGAATCTTTGAACTTTGCAATCATCATGGATAGGCTTCAAGGATGTAAATGAACATGTCCTAAGGCTTGGTATCATGCTTGGATCAAAATATGGGAAAAATTGACTTTTTCTTTATAAAACCCTAATTTAGGGTTAGCTGAAATTTGGCTCCATTGATCATGCAATGAGATCAATCAGAACTTTATTGTTGTTGATTATAAACCACTTGGGTGTATGGAAAGATTATTTAATAATGATCAATGCAAAACATTTACTGAACAAGCAATAGTCCTCTTAATTCCAAAGGTGCAAAACCCTAATTCAGATGGAACTCACACAAAAGAAAACTTGAAACAAAGTTAGGGTTAGCAAATATGTCTGATGTTCCTAGGATGGTGGTGGAATCTAGGGGTCAAAATTTAGGCTATGACAGTTGCCTTTATTTAAATAGCTTTACCAGATGACAATCTCCATAAAATTGGGGTGAAAGGTATTTAAATATAGAAACCCAAACATATTGCATTTAGATGCAATGATATGCTAAGGATGACAAAACTATGCAGGTGTTGACATACTACGAACTCTACAGTGATGGTTTATGATGAAAAATTAAAAATGTTGACGACAACAGCAAACAGAAAGAAAAAAGAGACAACACAAAGACTTTCTACTCACTGGGGTAACAAACACCAGGGCAATCTAAAGTGATCAGGCATAAGTTCAAACATGACCAGGATGATTCTCTAGAGGAAGGAACTTCACTGGAGATAGAACCAAACAGGTAGTCTCAACTGGGAATAATAGAGAATGTAGAAAAATAATCTTTACTAGGAATAAAACCGGAAAGGAACACGCACTTCGCTCGGGTATCAAGTTGAATAAAAGACTGACCTCTAACAAGAGAAGCATACAGGACAAAATAAGACTTCATAGGGGACTAAACGAAACAGAGATGAGTTCAAATGGGATCTTCAGGAAAAAACCAGAGGAGAAAACAAAAACAAACTAACTGGACTTACTGGGGACAATGGTAACAAACAATCATCCTAAGATTCACTTCGGACATTGGTGACAACCAATCATCCTAAAATTACAAGGCTAGATGAAAATTGCCAATAACCATTGGACTTGATGAAGTCAGTAATAACGGGGCTTCAAAAGGTGAATCAGTAACAAAAAAATACCCCCTATTAATAACGATTAGGTTTAAGACAAACGATAGTAACAACTAGACTACAAAAGGTGGATCGGTAACAACCAAATATTCCACTACCAATAACCATTGAGTTTGAGCAATGCTAGTAACTACATGACATTTTACTAGGTACCAGTCATTACTGGACTTTTTTGGGGATCGGAAATGACCATATCTATAATACCAATAACGATTGGATTTAAGCAATGCCAGTAACTACTGGACTTTCAAACGGATGCCAGTCACAACTGGTTTATCAAAAACAGGATATGGTAATGACCAATGGAACAACACCCATAACAATTGGATTTAAGCAATGACAGTAACCATTGGACTTTCTGGCGAACTAGCAATGGCTAAACTTCATGGGGAAAAGCTGATGACCCCTAGATAACAAATTGAACTAAGGAATTATTAACGACTAGCCTCAAAGGGCAATACTGGTAACTACCAGGTTGAAACTGCGTAATTCCCAATGATTATTGGATTCATGAAATTCTTGAATCATAAGGGATAATGATGTAAAATAATTCAAAGATTATTGCATTTGATGACCTAAATTAACCTTGAAATTTCACTAAGTGTTTTGAAATTCTTCCAAACCTTAAAGCTCCATATCTAAAAATCTAAGTCTCTTTTGCCCATGGGTCAGTTGCACTTTTTTAGTATATGATGAGAGCTATAAATTGACCTTTGGACCTTACCAAATGGATATGTGGATTGAATGTTATGATCTTTCAAAGTTGTAACCAAAACTAGGGTTTTTCCACAGTTAGAACAAAAATCAAATCTCCAAGTTTACCCCTTTTGCAAGAAACCTAAAATTTTTTGAGTTATCATGCTCAAATCCATTAATCAAACATGCCTTGATGAAATTTAGCTTGAATGCTTTAATTTGGACCAAAAACCCCAAAAGTCAAAGGATTAACTTTGTCAGATGAAACTTTTATCATATGAATTCAACTGCATGATCTTTAATGAACTTGAATCTTTGAACTTTGCAATCATCATGGATAGGCTTCAAGGATGTAAATGAAAATGTCCTAAGGCTTGGTATCATGCTTGGATCAAAATCTGGGAACAATTGACTTTTTCTTTATAAAACCCTAATTTAGAGTTAGCTGAAATTTGGCTCCATTGATCATGCAATGAGATCAATCAGAACTTTATTCTTGTTGATTATAACCCTCTTGGGTGTATGGAAATATTATTTAATAATGATCGATCCAAAACATTTACTGAACAAGCAATAGTCCTCTTAATTCCAAAGGTGCAAAACCCTAATTCAGATGGAACTCACACAAAAGAAAACTTGAAACAAAGTTAGGGTTAGCAAATATGTCTGATGTTCCTAGGATGGTGGTGGAATCTAGGGGTCAAAATTTAGGCTATGACAGTTGCCTTTATTTAAATAGCTTTACCAGATGACAATCTCCATAAAATTGGGGTGAAAGGTATTTAAATATAGAAACCCAAACATATTGCATTTAGATGCAATGATATGCTAAGGATGACAAAACTATGCAGGTGTTGACATACTACGAACTCTACAGTGATGGTTTATGATGAAAAATTAAAAATGTTGACGACAACAGCAAACAGAAAGAAAAAAGAGACAACACAAAGACTTTCTACTCACTGGGGTAACAAACACCAGGGCAATCTAAAGTGATCAGGCAT
Source organism: Lathyrus sativus (assembly GCA_963859935.3). Taxonomy (NCBI): domain Eukaryota; kingdom Viridiplantae; phylum Streptophyta; class Magnoliopsida; order Fabales; family Fabaceae; genus Lathyrus; species Lathyrus sativus. Next base: position 304,329,119 of record OZ012736.1, on the reverse strand, counting down.
AAGTTCAAACATGACCAGGATGATTCTCTAGAGGAAGGAACTTCACTGGAGATAGAACCAAACAGGTAGTCTCAACTGGGAATAATAGAGAATGTAGAAAAATAATCTTTACTAGGAATAAAACCGGAAAGGAACACGCACTTCGCTCGGGTATCAAGTTGAATAAAAGACTGACCTCTAACAAGAGAAGCATACAGGACAAAATAAGACTTCATAGGGGACTAAACGAAACAGAGATGAGTTCAAATGGGATCTTCAGGAAAAAACCAGAGGAGAAAACAAAAACAAACTAACTGGACTTACTGGGGACAATGGTAACAAACAATCATCCTAAGATTCACTTCGGACATTGGTGACAACCAATCATCCTAAAATTACAAGGCTAGATGAAAATTGCCAATAACCATTGGACTTGATGAAGTCAGTAATAACGGGGCTTCAAAAGGTGAATCAGTAACAAAAAAATACCCCCTATTAATAACGATTAGGTTTAAGACAAACGATAGTAACAACTAGACTACAAAAGGTGGATCGGTAACAACCAAATATTCCACTACCAATAACCATTGAGTTTGAGCAATGTTAGTAACTACCGGACATTCTACTAGGTTCCAGTCACTACTGGACTTTTTTGGGGATCGGTAATGACCAAATCTATAATACCAATAACGATTGGATTTAAGCAATGCCAGTAACTAATGGACTTTCAAATGGATGCCAGTCACAACTGGACTTTCAAAAATAGGATATGGTAATGACCAATGGAACAACACCCATAACAATTGGATTTAAGCAATGACAGTAACCACTGGACTTTCTGGCGAACTAGCAATGGCTAAACTTCATGGGGAAAAGCTGATGACCACCAGATAACAAACTGAACTAAGGAATTATTAACGACTAGCCTCAAAGGGCAATACTGGTAACTACCAGGTTGAAACTGCGTAATTCCCAATGATTATTGGATTCATGAAATTCTTGAATCATAAGGGATAATGATGTAAAATAATTCAAAGATTGTTGCATTTGATGACCTAAATTAGCCTTGAAATTTCACTAAGTGTTTTGAAATTCTTCCAAACTTTCAAGCTCCATATCTAAAAATCTATGTCTCTTTTGCCCATGGGTCAGTTGCACACTTTTTAGTATATGATGAGAGCTATAAATTGACCTTTGGACCTTACCAAATGGATATGTGGATTGAATGTTATGATCTTTCAAAGTTGTAACCAAAACTAGGGTTTTTCCACAGTTAGAACAAAAATCAAATCTCCAAGTTTACCTCTTTTGCAAGAAACCTAAAAATTTTTGAGTTATCATGCTCAAATCCATTAATCAAACATGCCTTGATGAAATTTAGCTTGAATGCTTTAATTTTGACCAAAAACCCCAAAAGTCAAATTATTAACTTTGTCAGATGAAACTTGTATCATATGAATTCAACTGCATGATCTTTAATGAACTTGAATCTTTGAACTTTGCAATCATCATGGATAGGCTTCAAGGATGTAAATGAAAATGTGCTAAGGCTTGGTATCATGCTTGGATCAAAATCTGGGAACAATTGACTTTTTCTTTATAAAACCCTAATTTAGGGTTAGCTGAAATTTGGCTCCATTGATCATGCAATGAGATCAATCAGAACTTTATTCTTGTTGATTATAACCCTCTTGGGTGTATGGAAATATTATTTAATAATGATCAATCCAAAACATTTACTGAACAAGCAATAGTCCTCTTAATTCCAAAGGTGCAAAACCCTAATTCAGATGGAACTCACACAAAAGAAAACTTGAAACAAAGTTAGGGTTAGCAAATATGTCTGATGTTCCTAGGATGTAGGTGGAATCTAGGGGTCAAAATTTAGGGTATGACAGTTGCCTCTATTTAAATAGCTTTACCAAATGACAATCTCCATAAAATTGGGGTGAAAGGTATTTAAATATAGCAACCCTAACATATTGCCCTTAGATGCAATGATATGCTAAGGACGACAAAACTATGCAGGTGCTGACATACTAGGAACTCTACAGTGATGGTGTATCATGAAAAATTAAAAATGTTGACGACAACAGCAAACAGAAAGAAAAAAGAGACAACACAAAGACTTTCCACTCACTGGGGTAACAAACACTGGGGCAATCTAAAGTGATCAGGCACAAGTTCAAACATGACCAAGATGATTCTCTAGAGGAAGGAACTTCACTGGAGATAGAACCGAAGAGGTAGTCTCAACTGGGGAAAATAGAGAATGTAGAAAAAGATTCTTTACTAGGAATAAAACCGGAAAGGAACACACACTTCGCTCAGGTATCAAGTTGAATAAAAGACTGACCTCTAACAAGAGAAGCATACAGGACAAAACAATACTTCAAAGGGGACTAAACTAAACAGAGATGAGTTCAAATGGGATCTTCAGGAAAAAACCAGAGGAGAAAACAAAAACAAACTAACTGGACTTACTGGGAACAATGGAAACAAACAATCGTCATAAGATTCACTTGGGACATTAGTAACAACCAATCATCCTAAAATTACAAGGCTAGATGAAAATTGCCAATAACCATTGGACTTGATCAAGTCAGTAATAAAGGGGCTTCAAAAGGTGAATCTGTAACAAAAAAATACCCCCTATTAATAACTATTAGGTTTAAGACAAACGCTAGTATTGACTTGACTACAAAAGGTGGATCGGTAACAACCAAATTATCCACTACCAATAACTATTGAGTTTGAGCAATGTTAGTAACTACCGGACATTCTACTAGGTTCCAGTCACTACTGGACTTTTTTGGGGATCGGTAATGACCAAATCTATAATACCAATAACGATTGGATTTAAGCAATGCCAGTAACTAATGGACTTTCAAATGGATGCCAGTCACAACTGGACTTTCAAAAATAGGATATATGGTAACAAACAATCATCATAAGATTCACTTGGGACATTAGTAACAACCAATCATCCTAAAATTACAAGGCTAGATGAAAATTGCCAATAACCATTGGACTTGATCAAGTCAGTAATAAAGGGGCTTCAAAAGGTGAATCTGTAACAAAAAAATACCCCCTATTAATAAACTAACTAGAGGAGAAAACTAACTGGACTTACTGGGAACAATGGTAACAAACAATCATCATAAGATTCACTTGGGACATTAGTAACAACCAATCATCCTAAAATTACAAGGCTAGATGAAAATTGCCAATAACCATTGGACTTGATCAAGTCAGTAATAAAGGGGCTTCAAAAGGTGAATCTGTAACAAAAAAATACCCCCTATTAATAACTATTAGGTTTAAGACAAACGCTAGTATTGACTAGACTACAAAAGGTGGATCGGTAACAACCAAATTATCCACTACCAATAACTATTGAGTTTGAGCAATGTTAGTAACTACCGGACATTCTACTAGGTTCCAGTCACTACTGGACTTTTTTGGGGATCGGTAATGACCAAATCTATAATACCAATAACGATTGGATTTAAGCAATGCCAGTAACTAATGGACTTTCAAATGGATGCCAGTCACAACTGGACTTTCAAAAATAGGATATGGTAATGACCAATGGAACAACACCCATAACAATTGGATTTAAGCAATGACAGTAACCACTGGACTTTCTGGCGAACTAGCAATGGCTAAACTTCATGGGGAAAAGCTGATGACCACCAGATAACAAACTGAACTAAGGAATTATTAACGACTAGCCTCAAAGGGCAATACTGGTAACTACCAGGTTGAAACTGCATAATTCCCAATGATTATTGGATTCATGAAATTCTTGAATCATAAGGGATAATGATGTAAAATAATTCAAAGATTGTTGCATTTGATGACCTAAATTAGCCTTGAAATTTCACTAAGTGTTTTGAAATTCTTCCAAACTTTCAAGCTCCATATCTAAAAATCTATGTCTCTTTTGCCCATGGGTCAGTTGCACACTTTTTAGTATATGATGAGAGCTATAAATTGACCTTTGGACCTTACCAAATGGATATGTGGATTGAATGTTATGATCTTTCAAAGTTGTAACCAAAACTAGGGTTTTTCCACAGTTAGAACAAAAATCAAATCTCCAAGTTTACCTCTTTTGCAAGAAACCTAAAATTTTTTGAGTTATCATGCTCAAATCCATTAATCAAACATGCCTTGATGAAATTTAGCTTGAATGCTTTAATTTTGACCAAAAACCCCAAAAGTCAAATTATTAACTTTGTCAGATGAAACTTGTATCATATGAATTCAACTGCATGATCTTTAATGAACTTGAATCTTTGAACTTTGCAATCATCATGGATAGGCTTCAAGGATGTAAATGAAAATGTGCTAAGGCTTGGTATCATGCTTGGATCAAAATCTGGGAACAATTGACTTTTTCTTTATAAAACCCTAATTTAGGGTTAGCTGAAATTTGGCTCCATTGATCATGCAATGAGATCAATCAGAACTTTATTCTTGTTGATTATAACCCTCTTGGGTGTATGGAAATATTATTTAATAATGATCAATCCAAAACATTTACTGAACAAGCAATAGTCCTCTTAATTCCAAAGGTGCAAAACCCTAATTCAGATGGAACTCACACAAAAGAAAACTTGAAACGAAGTTAGGGTTAGCAAATATGTCTGATGTTCCTAGGATGTAGGTGGAATCTAGGGGTCAAAATTTAGGGTATGACAGTTGCCTCTATTTAAATAGCTTTACCAAATGACAATCTCCATAAAATTGGGGTGAAAGGTATTTAAATATAGCAACCCTAACATATTGCCCTTAGATGCAATGATATGCTAAGGACGACAAAACTATGCAGGTGCTGACATACTAGGAACTCTACAGTGATGGTGTATCATGAAAAATTAAAAATGTTGACGACAACAGCAAACAGAAAGAAAAAAGAGACAACACAAAGACTTTCCACTCACTGGGGTAACAAACACTGGGGCAATCTAAAGTGATCAGGCACAAGTTCAAACATGACCAGGATGATTCTCTAGAGGAAGGAACTTCACTGGAGATAGAACCGAATAGGTAGTCTCAACTGGGGAAAATAGAGAATGTAGAAAAAGATTCTTTACTAGGAATAAAACCGGAAAGGAACACACACTTCGCTCAGGTATCAAGTTGAATAAAAGACTGACCTCTAACAAGAGAAGCATACAGGACAAAACAATACTTCAAAGGGGACTAAACTAAACAGAGATGAGTTCAAATGGGATCTTCAGGAAAAAACCAGAGGAGAAAACAAAAACAAACTAACTGGACTTACTGGGAACAATGGTAACAAACAATCATCATAAGATTCACTTGGGACATTAGTAACAACCAATCATCCTAAAATTACAAGGCTAGATGAAAATTGCCAATAACCATTGGACTTGATCAAGTCAGTAATAAAGGGGCTTCAAAAGGTGAATCTGTAACAAAAAAATACCCCCTATTAATAACTATTAGGTTTAAGACAAACGCTAGTATTGACTAGACTACAAAAGGTGGATCGGTAACAACCAAATTATCCACTACCAATAACTATTGAGTTTGAGCAATGTTAGTAACTACCGGACATTCTACTAGGTTCCAGTCACTACTGGACTTTTTTGGGGATCGGTAATGACCAAATCTATAATACCAATAACGATTGGATTTAAGCAATGCCAGTAACTAATGGACTTTCAAATGGATGCCAGTCACAACTGGACTTTCAAAAATAGGATATGGTAATGACCAATGGAACAACACCCATAACAATTGGATTTAAGCAATGACAGTAACCACTGGACTTTCTGGCGAACTAGCAATGGCTAAACTTCATGGGGAAAAGCTGATGACCACCAGATAACAAACTGAACTAAGGAATTATTAACGACTAGCCTCAAAGGGCAATACTGGTAACTACCAGGTTGAAACTGCGTAATTCCCAATGATTATTGGATTCATGAAATTCTTGAATCATAAGGGATAATGATGTAAAATAATTCAAAGATTGTTGCATTTGATGACCTAAATTAGCCTTGAAATTTCACTAAGTGTTTTGAAATTCTTCCAAACTTTCAAGCTCCATATCTAAAAATCTATGTCTCTTTTGCCCATGGGTCAGTTGCACACTTTTTAGTATATGATGAGAGCTATAAATTGACCTTTGGACCTTACCAAATGGATATGTGGATTGAATGTTATGATCTTTCAAAGTTGTAACCAAAACTAGGGTTTTTCCACAGTTAGAACAAAAATCAAATCTCCAAGTTTACCTCTTTTGCAAGAAACCTAAAAATTTTTGAGTTATCATGCTCAAATCCATTAATCAAACATGCCTTGATGAAATTTAGCTTGAATGCTTTAATTTTGACCAAAAACCCCAAAAGTCAAATTATTAACTTTGTCAGATGAAACTTGTATCATATGAATTCAACTGCATGATCTTTAATGAACTTGAATCTTTGAACTTTGCAATCATCATGGATAGGCTTCAAGGATGTAAATGAAAATGTGCTAAGGCTTGGTATCATGCTTGGATCAAAATCTGGGAACAATTGACTTTTTCTTTATAAAACCCTAATTTAGGGTTAGCTGAAATTTGGCTCCATTGATCATGCAATGAGATCAATCAGAACTTTATTCTTGTTGATTATAACCCTCTTGGGTGTATGGAAATATTATTTAATAATGATCAATCCAAAACATTTACTGAACAAGCAATAGTCCTCTTAATTCCAAAGGTGCAAAACCCTAATTCAGATGGAACTCACACAAAAGAAAACTTGAAACAAAGTTAGGGTTAGCAAATATGTCTGATGTTCCTAGGATGTAGGTGGAATCTAGGGGTCAAAATTTAGGGTATGACAGTTGCCTCTATTTAAATAGCTTTACCAAATGACAATCTCCATAAAATTGGGGTGAAAGGTATTTAAATATAGCAACCCTAACATATTGCCCTTAGATGCAATGATATGCTAAGGACGACAAAACTATGCAGGTGCTGACATACTAGGAACTCTACAGTGATGGTGTATCATGAAAAATTAAAAATGTTGACGACAACAGCAAACAGAAAGAAAAAAGAGACAACACAAAGACTTTCCACTCACTGGGGTAACAAACACTGGGGCAATCTAAAGTGATCAGGCACAAGTTCAAACATGACCAGGATGATTCTCTAGAGGAAGGAACTTCACTGGAGATAGAACCGAATAGGTAGTCTCAACTGGGGAAAATAGAGAATGTAGAAAAAGATTCTTTACTAGGAATAAAACCGGAAAGGAACACACACTTCGCTCAGGTATCAAGTTGAATAAAAGACTGACCTCTAACAAGAGAAGCATACAGGACAAAACAATACTTCAAAGGGGACTAAACTAAACAGAGATGAGTTCAAATGGGATCTTCAGGAAAAAACCAGAGGAGAAAACAAAAACAAACTAACTGGACTTACTGGGAACAATGGTAACAAACAATCATCATAAGATTCACTTGGGACATTAGTAACAACCAATCATCCTAAAATTACAAGGCTAGATGAAAATTGCCAATAACCATTGGACTTGATCAAGTCAGTAATAAAGGGGCTTCAAAAGGTGAATCTGTAACAAAAAAATACCCCCTATTAATAACTATTAGGTTTAAGACAAACGCTAGTATTGACTAGACTACAAAAGGTGGATCGGTAACAACCAAATTATCCACTACCAATAACTATTGAGTTTGAGCAATGTTAGTAACTACCGGACATTCTACTAGGTTCCAGTCACTACTGGACTTTTTTGGGGATCGGTAATGACCAAATCTATAATACCAATAACGATTGGATTTAAGCAATGCCAGTAACTAATGGACTTTCAAATGGATGCCAGTCACAACTGGACTTTCAAAAATAGGATATGGTAATGACCAATGGAACAACACCCATAACAATTGGATTTAAGCAATGACAGTAACCACTGGACTTTCTGGCGAACTAGCAATGGCTAAACTTCATGGGGAAAAGCTGATGACCACCAGATAACAAACTGAACTAAGGAATTATTAACGACTAGCCTCAAAGGGCAATACTGGTAACTACCAGGTTGAAACTGCGTAATTCCCAATGATTATTGGATTCATGAAATTCTTGAATCATAAGGGATAATGATGTAAAATAATTCAAAGATTGTTGCATTTGATGACCTAAATTAGCCTTGAAATTTCACTAAGTGTTTTGAAATTCTTCCAAACTTTCAAGCTCCATATCTAAAAATCTATGTCTCTTTTGCCCATGGGTCAGTTGCACACTTTTTAGTATATGATGAGAGCTATAAATTGACCTTTGGACCTTACCAAATGGATATGTGGATTGAATGTTATGATCTTTCAAAGTTGTAACCAAAACTAGGGTTTTTCCACAGTTAGAACAAAAATCAAATCTCCAAGTTTACCTCTTTTGCAAGAAACCTAAAAATTTTTGAGTTATCATGCTCAAATCCATTAATCAAACATGCCTTGATGAAATTTAGCTTGAATGCTTTAATTTTGACCAAAAACCCCAAAAGTCAAATTATTAACTTTGTCAGATGAAACTTGTATCATATGAATTCAACTGCATGATCTTTAATGAACTTGAATCTTTGAACTTTGCAATCATCATGGATAGGCTTCAAGGATGTAAATGAAAATGTGCTAAGGCTTGGTATCATGCTTGGATCAAAATCTGGGAACAATTGACTTTTTCTTTATAAAACCCTAATTTAGGGTTAGCTGAAATTTGGCTCCATTGATCATGCAATGAGATCAATCAGAACTTTATTCTTGTTGATTATAACCCTCTTGGGTGTATGGAAATATTATTTAATAATGATCAATCCAAAACATTTACTGAACAAGCAATAGTCCTCTTAATTCCAAAGGTGCAAAACCCTAATTCAGATGGAACTCACACAAAAGAAAACTTGAAACAAAGTTAGGGTTAGCAAATATGTCTGATGTTCCTAGGATGTAGGTGGAATCTAGGGGTCAAAATTTAGGGTATGACAGTTGCCTCTATTTAAATAGCTTTACCAAATGACAATCTCCATAAAATTGGGGTGAAAGGTATTTAAATATAGCAACCCTAACATATTGCCCTTAGATGCAATGATATGCTAAGGACGACAAAACTATGCAGGTGCTGACATACTAGGAACTCTACAGTGATGGTGTATCATGAAAAATTAAAAATGTTGACGACAACAGCAAACAGAAAGAAAAAAGAGACAACACAAAGACTTTCCACTCACTGGGGTAACAAACACTGGGGCAATCTAAAGTGATCAGGCACAAGTTCAAACATGACCAGGATGATTCTCTAGAGGAAGGAACTTCACTGGAGATAGAACCGAATAGGTAGTCTCAACTGGGGAAAATAGAGAATGTAGAAAAAGATTCTTTACTAGGAATAAAACCGGAAAGGAACACACACTTCGCTCAGGTATCAAGTTGAATAAAAGACTGACCTCTAACAAGAGAAGCATACAGGACAAAACAATACTTCAAAGGGGACTAAACTAAACAGAGATGAGTTCAAATGGGATCTTCAGGAAAAAACCAGAGGAGAAAACAAAAACAAACTAACTGGACTTACTGGGAACAATGGTAACAAACAATCATCATAAGATTCACTTGGGACATTAGTAACAACCAATCATCCTAAAATTACAAGGCTAGATGAAAATTGCCAATAACCATTGGACTTGATCAAGTCAGTAATAAAGGGGCTTCAAAAGGTGAATCTGTAACAAAAAAATAACCCCTATTAATAACTATTAGGTTTAAGACAAACGCTAGTATTGACTAGACTACAAAAGGTGGATCGGTAACAACCAAATTATCCACTACCAATAACTATTGAGTTTGAGCAATGTTAGTAACTACCGGACATTCTACTAGGTTCCAGTCACTACTGGACTTTTTTGGGGATCGGTAATGACCAAATCTATAATACCAATAACGATTGGATTTAAGCAATGCCAGTAACTAATGGACTTTCAAATGGATGCCAGTCACAACTGGACTTTCAAAAATAGGATATGGTAATGACCAATGGAACAACACCCATAACAATTGGATTTAAGCAATGACAGTAACCACTGGACTTTCTGGCGAACTAGCAATGGCTAAACTTCATGGGGAAAAGCTGATGACCACCAGATAACAAACTGAACTAAGGAATTATTAACGACTAGCCTCAAAGGGCAATACTGGTAACTACCAGGTTGAAACTGCGTAATTCCCAATGATTATTGGATTCATGAAATTCTTGAATCATAAGGGATAATGATGTAAAATAATTCAAAGATTGTTGCATTTGATGACCTAAATTAGCCTTGAAATTTCACTAAGTGTTTTGAAATTCTTCCAAACTTTCAAGCTCCATATCTAAAAATCTATGTCTCTTTTGCCCATGGGTCAGTTGCACACTTTTTAGTATATGATGAGAGCTATAAATTGACCTTTGGACCTTACCAAATGGATATGTGGATTGAATGTTATGATCTTTCAAAGTTGTAACCAAAACTAGGGTTTTTCCACAGTTAGAACAAAAATCAAATCTCCAAGTTTACCTCTTTTGCAAGAAACCTAAAAATTTTTGAGTTATCATGCTCAAATCCATTAATCAAACATGCCTTGATGAAATTTAGCTTGAATGCTTTAATTTTGACCAAAAACCCCAAAAGTCAAATTATTAACTTTGTCAGATGAAACTTGTATCATATGAATTCAACTGCATGATCTTTAATGAACTTGAATCTTTGAACTTTGCAATCATCATGGATAGGCTTCAAGGATGTAAATGAAAATGTGCTAAGGCTTGGTATCATGCTTGGATCAAAATCTGGGAACAATTGACTTTTTCTTTATAAAACCCTAATTTAGGGTTAGCTGAAATTTGGCTCCATTGATCATGCAATGAGATCAATCAGAACTTTATTCTTGTTGATTATAACCCTCTTGGGTGTATGGAAATATTATTTAATAATTATCAATCCAAAACATTTACTGAACAAGCAATAGTCCTCTTAATTCCAAAGGTGCAAAACCCTAATTCAGATGGAACTCACACAAAAGAAAACTTGAAACAAAGTTAGGGTTAGCAAATATGTCTGATGTTCCTAGGATGTAGGTGGAATCTAGGGGTCAAAATTTAGGGTATGACAGTTGCCTCTATTTAAATAGCTTTACCAAATGACAATCTCCATAAAATTGGGGTGAAAGGTATTTAAATATAGCAACCCTAACATATTGCCCTTAGATGCAATGATATGCTAAGGACGACAAAACTATGCAGGTGCTGACATACTAGGAACTCTACAGTGATGGTGTATCATGAAAAATTAAAAATGTTGACGACAACAGCAAACAGAAAGAAAAAAGAGACAACACAAAGACTTTCCACTCACTGGGGTAACAAACACTGGGGCAATCTAAAGTGATCAGGCACAAGTTCAAACATGACCAGGATGATTCTCTAGAGGAAGGAACTTCACTGGAGATAGAACCGAATAGGTAGTCTCAACTGGGGAAAATAGAGAATGTAGAAAAAGATTCTTTACTAGGAATAAAACCGGAAAGGAACACACACTTCGCTCAGGTATCAAGTTGAATAAAAGACTGACCTCTAACAAGAGAAGCATACAGGACAAAACAATACTTCAAAGGGGACTAAACTAAACAGAGATGAGTTCAAATGGGATCTTCAGGAAAAAACCAGAGGAGAAAACAAAAACAAGCTAACTGGGAACAATGGTAACAAACAATCATCATAAGATTCACTTGGGACATTAGTAACAACCAATCATCCTAAAATTACAAGGCTAGATGAAAATTGCCAATAACCATTGGACTTTATCAAGTCAGTAATAAAGGGGCTTCAAAAGGTGAATTTGTAACAAAAAAATACCCCCTATTAATAACTATTAGGTTTAAGACAAACGCTAGTATTGACTAGACTACAAAAGGTGGATCGGTAACAACCAAATTATCCACTACCAATAACTATTGAGTTTGAGCAATGTTAGTAACTACCGGACATTCTACTAGGTTCCAGTCACTACTGGACTTTTTTGGGGATCGGTAATGACCAAATCTATAATACCAATAACGATTGGATTTAAGCAATGCCAGTAACTAATGGACTTTCAAATGGATGCCAGTCACAACTGGACTTTCAAAAATAGGATATGGTAATGACCAATGGAACAACACCCATAACAATTGGATTTAAGCAATGACAGTAACCACTGGACTTTCTGGCGAACTAGCAATGGCTAAACTTCATGGGGAAAAGCTGATGACCACCAGATAACAAACTGAACTAAGGAATTATTAACGACTAGCCTCAAAGGGCAATACTGGTAACTACCAGGTTGAAACTGCGTAATTCCCAATGATTATTGGATTCATGAAATTCTTGAATCATAAGGGATAATGATGTAAAATAATTCAAAGATTGTTGCATTTGATGACCTAAATTAGCCTTGAAATTTCACTAAGTGTTTTGAAATTCTTCCAAACTTTCAAGCTCCATATCTAAAAATCTATGTCTCTTTTGCCCATGGGTCAGTTGCACACTTTTTAGTATATGATGAGAGCTATAAATTGACCTTTGGACCTTACCAAATGGATATGTGGATTGAATGTTATGATCTTTCAAAGTTGTAACCAAAACTAGGGTTTTTCCACAGTTAGAACAAAAATCAAATCTCCAAGTTTACCTCTTTTGCAAGAAACCTAAAATTTTTTGAGTTATCATGCTCAAATCCATTAATCAAACATGCCTTGATGAAATTTAGCTTGAATGCTTTAATTTAGACCAAAAACACCAAAAGTCAAAGGATTAACTTTGTCAGATGAAACTTGTATCATATGAATTCAACTGCATGATCTTTAATGAACTTGAATCTTTGAACTTTGCAATCATCATGGATAGGCTTCAAGGATGTAAATGAAAATGTCCTAAGTCTTGGTATCATGCTTGGATCAAAATCTGGGAACAATTGACTTTTTCTTTATAAAACCCTAATTTAGGGTTAGCTGAAATTTGGCTCCATTGATCATGTAATGAGATCAATCAGAACTTTATTCTTGTTGATTATAAACCTCTTGGGTGTATGGAAATATTATTTAATAATGATCAATCCAAAACATTTTCTGAACAAGCAATAGTCCTCTTAATTCCAAAGGTGCAAAACCCTAATTCAGATGGAACTCACACAAAAGAAAACTTGAAACAAAGTTAGGGTTAGCAAATATGTCTGATGTTCCTAGGATGTTTGTGGCATCTAGGGGTCAAAATTTAGGGTATGACAGTTGCCTCTATTTAAATAGCTTTACCAAATGACAATCTCCATAAAATTGGGGTGAAAGGTATTTAAATATAGCAACCCTAACATATTGCCCTTAGATGCAATGATATGCTAAGGACGACAAAACTATGCAGGTGCTGACATACTACGAACTCTACAGTGATGGTGTATCATGAAAAATTAAAAATGTTGACGACAACAGCAAACAGAAAGAAAAAAGAGACAACACAAAGACTTTCCACTCACTGGGGTAACAAACACTGGGGAAATCTAAAGTGATCAGGCACAAGTTCAAACATGACCAGGATGATTCTCTAGAGGAAGGAACTTCACTGGAGATAGAACCGAATAGGTATTCTCAACTGGGGAAAATAGAGAATGTAGAAAAAGAATCTTTACTAGGAATAAAACCGGAAAGGAACACACACTTCGCTCAGGTATCAAGTTGAATAAAAGACTGACCTCTAACAAGAGAAGCATACAGGACAAAACAATACTTCAAAGGGGACTAAACTAAACAGAGATGAGTTCAAATGGGATCTTCAGGAAAAAACCAGAGGAGAAAACAAAAACAAACTAACTGGATTTACTGGGAACAATGGTAACAAACAATCATCATAAGATTCACTTGGGACATTAGTAACAACCAATCATCCTAAAATTACAAGGCTAGATGAAAATTGCCAATAACCATTGGACTTGATCAAGTCAGTAATAAAGGGGCTTCAAAAGGTGAATCTGTAACAAAAAAATACCCCCTATTAATAACTATTAGGTTTAAGACAAACGCTAGTATTTACTAGACTACAAAAGGTGGATCGGTAACAACCAAATATTCCACTACCAATAACTATTGAGTTTGAGCAATGTTAGTAACTACCGGACATTCTACTAGGTTCCAGTCACTACTGGACTTTTTTGGGGATCGGTAATGACCAAATCTATAATACCAATAACGATTGGATTTAAGCAATGCCAGTAACTAATGGACTTTCAAATGGATGCCAGTCACAACTGGACTTTCAAAAATAGGATATGGTAATGACCAATGGAACAACACCCATAACAATTGGATTTAAGCAATGACAGTAACCATTGGACTTTCTGGCGAACTAGCAATGGCTAAACTTCATGGGGAAAAGCTGATGACCCCTAGATAACAAATTGAACTAAGGAATTATTAACGACTAGCCTCAAAGGGCAATACTGGTAACTACCAGGTTGAAACTGTGTAATTCCCAATGATTATTGGATTCATGAAATTCTTGAATCATAAGGGATAATGATGTAAAATAATTCAAAGATTGTTGCATTTGATGACCTAAATTAGCCTTGAAATTTCACTAAGTGTTTTGAAATTATTCCAAACTTTAAAGCTCCATATCTAAAAGTCTATGTCTCTTTTGCCCATAGGTCAGTTGCACACTTTTTAGTATATGATGAGAGCTATAAATTGACCTTTGGACCTTACCAAATGGATATGTGGATTGAATGTTATGATCTTTCAAAGTTGTAACCAAAACTAGGGTTTTTCCACAGTTAGAACAAAAATCAAATCTCCAAGTTTACCCCTTTTGCAAGAAACCTAAAATTTTTTGAGTTATCATTCTCAAATCCATTAATCAAACATACCTTGGTGAAATTTAGCTTGAATGCTTCAATTTAGACCAAAATCCCCAAAAGTCAAAGGATTAACTTTGTCAGATGAAACTTGTATCCTATGAATTCAACTCCATTATCTTTAATGAACTTGAATCTTTGAACTTTTCAATCATCATGGATAGGCTTCAAGGATGTAAATGAAAATGTCCTAAGGCTTGGTATCATGCTGGGATCAAAATCTGGGAACAATTGACTTTTTCTTTATAAAACCATAATTTAGGGTTAGCTGAAATTTGGCTCCATTGATCATGCAATGAGATCAATCAGAACTTTATTCTCGTTGATTATAAACCTCTTGGGTGTATGGAAATATTATTTAATAATGATCAATCCAAAACATTTACTGAACAAGCAATAGTCCTCTTAATTCCAAAGGTGCAAAACCCTAATTCAGATGGAACTCACACAAAAGAAAACTTGAAACAAAGTTAGGGTTAGCAAATATGTCTGATGTTCCTAGGATGTTGGTGGAATCTAGGGGTCAAAATTTAGGGTATGACAGTTGCCTCTATTTAAATAGCTTTACCAAATGACAATCTCCATAAAATTGGGGTGAAAGGTATTTAAATATAGCAACCCAAACATATTGCCCTTAGATGCAATGATATGCTAAGGACTACAAAACTATGCAGGTGCTGACATACTACGAACTCTACAGTGATGGTGTATCATGAAAAATTAAAAATGTTGACGACAACAGCAAACAGAAAGAAAAAAGAGACAACACAAAGACTTTCCACTCACTGGGGTAACAAACACCGGGGCAATCTAAAGTGATCAGGCACAAGTTCAAACATGACCAGGATGATTCTCTAGAGGAAGGAACTTCACTGGAGATAGAACCGAATAGGTAGTCTCAACTGGGGAAAATAGAGAATGTAGAAAAAGAATCTTTACTAGGAATAAAACCGGAAAGGAACACACACTTCGCTCGGGTATCAAGTTGAATAAAAAACTAACCTCTAACAAGAGAAGCATACAGGACAAAACAAGACTTCATAGGGGACTAAACTAAACAGAGATGAGTTCAAATGGGATCTTCAGGAAAAAACCAGAGGAGGAAACAAAAACAAACCAACTGGACTTACTGGGGACAATGGTAACAAACAATCATCAGAAGATTCACTTGGGACATTAGTAACAACCAATCATCCTAAAATTACAAGGCTAGATGAAAATTGCCAATAACCATTGGACTTGATCAAGTCAGTAATAAAGGTGCTTCAAAAGGTGAATCTGTAACAAAAAAATACCCCCTATTAATAACTATTAGGTTTAAGACAAACGCTAGTATTGACTAGACTACAAAAGGTGGATCGGTAACAACCAAATATTCCACTACCAATAACTATTGAGTTTGAGCAATGTTAGTAACTACCGGACATTCTACTAGGTTCCAGTCACTACTGGACTTTTTTGGGGATCGGTAATGACCAAATCTATAATACCAATAACGATTGGATTTAAGCAATGCCAGTAACTAATGGACTTTCAAATGGATGCCAGTCACAACTGGACTTTCAAAAATAGGATATGGTAATGACCAATGGAACAACACCCATAACAATTGGATTTAAGCAAAGACAGTAACCACTGGACTTTCTGGCGAACTAGCAATGGCTAAACTTCATGGGGAAAAGCTGATGACCCCTAGATAACAAATTGAACTAAGGAATTATTAACGACTAGCCTCAAAGGGCAATACTGGTAACTACCAGGTTGAAACTGCGTAATTCCCAATGATTATTGGATTCATGAAATTCTTGAATCATAAGGGATAATGATGTAAAATAATTCAAAGATTGTTGCATTTGATGACCTAAATTAGCCTTGAAATTTCACTAAGTGTTTTGAAATTCTTCCAAACTTTAAAGCTCCATATCTAAAATTCTATGTCTCTTTTGCCCATAGGTCAGTTGCACACTTTTTAGTATATGATGAGAGCTATAAATTGACCTTTGGACCTTACCAAATGGATATGTGGATTGAATGTTATGATCTTTCAAAGTTGTAACCAAAACTAGGGTTTTTCCACAGTTAGAACAAAAATCAAATCTCCAAGTTTACCCCTTTTGCAAGAAACCTAAAATTTTTTGAGTTATCATTTTCAAATCCATTAATCAAACATGCCTCGATGAAATTTAGCTTGAATGCTTCAATTTAGACCAAAAACCCCAAAAGTCAAAGGATTAACTTTGTCAGATGAAACTTGTATCATATGAATTCAACTCCATTATCTTTAATGAACTTGAATCTTTGAACTTTTCAATCATCATGGATAGGCTTCAAGGATGTAAATGAAAATGTTCTAAGGCTTGGTATCATTCTTGGATCAAAATCTGGGAACAATTGACTTTTTCTTTATAAAACCCTAATTTAGGGTTAGCTGAAATTTGGCTCCATTGATCATGCAATGAGATCAATCAAAACTTTATTCTTGTTGATTATAAACCTTTTGGGTGTATGGAAAAATTATTTAATAATGATCAATCCAAAACATTTACTGAACAAGCAATAGTCCTCTTAATTCCAAAGGTGCAAAACCCTAATTCAGATGGAACTCACACAAAAGAAAACTTGAAACAAAGTTAGGGTTAGCAAATATGACTGATGTTCATAGGATTTTGGTGGAATCTAGGGGTCAAAATTTAGGGTATGACATTTGCCTCTATTTAAATAGCTTTACCAAATGACAATCTCCATAAAATTGGGGTGAAAGGTATTTAAATATAGCAACCCAAACATATTGCCCTTAGATGCAATGATATGCTAAGGAAGACAAAACTATGCAGGTGCTGACATACTACGAACTCTACAGTGATGGTTTATGATGAAAATTAAAAATGTTGACGACAACAGCAAACAGAAAGAAAAAAGAGACAACACAAAGACTTTCCACTCACTGGGGTAACAAACACCGGGGCAATCTAAAGTGATCAGGCACAAGTTCAAACATGACCAGGATGATTCTCTAGAGGAAGGAACTTCACTGGAGATAGAACCGAACAGGTAGTCTCAACTGGGGAAAATAGAGAATGTAGAAAAAGAATCTTTACTAGGGACAATGGTAACAAACAATCATCCTAAGATTCACTTGGGACATTGGTAACAACCAATCATCCTAAAATTACAAGGCTAGATGAAAATTTCCAAAAACCATTGGACTTGATGAAGACAGTAATAAAGGGGCTTCAAAAGGTGAATCGGTAACAAAAAAATACCCCCTATTAATAACTATTAAGTTTAAGACAAATGCTAGTAACGACTAGACTACAAAAGGTGGATCGGTAATAACCAAATATTCCACTACCAATAACCATTGAGTTTGAGCAATGCTAGTAACTACCAGACATTCTACTAGGTTCCAGTCACTACTGGACTTTTTTGGGGATCGGTAATGACCAGATCTATAATACCAATAACGATTGGATTTAAGCAATGCCAGTAACTACTGGACTTTCAAATGGATGCCAGTCACAAGACCAACAAGTTGCAAGTTTGATGAAATGGTATGCAAGCAAATATGAAACTTTGGATGCTACTTGGATTTCAATGTTTCAAAACAGAGGTAAGTCAAACTCAATACAAAGTGTGCACTCATTCTAAATATGATATGAAGTGAATCTCAATTTGAAGATTACTTACAAGACCAAAGAAATGAAGCAGTAGCCTGTGAGTGGCAAATGTGCTTTGAAAATGCATTTTGAAATGTAAATCATGCACCAGTCAATTTTAAATCAGGACAAACATACATACACACCACAAATATGATAATGAGTGATTCTAACACCTAGATTGAAATCAAAGCAAGTTGTCATGAAAAATGGCATTCTAATTGCAAATTTCACAAGTATGGTGCACAAGAATGTGCAGTTCATGTTTAAAGCATAATCAAACCAATTGGCTCATATACACACATTGCAAATATGTCATCAAGTAGGTTCAGGTACCAAAATAGGTTCAAGATAGGCTGTAGTGAAAATGGGGTTCCAACTGCTCTATGGTGTCTTTGTTGAAGCATGAATGAGTTCAATTTAATTTTAATGCACATTTTGATCATATACATCACATACACACCTCACATATATGTAAACAAATGAGTTCAAGCAAGGAAAGTGGTTTCAAACTGGTTGGTATGAGAAATGATATACAAGTTGCATTTTGGTGCTTTTTGCAAAGCATGAAAAACTCAAATCAATTTTTATGCACATTTTGATCACTTAACCTGTGTACTCACCTCTTATATACATTAACAAACATGTTCAAGCACATAAATGGTTTCAAAACAAGTCACAGTTGAAAATGAGGCTCAAGTTGTAAAATGCTATTTTGATGATGTATGAGAGAACTTAAATCAGGTTTAAAACATAATCAATCCAAATGGATCACACTTATATATCATATTCATGGTAACAAGTGAATTGAAACACATGGAATGGTTCAAAACTGTTTGTGGTGGAAAATGGTATGTGGGCTGCAGTTTTGGCATTTTTGATAAAACAGTAGGATGTTCAAAGTAAGTTTTATGCACAACTTGATCAAGCAATCACTCTAAACAGGTCACAAACATGGTAGCACATGAGTTTGTACACAAGGATCCTCTACTAAGTCAGGGCAAATGAAAAAGCATGCTTGATGCAAGAAAACAAAACCAGCTAGGGCTATTTTGCAGCAGCAGGGCTGTTCATTGGCAGTTATTGAGTTTTCATGATAACAAGACATACACACATATCATGAATGATAAGACAATTATGGCAGGGTTCAAGACAGAGGCACATTCTTTTTGCATCCAAAAGTAGTATCATGATGGAAACAAATTGCAAATCAAAGGAACAACAACTGTCAAAAAGTGAAAGTAGCAAGATATGTCTATGTGCTCATTCACACAAACCTCAAACATATATCACAATGCTTATGGACATATAACACAATCAAAAATCAACTGTCATGAAAAATTGTACAGTCATGGTTTATGCTTTTCAACACATTTCATCAAAACAAACATTATGAGTTTGATCAAGTAAGTATTAAACAAATGACTCAGAACAAATGAGATACAAAGTAGTAATCACAACAGCCCAACATACAATTCTTAGTATCACAATAACATAAGAGCACAAACAATAGCCACATTTATTCAAACATGATCAAGGGCAAGGGGGAATCTATGAGTAACTTACAAGTCATCTACCTATCCTAATAGTGAGCCAAGTTCATAGTTATAGGGCAAGCACACTACTTTCTCAAGGTTGGATCCTAAAACTAACAAGTGACCAAAATCTCAATAACAAGTCTAAACATGACAAGAAGGCATAAACTTACAATCTAACATCCACATATCATTTACAAATGATAAAATATTTGACAAAACTAAGCATTATGATCATGAAACTAACATTTTTGACAAAGAAGCATAATAGGGCAGCCATGGTACATTTTCGCACAAATCACCCTAAAATGACAATACATGACAATGTATGATTTCTAGACAGTTAGAAAATCACATACCTCTTGTTGACCAGCCTTGAACTAGCTAAAAAGCTTAGAAACCCAGAGATGCTCCTTCCTTTGCAATGATATGAAGCTTGCTTCCTCTTGAAGCAACAAGACCAAACTTCAAGACAGTTGGAGTTAGGGGATTTCCAGTTGGTTTTTAATGCCTTAGACAGTTGTAATATGACATATGTGAGGTGTGTGGATGGTTAGATCAGCAAGAAACATCCTAGACCAAGATTTGGCAAGTTTTGAGTGAGGTGGTCAAACTTTCTTAGTGTAAAAGTTGACTTTTTGCAAAATGGTATTTTTAAGAGGTTTGAAGGTATAGACACCTTATATATTATATTTAGGGTTTGTGTGGATGCTTTTTAGAGGTTTGGAAGTGATGGAACTGGTCTTGAGCAGAGTTTTGCTCAAGACAGTTTTTAAAGTGAAAATGGAGGTTTTGAAGTTTTTGGAATTCTTGAGGAATGAGAGGAGAGTGAGAGCTGTGGTTTTTTGAGATTTCTCTGGTGTGTTTGAACTCATAGAAGAGGCCTCTATTTATAGCCAAACAAGAGTGAGGGCAGCCTTGGTCATTTTCCACTTTTGGAGGGAGATTTGTGAAGTTTTTTGAAATATCTTGCCAAGATCTCTATACATCAGTTCCATGGACCAAAGAAGATCAAAAAATCAAGTGGAGAGGTAGACATGAAGTGACTGAGGTGAGCTTAGGGTGTAGGAGCTGCAGCTGCTCAAATCAACCAAAAGTTTCTCTTTCTTCTTCATTTAATTGATTATTTTATTACCAAGTTGCAACTTGCCTCTCTCTCTCTCCAAACCTTACATTTTCTGCATTTCCTTTCCTCTACACATCTGAATATCATATTGGATCATGATCCAATGGTTGAGGATGTCTCAATTTGTGAAAATATGAGTTTGAGAATTCTTGACAAAGTGATTTCAAGTGTGATAGACCCAACTTCTATGGTGAATAACTTCCTAATCAAACATGCTATTGAGGAGTTCTACTACAATTTGGAAAGCCCTTAAGTAGCTATACAACTTTCATGTTTTAGTAATTTCCAAATTCTTGATGGAACTAGGTTGAAAAACCCTTCAAAGTTTCTGAAAAAACCACTTACAAGTGCTAAATAACTTAGAATTTTTCTAAGTTATTTCCCCTTCAAAAATGAATTTTGCTATAACTCCAATTCTATGCACTTTTTGATCATGGACCACTTTGAGGCTTTTGTAGGGTTTGTCAAGAGCTTTCCAATGAGGTTTGAACCACTCCATTTGGGTGTGTGGTTGAGGAGTTATGATCTTGCCCCTTTTGAAACCCTAATTCCCGATTTTTGCAATTACTTCTTAACCCTTGATCCAATGGTCATGAAATTTTATGGGGAGGTGTAATATGACATAAGGAACATTATTGATTCACATCTTGAAGTCAAATTCCCTATTGTTAAAGAGTTGACTTTTTTGGTCAACCGTTCGAATGATCGGTGCCTACCGAGTCGCCCGTTGATGATCCGGACATCCTGAGGACTTGAAACTCTATGGATAGACTTTACTAAGCCATAGGAACTTAATGGACCAAAATACCGCCATTGAAATACTCTTTAAAACAAAAGTTAAACTACGGTTGACTTTTTCTAATCGGAAACCCTAATCGGGTATCTCAAATTGCACTGTTCTCAATCCCTGGGTGACCACCTCAAATTGAAATCATACTTGATCCAATTTATTATCCTTGATCTTGTTTGAAGTTGTATGAATCCAAAACATTGATTGATCAAACCCTCGATGTTTCGATTTTGACGGTACGGAACCCTAATTCATCTGCATCTTAACAAAGATAAACTGAAAATGGGTTAAGGTTAGCTAATCAAGCAAATATGATCCTACAATGATGATGAGGATATAAGGGGTCAAAATTTGGGGTGCAACAGTGACCAAAGATCAATCCAGGAACAAACTGGAGAGAAACGATCAAACAAGACTCGACCCAATGAGGAAATAACTCAATTTGGGAATAACTCCATCCAGATAAAAGCTGGGGAGGAAAGCTAAAACAAACATCTTCCACGATACATAAACTCAGTGGGGAATTAGAAAGGATAGGAATTCTGTGCTTAGGGGTCGACACTCTAATGGAGAGAGGACACACACTCCGCGGGGATAACAACACTGGGAAAAGGGAAACACCAACAAAAATGCAGGATGCACAATGCAACAAAAAGAAACATCCTATGCTCAACAAAAATGAAATGCGCATGTAATGCATATGCGTATGAATATGCTGACAAAACAGGAAAAAGGATAAACAGAGGGTGAACAAAACATCACAACACCACTGAAATACTCGGCTAATCTCATCAAGCTGGAGACATCATTGGAGATCGTGCTGGGGATTAGCAACAGAAATCCTGCAAGAAATAGGCAAACCATCAAAGGAAAATAAATCCTACTACAAGGCTTAAATAACACTGTGAAAAGAAAGATACTGCTTGGGGAAAATCCAAAGATCAATCTTCAAACATCAATAATCCAGTAAGAGGGAACAACAATATAAACTCCGCTTCTAGGGAATAATCTGTTAGAGAAAACATAGCAACGCAAATATTTCAATCTGCCTGGGGATAAGAAAAATCCATATGAAATCTGCTTAAAAGGGATGAAGAGATCTGTTGTGAAATATAATGGATTCATTGGAGGATTGTAATCATGTAGAAATCTAAACAACTCCACTAGGGAATAACAAAGCTCTTCTGGGGATAGAATAAAGAACTCTGAGAAACATCCAATTATAAGGGAGATATCCTGGACTTTTCGGGGAATAAGAAGTTAACATCATAGTAAAAAGTCAAGTTGTGGGGGATTTTAAATCAATACTCAACACAACGTGAGAGAAAACCCGACAGGTGACTGCTATATCAATACTTCTTAGAAGAAAACAACATTCTTCTCTACTTGTGGATTAATCCAAAGTAAATAGGCATAACCTCTACCAGGAATCAACAAAGACAAATCTCTGCATGGGGATTAACATCAAGGAGAGGTGACCCTCAAAACTGCTCAACTGTCTGATCATAACCTGGTTGGATGAAGGAAACATACCCAGCTGGAGAGAATTTAAATCAAGACTTAGCTGGGAAAACCAAACAATATCCATCTGGTTATCTATAGGAACAATATGAACAAAACTCTGCTAAGGGAATATCATCAGCAAATCCTAATGGAGAAACCTCAACACAACTCTACTGGAAAACTGCCAATAAATTCTACCAGAGGAGTAAGAATGAATCTTGATGAGGAAAATACCAACACACTCTACTGGGGAGAATAAGAACTTGATGAGGATCATATTCTATCTTTCATAACCAGTGGCGATAAATGCGCATCCTCTGCACGGAATCAGCAAGGATAATTCTCTAGGTACTAACAACCTTGAGAGAAACGACTTGGAATTGCGGGGATAACTAAGAAGTTAACATCATAGCAAAAAGTCAACCTGCAGGGGATTTTAAAACTCAACACAGGGTGAGAGAAAACCCAACTGTTTACTACTATATGAACACTTCTTAGAAAGGAAATTTGATTCAGATTGGCTATAAGAGCAACAAACCATAACGAAGGAGGTAGAAACCTGCCAAGGGCTCCTCATCATGTTTTATCAACAATCACACTTATATATGCTTGATCATAAACAGGTCGAGGAAGAAGAACGATGCCCAGCTGACGAAATCTGAATCAAGACTTAGCAGGGAAATCCAAGTTTAATATCCTTGAACTAGTGCTCAACTGAGAAATGCATCAATAAGGTCAAACTCTGCTTGGGAGATCATCCACAAACTCTACCGCAGAGAACATCAATAAGGACAAACTCTTATTGGGGTAATATTGATTTCAATAAGGACTTGAGATAACCTTCCCCAGATTGATTATATTCGGCACATTCATTGATCAATAGAGTATTCAAGCTTTGCCCTTATGAAAGCATGAACTGGGAAAACAAACTTGCTCAAGCTCAACGAAGTCTTCAGGTAATTTGCCCCTGGATATGATCATTATTTGAAATGATTTACCAATTACTCATCAGATTTTCAAACTTCAAAATATTAAGTTCATCACTAATGCTCATATGTAAGCTTCCATGATGTCAACAAATGTATCTAAGCAGAAAATGCTTAATTCTGAGAATGATAATTCTAATGCAATTACATATGTTTGTCTTGAAGTTTTTTGCTGAAAAGATGTCGCAAAAACTTGTAAACGAATCACTAGTTAAGATGTGACAGTGATTTTTGAATGCACATGCAATACCAACAAAGGTCTTTTAGCACAACTCATGGGAGTCAGGAACGCTATCTCGTTAAAGTATGTTTTCAAAATAAACCCTGCTTCAATTAGGTCGTTTGAGGGTTATAATGTGGTCTAGCTAATGGTTTTTAGAGAAAAAAAAGGATATTTAGGCTCAAAATTAATTTGTGCCCACCCGTTCTCTGTGATATTCTTCAGTCCTACATTTGTAACAGACCAATTTTCAATAATTAATTATTTATATTAATTAATTGATTTATTTGGATGATTTTAATTATTGGAATTATTGGTAGATATTTGAGAGGATAAATATGATGGAAGGAAATAGAATAGAAAGATATATAAGGAAAAGTGGAAGGAAAAGGAAAGAATAGAAACTTAAGAGAAAGAGAAGAGAAAGAAAAAGGAAGAGGAAAAAAGAGAAGGAAAGGCTTGGAAAGCTCAAGAAAAACTTCTAGATTCAATTTAATCAAGGTAAGGGTGTGAAATGTTGTTATCTTACCAATGTATATGATTATGTATGTGTGTGTTTGGATTTGTTAGAGGTTTCCCATCTTTTTCCATTTTAGGGAAAAAATGAGTTTAATCGATAGAGTCGATGTTTGAACGGTTAAAATCTGGAGTAAATGGTGTAGATTAGTCGAGGATTGTTAGACTAAGACTACTGAAACTTGTTGGAATTCAATCGGGTGATTTTGGGAGTACGGAGAGTTTTTGACAGTTGGGGTTTTGAACATCGCAGACGTTCGCTAGCACCTTCGCTAGGCGAGCAGGTCGCGAGTGTTCGCTGTAGCAAGCTAGTTGCGAATGGTCGAAGACTTGGACATAATGTAATTGACACACTTCGCTGGTAGCGAGCGAGGGGTTCGCTAAGCGAAGCCCCAACGATTAGGTAGCGAAGCCTTACAGTAGATTCTATTTGCCCTCGCGAGCTTGTTCGCTAGGCAAACAGGTAGCGGGTGTTCGCTAGGCGAGCAAGCTAGTGAGCGTGACAGAATTTTCATTTCTTTGTGTTTTCCATCCAATGTTGATTGTTTGGTTCAATTGTGTTCCATCCTTATCGGAACTGAATAGTTTGTGTAATTTTGTGATATGTTATGATGTGGGTAGCCGTATGGCGTGAATTCTAGATTGTGGAATCAATTATGAAATGTGGCCTTTTGGCATATATAATGCATTGTTTAACTTGATTAAAAAAGCATGATGATTTATGATGAAGTTGTTGCCGTTTGGCACAATGATGTGAATGCATATTGATTGTATGCAATATTGTGAATAATGCATGAGAACATAGTGTGAATATGTGTGCATTGCTTGATAAATGTGATGATGTTGAAAGTATGAATACTTTGATATGATGTGTGAGTGTGCAATCATGTTATAATTCTTGTGTGATGAATTATAGAGTATACATGGGATTAAGATGCGAGAACGGTCTTAAGTGCATATGATTGTTGATTGCATACGCATCATTTGTGTCAAGAGGCAATGCTTGCTAGTCTCTTGGAGGCTAGTGACTTGTCTCAAACCTAGAGCGAGGTTTGAAAGCTTAGGGAATGGGCTTTGGTTGTTATCGGTCTAGGGAACGGACCCGGTTTAAAGGTAAAAACCAAAAAAATGATAACCAGTGTTGGTACCACATGGCATGAGTTGCATTGAGTTGCATCGAGTCACATGGCATATATATCATTGTTATATGAAAGTATGCTTGTGTATGAATTGTGGAATTTAGGATTTATGGATGTGTGCATGATGAAACATGTTGGGTGATTATCCATATTTGTTTATACATATATTGTGATGTATATGATGATGATAAGGAATTGTGGTGAGAAATGCGGAATATGTGTATTCTATGCTTGTATATATATATATATATATATATATATATATATATATATATATATATATATATATATATATATATATATATATATATATATATATATATATATATATATATATATATATATATATATATATATATATATATATATATATATATATATATATATATATATATATATATATATATATATATATATATATATATATATATATATATATATATATATATATATATATATATATATATATATATATATATATATATATATATATATATATATATATATATATATATATATATATATATATATATATATATATATATATATATATATATATATATATATATATATATATATATATATATATATATATATATATATATATATATATATATATATATATATATATATAATTATATGCATTGATTATTATGATAATATTTCTCACCCTTCTGCTGTTTTATAATGCTCTATGAGGCATTGCAGATTAGGTTTGCTGGAGGTCTTTTGTGAAGTATAGCTTCATTTTTTTGGTCGGTTAGCTCTGATATGTAGCACCGGGTAGTTAGGATTGTATAGTATTTTTTGGGATACATTTTGTATATGTATCTGCTGACAAATGTTTATGTAAACATGAATGATGTGGTGAATCAAACAGGATGATATGTATTTATATGATTACATGTTTAAAATGTTTCAATGTTTAGATTTTCCGCTTTTAATTCTAAATATTGATATGTGGGTGTAAGGACTAAGTTCCTCTGTTGAAAGCTACCCCACTGTTGCATGTCTTTTATAGAGCAAGTGTTGTATGTTCAATTTTACATGTGATGTTACATACCTCTTTTATACTATGTTTTAATTATACTCTGATGAAATTTTAATATGTGCTTAAATGATTTATTGTTTATTTAGGGGTATGGAAGGGGGTGTTACATTAGTGGTATCAGAGCAGGTCGGCCAGTTGTCCAAGTTGTTAATGTGTTTATTCCCTATGTATATATATCTAATTGTGTGTATGACACTATCGATATTCTTTGTTCTTTTGAAGTTTTGTTGTTGGGATTCATAACAATGGTCGCCGGTAGAAATGATGAAGCGATTGCTGAGGCTTTGGCGATGTTGGCTGGAGCGATTGGGCAAAATCCTCAAGCCAATGTGAATGCTTGAAATAACGCTGATGATGAGTTTTGTGTTTTGGGAAGGTTCCAAAGGAACAATCCACCAATATTTAAGGGAACCCATGAACCTGACAAAGCATAGGTATGGCTGAAAGCGATTGAGAAGATCTTTCGAGTCATGAACTGTTCAGATGCGCAGAGGGTGCAGTTTGGCACTCATATGCTTGAAGAGAAGCTGAGGACTGGTGGGGTAATACTCGCTAAAGGTTTGAAGAAGATGAGATTGTGGTTACTTGGGATGTTTTTAGAGAGGCATTTCTGGAGAAGTATTTTCCAGAAGATATGCGTGGACGAATTCCTTGAGCTGAAGCAGGGTAATTCAACTGTAGCGGAGTATGCGGCAAGGTTTGAGGAATTGATTAAGTTTTGTCCTCATTACAACACTACTAATGCTGAGAGATCCAAGTGTCTCAAGTTTGTGAATGGTTTGAGATGTGAAATCAAGCAAGCCGTTGATTATCAGAAAATTAGGCGATTCTTTTAGTTGGTGAACAAGAGTAGAATTTATGATGAAGATAGTAGGGCTCGGTCTAGTCACTATAAGAGTTTGAATGACAAGAAGGGAATAGGTCAATTCCGAGGAAAACCTTATATGACTCCTACTGATAAGGGGAAACAGAAAGCTGGTTATGGAAAGTGAGACAGCCTATGTCCCATTAGTGGAATTCTAATGAAACCTTATAAAAATACAGAAAAATTTGAAATTTTTAAAGGACAATACTTAATTATTTAAAAACATACTGTTTCACATACATATGCTTCAAATATATTTTACAGAGTTTGACACCGTTAAGACTAGCGGCCTTGCCACATAGATAAAACATAAAATAAAAGTACAGAAAGGAAACCAAAAAGAAAGCATACCAAAAGGGACCTCCTAAGTCCAACAAGACTGACACTTATACTGACTGTAGTAGTAGGGATGTGATTAGCGTTTGACAAAACACTAACAGCTCCCAATCTAGATGTTATAGTAACACATCTCCACGTCACTTCATATCCTTTCCTTCTGAGTTGTCGGGAAGTACGCAAGATTCGAGCTCATCGTCTGATCGTCATAAAATAATCCAAAATGCAAAACAAAAATGACACAGGGCTAAGATTCATGTACAAGTTTAAAAGTGGGAATGAATGTGTAAAATAATAATATATATGGAAACCATATTTATACAAACAAGCGTATCTTATACCCACAATTACATATACTTTATTTATTCTAATGCATCCCTGAACTATATGCTGACTCAGGCCACTAAACGCTGTCAATGATATCTATCCCATTTACCAAGATCAGATATCACTAGACCACATGCCACCAACGTACTCCCAATTACCAAGAGCTACGCCACCTAACTTCACATGGAGCCTAGGTGTTATAAGTCGATCGTCCCTGAGAATTCAGGCCAAGAACCTTGTCTTGCCTAGCATGCATAGATAATAATCCCCGTCGGGATTGCAGGCGACTGATCAACCTCGTGCGTCCCATACCGCACGGCGGTGGACTTACACATTCCTTAATGCAAGTCTATATGATCACTCACTCATCTTGTGGCAACTCTTAGCCATAAGTATTAAGTTAATAATGGGGAATTATCGTATCAACTTTTCAAGTTATACTTATTATCTAGATACTTAGGTTGAGTACCAAATCCATCCAATGTCTTGCCATATTTGATCTTTGTCCTTACATAATAAGTTCAGTTTGTATAATGGGTAATTGTATGGTTAACTTCCCAGGTAAGAGAGGTGGACTGTAAACGGCATAGTCGACCAAGTCTTTCCTTAGCCAGAACCCAACCAAATATAACTACTCATTGTATCCAACTTTCCTTATGTTAATGGGGATCAATTACTTAATATCTAGCAATGTTTTTCTCTCATTAACCGATTATTTCCTTAATCTATCAATCACAATCATTCAAGTATAAATAAAATAAACAATTATAAAATTAACCGAATAATGCAAGCACAATACAATACCAAATTGTCAAAGATTATTCCTATGATAATTAATTAAGGCCGGCGTAACCTCGCCTAGTGATTTGTGAAAATCATTATTTGAGAATAGGCTCTCCTTAATTATTTATCGCTAGTAGGGCTTAGGTCACCACTACACACATATATATTAAGTTATTTTACGCTAACCGTCCCAATCGTATACGAAATCTTGCCCCCACCTTTTGTTGAGTGTTGTTGAAAGTCCACAAGTGTTGTCTTCGATCTTTGCCAAGAACCTAATTTACGATAACCGTTGGATTGTACGAAATTTATGAAATAATTAGAATATAATTTATGGTTAATTGAACATAATCCCGTTATAACTTGAAATATTTATTTATTTAAATATATCATAATAACCTCCAAAATAATTATTAAATTCAAATATAAATTATATTATACCTCCTTTTGAATTTGTTTGTTTTAGAAAATTGTCAAGAGTATATTTCTAATAACATTTAAATTATAATAAAATTTGGGCATTATAACGACTTAAAATGGTAAAATTTATTTTGGACTTTATAAGTTCAATATATCGACGTCTGAACGGAATTTGCATAGAAAATTTAAAATAACCTTTATATAAATAACATAATTAAAATAATATAATTAAAATAAAATGGACATTATAACGGCTTACCGATTACTTATGAAAATGATTTGGGCAGAACTTTGACGTATAAAACTCCCTTGAAACTTTAGAAGAACTTTTACCACAAAATACTCTAAAGGTTACGAACCGATATCGTGGGAACTTCGATAACTAAAACTAATATTGCTATATGAAGAAATTAGAGAAGGAAAGAAGTAAAGAAGTAAGAAAGATGATTTGTGAATGAATGAATGAAAATGGGGTGGAAGAGACCCCTATTTATACTAGTTGTAAAATATTAAAATAACATAATTTATCATCTTTTGCCCATACCTTCCAACTTTTCAACTCTTGCTAGTAAATATGTCTCTATCAAATATTTACTAATCTTTCATCAATAGTGCTTTAGGTGTTCTAGTATGACTTTGTGAAAATAATTTATGACAAAGGTATGGGAGCTTGATTTCATGACATAATATTATGTAGGATATTAATAGAAAATGAGATATATATTTCTTTTATAAAAAGTAAAATGTTAATAATATTAATAATAATAAAAATAGTAAAAAGGATAGTTATTTGATATTTTTATTGTCTTAAGATTATTTTATTTATTAATTGGTTTATAGAGTAAAATGATAATATTCAAATAAAATAAAATCAATTAATAATAACAAAACAAGAACAACAATAATGATAATAATAATATGAATAATTAATTAACTTAAAGTTAAGGGTTTTAAGTACCAATTTAAATTTCAAAGTTTAGTTTATAAAATGAAACGATGATATTCAAATTGAAGAATAAAAGTAATAAATATAAAAAGTAATTAATTAATAAATTAATTATTATAAGTGTTAGTTTCAACATTTAATTTTTAATAACTAGCATTGTTAAAATCTCAAATCTAACTAGATATATTATTTAGTGTATGGAAAAATTAGGATGTTACATTACCACCCCCCTTAAAAGAAATTTCGTCCTCGAAATTTAGCGTACCTAAAACATATGTGGATACTTCTGACGCATGTCTTCTTCTCTTTCCCAAGTAGAATCACCAGTTACATCATCCCACACGACTCTAACCAATGGTATTTGCTTTCCACGAAGTTCTTTAATACGATGATCTAAGATCTTGACAGGTATAGCCTCATATTCCAAGTTATCTCTAAGTTCCACAGTTTCAGGCTCAATGACATGTGAAGGGTCCGGATAATACTTCCTCAGTTGTGATACATGAAATACATCATGAAGATTAGACAAGTTTGGCGGCAAAGCAATGTGATACGCTACAGGTCCAATCCGCCGTAGAATTTGAAAAGGCCCGATAAACCTTGGTGTTAACTTCCTAGTTTTGATTGCTCGTGCAATTCCCGCCCTAGGAGTTACCCTAATGAACACGTGATCTCCTGCCTCGAACTCCAAAGGTCTTCTCCTCTTATCATTATAACTCTTTTGACGGTCCTGTGCTGCCTTCATTTTTTCTCTAATAAGTTTAACCTGATCTGTCGTTTGTTGCACGAATTCTGAACCCAATATTTTATTTTCTCCAACCTCATACCAACATAAAGGTGTACGACACTTTCTTCCGTATAATGCTTCATATGGAGCCATGCCGATACTTGAGTGAAAACTATTGTTGTAAGTAAACTCAATCAATGGTAAGAACTCGTCCCAACTTCCTTTGTGTTCAAGAGCACAAGCTCTCAACAAATCCTCTAACGATTGAATCGTCCTCTCAGACTGGCCATCCGTTTGGGGATGATAAGCTGAACTTAACCTCAGTTTTGTTCCTAACTCTAAATGCAACTGATGCCAAAAATTTGATGTGAATCTGGGATCTCTATCACTGACTATACTTGAAGGTATTCCATGCAATCTAACAATCTCCTTTACATATACCTGAGCTAGTCTCTCTAATTTAAACGTCTGGTTGATGGGAATGAAATGTGCACTCTTTGTCAACCTATCAATGATCACCCAAATTGCATCATGTTGTTTCTGAGTCTTAGGCAAAGCGGTTACAAAATCCATGGCTATTCCGTCCCACTTCCACTCTGGAATATCTAAAGGTTGTAGCAATCCGGCTGGCTTCTGATGTTCAATCTTTGCCTTCTGACATACCAAGCAACTTTGAACATATTCTGCTATATGTCTCTTCATTCCAACCCACCAAAACATTTTCTTCAAGTCTTGATACATCTTTGTGGCTCCTGGATGAAAACTCAACTTACTTTTGTGGCCCTCTTCCAAAATCAACTTTTGAATATCCTGATTTTGAGGTACACACAACCTTTCTTTAAACCTTAGGATTCCATCACTCCTTATGTTAAACTCTCCATTTTGACCATTTCTTATATTTTCCTTTATGCTCACTAGACGGTCATCAAGTTGTTGTTCATCTTTGATCCATTTCAGAAATTCATTAGACACGACAATAGCGCCTATGAATATACTTCCTTCATTGTGATGTACTCCTAAGTTTAAATCCACGAATTTGTCAATCAACTCTTCTTCCTTCAACATCATTGCAGATACATGAAGTTTCTTTCGACTCAAAGCGTCTGCTACAACATTGGCCTTTCCGGGATGATATTGCAACTCAAAATCATAGTCCTTCAAGAATTCCATCCAGCGCCTTTGTCTCATGTTTAAATCTTTCTGATCAAATAAATGCTTCAGGCTTTTGTGATCACTTAACACAGTGAACTTTGATCCATAAAGATAATGCCTCCAAATCTTTAAGGCAAACACAATTGCCGCTAACTCTAGGTCGTGAGTTGGGTAGTTCCTCTCATGCACCTTCAATTGTCTTGATGCATAAGCTATCACTTTCCTTTCTTGCATCAACACACACCCAAGACCTTGATATGACGCATCACAATACACATCAAAATTTCCTAATGGGTCTGGTAAGATGAGTATTGGTGATGAAGTCAATCTTTCCTTTAGCTTCTGAAAACTTTCTTCACACTCTTTAGTCCATTCAAAGTTTTTACCTTTCCTCGTTAACTGAGTCATGGGCAAAGCGATCTTTGAAAATCCTTCAATGAACCTCCGATAATATCCAGCTAGTCCAAGAAAACTTCGAATCTCGCCAACATTCTTTGGACTCTCCCACTTTGTTATTGCTTCGACTTTACTTGGGTCTACTGCAATACCTTCTTTACTAATTACATGACCAAGAAATTGTACCTCCTTCAACCAAAATTCACATTTCGAGAATTTCGCGTACAATTGAAGGTCCTTTAATATCTGTAGCACAATTCTCAAATGTTCTCTGTGCTCTACCTCATTCTTGGAATAAATCAGAATGTCATCAATGAAAACTACAACAAATTGATCTAAGTATGACCTAAAGATCCTATTCATGTAATCCATGAATACTGCTGGAGCATTAGTCAAACCAAATGGCATAACTAAGTACTCATAGTGTCCATAACGGGATCTAAAAGCTGTTTTTGGAATATCATCTTCCTTCACCCTGATCTGATGATATCCAGACTTCAAGTCAATCTTTGAGAATACTGATGCTCCTTTTAACTGATCCATCAAGTCGTCGATTCTAGGCAAAGGATACTTGTTTTTCACAGTGGCTTTATTGAGTTGTCTGTAATCCACACAAAGTCTAGAAGAACCATCCTTCTTCTTCACAAACAAGATTGGAGCTCCCCATGGCGATACACTTGGTCTAATAAATTCTTTCTCTAACATCTCGTCTAATTGTTTCTTTAACTCCGCAAGCTCTGAGGGTGACATTCGATAAGGAGATATAGAAATTGGTCCAGTTCCTGGAACCAAGTCTATAGAAAATTCCACTTCCCTAACCGGTGGTAAACCTGGAACTTCTTCTGGAAAGACTTCCGGGAATTCACAGACTACGGGAAAATTTTCCACACTAGGGGTTTCTCCTACTGACATGGAGAATAGCATCATAAAACTTTGAGTGAGGGTTTCAGCTTTGCTGATTTCTCCACTATCTTCTCCAAATGTAAAAATTTTCTCCTTGCATCTCAAGTTGACATCGTTGGCTGATAACCAATCCATTCCTAAGATGACATCTAGGTCTTGTAGCGGGAGTACCACAAGATCTACTAAGAATCTTCTATTTTCTAAGATTATTGGACAGTCTACACAGACTGAATAAGTTACCATTCTTTCTCCCGAGGGAGTTGTGATAGTCAACTTATAATCGTGATCAACAATTTCGAATCCCAAAAATTCAGCACAAGAGGTAGATATAAAAGAATGTGTAGCTCCTGAATCGAATAAAACTGATACCAACTTATCTCCAATTAAACACATACCTTGAATTAACCCAGCTGACTTTGAGATCTCAGCTCCTCTAATTGTAAATACTCTTCCTGTGGTTGGCTTATTTTGATTCTGAGGTCTCTGACCAACACTTGGGCCTCCATTTCTTGCTCTCCCTATGTTGTTATTGTTTATTAGGCCGCTCCTCTGGCCTGTTGGTTGACTTTGTCCTTGGGGACAATCTTTGAGAAAGTGGCCTTTCTGACCACAGCGAAAACAAGTTCCAATATTTCTATTTGGACAATCTTTGTTAAGATGTGCCCCTCCACAGCTGTAACACTTGAACATTAACCTTCTAGAATCCTGGTTATGATAAGGTGTAGGCCTTTGATATGGCCTACCCCCTCGTTGGATTCTTCCTCCGTGGCCTCGGTTAAAGTGGCCCTTGTGATTGTTGTTTTGGGTTGATCCTCCTGATCCATATTGATTCTTCCTATTGTCAATCCCTTCCAACTCCAGACACCTTTCTACTAGCTCACCAAAGCGCATAATATGCAGAGGTAAAACTGCCCTCTGGATATCATATTTCAATCCATCTTGATACTTTTCACACATCCATTCTTCCCTTGGATGCAAGCGGTAAAACTCAGAATACTTTAGCAAGGATTCAAACTTCCTAGTATATTCTCCCACCGTCATCACACCTTGACGTAGATTCTGAAATTCTCTCTCCTTCTCTTTCCTACATAACTTTGGAAAATACTTCCCCAAAAATTCTTCTTTGAACAAGGTCCAATTGATTTCTCTTCCTTCCTCTTCCAATAATCTATACTTTCCTCTCCACCAAGCTTCAGCATCGCCTGTCAGCATGAATGTTGCATAACCAACCCTTCTATTCTCTCTACAGTGAGTGAAAGAAAATATCTTCTCCATTTCTTGCAACCATTTCTCAGCACCCTCCGGATTAAAGTCACCACCAAACTGTGGTGGTTTTCCTTTCAGAAACGAGTTCAATCCTGTATCCTCATGCACCATTTCCCTTTGTTGTTGCTGAAAGAGTTGATGATCTCGAGTGATTTGCAGGATTTGAGCATTTTGTTGTGTTTGAACTAACACAGCTGCAGCAAGTTCACGAACATCTCGAGTGTCAGCTTGAGAGTTCGTTCCAGTTTGGGAATGATCTTCTCGTCCAATGGGAATGGTAGGTGCTCCTTCAGGAGTAACTTCATCACTCGCATTCCTACGTATACCTCTAGTAGTGCCTCTAGCAGCACTCCTACCACGCCTCGCACCTCTGACGTTCTGAACCATAACTTCCTGAAAAGGAATAGTTATTAGGTTCAATCATTCACAAGACATAAAGAACATAACAATTATGTATATTTATATCCCAATGAATGATTCATCGATAAGGATTTTTATCAAGTCTCCCACAGGCAAGGGATAATTGTGTCTAAAATGTTGAATTAATATCTTAAATATAACTAGAATTCAGGAAAACATAATCAACATTTAATGTATAAACAAAAATGTATCAATTTATTTAATAACAACGATTACAAAAATCGTGACCATGTCTCATTCAAAAACCTCTACTTGTAAACCAAGCTAAGACTAATAGTGGTAAAACTATAATTATCATTATTGCTACGAAATCTTTACCTAATTCTTCATGCTTGATGATACCAATAACAAACAAAATAATGACAAGAAGAGTGATGAATAAAAGAAAGGATTTAGCCATTTGAAAGGTATAGATAAATATTTAGGAATTGATATGAAAATAATGGATGGGTGTGAAGTATTTATAAAGTGAATTTTGTGAAGTGTCCGTTACGTTACCGTTGGGTTTGTGACCGTTGGGGAGGAAAAATAAAGTGTGCTAAATAAGTTTCCTAGACCATTATACTAGAAGGCTCTCAAGATGAAGACTCAATGCACAGAAGAAAAGTTATCATCCAGTTTGGAATCCAACTTGATACAGTCAGTATAATTCTAGACACTTACGGTCCGAGCTGAATCGACCAGCTCTGATACCATTAAATGAGACAGCCTATGTCCCATTAGTGGAATTCTAATGAAACCTTATAAAAATACAGAAAAATTTGAAATTTTTAAAGGACAATACTTAATTATTTAAAAACATACTGTTTCACATACATATGCTTCAAATATATTTTACAGAGTTTGACACCGTTAAGACTAGCGGCCTTGCCACATAGATAAAACATAAAATAAAAGTACAGAAAGGAAACCAAAAAGAAAGCATACCAAAAGGGACCTCCTAAGTCCAACAAGACTGACACTTATACTGACTGTAGTAGTAGGGATGTGATTAGCGTTTGACAAAACACTAACAGCTCCCAATCTAGATGTTATAGTAACACATCTCCACGTCACTTCATATCCTTTCCTTCTGAGTTGTCGGGAAGTACGCAAGATTCGAGCTCATCGTCTGATCGTCATAAAATAATCCAAAATGCAAAACAAAAATGACACAGGGCTAAGATTCATGTACAAGTTTAAAAGTGGGAATGAATGTGTAAAATAATAATATATATGGAAACCATATTTATACAAACAAGCGTATCTTATACCCACAATTACATATACTTTATTTATTCTAATGCATCCCTGAACTATATGCTGACTCAGGCCACTAAACGCTGTCAATGATATCTATCCCATTTACCAAGATCAGATATCACTAGACCACATGCCACCAACGTACTCCCAATTACCAAGAGCTACGCCACCTAACTTCACATGGAGCCTAGGTGTTATAAGTCGATCGTCCCTGAGAATTCAGGCCAAGAACCTTGTCTTGCCTAGCATGCATAGATAATAATCCCCGTCGGGATTGCAGGCGACTGATCAACCTCGTGCGTCCCATACCGCACGGCGGTGGACTTACACATTCCTTAATGCAAGTCTATATGATCACTCACTCATCTTGTGGCAACTCTTAGCCATAAGTATTAAGTTAATAATGGGGAATTATCGTATCAACTTTTCAAGTTATACTTATTATCTAGATACTTAGGTTGAGTACCAAATCCATCCAATGTCTTGCCATATTTGATCTTTGTCCTTACATAATAAGTTCAGTTTGTATAATGGGTAATTGTATGGTTAACTTCCCAGGTAAGAGAGGTGGACTGTAAACGGCATAGTCGACCAAGTCTTTCCTTAGCCAGAACCCAACCAAATATAACTACTCATTGTATCCAACTTTCCTTATGTTAATGGGGATCAATTACTTAATATCTAGCAATGTTTTTCTCTCATTAACCGATTATTTCCTTAATCTATCAATCACAATCATTCAAGTATAAATAAAATAAACAATTATAAAATTAACCGAATAATGCAAGCACAATACAATACCAAATTGTCAAAGATTATTCCTATGATAATTAATTAAGGCCGGCGTAACCTCGCCTAGTGATTTGTGAAAATCATTATTTGAGAATAGGCTCTCCTTAATTATTTATCGCTAGTAGGGCTTAGGTCACCACTACACACATATATATTAAGTTATTTTACGCTAACCGTCCCAATCGTATACGAAATCTTGCCCCCACCTTTTGTTGAGTGTTGTTGAAAGTCCACAAGTGTTGTCTTCGATCTTTGCCAAGAACCTAATTTACGATAACCGTTGGATTGTACGAAATTTATGAAATAATTAGAATATAATTTATGGTTAATTGAACATAATCCCGTTATAACTTGAAATATTTATTTATTTAAATATATCATAATAACCTCCAAAATAATTATTAAATTCAAATATAAATTATATTATACCTCCTTTTGAATTTGTTTGTTTTAGAAAATTGTCAAGAGTATATTTCTAATAACATTTAAATTATAATAAAATTTGGGCATTATAACGACTTAAAATGGTAAAATTTATTTTGGACTTTATAAGTTCAATATATCGACGTCTGAACGGAATTTGCATAGAAAATTTAAAATAACCTTTATATAAATAACATAATTAAAATAATATAATTAAAATAAAATGGACATTATAACGGCTTACCGATTACTTATGAAAATGATTTGGGCAGAACTTTGACGTATAAAACTCCCTTGAAACTTTAGAAGAACTTTTACCACAAAATACTCTAAAGGTTACGAACCGATATCGTGGGAACTTCGATAACTAAAACTAATATTGCTATATGAAGAAATTAGAGAAGGAAAGAAGTAAAGAAGTAAGAAAGATGATTTGTGAATGAATGAATGAAAATGGGGTGGAAGAGACCCCTATTTATACTAGTTGTAAAATATTAAAATAACATAATTTATCATCTTTTGCCCATACCTTCCAACTTTTCAACTCTTGCTAGTAAATATGTCTCTATCAAATATTTACTAATCTTTCATCAATAGTGCTTTAGGTGTTCTAGTATGACTTTGTGAAAATAATTTATGACAAAGGTATGGGAGCTTGATTTCATGACATAATATTATGTAGGATATTAATAGAAAATGAGATATATATTTCTTTTATAAAAAGTAAAATGTTAATAATATTAATAATAATAAAAATAGTAAAAAGGATAGTTATTTGATATTTTTATTGTCTTAAGATTATTTTATTTATTAATTGGTTTATAGAGTAAAATGATAATATTCAAATAAAATAAAATCAATTAATAATAACAAAACAAGAACAACAATAATGATAATAATAATATGAATAATTAATTAACTTAAAGTTAAGGGTTTTAAGTACCAATTTAAATTTCAAAGTTTAGTTTATAAAATGAAACGATGATATTCAAATTGAAGAATAAAAGTAATAAATATAAAAAGTAATTAATTAATAAATTAATTATTATAAGTGTTAGTTTCAACATTTAATTTTTAATAACTAGCATTGTTAAAATCTCAAATCTAACTAGATATATTATTTAGTGTATGGAAAAATTAGGATGTTACAGAAAGAAGTCGAGTGGGGGAGGAACTCCTATTCCAGTGAAGTGTTTTAGATGCGATGGAGAAGGACATCATTCTCCTGAGTGCAAAAGCGTTGATCCGAAATGTTTCAAGTATGGCAAGCCAGGCCACAGAGCTCTTGAGTGCAGAAGTGGTGCGAATGTGACTTGCTACAACTGTGGTGAGCATGGGCACATTAGTACCAAGTGTGATAAGCCAAAGAATACTCAAGGGAATGGGAAAGTGTTTGCTCTATCAGGATCGGAGACTGCTAGTGAAGATCGTTTGATCCGAGGTACGTGCTTCATTAATGGTATACCTTTGGTTGCTATAATTGATATTGGAGCTACACATTCTTTTATTTCCTTTGATTGTGTTAAGAGGTTAAGTCTTGAGTTGTTTGTTATGAGTGGTGGTATGGTTATTGATACTCCTGCTATGGGTTCGGTAACTACCCTGTATGTGTGTTTGAATTGTCCGTTGAGTATTTTTGGTAAAGATTTTGGAGTTGATTTAGTGTGTCTTCACTTAGATCAACTTGATGTTATTCTTGGGATGAATTGGTTGGAATTCAATCGTGTTTATATTAACTGTTTTGACAAAACGGTTATTTTTCCTGAACCTGATGATGAAAGAGATTTGTTTATGACTGCTAAGCAAGTGAAGGAATCAGTACAAGATGGTGCAAAGGTATTTTTGCCGAGGGCAACTTTGAACATTGGTGAAAGTGGAACAGTTGATGTTTTACCAATTGTCCGTGATTTTCCGGAAGTTTTTCCTGATGGGATAAGAGATTTACCGTCAGAACGAGAGATGGAGTTTGTGATCGACTTAATTCCTGGAACTAGTCCGATATTGATGGCTCCATATCGTATGTTCGGATCAGAATTGAAAGAGTTGAAGACTCAACTTGAAGATCTACTTGAGAAGAGGTTTATTCGTCCGAGTGTGTCACCGTGGGGTGCATCAGTGTTGTTGGTTAAGAAGAAAGAAGGTTCTATGAGACTCTGTGTGGACTACAGACAATTGAACAAAGTGACTATCAAGAATAAGTATCCACTTCTGAGGATTGATAATTTGATGGATCATTTGGTTGGTGCGAGTGTGTTCAGTAAGATAGATTTGAGATCTGGGTATCATCAGATTCGTGTGAAGGCTGAGGATATTCAGAAGGCTGCTTTTAGAACGAGTTATGGACATTATGAGTATTCTGTGATGCCATTTGGTGTGACTAATGCACCAGGTGTATTTATGGAATACATGAATAGGATTTTCCATCCTTATTTGGAAAAGTTTGTAGTTGTGTTCATTGATGATATTTTGATTTATTCGAAGAGTGAAGAAGAACATGTCGAGCATCTGAGGATTGTATTATCCGTGTTGAAAGAGAAGCAGTTATACGCTAAACTTTCTAAGTGTGAATTTTGGTTGAAGGAAGTGAGTTTCCTTGGTCATGTGATTTCGAGTAGAGGTATTGCAGTTGATCCGTCAAGGTTGAAGCTTTATCGCAATGGGAGACTCCGAAATCAGTTTTTGAGATTAGATGTTTTCTTGGTTTGGCGGGATATTACCGAAAATTCATTGAAGGATTTTCCAAGTTATCATTGCCGTTGACGCAAATGACTAGGAAAAGTCAAGCTTTTTTTTGGAATGCAAAGTGTGAAGAAAGTTTTCAAGAGCTTAAGAGAAGATTGGCGACAGCTCTTGTTTTGATTTTGCCGAATCCAGCAGAACCGTTTGTGGTGTATTGTGATGCTTCTTTGATGGGTTTAGGAGGTGTGTTGATGCAAGATAAATAAGTTGTGGCTTATGCTTCGAGGCAAATCAAGGTGCATGAGAAGAATTATCCGACGCACGATTTAGAGTTAGCCGCCGTGGTATTTGTGCTGAAACTTTGGAGGCATTATTTGTTTGGTTTGAGATTTGAGGTATTTAGTGATAACAAGAGTTTGAAGTACCTCTTTGATCAGAAAGAATTGAATACAAGGCAAAGGACATGGTTGGAACTTCTGAAGGATTATGATTTTGGTTTGAATTACCATCCGGGTAAAGCGAATGTGGTAGCTGATGCATTGAGTAGGAAATCGTTGCATATGTCGATGATGATGGTGAAAGAGTTGGAATTGATTGAGCAATTTCGTGATTTGAGCTTGGTGTGTGAGAAGACTTCTTACGGAGTTAAGCTTGGTATGTTAAAGCTTACTAGTGGTATTCTTGACGAGATTGTAGAAGGACAGAAATCTGATTTGAGTTTAGTTGATTGGTTAACTTTGATCAATCAAGGTCAAGGTGGTGATTTTCGGATTGATGGAAATGGTATCATGAGGTGTCGTGATAGGGTTTGTGTTCCTGATGTTATTGAGTTAAAGAAAAGTATTCTTGAGGAAGGGAATCATAGTGGATTGAGTATTCATCCGGGTGCTACTAAGATGTATCAAGATTTGAGGAAAGTATTATGGTGGCCTCGTATGAAGAAGGATATAACCGAGTTTGTGTATTCTTGTTTGACTTGTCAGAAGTCAAATATTGAGCATCAGAAACCGTCGGGTTTGATGCAACCGTTGTTTATTCCTGAGTGGAAATGGGATAGCATTTCTATGGATTTTGTATTTGGTTTACCGAGGACGCCGAGTAATTTTGAAGCTATTTGGGTTATTGTGGATAGATTGACCAAATCTGCTCACTTTATTCCTATGCGAATGGATTACCCGTTGGAGAGGTTGGCAAAATTGTACATTGAAAGGATTGTCAGTTTGCATGGTATTCCGTCTAGCATTGTGTCAGATAGAGATCTGAGGTTTACTTCGAGATTTTGGGAGAGTTTGCAAAGTGCTTTGGGTACGAAGTTGCGTCTGAGTTCAGCTTATCATCCGCAGACGATTGGTCAAACTGAGAGGACGATTCAGTCACTTGAAGATCTTTTGAGAGCTTATGTATTGGAGAAGGGAGGAGCTTGGGATAGCTACTTACCTTTGATTGAATTTACTTACAACAACAGTTTTCATTCGAGTATTGGTATGGCGCCGTTTGAAGCATTGTACGGTAGACGGTGTAGGACGCCATTGTGTTGGTATGAGTCGGGAGAGAGTTCTGTGGTTGGACCCGAAATAGTCCAGCAGACTACCGATAAGATTAAGATGATTCAAGAGAAGATGAAGATTTCTCAGAGTCGTCAAAAGAGTTATCATGACAAGAGGAGGAAAACACTTGAATTTCAGGAGGGAGATCATGTGTTTCTTCGGGTTACTCCTATGACTGGTGTTGGTAGGGCATTGAAGTCGCGTAAGTTGACGCCGCATTTTATTGGTCCTTATCAGATTTTGCAGAAGATAGGAGAGGTAGCCTATCAGGTTGCTTTACCTCCGTCACTTGCTAATCTCCATGACGTGTTCCATGTATCTCAGTTGAGGAAATACATTGCAGATCCGTCTCATGTAGTCCAAGTAGATGATGTGCAGGTGAGAGATAACCTGACTGTGGAAATATCACCTATGCGGATAGAGGATCAGGAGTTAAAGAAACTTCGAGGCAAAGAGATTTCTTTGGTGAAGGTCGCTTGGGGAGGACCGGCTGGTGGAAATGTGACTTGGGAACTTGAGAGTCAGATGAGGGAGTCTTATCCAGAGTTGTTTGAATCAGGTAACATTTTCGAGGACGAAAATTCCTAAAGTGGGGGACGGTTGTAACAGTCCAATTTTCAATAATTAATTATTTATATTAT
The DNA here is from genome assembly GCA_963859935.3 of Lathyrus sativus. Classification (NCBI taxonomy): domain Eukaryota; kingdom Viridiplantae; phylum Streptophyta; class Magnoliopsida; order Fabales; family Fabaceae; genus Lathyrus; species Lathyrus sativus. Next base: position 304,285,799 of record OZ012736.1, on the reverse strand, counting down.
TTAATTGATTTATTTTGATGATTTTAATTATTGGAATTATTGGTAGAAATTTGAGAGGATAAATATGATGGAAGGAAATAGAATAGAAAGATATATAGGGAAAAGTGGAAGGAAAAGGAAAGAATAGAAACATAAGAGAAAGAGAAGAGAAAGAAAGAGGAAGAGGAGAAAAGAGAAGATAAGGCTTGGAAAGCTCAAGAACAACTTCTAGCTTCAATTTAATCAAGGTAAGGGTGTGAAATGTTGTTATCTTACCAATGTATATGATTATGTATGTGTGTGTTTGGATTTGTTAGAAACGAGTTTAATCGATAGAGTCGATGTTTGAACGGTTAAAATCTGGAGTAAATGGTGTAGATTAGTCGAGGATTGTTAGACTAAGACTACTGGAACTTGTTGGAATTGAATCGGGTGATTTTGGGAGTTCGGAGAGTTTTGGACAGTTGGGGTTTTGAACATCGCAGACGTTCGCTAGCACCTTCGCTAGGCGAGCAGGTCACGAGTGTTCGCTGTAGCGAGCTAGTCGCGAATGGTCCCAGACTTGGACAGAATGTAATTGACCCTCTTCGCCGGTAGCAAGCGAGGTAGCGAGGGGTTCGCTAAGTGAAGCCCCAATGAGTAGGTAGCGAAGCCTTACAGTAGCTTCTGTTTGCCCTCGTGAGCTTGTTCGCTAGGCGAACAGGTAGCGAGTGTTCGCTAGGAACTCGCTAGGCGAGCAAGCCAGCGAGCGTGACAGCATTTTCATTTCTTTGTGTTTTCCATCCAATGTTGATTGTTTGGTTCAATTGTGTTCCATCCTTATTGGAACTGAATAGTTTGTGTACTGTTGTGATATGTTATAATGTGGGTAGCCATAAGGCGTGAATCCTAGATTGTGGAATCAATTATGAAATGTGGCCTTTTGGCATATATAATGCATTGTTTAACTTGATTAAAAAAGCATGATGATTTGTGATGAAGTTGTTGCCGTTTGGTACGATGATGTGAATGCATATTGATTGTATGCAATATTGTGAATAATGCATGAGAAAATAGTGTGAATATGTGTGCATTTCTTGATAAATGAGATGATGTTGAAAGTATGAATACTTTGATATGATGTGTGAGTGTGCAATCATGTTATACTTCTTGTGTGATGAATTATTGAGTATGCATGGGATTAAGATGCGAGAACGGTGTTAAGTGCATATGATTGTTGATTGCATACGCATCATTTGTGTGAAGAGGCAATGCTTGCTAGTCTCGTGGAGGCTAGTGACTTGTCCCAAACCTAGAGCGGGGTTTGAAAGCTTAGAGAATGGGCTTTGCTTGTTATCGGTCTAGGGAAATGATCAATGCATCTTTATGCACATTCTCCTATATTTTTACTTAGGTATTTCCTTACTTTATTTTGATTACTCTTATGTTTTATTATGTTTTTATATTTTATTTTATTTTTGGTTTAATTTGATTTTCGCACTTTATTTTTCTGCTTTAGCATTCTGCACGGAAACGATTATAACTAGAGTTCCGGGAATCCGTTTGAGGCGTTCTAATAATCGCCGGAAAGCTAAGAGAGAGAGCTACAACTTTTGACCTGGAGACGAAGTTAGATTCGGATCACATTTTCCCAGAATATTCGTTGAAGTTACAACATTAGAAATTTGTTTTATTTTGGGTAATGTTTTGGGTCTGGGTTATATTTTCGACCCAGTTTGGTTTTGAACCGGATCTATTGTTTTTCTTTTTAGGGAAAACCTTGTTTTACTGTTAAGGATATACTATTCATGAAAAAATAGGGGTTTGAGAAGAACTCATGGAAAACTAATACCTCCGGGCAAATCCTGCTATGTACGGTTTCAACACTTTGAGGTTATTATAATATCAATTTAAATCTGATTCCTTTCAATCCTTTTCTATGAAGTCATTTGCTTAATTTGATTGCAATTGTTTGCTTAATTCAATTGGTGTTCATAGGATAGAATTGATTAAATTCGATTGTATGCATGTTCCTAAATTTAATTACGTGTTATCGTTTGCTTAATTCGTTAATTCGTCATATTCTTAACCGTTTGCTTAATTCGGTAAACAGGAACATAATTCATTTGATGTTGGTAAGAGTTTTTGTCTGATTAATATCATAATCGAATAGGATTGGAGCCGTTTAGGGATTGATGTTATAATAGCCGATGATAAGTCGGAACCCGAATCAGCAGGATTAGCCGTTTTATCTTATTTTAATAATCACTTTTTTTATAGTCACTTATTTTAAGTATTTTTTTTCTCTTAATCAAAATTCAAACCCCCATAAACTGTTACTTTATTGGTCAATCACTACAAGAATCCTTGTGATACGATTCGAGTCATTGTCACTATACTGCATTTTTATAAAAAAAAACACTCGTTTTTGATCCGCGAGCGACAGCGGATCAGGCACGGACACAGTTTAAATGTAAAAACCGAAAAATGATAACAAGCTTGGTACCACATGGCAGAAGTTGAATTGAGTTGCATCGAGTCACATGGCATAGATATCATTGTTATATGAAAGTATGCTTGTGTATGAATTGTTGAATTTAGGATTTATCGATGTGTGCATGATGAAACATGTTGGGTGATTATCAATATTTGTTTATACATATATTGTGATGTATATGATGATGATAAGGAATTGTGGTGAGAAATGCGGAATATGTGTATTCTATACTTGTATATATATATATATATATATATATATATATATATATATATATATATATATATATATATATATATATATATATATATATATATATATATATATATATATATATATATATATATATATATATATATATATATATATATATATATATATATATATATATATATATATATATATATATATATATATATATATATATATATATATATATATATATATATATATATATATATATATATATATATATATATATATATATATATATATATATATATATATATATATATATATATATATATATATATATATATATATATATATATATATATATATATATATATATATATATATATATATATATATATATATATATATATATATATATATATATATATATATATATATATATATATATATATATATATATATATATATATATATATATATATATATATATATATATATATATATATATATATATATATATATATATATATATATATATATATATATATATATATATATATATATATAATTATATGCATTGATTATTATGATAATATTTCTCACCCTTCTGCTGTTTTATAATGCTCTCTGAGGTATTGCAAATTAGGTTTGCTGGAGGTCTTTTGTGAAGTATAGCTTCATTTTTTTGGTCGGTTAGCTCTGATATGTAGCACCGGGTAGTTAGGATTGTATAGTATTCTTTTGGGATACATTTTGTATATGTATATGCTGACAAGTGTTTATGTAAACATGAATGATGTGGTGAATCAAACAGGATGATATGTATTTATATGATTACATGTTTAAAATGATTCAATGTTTAGATTTTCCGCTTTTAATTCTAAATATTGAGATGTGGGTGTAAGGACTAAGTTCCTCTGTTGAAAGCTACCGCACTGTTGCATGTCTTTTATAAAGAAAGTGTTGTATGTTCAATTTTGCGTGTGATGTTACATACCTCTTTTGTACCATGTTTTAATTATACTCTGATGAAATTTTAATATGTGCTTAAATGATTTATTGTTTATTTGGGGGTATAGAAGGGGGTGTTACAACATTCAGCTAATTTGACACAAATGTTCATCACTCTAAAAGATTTTGTGATGGTTGATGAACCAATTAAACTTATGGTTTGCGAATCAACGAGGCTTTTCGAGGAATAACAATCACCCCTTTTCGTCTTTTGTAGTCACATAGATTTGTTCATAATTTTTCTTTGTAATCCTTTCTTTTCGATTTTCGCGCTTTTCATTTTTTTCCCTAATTTTTGCCTGGAAAATTTTTTTTGAAACTTTGATGTCTAGCGGGATGCCATAATTTTTTCCTAAGTCACTTGTTTTCATGTTTTACGACTTAGCAGGCTTTTTCTTTTTCTTTTTTGTTGAACAAATCATGTCACATTGGCTTATCTGACTTGTTAAAAGGGTTGTGATTGTCTCTTTCCTTTGGAATGAGGGATAACCATCGTGGTTGATTCTTAGATACACATTCCTTTTAGAAAGGTAACTCATACTTCGTAGCTCAAAAGGGTTAACAAGGGATTATCTTCCTTATATCTCCGGTGTTTGAGAATTTGAAACAATGCCTTACATCATCAACAAAGTCTTATTCAAAAGCACATAACCAGAACTTTTGTGTTTTTTACTTCATCATCCTTCCTCCAAGAGTTTAAACAAAAGTTGGTATTGCAAATGCAGGAAAATAATTTATGAGCGAATGCGAATAGATTACTTCAAGACAAACATACTCATTGCATTATGATTAATATTCAAAATCAAACAAGTTTTTACAAGCAAACAAAGCATTAACAAACATGAGAGGATACAAATAAAATTGCAGTAAATGAACTAATGATCTGAGGAGACTATCTAAAGCTGAGCTTGAAAGAATATCCTCAACTTTCTTTGGAGAAACAAATGCAAATGCACGACTACTACAGGTCAATTCACTAGCACCAGCAAGATGAATTTCCTCGAGTTTTGTATTTATCAACATAAAGGCGTTCCATTCAAAAATGGGCTTCCTCCTTCAAAATTCAACACCTCATCGTCAATCATCTCTTGAACCATTTCCTGGAAAACCTTGCACTCCTCAATCGGATGCCCCATTACCCTATCATGAAACTCACAACTGATATTTGGATTGTACCAATGAAGACGAGATTTCATGACTCTGGTCTTTCTGGGTGTCACTACCGAGTTTCGGGAAAAATAAGACCACAATTGACTGTAAGTCATTGGGATTGAATCAAATTGGTAAGTCTCTTCTTTTGGCTTATTCAGGACTAGATTTTGCAGAACCTGAGGAGAATTCTGAATTGCATCAACTTCAACATTTTCTCCCACTTGGGAATCACTAACAAAATTTCTCCACTAGCTTGGCCATTCAAACCATCTTGGATTTTGGACAGTTATTTCTCTAAGAGTGGTGGACGAACTTGGGCTCCTTTGAAATGCTTCGGAGTTGAGGAATGCATCTCAACTACAGTGGCGTTACCATATCCAAGCAGCAGATTGACTTGGACGTTTGTGCCTTTGAGAAACAAAATTCCTTTTCGCACTAGTCTTTGCACTTCTTGTTTCAAAGGAAAACAATCTTCAAGAACATGCCCCGATGCACCCTGATGGAAAGCACAATGAGCCTCTGGTTTATACCACCATGGAATATCTCTTGGAACAGCAGGCGGAGACCTGATCTTCACAAGATTCTTCTGTATCAAGACAGGAAATAATTCCACGTACGACATCGGAATTGGATCAAAATGCATTTGCTTTTGAACAGAACTTTGTTGATTAATCTTTTGTTGTGTATGTTGTTGCTTACTTTTGTTACTATATCTTCTATGCTTTTCTTGCGAAATAGCGTTAGCAGTTTGTTCCTTCCTCTTGGAAAAACCATTTCCATACTTCTTATAACTACTAGAATGATCACTTTCTTTGGTCAACCATCCTTTCCAGACACCTTCTTCGAGACACATCTCGGTAACATGATTGGGAGCACTAATGTGAGCCATAGAAATGAGTGCTGAAATGATTTCATAAATCACAATCTTTTGAAGTGGAGTCTGAGAAACATGAGGAGAAAGTTGATTCTAAGCAACAACCAGAGTTTCAACCAAAGTAGAGAGCCTTTCCATACCATCCTTCAAAGTAGCCACTTCCTCGCGAAGCTCGCAATTCTCTTGTTGCAATTGATCCATCTTTAGCTCGAGTATTACAGTAATGTGACAACTTTTCTGAACAAAGACCAACAACAGGAAGCAAATAAGACACCAGGAAAAGGCAAGAATGATGCTTGATATGCAAATGAAAAATGTGATTTTTCAAGGAACTATAAAGCAGATTGCAAGTCTTACATTAACATAACACACTGGATATACCAAAAATCTCATTTCACTAATATTGAAATAATTACAGCTTTGAAGTACAGTTTCATCAATCTTACAACACAAGAGAGAATTAAATCTAGTTCTAAGGAATCGTGTCTGAAAATGACCCAACTCTGAGCTGATACTTCTTGCGAAGCCTCTTGATTTATCTCACATAGCTGATCTTCATGGTGTCTTTTTCTTTCACGAGTCGATCCATAATGTGCAGGATGATGTGCTAGAGGAAAATAAATCCTCTAGATTCCTTGATCTCTTAATGACTCGTTGCTCACGAATCTCAATGAAGATTGGAGCACCCATAAAATAGGCATACTTCTCTAAGGTTGGCAGAAGCTGATAATCTGGGAAAGTAAGTCAACTATGCAACATATCATAGAACTAGATAAAGGTATTAAGAATCCCCTTTTCAACATCAGTCCTCAGAATAAGCAAGAGTTTCCCAAATAGCCTTTGAAATCCACAGGATTAGATAAGATCCAAGCTTTCTCAACTCTTGTAAGTCAAGACTCGTGAAAGTGTACTTCTTAGTGTTATTTCTTGCAATGTCCATGATTCTAAATTTTTTTTACGATATTTGCAAAAAGAAATCTCTGAGTTCCTTGAAAACTGATAAAAAATGCTCATGAATGCATAGATGCAAGATGCAACAACCACAAACAAGACACACAAAGCACACAGGTTCAAAGGTTCGACACGAGCATGGAGCCAAAGGTAAGAACCAACCCACAATGGTATGTACTAAGGTTATATCATCACCTGTACAACAAGGTTCTAAAAAGTTCCCAGAGTCATAATTCCATCTTTTGGATATTATCGGCTTAAACGACTACTCGTTGGCCAACAATATTCTCAAGAGAAACTCGTCTGAGTATGGTATCTCTTAACAACTAATTCAAGTATACACCTGAATAGCCACTGCACCACGTCCTAATAAGGCCAAGATGGGTTAAAGGGTTCTAAGATCCTCAACTTCTCAGGCTCCCATGTCAGAAAAAGTAATGCCAAATACAACTACTCGTAAGACATCAGCAATTCCAAAGGGGCTTCCACTGAGCGGGGGATCTCAAGTCAGCTTAGTAAGGACTACTCCACGTAAGCCAACAAGACTATACTACCCTCCTATCATAAGTGCACTCAAGTCCGGGTATAGGAATTATCTCACCACACAGATCACTAGGCACCAAAATAGAACAAACAATAACAAACACGTCAAACAAAAAGCGATAAATAAATCAAAGTAGGCAAAACCCACTAGGAACCTCTTATCTCCCCAGCAGAGTCGCCAATTTTCTGTAGCGGGAAAATTTGTGAGTGTAAGCTATTGATTAACTTAACTAAGAAAAACAAGAGTCACCACCACACTTTTATTTTATCCAAAAAGGAAATGAAAAGGAGCGAACAAAACCAAAGAGTTCTAAAACAAGAACAAGAACAGAGATCTGGGTAAGGGGGTTGGTTACACAATGGGAAGGTGTTAGCTCCCAAAACGTCTATAGTACTCTATAGGAGCCCTTTGAAATATTTACGCTTTTTGGTTTGAAAAAGGTTTATTTGAAAAGAGATTGGGGAGATGAGAAGAGAATTATTTTTTTAGATTTTTGTGTTTTAAGAGACTTATCGGCTCATGCCTACGTACCCACAAAGTGCAATATAGGATCAAAACCCCATAGTTCATGGTACAAATAACAAAAATTTGTTGGTTTTGATTTATTTAAAATGTAAAGACAAGTCTTCATTTTAAGGAGAAAACTACGACTAATCGCCTACAAGTATAAGATAACATTTGCATCACCTAAAGATGGAGGATTTTGCTTGTATTATCAACAAGTCTATCACTCAACATCTAAGTGGAAAATGTCAAAATCTTAATACTATGGGGAATAGGAGAATTATATCTCAACTATGGAAATGACTCATGTCTAAACTTTATAAAAAGTTTTAAAATGAAAAGTGCATAAAGGCACAAAAAGTTTGAATGAGATTGATCTTTTTTAAAGTCTTTTTGAAATTTGTCAAATTATGATTAACATTGATGGACATTTATTAAAAAAAAAACAAAGTTTGAAAATTAACTTGACAAAAGCCAAGGTTTTATTATGAAAGTGGTTTTGAAGTTTGAAAACAAAAAGGTTTTGGAAAAGGGAGAGGACTTTGAAAATTTAAAAAGGGGAGGAGATGAAGTGACTATCCTAGAAAGAAAAATAAAATCTAGAGATAAGAATGATCTAACCAACTTGTAGCACACTCCATAGCAAGCAAAAATAATTCCATCCATCTTGAGCATAAGCAAGTGAACAAGCCAAATAAAGGCAAAGATTCATAACACTCCAAGCATAGGTAAAAAGACCTAATTTTAAGTCCAAAAGTTCAAAAATAGTCCAAGAAGTCCAAGGTCTAAGAAGTCCAAGGTCTTAAGAATAGTCCAAGAGCATAACCACAAAGTTAAGAGCACCAAGTCTTTTAGAGGTTTAATCCTTTATTAGTGTTTTGAACAAAGTATGGTCCAAATGGACAAAAGAAAAATGGCGGAAACATAAACATGTGTCCAACGGACAAAGAAAAAAAACGGAAGCATAAACAAAAGTATGATATGAAATGATAATAATGGAGCATAAAAATAAAAGAGAGATAGGGAGCAAAAAGGAAACATAAACAAAATTAGTATAATGAAAATGTTAGTGAGTTCGTAATTAGTCGTTAGAGCAAATGATCAACGACGGTTAATTCTTGCACTTAGACAAAGGTTAATGGAAACACATTAGAGGATTGATAGGACCAAAGCCTCCTAACTACAAGCTTCATAGATTTGAGCCACGAATGATCACTTTTCCGATTACGGGACAATGTAGCGCTATGTTACGCAATCGTAATCGAGTTTATGTAGAAACCACGACTATCTGAGGCCGGTCAATACAATGTTAGTGCTAATGCATGCTATAAAAGTGATATGTAAATCACTCTCTGAAAGCATTACCACACAAAAAGAAAAGATGATAATGATCTCATCTTCATCAAGAACTTGAAATAAGTTCAAATGATATCGAAGATTTTCACCGATCAAAAGAAAAAGAGAAGAGGAGATGGAATGCCAAATTGAATTACAATTTCAAGATCATTCCATCTTTAAGTTCATCCACTTATCTTGGTGGATTCAAGCACTAAACATATCATTAACTCAAAGCACCTAAAATGAATTGAACAATTCACTTTAAAGATAGGTTTGAATTGATGAATGTTTATCCAACTTCATCTACACCCTAAGTCCAATGAATTTAAAGAGGAATATGACCTTTAAAAGTGTATTACATGGCCAAAACCAAAAGGAAATGAAAGAAGAAGAAGTGGGAACCAAAACAGTCCCAAAACAAAGCCAAAAAACGCATTCTGCACTGTGCCAATCGTTTGCACCAGTAGTGCAATCGATTGCACAACAGAAAATCAACAATTTTGGGCAAAAACAACACTGTGCAATCGATTGCACAAATACTGCAATCGATTGCACACTGGCAGACAACACTAAAATCAGCATTTACAAGGCAAAACCATGATCAAACATTTCTTCAAACATCTCTTGATCAAGGATGCAATTGAGCATGAAAATACAAGTGAAATATCAGTAAATAGCACAATGGAATACAATTTGCAAGATCCAAAGATCAAGCAACAAGAATCAACAATAGATCACATTGTGGAAGATGGATCAAGCACAACAATGGTGGAGTAAGGGTTTAACACTTCAAATATGAAAATTCTTCAAATCAAACTCCACAAACACCAATCAAAGCTTTGATCTATAAGAATTGAGGATGAAAAAGTGAATGGATGAAGGTTTAGCTCAAAGATTAGTAAATTCTAGTGATGAACTTACTAATCTTTCAAAGGGAGAAAGAGCTTTGGTGAATTTGGTAATTGGAGAAAATTGAAAGTCAAGAAAGAGTTTGACAAGGTAATTTTGGCTATCAAAAGCTTGTGAAATGAGAGAAATGAGGCCTCTATTTTTAGGATTTAGGCTTGGCAAATTTGGTGGATTGGAGTTTGGTTTGGGAACAAAATTAGGCTTAGAATTTGAATTTGGAGGGAAATTCAAGATCAGGTGATGATTAGTGAAGGTGTATGGTGGGAATTAATTGTGATGAGGTAGTGGAATTATTTTTGGGTGATCTAGAATATTCTCAAATGATGAAATTGGTCCCAAATGCTTCAAAATTTGAAAAATGCTAATTTTGGCCAATTTTGTCCTTGTGCAATCGATTGCACTGTAGAAAACTTCAAAATCTAGGCGAAAAATGCAGGGTGCAATCGATTGGACCAATACTTTTGACTCAATACTTTTGAAAAACATGAAAAATGCCCTGTTGGCTGGATTTTGCTGGCTCTGGCTCAATACTTTTGACTGTCAAAGAAGGCATGGAAATAAACACATGAACCTTGGAGTCTCTTGAATAAAAGTCAATCAAATCTTGAGAGACTCTTGATCAGATGATTTTAAATTGTTTGCAGATCAGCTTCGACTTTTTTTAGATGAGATTCATTCGAGCTGAGGGACTAGTATTTGATACCTTTGATCCAAATCTTCTTGAAAAAGTTACTAAAGAGAAAACAAACATATATTTGGATTTTAATCAACGGTTAGTAAACATAAACATAAACAAAGATCAAACAAGCAAGAAAATAAAGGTGCCCGGTGATCTCTCAAGAACAAACCTGCATAAAAAGGCAAGAGAACCAAAGCTTGCAATTTTGTTTATGGAATTAGATGCAAATGACACAGGGGATCTTAGGGGTAAAAATTGGGGTATTACATGCCCGACGTTTCCATAATTAAAGCACAACCATCTTGCTTTACTCCCCTTATTGCCTTCATTCTTGGAAGACCTTGATTGTCTTCTAAAATTGATGAGATTCTTTTTGGAATGTTGGATACCATTCTTCTTTACATATCAATTGTATCGCTTCATGAACAACCCCATATCCTCATTCGTTTCTTCATCATCATTATCACTCGAGTCGTAATCACTTAGCTCTTTTACGGAGAAATTTGAACAAGAATCTTTTAGAGCTATAGACTTCTTTTCCGTAGTTTTGGTCTTTTCCTTCTTTTCCTTTTTCTCAAATTGCTTGAGGATAAGAAGCACTTGCTCATGTTCTTGGATCATTCCAAAAAGAGTTGTAAGGTTCAAAGTCATAAGATCATTTGCTTCCTTTGTGGTTGTGACCTTTGGTTGCCACTCCCTGGTAAAACATCTTAAAACTTTGTTAGTAACAACATCATTTGAAATTGGTCTACCAAGTGAATTTTTTCTATTGATTAAGTGAGAAAATCTCTTTTGCATGTCGGTAATGGTTTTCCCTTGCTCCATGTGAAAAGGGATCAAACTCTCGAGTCAAAGTGTTGATTCTAGCTAGTTTGACATCATTAGTTCCCTCATGGGTAACTTGCAATGAGTCCCACATAGCTTTAATAGTCATACAATGTGAAACTCTATAATATTCATCAACTCCTAAGGAGGAGATTAGAATATTTCAAGCCTTTCAATCGTAATTGTACTTTTTCTCATCTTCATCATTCCATTTTGCTTTAGGCTTAGACACAACAACGTTATTTTCATCGATCATGGTAATTTCCATAGGACCATTCAATATAATGTTCCATACCATTCTATCAATGGAATTTATATGCACGCCCATATAATCTTTCCAGTAACTATAGTTCTCACCATTGAAAACATGTACTCTAGTGTAAGCCCCGTTTGGTTTGTTTTCCATATTCTAAGAAGTTATATGTGATGTACGGAATGAATTGGTGCTCTTGATATCACTTATTAGACAAAGGAAATGATCTAGAAGAAGGGTTCAATAGATCACTTATTAAAAACAGAGTCGACGCTTATTAAAATTTGGATTTTGAAAAGTTTTAAGCGAAAGCGGTTGAGGAACTATACTCGTCTAAACGAACTGTTACCAAAAAGATTGGATATACACAAAGCCTATATGGAATACGATAAAGACGAGAATTAGAATGAATAGTTTGAATACAAATCAATCAGATTTTTTTCACTTAATGTTGGACAATTTCCAATGTGTGTGAAATATAAACCAATTGAAAAACAACTCAAGTGTTTGTGTTAATGCGATTAGTCTAACACTTGGTGTGCGAAGCACCTCAAGTAAATTTCAATAGGTGAATGAAGTTCTATGTTTTTAAATTACAATCAAAAGATTGTAATGAGGTTTCTAAAAATGTTTCAGCACTAACACACACCATATTTTTAATCAACTAATATGTTTCCACGCAAATACAAAATTCAGCAATGAAAATAGTAAAAAGAGAGAACACAATTTGTTGAGGCAATTCTCCCATCGTCCTCTCTAGGGGTACGTCAGCCCTCAATTCTAAAAATAGAGTTGAGACTTGTATATATAACCTGTAGAAAATTATTTTTAAAAGAGAAGTAATAGAATTCAGACAATCAAACCCGAATGTTGATGTCGAGCCTATGCTTTCTCTTCCCTTGATTAAACCTCCAATTATGGCACCACCTTTGAATAACCCTCTTGTCTTCATATCTTTCCCGGCTGATTTCAAACACCAATGATTCGAACCCAAACCTTTCTACCGCAATCCTCCGGTTAGCGCTACTAAATTGAAAGAATCTCCCGTTCTTCAATTACCTTCGCTCGGCTAAATATGTGAAGGTACGATTTGTGCAAAACCCCCAAAATCCAAGATTCTTAGAGAACAATACCCTTAAGGTTTTATTAAAAAAAAACCATTGATTTCTCAACCCAAAATACATAACAAAAAAGATTATGTGTAGTTGTTGAGAAAATGCAAGAAAGAGGATGAAGATGATGAGAACCAAATCATTGTATATTTTCACTTTTCTTGTTCTTTTGTGTAGAATGAAATAACTCTCTCTCTCTCTCTCTCTCTATATATATATATATATATATATATATATATATATATATATATATATATATATATATATATATATATATATATATATATATATATATATATATATATATATATATATATATATATATATATATATATATATATATATATATATATATATATATATATATATATATATATATATATATATATATATATATATATATATATATATATATATATATATATATATATATATATATATATATATATATATATATATATATATATATATATATATATATATATATATATATGCAAAGTTGAAACCAAATAACCAATATAACAGTCACTTTGAATGTTAAGCATAATAGAAATTATGTGAGAAACGCGCGAATGGTCAACCTAAAACAAGAGGAGGATCGACCTGAGCTCTCCCGAATTCAGGATTATGCAGGAAACAACTATTTGCATCGACCAGAACAGGTCCATGCGTCGATGAAAAGCACCCTAATTTTGACAAGCACAAATGCACACAGGATGAGTCGACCGGAGGGTCAACGCGAGCTCTCTTCAAAGCAAGACATGAAAATTGACTTCTGTATGAGTCGACATAAGCATACTATAAGTTGACTCAAAGACTCAGAACTTGTAAAATTGTGGATTTTCATATATTTAGCTACTTCTAAGAGATTCTAATGCATCTCTAACTTGACTAACATGATCAAACTCATATATAACACACATAGTGATCTTTCTATATGTACATAGGCATGTTTTGACAAATGTTTGACACAAGAAAGATAATGTATGAATATGCGACTCGTTGATACCGTCCAAAGTACATTTTTCAAAGTATATATGTTTTAACATCATTAAAATAAGTATAACCAAGTATGAGGCCCTTTTCCCTCACACTTTTTCCTTTTTTTTGTTTTCCTTTCCATTTAGCAGAAGGCTTTAGATAACACACCCTTTAATTAAACAACAAGCATGGATCTTGTTGAGTACAACAGACGTGAGAGGGTGCTCATAACTTCCTCTCACGTAATCGACTCCCAAACATAGGATTTGGTTGTGATGACCATGTATTCTCCCTTCTTTAAGGTTTTCTTCGATCGTTTCCTTTCCCCCGTCGGGATAAATAACTTTCAGTGGCGGCTCTTCTGATTTTCACCAGATGTTTTTCGCAGTTGCGACACCAAGTATTGACTCGCAGTTAAAATTGTTATTAAAAATGGTAATTTTAATGAAATGCTCATGCAAGTTTTGAAAAATCAATCATTATTAGATCTTGCTATAGTATGCTTTCAAAATAAACCCAGTCTCAATTAGGTCTTTTGCGGGTTATAACGTGGTCTGTTTCACGGTTATAGAAACAAAGAATATAAGGCTCAAAATTTGAATTTTTCCCACCCCTTCTTCGTGATGTTCTCCAGTCCTACGTTCAGTTAAATTGATACACATTCGTCTTCTAAGAAAGTTCGACAGTGTGAAAGTGTAAATGAGGATTCCAGATTTGCTCGAAATGGCAAATACTTTATTTTTCTTTTTTCATGGATGTCAGTGAGCCTTTTGTTTTTTGACACGGTGGTCACTGAATCTTGTTTTGCTTTGTTGAGGATTTGAGGACCTCTTTTAATTTTTATTTTGATCCCTAACTTTTTCCTAGACTGATTTTGTTTTTCCAGTCCATCGGGATTGCCCTGATTTTTGCCTAAGTCGCCTCTTTGGGTGTTCGACTTAGCGGGATTTTTCTTTCTTTTTTGATTTTTGATTTTTTGGAAAGGATTATGACCGCTAAGTCATTGGTCATTGAAGAACAGCTGCCATAAATTTTGAATTTTGCATGGTTCCTTCGACACGCCAGGATGTATGTAAAGAATATCATATGACTGATCCTCAGACGGGATGTTTCATCTTGTAATTCGAATGTGTGGATTGATTAACTAAAAACTACCCATGCCTCAAAGTAAACATAAGGGTTTAGAAGTCTGAAGGAAACTCCTACTTCTAGGCTCAAAGTGGTTAACTAGGGACAAACTCTTTATTTCTCCAGTGTTTGAGGATTTGAATAAATGCTTGTACTTCATTAGCAGGATTTTATTTGAAAGCATACAGTTTGAAATTATGGGTATTTGATTTTCATCATCCTCCCTCCAATCTTTGCTAAAACAGAGTTGTTAAAGAAAGTGGATGAGAGGTATATAGATGCATTTTTTTTACTTTATAAGTGAAGAAAAATGAGTGAATTCGACATGATTAATTCGGAAAATGCATGATCAATTCATTAATATTACCATTCAAAAAAACAATTTTTAAAAACAACTAACATTTAACAAGAAAGAAACTACAAATGCAAATGATAAAAGTGATCCAATGACTTCAAGTTATAAGGAGAATTTATTCCCGTCTAAAGCACTAGCTTTAGGAGATGCCTGTCGAAGTCTTCGAACTCATTCGAGCGAGAAGTTGACATGCACAAGCAAATTCCCTTCTTGAAAGAATATGTACTTGTTGTGAATCAACTGTTGTAATTTGGCTTGGAAAGCTTTGCAGTCTTCAGTTGAATGCCCCATTGACCCAGCATTACAACCACATTGAATATCGGGATCATACCCAAAAGGGTATGGCTGAGGCAACGACTTTTGGACCATATACAGCAGAAGCTGACTGTACACATAGGAATTGAATCAAGAGAACCATTCCTTCTTTCTAGGCTATTACACGACCTAGGTTGATTCAGACGTGGATTTTGCTTTCCTCGGCCATGGGCTTATTGATTTACATGCGGAGCAGTCCAAGGTTTATGGTATGGCACTCTACGCATTATTGGTTATCCTGTTGGGACCCTAAGGTTGACGTCTTCATCGTCATCAATATCAGTGGAAGGCCTTCTGAAGTCTTCTTTTGGGGCCTCCTCACGAAATGCAACCCTTTTGGAATTCTCTATTGGCTCTTCTCTTACAGTTTCAACATTATTGTTAGAGAATAAAGGCACATCATCTGCCATAAGCTTTTCCTTTTCCTTGTGGTACATGATTATGAACGGTCCACGAAGCTCTTGTTTTTTTCCTAGCCAGATCTAGGGATTAAACCATTCATGGTTGGGCCTTCCTTATTAATCAGCCTCTGTAATTTTCTTTGAAAGCCTTCACATTCTTTGAATGTATGCCTTATGGATCCAGTGTGATATTCACACTCTACCCCTGGGTTGTCTTCCTTAAAGACTAGAGATTCGTATTTGATCGGGTTTCAAACTATACTATGAATGCATGGAAATCTTCAATGGGATGCCCCATCGATCCATTATCATATTCACATCGAGCACTGTGATGAAATCCAGGTGGGTATGGTTTTGGGACTGGTTTGAGAGACTTGGTCACTTTTAGTGAACTCTGAATCAGATATTGCAAAAGTTGACCATATGGATATGAATGATGACAGGAATAAGACGCTCATTTTCCAAACTTCCTTGCGGGTTCCTCTGGCTTTGCTTTGAGCAACCCCGAATGGGGAGAGTCAATATTCCTTGTTGATAAGGAATATCGAGAGACGCTGGTATCAGGACCACTACATGAAGATGTACAACAGATGATTGCCCCTTGCCACACTCCGAGTTCTTTCCTTTGTTTGGAGGTTTTACTCCATTTTTCCCAGCAAAAGCCATTGGATTGTTCAGGACTAAGTTATTGGCCTTTAGAATGATGGGATAAGGAATTACCACATGCATTGGGGATCTTTTACTTTGGGATCTTTTACGTCAGCACCTTGTTGTCAATCAACTCTTTTACCTTATACTTAAGAGCTTTGCAGTCTTCAATAGTATGTCTTGATATCCCCACATGAAATTCACACCTCAAGTTTGGGTTGTATCTGTCATACCCTAATTTTTTATACTAAGATCCCACATCATTTTCATTTCATTAGCATCATACATGTGTATACTTTTATTCATCACTAACCCAGTTGGATATGCAAAGATTGTTGTTTTTTTGATTTTTTATTACCAATTAGGGTTTCAAGCCTCAAAAGAAACTCAGGCAAAAGATCAATCAAGAATGAGCATGATCTTCAACTTACCAAGTCCCTTACTCATCCAATCAAGATCAAGAGATCTCATCCATCAAGAATAAATCCAAGGACTACATCATTTCAAGTCAATCAAGCATCAAGATCACTAGTGCCCCAAAATTAGGGTTTTGACCTAATTTAGCCCATGAGTTAACTTTTAGAACAAGGCATGATCCAATAACTCAAGATATGTTTTAAGGACCTCAAACACATCACATTGGCTTATCCATATGATTTAATTGATCCACAGAACTTGATTCATAAGCAAAACAAATATTCAAATTCATTTGGACCACAAGTTAGGGTTTTTGATAAAAAGTCAAATGTATCTTTGACTTTGACCTAGACAAGATCTCAAACCTTGGGACATGATTTAAGACACTAAAAAACACCCTTAGAATCCACCCATGGTTTTAAAATAGGCCAAGGGTTTGAATTCAGTAGGAGATCACAAAATTAAAGTTCATCTGATGCAAAAGTCAACTATGGCCAAAATCAAGTTTGACATTTGAAGTTTTTGGTCAACCCTGGCTTCTTCAAGTCAAGAATGATGATTATATATGATTTGAATCATTATTGATCAAGAAAAATCAAGAAAAGTGAGGTTACTTGTAAAAAGGGAACCCATAAAGAAGTGAAAATTTTCTAAGTTATGAAGAAAACCCTAATTTGGAACAAACTTTACAAAGGCATAACTTCCAAACCAAGCAACCATTTTCTTTGATCCAAATACCAAATTGAAGAGCTTGTTGCATAATAAAACTTTGCCAAGTTGAGTCCATCTCCAAAAAGTGCATAAATTTTGAGATATGAAGCAATGAAGTTAGGGTTTCAAGACTTTTTGAACCTTGACACTTAATGAAATTTTAGGCAGAATCTATTTTTGTGTTTTAACCAACTTTGAGGCCATTTTTCACCATGATACTCAATGATCCAAGGTAAACTTCAAACATCAAAGATAAAGTAAAACATCCCGTCTTTCCAAAATGTCAAAGAACATCATCTGATCCATTTGAAAAAAAGAGATATGAAGTGTAAAATACACCTTGTTGCAACTATTTTGCAAAATCAGTTCTAGACATTTCTTGCAAGACACGAATTTTGAGTCCAAGTGTGATCATTGTGCAAGCACTTATTAAATGAGAATCGGATTGAATCATGACAAACCTGCAAGATAAAGCCAAAGAGTCAAGAGGAATCCCATTGAAATTATGGAGTGTTGTCACACATGCCTTGAATTCAAGATGCATTTATGTGGATTCAGTAAAAAGTTAAGCTATGATATTGCAAGTTATAATTGTACCTTGGCATAGAAGTAATCACACCTCACCAAAACCATTGAATAAGCTCTTATCCTTCGAGCCATCCCTATTAAGCTAAGACAAACTCATTCACCTATAAATAGAGGTCACATTACAACATTCAAACCACCCCAAAATAACACAACACTTTTTTTTCTCGTTTCTTTCTTTCACTGCAAGTGTTCAAATTTTCAAAAGTGAGAATCGTATTTTCAAAACCAAAGCTTCTTTGCTTAAATTTTTTATGCAAACACATCATATACAACATGCATACGTGATCCAAACACTTAAACACCATCTGTAACATCAATTTCATCAAGATCATAGCTCATCCCAACTAAGTTGAAGTTGGATTCGAGCGCATTAATCCAGAAGATTTCCATCAATTCCAAGCACATCAATACAATCCTTGAGGTCCAGGGAAGCTGTTCAGTTCATCATTTCACATTTGTAACACCTATAATTGAGGATTCAATCTCCTCTTGCAAGGTAAGCCTGAAGCTTTTCAAACTCCATGTGTCATGCATCATAAATGTTATTTCAAGTTACGAATATGCTTATGGTAGTTCATAGATCATTTACCCTCAATGAATTGCTATTTATCTTGCTTGTATGATATTTCATGATAGTTTTTGCATATCCAGGGTTCATCTAATTCGTGCATGATAATTCATTCTGCACATAAAATAATTGAAATTAAATGTCACCATTGGATTAATTTTTTAAAAACAAGCAACTTTCATGTTTACGTCGTCCAATTTCATTAAGTATTTCATGAGATAGCCTCCATTTTGCAAAATTTGTGAGGCCGAGGAAGAATATGGAATCTGGCGCCTTTTTTGATTTTACCACTCAATTTTAAAATATCATCAAATGGTTTGGTTTTACTATTACCAACACACGCTAGCTCAGTTGGCGAAGGCGTGTTTTGATGGTTGGAGGCATGAAGGCGTGGGTTCAAACCCACCCATGTCATTTTTTTAAGGCAAAATACCCTTTTTTATCCCTTAACTATACCCTTGGGTTCATATTGGTCCCTTAATTATTTTTTGGTTAGATTGGTCCCTTAACTCTTTAAAACGTGTCATGTTGGTCCTTTTTTTCTAATTAGCAAAAAATTTAGCGAAATATTTTTGAATTAGTTCCAGACAAGGGATCAAGGTATCATGGCTTGTTTCTCAAGATAGAGGAACATGTTTCTTCAACCTCAAGCAAGGTTTTCCTCTTAACTTTGTGGCATCATCAATACCCAAGGCCCCTCCTCCTCAAGTTTGATTTAAGACAACATCATCTCAAGTTCATGTATGGTTCACCATGTCTTGGTTTGCAAGAAATAATGAAGGGATTCAAAGTTGGTTCAAGGTGTTTGACCTAATTTAGTAAGTTGTGGATGCTATGATCAAAGGGGCATACGTCCTCCAATTTTCAATATCTTGAGGTGATTGTTTTTTTAATGAACTCTTCTCATCACCCCTAACAAGTTCTCTCTGCAAGGAATGATCCAATTATGCTTGGAAAGTCATCAAAATTTTGAAGACATTATAGGTCATTTTGAGTTTTGGAAGGATTTTCTAGTCAACTTCAAAAGGTCAAACTTGGTCAATTTTCATCATTTCGAGCCCATTCTTTTTCTAAAGTAAACTTGAAGATATCCTCTGTAACACCCCAAAGTTAAGTGGAATATTTTAATTAATTATTTAATTGAGAATATTCGTGTTTTGGGTGGTTTTCGGTGGTTTGTGGATTATTGAGAAAATGTGCATTTTTGGACTATTTATTTAATTAATAGTATACTATATGAGAATATTAGTATTATTATTGATTAAAATGAATATAAGTGAAATAACGATAAATTAGGCATAATGAAGAGTTAGTAAGGGTGTTATGGGAAAAGCGCAATTGTGTGGCCCAAGTCTAAGTTTGACAAAATAGAATTCTGAAGGTTTGGGATTCATTTTTGGTTAACCGTGAAAAGAATGAATGCCAAAGCTCTGAGGAGGGATCAGTGGAGGTAAAAGCTTCGGAAGGTTGTCGGAGTTAATCGTGAAAGCTTTGAATCGGCTGAGGTATGGGGAGTATCGCATTACATGATTTTCTATGTATGCCTTTCGGTGTGTTTATGGTGAAGTTTATGATTTAGGGTATTTTGGGTTGATCGTGGGAAATTAAGGGAAACTGATAATGAAACCTTGGAGGTTGTGGTTAGTGGTTAGTATTCCTGACTGTTTGATGTGTAACATGAGAAAGGAAAGCTTAGGCCTTCGTGGCAAAACCTTGGATTGTGATATGTTTGACCTTGTAGGAATAGGAATATTCAAATGTGAGTAACTCTGATGCACTCAGAGCAATTGTAGGAAAATAGTGTTTTAGGCAGTGCAAATGTTGCCAGATTAGCCTAATAAACTATAGATTTTGTGTTGTCATTGCCGTATGACAGTGGGGATGTTTTAATGAGGTTTCGGGGGAATGCGATGTGTGAATCGTAGGAGTTTTTGGGTGGAAATCAGTTTTGGTGCATAGTAGAGGTTGTTGTCATCGCACTGTTCGCCTAGCGAGCAAGCCAGCGAAGGTTCACTATAAGACTCGCCTAGCGAGCAAGCCAGCGAGGATTCGCCAGAGGCTCGCCTAGCGAGCAAGCAAGCGAGGGGCTCGCTACGAGACTCGCCTAGCGAGCGAGCTAGCGAACGTAGCAGAGTTCGCGAAATCGATTGTTCTGCAACGAGGCCGTGATGTGTGATTCTGGGATTTCTGGGATGAGTTGCCATGAGTATGAAAGTGGGTTTTGGGTGATATGTGCATTATATTATGATGGTTTTATGATGTGTTGGGTTGAATTAATATGATGATATTACTATGACTTTTGGGTGAATTACATGATAATATGATGTTATGATGGTTTATGTGATGATGATGAATATGATGAATGCTGATGCACCATATGCCGTATTGTGAGGATTATAATTGTGACGTGCGCATCATGCATTCATGTGCATTCGATTGTTTTGGCTTCAATCCCACTGTGTAGATGTGAAGTATTTTGACGTGCTTTGATCCTATTGATGGGGATCTATGGAGGGTTGACGGCCCAGTGTCCATCGAGCTGTGATGTTTGGTACCACATGCATTGAGTGGTGTTGCATTAGATTTATGAGTCTTTGTGTATAAATTATGATGTTGTGAGCTTTGAGGCATATGTGAGTAATATGAATGTGTTGAATATGAATATGTTGCCTTTTATGCATTAATTGTCATACATTGATTGTTACGAATTGTTTTACTCACCCTGCCTGCTTGAATGTTACCTCCACGTGGGTAACGTGCAGATGATCCAGTTTAGCCGTGGATGCCGGTGAGGAATTAGTTTTGAAGTTTTTGAGTGTTTTAGTCTTTTGGTCAGCTTAGAGGGTCTTGCTCTGATATGTAACATCGGGTTGGGTTCCTTGAGTTGATTTTATACTATTGATGTTATTTTGATTAATTCCCTCTTTGAGGAAGACTTTGAAGTATGTTTTGAATTCCGCTGTTTATGATGCTTTGATGTATTTTTGGGAAAAACCCGTAGTTACAGAGTATGGATCCTATTTTGATGAATTTGAGAATGTACACCGTTTTAGTGGCATTTTAGTGAGATTTATTTATTCACTCTGATTTATGTGTTATTTTTTTTTCCTTGATATTTTTGGGGTAGAAAAAGGGTGTTACATTAGTGGTATCAGAGCAGGTCAGTCCTTCCGGCCAAGTTGTCTAATTTTGTTTGTTCCCTGGTATGCGACATGTGTGTGAAAGCACTGTCGGTACATGCTTTTTGCCTAACCTTGTTCTGCAGAAGTGGGAATGAAACGAGTGGGGGAGAAGTTGTGCTTCTCCAGGACGCTGCAAGTGTGAAGTGGCGGCTCAGTGCATGGTTGAACGCTCTTATAGATTGGTAAAGATGGTTTATACCCCATCATGATTTTCGGCTGTCTATTGACAAATTGAGGAACTGATCACCTTTAATCTCTTGTTGATAGTAGACGGAGTCATGTTGGATGGGATAGACGTGTCTTGCAAGCTTAGATGGCGTGAGCAGCGAATTGTCTTGAATTAAGCTAAGTGCTTAAGAATTGTTTTGATGAGTCGGTGCAGAACAGTGTTGAGATGTTTAATTTTGATGGGAATTTTGAGTGTTACTGAAAGTGGGGAAGTTGGAGGTTTGCCGATTAATGGTGGTTGTCTGGAAGTTATCCTGACAAGGTCGTGGTATATAGCCAGAACGTGAAGTGGAGTCGTGATCGACTTAGTTACGGAAACTAGTCCGAGATTGAGAGCTCCATATTATATGTCTGTTTGGATGGTCAAGGAATTAAACTGATTGAGTAGTTTTGAGGCTTGTGTCTGGTGTGTGTGCTAAGGCAACAGATCGTGAGGTCAGGTATATTGAAGGTGCGCAGTGACTTCTGATGATTATTAAAGAAGTAAGATGTGGAATGCAATATTGGTATAATTAGGCCTTTAAATATTTCAAAATTGGAAATGTGTTGAATGGCTTCCTAAGTGTGAAATTGTTGTTGTACGTCGAATTCCGAGATCGCAGCTTTTTACGGAATCGAAATTGGACACCCGAAAGTCATGTAACGGTCGAAAATAGAATTTCGGACTGTCAGGTTCAATAGGTCCTTCGCCTAGCAAACAGCTCCAGGAGGCCGCCCGCTTCTGTGTTCACCTAGCGAAGATGTCCCGGGCAGAAGATATTTTGGTATTTTTATCGAAACGGGAGAACCGTAACTCGGAATGATGCACGGCTCAAAGCGTTGGAAAGCTAGTCCAATGCTCTATGTGATGGTGAAGTAGAGGCATGGAATTAAGTTATATATTGATGGAATATGTTTGGATGTTGTGGTAAGTGCGGAAGGTGCGGTTTGTGTTTCCGCCATAACTCGCAAAGTGAGTGTCCGTTTGGCATGGGATTTTCCATACTTATTTGAGCGAGTCATTGGTTGTGTTAACCGATGATATTTTGATGTATTTGAAGAGTATAGAGGATCATGTTGAGAATCGGGAACTTGAGTTATCATTGTTGGAGAAGAAGCAGGGATATGCCACTGTGAAGAAAGTTCAAAGAGTTTTTGGGAGAGATGTCAATAGCTCATGTGTTGATTTTTGCTGAATCCGATATAACGATTCGTTGTGTTTTGGGATGCTTTGTCGATGTGATTGGGAGATATGTTAAGTGTAACATCAGCGAGTTTTAGTTATGCTTTAAGGCAATTTAAAGTAAATAAGAGGGATTATTTGACGAGTGATTTAGAGTTGGTTGTTGTTGTGTTTTTGCTAGAGTTGGAGGCTTCAATTGGTTAGTTTGAGATTTAAAATGTTTGGTGATCTCAAGAGCTTAAGGTATTTGCTTGATTTGGAAGGGTTGAATATGGGGCAGAGAAAATAATTAGGGATTCCTGAAGGATTATGGGTTTGGATTGAATTACCATTCGGGTGAAGCAAACGTGGTAGCTTATGCATTGATTTGGAAATCCTTTCATATACCGATGATGATGGTGAAAAGAGTTAGAACTGATTGAGCAATTTTGTGATATGAGTTTGGTGTGTGAAGAGGCTTCTTATGGAGTTAAGCGTAGTATGTTGGACTTTACTAGTGGTATTCTTGATGAGATTCGATAAGGTCAGAACTCTGGTTTGAGTTGGTGGATTGGTTGAATTTGATGAATTAAAGTCGAAGGGCTGATTTTTGGATTAATGGAAATGGTATCATGAGATGTCGTGATAGAGTTTGTGTTCTAGATATTATTGAGTGGAATAAGAGTATTGAGGTAGATGGAGTATCCATCCCAGTGCTATGAAGATGTAACTAGATTTGAGGAAATTATTTTGATGGCCATAGATGAAGAGAGAAGTGGTTGAGTTTGTATATGCTGGTTAGACTTGTTGGAAGTCGAAGAATAAACATCTGAGACCGTTGGGTCTGATACAACCGTTGAATATTCCAGGGTGGAAATCGGGTAGTATTTCCATGGATTTTGTGTTGGGTTTTCCGAAGAATTGGAGGGATATGATTTTAATTGGGTGATTTTGGATAGATTGACTAGATTGGCTCTTTTCTTACTAATAAGGATTAATCATTTTATGTAGAAGCTAGCTGAGATGTATATCGATGAAGTTGTGAAGTTGTATGAGATGTCGTCGAATATGGTGTCAGATGGGAATTTGAGTTTTCATCGAAAGTTTTGGGAGAGTTTGCAAATGCTTTGAGTACCATGTTGAAGTTGAACTCTGCCTATCATCTGTGGACGGATGGACGAACAGAGAGAACTATCCAGTCTTTAGAGGATTTATGGAGAGCTTGTGTGTTGGATCAAGGTGGAGCATGGGATAGTTAATTATCGTTGATTGAGTTACCTACAATAACAGTTAGCATTCTAGTATCGGAATGACATCGTATGAGGATTTGTATGGTAGAAGGTGTAGGACTCCTTTGTGTTAATATGATTCAGGCGAGAGTGTTGTGCTCGGACCTGAGAATTGTGTAAGAGACGACTAAAAAGATCAAGAAGATCTAAGAAAATACGTGTTTTGAGAGTTACGATGGTGACTGGTGTTGGTCGAGCTTTGAAGTCTCGGAAGCACACACTGTGTTTTGTTGATTTGTATCGGAAGTGGCACAGCGGAAGCATGGGAGAAGTAGCATGTTAGACTATTTTACCACTGTCGCTTGTGAATCTACATGATGTGGCATGTGCCTAAGTTGAGGAAGTGAATTTATTCAGATGGATGGTGTACAAGTGAGAGATAATTTGACTGTTGAGGCATTGCTAGTTCAGGTTGATGAAAGAGAAGCAACTTCGAGGTAAGGAGATTCCTTTGGTGAAGGTAGTTTGGGAGTGGGAGATTAGTTGAGAGAGTCGTATCCGACTGTGTTCTTTGAGATAATTTTCGAGGGCGAAAATCCTTTTAAGTGGGGGAAGAGTTGTAACACCCCAAAGTTAAGCGGAATATTTTAATTAGTTATTTAATTGAGAATATTCGTGTTTTGGGTGGTTTTTGGTGGTTTGTGGATTATTGAGAAAATGTGCATTTTTGGACTATTTATTTAATTAATAGTATACTATATGAGAATATTAGTATTATTATTGATTAAAATGAATATAAGTGAAATAAGGGTAAATTGGGCATAATGAAGAGTTAGTAAGGGTGTTATGAGAAAAGCCCGATTGTGTGGCCCAAGTCTATGTTTGAAAAAATAGAATTCTGAAGGTTTGGGATTCATTTTTGGTTAACCGTGAAAAGAATGGATGTTAGAGCTCTTAGGAGCAATCAGTGGAGGCAAAAGCTCCGGAAGGTTGCCGGAATTATTCGTGAAAGCTTTAAATCGGCTAAGGTATGGGAAGTATCGCATTTCATGATTTTCTATGTATGCCTTTCAGTGTGTTTATGGTGAAGTTTATGATTTAGGGTATTTTGGGTTGATCGTGGGAAATTAAGGGAAATTGATAATGAAACCTTGGGGGTTGTGGTTAGTGGTTAGTATTCCTGACTGTTTGATATGTAACATGAGAAAGAAAACCTTAGGCCTTCGTGGAAAAACCTTGGATTGTGATATGTTTGAACCTTTAGGAATAGGAATATTCAAATGTGAGGAACTCTGATGCACTCAGAGAAATTGCAGGAAAATAGTGTTTTAGGCAGTGCAAATGTTGCCAGATTAGCCTAATAAACTATAGATTTTGTGTTGTTATCGTCGTATGACAGTGGGAATGTTTTAATGATGTTTTGAGGGCATGAGATGTGTAAATCTTAGGAGTTTTTGGGTGGAAATTAGTTCGGGTGTGTAGCAGAGGTTGTTGTCATCGCATTGTTCGCCTAGCGAGCAAGCCAGCGAAGGTTTGCTACAAGACTCGCCTAGCGAGCAAGCCAACGAGGATTTGCTAGAGGCTCGCCTAGGGAGCAAGCCAGCGAGGGGCTCGCTACGAGACTCGCCTAGCGAGCGAGCCAGCGAACGTAGCAGAGTTCGCGAAATCGATTATTGTGCAGCGAGGCCGTGATGTGTGATTCTGGGATTTCTGGGATAAGTTGCCATGAGTATGATAGTGGGTTTTGGGTGATATGTGCATTATGTTATGATGGTTCTATGATGTGTTGGGTTGAATTAATATGATGATATTACTATGACTTTTGGGTGAATTACATGATAATATGATGTTTTGATGGTTTATGTGATTTATATGATGATGATGAATATGATGAATGATGATGCACCATATGCCGTATTGTGAGGATTTTTATTATGACGTGTGCATCATGCATTCATGCGCATTCGTTTGCTTTGGCTTCAATCCCACTGTGTGGATGTGAAGTATTTTAACGTGCTCCGATCCTATTGATGGGGATCTATGGAGGGTTGATGGCCCAGTGTCCATCGAGCTGTGATGATTGATACCACATGCATTGAGTTGTGTTACATTGCATTTATGAGTCTTTGTGTATAAATTATGATGTTGTGACCTTTGAGGCATATGTGAGTAATATGAATGTGTTGAATATGAATATGCTACCGTTTATGCATTAATTGTCATACATTGATTATTATGAATTGTTTTACTCACCCTGCCTGTTTGAATGTTACCTCCATGTGGGTAACGTGCAAATAATCCAGTTTAGTCGTGGACGCCGGCGAGGAGTTAGTTTTGAAGTTTTTGAGTGTTTTAGTCTTTTGGTCAGCTTAGAGGGTCTTGCTCTGATATGTAACATGGGGTTGGGTTCCTTGAGTTGATTTTATACTATTCATGTTATTTTGATTAATTCCCTCTTTGAGGAAGACTTTGAAGTATGTTTTGAATTCCGCTGTTTATGATGCTTTGATGTATTTTTAGGAAAAACCCGTAGTTACGGAGTATGGATCGTATTTTGTTGAATTTGAGAATGTACGCCCTTTTAGTGGCATTTTAATGAGATTTATTTATTCACTCTGATTTATGTGTTATTTTTCCTTGATATTTTTGGGGTAGAAAAAGGGTGTTACATCCTCTACAACTTTGATTCAAGGTGGAAGCTTGGAATTGAGAGAGTTGTTGATCTGCTTTCTTGTCTGTTTTCTTTTCTGTATTGATGTGCCTTGCTTAATTTGCTTGATGCATTAGAATAAGTCCATGACTAGACTGACTTTAATCTTGGAGCATGATTGCACTAGAGGTTGAGTTGCTCCCTCTGCTTGTATTGTTACTGTATGGCTTTGCTTGCGGGTATTCGGTAGAGCCCAGCTCCCTTGCCCATGTGGTTTGTGTTTGCTTGATAGCATTTTATTTCATTTCTTCTGTATGATTATAGTCTCTTATGTTTTGCTTGATGGCATGTTATCTTCCTCAGTATGATTACTGTTATTCATATCTGGCTTGAGGTTGAGATGAGCTTGTGGAGGCTGATGCCCCACACACATTTCCTCCCTCACTTGCATTGTATGCATTTTACAGTCGGTTACCGTTTACTGTTTAAGCTGATGCTTTATCTGGTTCTGTTTATCATTGATATGATCCCTTAGGACTCTCATTTCCTTTGATAAGGAAGTGATGATAGAACTTTAGGTTGAAACCTATGCATGATAACTTCTAGGAGTTCCCTGTTTCAAACTTCAACTATAGGATGAATCCTTGGCATGACAACAGTAGGACTTGATAGTCTCCCTTTAGTTGAGCCTGTTCTCTTCTCATCTCAAAACAGTTTAAGATACAGTAATCATGAATGATTTGTTTCGTACATCACGAGCCTTAAGCTATCTGAGAAAGGATTGTTGGAGAGCTTCTTTCCAACAGTCTGGATGTCTAGTATGGCACCCTTTAGGTGATATGCGACGCATTCACTCTCAGGTCATAGACTTTAGTGCGATTGAAATTGCAAACACAATAAAAAACACTTCTTCCGTAAAAGACAGAAAACAAACTTCAAACCTTTTTGCCCCGTGGGCCCATAATTCAAAGGAAAGCTTTTCTGAAGAAAAGAGTGTCGTTAAACTTCAGCACCATCGCAAACAGGCTTTGTCCCTAACTGCTGGAACCGCTGTTTAACCCTACTCGATAAAACAGATGAATCTGAATCCCCATAATCCGTAGTGTCCCAAACTACGTAAGCTCTGATCTTTCATACCTGTTGAGAGTACGTAGGCACAATACTGATGTATTGGCGAGCCACCTCCCCCATAATCCGTAGTAGGTCGAACTACGTTGACTCTGATTTCTCATTCTCTGATGAGAATACGTAGGCATAAAGTGCGACGCTTTGCCGAGTCATTTTCTTTTCTGTTTAAGCCAGCCTTGATAGGTAGATAGATAAACCAACTCGTCCAGTAAACACAACAAGCATGGATCCCATCGAGTACGATGGACGTGAGGGGTGCTAATACCTTCCCCTTGCGTAACCGACTCCCGAACCCAGACAACGGTTGCGACGACCTTGTCTTACCCTTTTTTTCGTCAGGTTTTTCTGATCGTTTCCTTTCCCGCTCCGAGGGATAAATAACGAAAGGTGGCGACTCTTCTGTTTTGCCGGCACCTTATTTTCGCGGAAGCGAAAGCTGGCGACTCTGCTGGGGACTTGATAGTTTCCTGGGATCCAACGTCCCGTATGCGAGTCAGTTTGGGGATCCGACGTCCCCTGCGAGAGTCAATCCTAGCGCTTGTATGATTACTTGTTAGGTTGTGTTTATTTATCGCATCTTTATTTCCCGCACTTTATTTTTCAGTATGATATGATTATCTGTGCAGTTGTGGGAGGGGCATTCTGATGAGTGAGAAGCCAGACCCAGGCTTGAGTGAACATAGCATTAGTTGTGGAAATTAGTGGGCGCATGCTTGCTTGGCAGGCACTAGTGTCTCATGAAATCCACTCTCAGACAAGGTTCTCCCGGTTGGCTTCTTTTTCAACCCTTTGGGTTGAGGGGGTTGCTGGTTTGGAGGATTGTCGACTCTAGGGACCGATCATTTGTGATTCAGCCGAGTGAGGCCGCTTCATGAGCTGGTGATGCCACACCTTCCGGGTATCGTATCACCCCTCTTGAATGTATGTGACGCTGATGAACGCATAGGATGCCGAACTTGAGTCAGTTTAGGTCCATACCTGTGAGCAGGGTTGGGTTTATTGCAGGAAACTTTGACCTTTAGACTACCTGGTTTTCTTGATAGTGAATCAATTTTGTTGGTACCGAAGGTTCTCATCATCAGATATATGTTTGTTCTTGACAGAGCAGAGCTTTGGTCCTGTATCAGAGGACCTTATATTCAGAGATATATATGTGTATTCTTGACAGAGCAGGTTTATGACTGGGGTCTGAGGATCTCGTCAGCAGATGTATGGTTGTTCTTGACAGAGCAAAGTTTTGGTCTTCAGATGTGTGTTCTTGACAGAGCAGATTTTTGGTCCCGTATCAGAGGTCCTTATTATCAGATGTTTGTTCTTGACAGAGCAGGTTTATGGTCCTATAGATGTTTGTTCTTGACAGAGCAGATTGGTGGTCCGATACCAGGGTTTTCTTCTTATCAGATATAGTGGTTGTTCTTGACAGAACAGCATCATGGTTTTATTGATACAAAATCTCCACAACGCAGTCGTCTTGATCTCCTGCTGCATGATTGCATTTTACAGTGCTTTGCATACTCATTTGCATTTCATTAACGTGTGTCTGTGTTGCAGGTACCGTTTTCCCCAATTCAGGATTTCTTGCCTCCTATTGTATTGTTATGGGTTCTCTGAGGAAGATCGTGGCTTACAAACTCCCTGCCCCTGATGTGGCTCAACTGACTAGTTTGATTGCTTTAGCAGATGATTTTGTGAGAGATGAGTTCAGAAAATCTTACGGCAAATTGCTCAGTTTGGTTTGTAAACCTTCTGCGTTCGAATTGAATGGGTTGCACGCTCTGTTGCAGTTCTACGACCCTCCGTTGAGATGCTTCACTTTCCATGATTTTGTTCTCGCACCCACGCTGGAAGAATATGCTGATTTGTTAGGTGTGCCTATCAAGAGGCAGATGCCTTTTGTTCACATGGATGCTGAGTCTGATCTGGCTAGTCTAGCTCCTTCACTTCATTTGGATGCCTCCGAGTTGGTATTGTCTAGTTGGAACAAGGTTCCCGGTTTCTCCTTGCAGTTCTTAGTGGGAAAGGCTCAGCAGTGCGCCAAGGACGGATGTTGGGTCGTGTTCAATGCCATTATCGCCCTGTGCATATATGGCATCATTTTGTTCCCCAATATGCCCGACTTTGTAGACTTCGACGCGTTTCGCATCTTTGCTTCAGGGAATCCAGTCCCTACCTTGATAGGAGATGTCTACCATTCTATCCACTACAAAAACGAGAACAGAAGAGGCAAGAATGTCTCGTGTTGTGTGCCCTTGCTTTATAAATGGCTTGATAGTCATCTACCCAAGAGGGGTCCCTTTGTTTCGTCTGCAGCCACAGCTGAGTGGTCCGAGCGTTTGATGAGTCTATCGGCGGAGGGTATTGACTGGTTTGACAGAGATAGGTTGGGTACCGAGATCATCTTCAGCTGCAGCGGGTTTCCGAACGTGCCTTTGATAGGCAGGAAGGGCTGCATAAACTATAATCCGTCTTTGCTGGTTCGACAGTTTGCTTATGCTTTGAGAGCTCCGCCGAAGGATGAAGAGGTGTAGGAATCTCTGTACCTCACTGGTCTTCTAGAAGGGGATCTGTTATCCAAGCTTCAGCGCTCTTGGAATGGCATCAGTAAGAGGGGAAAACTATTGCTGGGGAGAAGTAATAATCAAGCATACCCTCCGTATGTGACTTGGATCAGAGCCAGAGCAGATGCTATAGGGATGCCGTTTCTTCCTGCCGAGCCAGAAAGCCCTCCAATGATTGAAGAGCCTACTACCGTGCCCATTCAGCAGCATAATCAGGTGTTAGCTGAGCGAGATGAATTGAAAAAGGCAAATGAAGAACTAGAGAAATAATTGACTCAGCTCCGAAGCGAGAGAAACGAAGCCATTTATTCCTTCAAGAGGCAGACAGAGCTGGTGAACCAGCTGGGGACAGATTTGACTAAGCAGATAGCTGAGCGCGAGCGCATGGGTCGAGACTTCAAAGTTGTCAACGATGTACTGGCCACGAAGAAGCAGCACTTGGACGAAGCGTATCGGAGGATATCCAAGTTCAACCAGCACTGGAAGGCCTCCCTAGCCAACAGGAAAGAGAGGGAGGATAAGCTGATGCTACAGATTTCCAAGCTGAAAGCGTAGGTGAGGGCTAGTGAGAAGAGGTTTGATGATGAAACCGCTCGCAGATATGCCGCCGAAGGCCAGCTCAACAGAGCTCTCGCTAACCTGAAGGAGCGCAAACTGACGTTTGAATCCAAAAATCGGAAGTTAGAAGATTGTTTCGGCGAAGGAGCATGGGAAGATTCGGTCGAAGGTCTTCAATATACCATTATGCAGAGCGAGTTACTCGTCGAAGGGTTGCTCACTCGGCCTGATCATCCAGAAACGAAGGGGTTGTTAGAAGAGTTTCGCGCCCGTGGCCGTACTTGACTATTTGTATTCCTTTTGTTTGATCATTATTGTATGCTGACCATCCCCAGGCTTGTTGGTCGAGGTCATGCTATTGATTCATCTTGTACTCACTGACGTTGTGTACTGCCTTGATGGGCTTTCTTTATATATGAGATTGTTATTTCCATGACTTGACTCAGACTTCTTATTATTATCAGCACTGGCACTCAGGCACTAGGATCGGGGGAGATCTCCCTAACGCACAGACACACGTTTGCATTTGCATGAAGCATTTGCATAACGAGCACTTTGTCGTTTTTTCCTAACCCTTTTGTGTTTTCAGGTTGTTTCAGGTTATTCCTGGATTGATCAGAGACCATCCACCGCTATCCGACCAGAGCAAATCGAACCAGAATCATGGAGCAAGTGCAAACTGATGTTCAAGAACTCCGCGAAAGAATGGATTGTTTCATGGAGCTCATGCAAGCGGTCGCCAATGGCCAGGATCAGCTCAGAACCTTGGTCCAGCCTCTGATTTCAAGGGTCGATAGCAATGGCGTACTCCATGGTGGGACTGTGCCTACCCCTCCGCCAGTTGAAACTCCGCAGAATGGCGTCCCCGTGACCGGGGGGAACGGCAGTGCCAACGGCAATGTGATAGCTAACATGGGACTCAACGGCAATACGACGGGCGTCGGTAATGGGAGTCTGGAAGCTAATGTCAATGTTGGGCTGGGCAACGACAATGCAGGTGTTGGAAATCTGTATGGGCCTCAGCCGTGGTTAGAAGATCGTCAGGACGATGTGTTCTCTCAGAAAGGTGCCGAAGGGGAGCTGACTGCTGAAACCCGGCTAAGGTTCATGACACTCGAGGATAAGATGAGGAATATCGAGAACCAGAACACCCTGGGCGTTGATATGTCCAAGTTGGGACTGATTGCTGATTTCAAGGTGCCTCCCAAGTTTAAGGTACCTGACTTTGAAAAGTACAAGGGCACCACTTGCCCTCGCGTCCACCTGAGATCGTATTACAGGAAAATGTCAGCTCATTCTGAGGACGAGAAGTTGCTGATGCACTTCTTTCAGGACAGTCTGTCCGGACCATCCCTCAAATGGTACATGAGTCTGGAGCCTACCAGTGTGCGCACGTGGAAGGACCTTGCTGAAGCATTTGTGCACCACTACCAATACAATAGCGACTTGGCCCCGAACCGAGTCCAACTGCAGAATCTGTCGCAAAGGAACAACGAAGGGTTTAAGGAATACGCCCAGCGGTGGCGTGAGTTGGCAGCCAGGGTTCAGCCGCCGATGGTTGAACGTGAGCTCGTGCAAATGTTCGTGGCCACTCTCCCAGGGGTTTATTATGAGAAATTAGTCAGCAGTATGTCTGGAACCTTCTCAGATCTTATTATCACGGGTGAGCACATTCAAAATGGGATCAAGCTCGGGAAAATTCAAGGTGAGTCATCCTCAGCTGGAGGAGGCGGAAAGAAACCGTATGGCGGCAAAAGACGGGAAGGAGAAACGAGCGTCGTGACCAACGCTCGAAGGAAGGGTAAAGGTCCTCACCAACAGGTGGCCAGTATAACTATCCCGACAGTTCAACAGCCACAGCAGCAGCAGCAGCAACCGAATCAACCAGGGTACAGAAAGTATCAGAATCGGGCACCTCTGTCGAGTCGTCACCTCGAGACACCGCCCATGTCGTACGCGCAACTATTGCAGACTCTGCTCCAGCTACAGTTGATCCAGCAGAGAACCTTGGCTCCCTTGACAGGGGTGCCTCCGCCAGGTTATGACGCGAGTGCAACTTGTGAGTTTCACTCAGGGGCACCAGGCCACACTGTAGAGAACTGCAAAGCCTTCAAGCACAAGGTGCAGGACATGGTGGACGCTAAGATCATCAACTTCTCAGATAATGTGCCAAATGTCACGAAGAACCCTATGCCGAATCATAGGGGAGGTGGAGTAAACGCCCTTATCAAAGACGAGAATTTGGATTTGTTGACTGACATCAGAGATCTGAAGACGCCGCTTAGCTTCGTTAAAGCTAAGTTGATGAAAAGAGGTTTCTTTCCAGGTTGCGGAGAGTTGTGTATGGGTTGTGCGACTAGTCCTGATGGATGTGAACCGTTGATAGAGGGGATTCAAAGTCTGATGACTGAAGGGATCCTACAGTTCAGCCGAAAAGCCGAAAGCGGATCGGGAGAGGTAATGCTGAAGCAAGATGATGAGGTTGCCACCATCACCATCCCTCGCCAGACGATAACTATTTCTGCACCCAGGCCGCCTACGATTACCATCACCAAAGCTGGGCCAATACCGTTCGAGAGCACTAATGCTGTCCCATGGCATTATGGGGCTGAAGTCTACTGCAATGGACAGAAGTTGGAGCTAGAACCGTTTGGGTCGTCTGTGTAAAACCTTGCGGGAATCAGTGGTTTTACTCGCAGCGGAAGAGTGTTTGCACCACCTGAGGTCGTGGCGGACAAAGCGGACAAAGCTGATGCAACTGATAAAGGTAAAAGTAAAGTCGTTGAAGAGATCCCCCGTGGGGTAGATAAAGACTTACTTGTTAAAGATGCCGAGGAATTTATGAGGTTGATTAAAAAGAGTGACTACAAGATTGTGGATCATCTCCATCAGACGCCCTCGAAGATTTCCATTATGAACTTATTGCTGTGTTCTGAAGCACACCGCAACGCGCTGCTGAAGGTGCTGAACGCCGCATATGTACCGCAAGAAATATCTGTAAACCAGCTAGAAGAGGTCGTAGCCCACGTGAATGCTGGAAATGGGTTAGGGTTCATTGACCTAGAGCTGACGCCGAAAGAGAGGAATCACAATAGCGCTTTGCACATCTCGATAGAGTGCAGGGGAACGATTATGCCGCACGTGTTGGTGGACACGGGTTCGTCACTCAATGTTCTTCCGAAGAAGGCATTAATGAAGTTAGATACTCGCGGAGTGATTTGCACACCCAGTGATCTGGTTGTGCAGGCGTTCGATGGAACTAAACGCCATGTTTTCGGGGAGGTGACCCTGCCGATCCAAGTCGGGCCGGAAACGTTCGACGCGATCTTTTACATTATGGACATCACGCCTGCCTACAGATGTCTCTTGGGTCGGCCGTGGATCCATGCTGCGGGTGTTGTTACCTCCACGGTTCACCAGAAACTCAAGTATGCTGTCGGAGGTAGCATAGTGACCGTTTGTGGCGAGGAAGACATAATGGTGAGCCATTTGTCGTCCTTCAAGTATGTTGAGATGGATGGGGAAATCCATGAAACCCTATGCCAAGCGTTCGAAGATGTTAAAGTCAAGGACGTAGCTCCTGTAGTCACTGAGAAGCCAGAGATGACTCTCTCCTCCTTCAAGGAAGCCCGGGCCGTTGTTCAAGCCGGATCTACCCCAGGCTGGGGGAGAATTTTGGAGATACCTAAGAAGCAAGACAAGTTTGGGTTGGGATATTCTCCTGGAGCTGAAGCTTCTTCTTCTAGCAGTGCGTCTCGAGGTAAAGGGCCGATCCAGTTTACAAGTGGCGGGGTGATTTTTGAAAGCGTCAACGCGGTGTCTGAAGACAGCGGAGATAGCGACTGTGACCTCGACTCTTGGATCCAACCAAGCAAGCCAGGTGAGGGCCTTACCAACTGGTCCGTCAAGGATATCATCCAGATGACAAGCGAAGAGTAATGATTTACTTTTTCCAATCATTGTACAACCCTATGTCCTACCCGGGGCATAGTGATTTTATTGTTAGGGCCTTGTTGGATTATGTACATGCATTTTATTAATAAATCAAAAGGTGTTTTTCTTCGTATTCAAATATTGTGATCTCTGTTATTCCTGTTTTATATTTGTTTTGAAAAACAATAAAATGGCAATGGGGTTTGTGCTAACCTACATATCCTTGTTTTAAGCTTAACCCTTGTTATTGCAGGATCCACATTGCAGATGACATCGACTCTGGACCTTCTACGGCTCACTTCGACTTCGATTGCCCGATCTATCAAGCCGAAGAAGAGATTGATGAAGATGAATACCTTCCTGAAGAGTTAGCCCGCTTGTTGAAACAAGAAGAGAAAGTTATTCTGCCTCATGAAGAGGAGATCGAGATCGTGAATTTGGGTTCTGAAGAACTTGTCAGGAACGTCAGGATAGGGGCTGTATTGCAGAGTGATGTCAAGCAGAGACTGGTCGAGATGCTAAGAGAGTATAGTGACGTCTTTGCTTAGTCGTACGAAGATATGCCTGGACTTGACACTGACATCGTGGTCCACCACTTGCCGTTGCGAGAAGATTGTCCTCCCGTTAAGCAGAAGCTTAGGAGGACACGACCAGATATGGCCGTTAAGATCAAAGAAGAAGTGCAGAAACAGCTTGATGTTGGCTTCTTAGCGGTTACTACTTACCCTCCGTGGGTCGCCAACATAGTGCCTGTACCGAAGAAGGACGGTAAGGTACGCATGTGCGTCGATAATCGGGATTTGAATAGGGCGAGCCCTAGAGATTATTTCCCGCTGCCTCATAGTAATGTGTTGGTCGACAATACAGCTCAGTTCTCCGTGTTTTCGTTCATGGATGGCTTCTCCGGCTACAACCAGATCAAGATGGCGCCGGAGGAACTGGAGAAAACGACGTTTATCACTCCTTGGGGAACATTTTGCTATAAGGTAATGCCTTTCGGTCTGAAGAACGCAGGGGCCACTTACCAACGAGCTATGGTAACTTTGTTTCATGACATGATTCATCATGAGATTGAAGTCTATGTTGATGACATGATTGCGAAGTCCCCAACGGAGGAGGGGCACCTGGTCAATTTGCTGAAGCTTTTTGAGAGGCTTAGGAAGTTCAGGTTGAGGCTGAATCCTAACAAGTGTACTTTCGGAGTACGGTCCGGAAAGTTACTGGGGTTTATCGTGAGTGAAAGAGGCATCAAGGTTGATCCTGCGAAGATTAAAGCGATACAAGAAATGCCAGTGCCGAAAATAGAAAAAGAAGTTCATGGTTTCCTGGGCAGAATAAACTACATTGCAAGGTTTATCTCTCAGCTCACGGCCACATGTGAACCGATGTTCAAGCTTTTAAAGAAAGATCAGGCGATTATCTGGAATGAGGATTGCCAGAAGGCATTCGACAAGATAAAGCAGTATCTGCAGGAACCTCCAATCTTGATACCCCAGTGGCTGGACGGCCATTAATCATGTACTTGACAGTTCTTGAGAATAGTATGGGGTGTGTTCTCGGTCAGCATGACGAGACGGGCAGAAAAGAGCATGCCATTTACTACTTGAGTAAAAAGTTCACTGACTGTGAATCTCGTTACTCGATGCTGGAGAAGACGTGTTGTGCACTAGCCTGGGCTGCCAAACGTTTACGACAGTACATGCTCAATCACACCACTATGCTAATTTCGAAGATGGATCCGATCAAGTACGTCTTCGAGAAGCAATCTCTTTCGGGCAGGATTTCCAGATGGCAAATGGTGTTGACAGAATATGACATTCAGTACGTTTCCCAGAAGGCCATCAAGGGAAGCGTATTGTCTGATTACCTTGCTGAACAGCCGATCGAAGATTACCAGCCGATGAAATTTGAATTCCCTGATGAGGATATCATGTTTCTCAAAGCGAAAGATTGCGATGAGCCGTTGCCCGACGAAGGGCCAGATAGGAAATCCCAGTGGAAATTGATATTTGACGGGGCGGTTAATTCCTATGGAAGTGGCATTGGGGAGATCATCACGACTCCCCACGGATCCCACATCCCATTCACTGCGAGACTGACATTTCCAGTCACCAATAATGAAGCGGAGTACGAAGCATGCATCATGGGTCTAGAAGAGGCAATTGATTTGAGAATCAAGAACCTAGATGTGTATGGTGACTCGGCGCTTGTGATCAACCAGATTAAAGGGGAGTGGGAAACTCGCCAACCAAATTTGGTGCCGTACATGAACTATGCCAAAAGGCTGCTTCCGTTCTTTGATAGAGTGGAACTCCATCATGTGCCCAGAGCGGAGAATCAGATGGCTGATGCCTTAGCCACGTTGGCTTCGATGTATAAAGTCAATTTTTGGAATGAAGCTCCAAGAATTGTCCTTTCTCGTCTTGATAGACCTGCATTTGTCTTTGCAATCGAGGAAGCCGCCGACGGCAAGCCATGATTCCATGACATTCAGACTTTCCTTATGACCAAGGAGTATCCTGAGGGAGCATCGACCCAGGATAAGAAGACTCTGAGGAGGCTGTCTAGAAATTTTTATCTCAATCCTGATGGAGTTTTGTATAAGAGAAACCACGATCTCGTGCTACTCAGATGTGTAGATGAGAAAAAGGCGAGTATGCTCATGGAAGAAGTCCATGAAGGCACATTTGGTACACACGCCGGCGGGCATGCTATGACGAGAAAGATCCTGAGAGCAGGATACTACTGGCTGACAATGGAATCGGATTGCTTTAAATTCGCGAAGAGATGTCATAAATGCCAGATTTATGATGATAAAGTTCATGTACCGCCGTGCCCGTTAAATGTCATGTCCTCCCCGTGGCCGTTCTCCATGTGGGGCATCGACATGATAGGCAAGATCGAGCCCACTGCATCTAACGGTCATCGCTTCATTCTGGTAGCTATCGACTACTTCACCAAGTGGGTGGAGGCAGCCTCATATGCTAATGTGACCAAGCAGGTGGTGGCTAAATTCATAAAGAGGGATATCATCTGTCATTACGGAATTCCCGAACGGATCGTTACTGATAATGGTTCGAATCTGAATAACAAGATGATGAAGGAGCTATGCCAGAGTTTCAAGATTGAACACCAGAACTCATCTCCTTACCGGCCGAAGATGAATGGCGTCGTTGAAGCGGCCAATAAGAACATAAAGAAGATTGTTCAGAAGATGATTGTGACCTACAAGGATTGGCACGAGATGCTGCCATTTGCATTGCACGGTTATCGTACAACGGTATGTACGTCAACCAGGGCAACTACTTTCTCCTTAGTGTACGATATGGAAGCTGTCCTACCGTTAGAAGTGGAGATCCCTTCTTTGCGAGTTTTGGCTGATGTGAAACTCGATGAGGCAGAATGGATTAAGAACCGACTAAACCAACTCAGCCTGATGGACGAGAAGAGGTTAGCATCAATTGCGCATGGTCATCTGTACCAAAGCCGAATGAAGAAAGCTTATGATAAGAAGGTGCATCCTAGAAGCTTTCAGACGGGTGATCTCGTCCTGAAGAAGATTCTTCCTCCACACTCCGATCACCGGGGCAAGTGGACTCCCAATTACGAAGGTCCGTACGTCGTCAGCAAGGTCTTCTCGGGAGGAGCTTTGTTGTTATCCACGATGGATGGTGAAGATTTTGCATCCCCGGTGAACGCGGACGCAGTTAAAAAATACTTTGCTTAACAAATGACCCGCTGGAAAGAAAAAGAGTATCCAGGCAAAAAAGGGGCATCCCGGCGAACCATAAAAAAGGAAAAAGGTTCGGGCAAAAATTAGGGATATAAATTGAAAAAATGTACACCCGCAAAGTCGAAAACCCGGAAGGGCGACTTTGGCAAAAAAGGGTATCCCGGTGAACTGAAAACCCGCAAAAGGCGGTTCACGCAAAAGTTAGGGATTTGAAAAAGCAAATGACTGCGTTCTTCGTGTGGACTGTATTTGTTTAGGGGTTTGGAAGACCGGAGGGCCGTTTATCTGAATCAATCTCTTCTGAAGCTGAAGCGTCGGAGAAGTATCGAAGTCGAGTGGGTCTTAGAGGGATCAACTCATGGTGTTCGTCTAGGCCTCGTTGCCGACATTTGTATATACTGATGTATATTTATGTTTTATTTTTGCGCGGCTTCCTCATCCCAGGAGCTTGCCTCTGTTGTAAAACATTTTTACCCATTCAGGGGTTTGTTATCAATAAAATGTATACTATTCAGCAATTCTGTTTGTCTGTTTAGCATTTATCTGTTTTGTTTGCGAAAAAGAACGCCGATGTTTTTGACAAAATGCGCATACATAAACTTACTGGCCTAGGCCACTGATTGTTGAAACAATGAATTACTCGAACATTGTCACAAGATGATAACCTTAATAGTTCCCTTTGAGAAGGGCATCTTGTCTGTTTGTTTGTGTTGGTGCAGGTGTAGCATGTACCAGATAGTACGCCGTGCGTCCCCAAGCAGGATGATTCCTTCTTCTCCAGCGAAGTTCAGCAGCCTCTCCCCGCGGAGTCTGAACGTGAGGTCGTAAGCATTGATATGTTTCCCCAGGCAGAGAAGATTCTCTCCCCAGCCAAGTACATCCTGAAGGAATGTCGTATCCCCAGCTGAGTCTTACACTGAAGTGTGCAGCAATTGATAGTTCCAGACTGAAGTCTCCGATGGAATTGAGATTCCCCGCAGAGTCGTACTCTCCCCTGTAAGCAGGATGATTTCTTCTTCTCCAGCCGAATTTGCAGATCCCCAAGAGAGCCGAGTCCTTGGAAGCCGCTCAGGCCATGATTGGTTTTCCCTAGTAGAGTGTTGAATAGCTGATGCCGTATTTCCCCGCCGGAGTCGTTACCTCCAGGAAGGTTGGCTGCGAATGCCGTGCAGTTTATTTCTGCGATTGACATCGCTTTCCTCAGCAGGTCCAGGTTCTCGTAGAACTTTGTTTCCCTGCAGTAGTCAACTGAAGTTTGCTTCCTCGTGCGGAGTCCGATTAAGATCGGCGTGACCTTTTCTCCTCGGCAAGATGGTTCCTTCCTCCACCAGAGTGGTGCTTTCTCCTTGACAGGAAGGTTCTCTCGTCAGCATTTATTTTGCTGACGGGATCGCAGCATTTTTCATGATTGCATAGCATTTATCACAAACACATAGCATTTCCACCGTGTGGACCATTGCGCCATTGCCGAAGCATATGCATACTAAACATGAGCTAGGTCGTTACCGTTCTTGTTTTGCAGGTGTTCCTCCGCAAAGTCGTTTGCTCAAGATGATTCTTGAATCCTCCCCAACAAAGTCAGTTGCCCAAGATGATTCTTAAAATCCCTAGTGAAAGTCGCCAGAGTGGGTTGCTCAAGTTGATGCTTAGAGTCCCCGGTAGAGTGTTTGCTCAGGATGATTCCTGAAATCTCCAGCAGAGTTATGGGTGCAGGATGATTCCTGAAGTCCCCACGGAGTTATTTGTTCAAGATGATTCTTGATTTCCTCAGCAGAGATGATTCACCCAGAATGATTTCTGGACCCCCGAAGCAGAGTTACTTGATAGTTCTCCCGAATCCCCAGCGGAGGTGTGTCATCCCCAGCAGGTTTCTAAATAGAGAAGTCGAAACCCCCCTTAAAGACTTGATGATTGAAGTACAACCGTATTGGCGAAGCAGAGTGCCTGATGGAGGAAGTTTGGATATCCCCAATTGGTTCATGATTGACCGAGAATTCTATTCCCAACTTACTAATGAAGTCCGGCTGATGCCCAAAAGTTTTCTTTGAACGCCCGATGGCGTGATTAACTTGATTATTGACCTGATGAGTCCCGAGGAATCTTGATGCCTGACGGTGCGATCGACCATGTATCACCGGTTACCGTGTGACCAATTCCCCAGCTAGTTGCTGTGCAGCTAATGTTTCAATTTTCGAAGATTTCTTCCCATTAGAGTACCATGTACTTGTGTAGTTGGCAAATTTCTGAGTTTGTTGGTATTTAATCGTCTCGCACCTTGATTGGTTGAGAACTGTTCGCTTCTCACCCAGTCAGGTTCAAGCCGTTTGAATAGGGGCAGCTGTTGCACCCCAAAATTTGACCAACATTTCTTTACCTAGCTTATGTTGCATTTCATTCACATTAGCATTATCATTTGAATTTAATTGACATATATGCAGGAGATCAAGAGGTATGAGTACCAATCAAGAGCTATACAAGACTATGAAGCTAGCCAAGAAGGTTAATCAAGTGTTCCAGGGTTGATATCTTTGTCAGAGAAGTCAGAAGATTCTTAGAGAGAGTGGTTGAAACCACAGTTGTGTGCCTCCTAACTTGAGAGTTGTGGGAAGCTCCTCAGATGATTTTGAGGCTATGAAGAAGGACTTTAAGCTTTGAGAGAGCTTATGAGATGTCTTGAAAGCCATCATGAAGCCTAGATAGGTCATGGTGCAAGTTTGAGAAGACTCAGCCATGATTGGTGTAATTAGGGTTTGACTGGGTCAACCCTAGGTCAACTGATGATTTGAACAAGGTTGAGACCTAATACAAGAGCCATGTGATCATGGATTGATGCAATGAGATGCTATAAGGATGATTCCAAGGTCAACTCATCATGATTGAAGAGTTCGAGAAGTTTCAAGCTAGGGTTTCTAAGGCTTGACAGTGTAAAATCCCCTAGTTTGACCCCTATCTTCAAGGCAGTTTAGCTCAAGATGTGATTGTCATCTCATCTTGCCCCCGACATGAATGTTGTATAGCTTATTATTAGCTTTAATTTGAGTACTAGAAGTCCTTGATAGTATTTGTAGAACTCAAGTTATGACTTTGACAAGTTACAGGTCATCTGAGGTATGTGAATTTG
The DNA here is from genome assembly GCA_963859935.3 of Lathyrus sativus. NCBI lineage: Eukaryota > Viridiplantae > Streptophyta > Magnoliopsida > Fabales > Fabaceae > Lathyrus > Lathyrus sativus. The sequence continues at coordinate 304,243,424 of OZ012736.1, read as the reverse complement.
GGGCCTTGAAAGTTACCCAACTTGCATCAAACGTTTTCCCAAGAAGGATGATTCCTATGAACTTTTGGTAAACATGAATTTTGTTCCTTATCTTCTTAGCTTTCTAGAGAGTACTAGAAGTCCTTGATAGGATTTGTAGAACTCAAGTTATGGCTTTGACAAGTCAAGGGCATTTTGGTCATTTGGAGATTACAGGTCATTTCAACCATAAGGCCATAACTCCTATTTCCAAGCTTCAAATGGAAAAATCTTCAACATAAAACTTGTTCAAAATGATGTTTTAAGGCTAGTAAGGAGGTCATAAGATGTTGGCAATGCTTGTAGCTCATACTTGTCAAAATGGTCAAAATAAAGGAGGATTTAATGTATTAAAGTGACCTATTTTTGGGAATTTTCAATACATGACCAAAACAATGCAAGTGACCTACCAAATTGAATGGAAAAATCATTTTAGAAACAATGGAATTATTACAATTTTGATTTGAGGTCAAATTGAGGGACTTATCATAAGTTACTTGTAATCTAAGTTACACTTGCAAAACATAAGAGAGATCAATGTACAAGCTATCCAAGCATCCTAACATCTCATACATCTCATCTAAGGAGATTTTCAAGTCAGAACCAAGTGCTGCAACAAGGGAAACATGGACTGGTGTGAGTATGGCTTGAAATGAGAAACCATGACATGAGATTTTCAAAATCTCCTTGGAGGGTTCCAGAAGGTGCTAGAGGGTTCTGAATCATTCTATATATGATTTAGAAGAGGTCCATGGAAGGGGTTGGTGAGAGTTGAGGAAGGAGAGAGAGTTGGGATTCTAAATTTGTTCATTGCAAATTGAAATCCATTCTTCATTTCTACACCATTTCAATCGATTCTTTCTCTTGCAATCTCTTCCTTATGAGTTACTGAGTGATTCCATAGCAAATTGAGAGCAAGAACATGGCTGAATCGTGCATGAGCTTTTGAGTTCCATCTGCTGCAAGTCACTATCGGGTTTGGAGTTGCAAGCATCTTCCATCAATTCTTTTGCAAACAGAAGCCATATCTTGATACAAGGAACGATTTTGGAAGGATTGAAGTGTTGAAGTGAAGATTTGGTGCATCTGTTATTCAAGAAATCCCAGGTTTGTAACTTTCACCATACACCTTAATTTAAGCATTGTTAAGTTAGATTGTTAGGTTAGAATGGTTAGAAATAGGTAGGAGATGGATTCTGGAGAATTTGAGAGCATTTGGTTAGGTTCAAGATGATGACACCATTTCAGTTTGGATCAAGAACTTGGTGTATAGTGAGCAATAATATGAATTCTATAGGGGAAACTGATCAGTGTAATGCGATGAACGTTTTAGACCAAACAATTTCAAGATTAGAGACAATTGATTCTTGGCCAGAATTTTGATCCACGATCGGGTTTTATGTTAGAGGACATTTCAATTGAATCTAAGACCATGGTTGTGATCAGTGTGGAATTTGGAGTATATCTGTGCTTTAAATCATGTGTTTCGATGGAGATATGGTGAAGTTCGAATTGAGAAGGATCCATGTTTGAACTCTGGTTCTTCCCTCCATTTCCATGGCCAGAGGTAGGAGATGAAGTTATCACCCTCAGATCTTGTTTTGACCCGTTGACTAGAGCCAGATCCAAGGGCTGCGTTTTGAAGTTGATTTGTGAAGGATCTGAATAATGAAACGCACCGTTTCATTTATTCAGGCGCTTTGGGCTTAAGTGATGAATCACTATGCACACACCCCTGATGCCCCAATCCAAACTTTGTACTGATTCTGATTGCTAATTGCACCGCGCGCTTGTTAATTTAATTGGATTTTCTTATTTGTTTCATTTTTTTTATGGTTCTTGTAAAATTCATATAAAATTGAAAATTAATCCAATTAAACCCATCCTTTTTTCATATTACTCATGATTGAGTCTATTATTTTTTAGGGAAAAAATATTTTCATTTCATGTAATTTCTGATTTAATTGGAATTTTGCATTTTAATTGATATTAAAATGATTATGTTTGATGCATATTTTTGTGGAATTTAGTGTGATCACTTGGTATTGATTTTGAGCCTAATTTTTTGTGTGTGATTAGGTTAGACATGTATGATCCCATAGAAGTTTTCTCACACTTTTGTGATGAAAATAGGTGTGCTTTCTAGATTGATATTTAGGTGCTTCCTTTTAGGGTTTTAGGTTTGATACCTTGTAATGTAGGATTTAGTTCTAGGTCCAATTTGATGGTTTGATCTTTGAAACTAATGTGGTAGAGTCATGATTGACCTAGGTTCCCATAGTAATTTTTGTAGGATTTTACAATTGATTTTAGCATTTTAGTTAGGACTAACTTTAGTGCTAGGTTTTAGGTGATTCTAACTTGCTAATTCAACTAGTTTAACTTCTCTAGTTCCCTTAGATTAGGGTTTGTGCTTGGTTTGCCTTTGGTGGAGTTGAAGACAAGTTGAGGAAAAGGTGAGGAGGCTTGAAGTTGCTTGAAGTTGCTTGGAGCTTTGGATTTGTTGGTGCCTGAAGGTGTCTGATGAAAGATTAGGAGATAGGACATAGGGAGAGCCTTGTAGTTAGAATGATTTCTTTCACAAACATGGAAAGCATCTTGTGCTTCCATTCCTCCCCATGACTAAAAGTCCTTCCCAGATATTCACATCCCTCCTTTGGAAGGATGCGTGGCTTTATCTGGGAAGTAGAACTTTGAGGGAACCAGTCTCTCATAATGATGAACCCTTACAGGCTTCCTTTGGTTGTCAGTAAGCTGTTTATCATTTCCACTCATCCTGTTAAATCAATTGTCTTCTGGTTTGAGTATCTTGAAAGATGTTAGACTTGAGTTTTAGGATGAGGACTTCATTGAAGAATGTGGAAGAGGATGATTCCTTAAGCATTGCCATTACAGCTGAAGCTTGAAGAGCAAGAAGAGCAAGTTGATACTTGAAGATCCAATGGAGATTGAATGAAGAGAGCTGAGGCTTAGAGAATTGAAGGATGAAGTTGACACTTCTATGTGATTGAAGACTACTCTGAGAAGCTGAGGGTTGTAAGAGGAGAAGACCAAGTTGAGACTGGTAAAGCAAAGAGAGCTGAAGCTTGAGAATTAAGTTGATACTTATGAAAAGGATTCAATTGAGATTGAGTGTAAAGCTGAAGTTGAGGAATAAAGGATGAGTTGATACTTACATTGATGCATTGAGAGCCTGAAGGAATCAAGTTGATACTTGTAGTTAGAAGCAAAGCCTGAGGGTGGAATTGACTGAAGGGGCTGAAGCCTGAAGAAGGAGGATAAGTTGAAACTTATGTTGATGGATTGAAACCCTGGAGAAGCAAGTTGATACTTGTCATAGAGGATGATAGCCTTGAAAGGTGGTTGAAGTCTGAAGACTGGATTGCTGTTAGAAGAGCTGAAGCTTGGAATTGAGAGAGTTGTTGATCTGCTTTCTTGTGTGTTTTCTTTTCTGTATTGATGTGCCTTGCTTGATTTGCTTGATGCATTAGAATAAGTCCATGACTAGACTGACTTTAATCTAGGAGCATGATTGCACTAGAGGTTGAGTTGCTCCCTCTGCTTGTATTGTTATTGTATGGCTTTGCTTGCGGGTATTCGGTAGAGCCCAGCTCCCTTGCCCATGTGGTTTGTGTTTGCTTGATAGCATTTTATTTCATTTCTTCTGTATGATTACAGTCTCTTATGTTTTGCTTGATGGCATGTTATCTTCCTCAGTATGATTACTGTTATTCATATCTGGCTTGAGGTTGAGATGAGCTTGTGGAGGCTGATGCCCCACACACATTTCCTCCCTCACTTGCATTGCATGCATTTTACAGTCGGTTACCGTTTACTGTTTAAGCTGATGCTTTATCTGGTTCTGTTTATCATTGATATGATCCCTTAGGACTCTCATTTCCTTTGATAAGGAAGTGATGATAGAACTTTAGGTTGAAACCTATGCATGATAACTTCTAGGAGTTCCCTGTTTCAAACTTCAACTATATGATGAATCCTTGGCATGACAACAGTAGGACTTGATAGTTTCCCTTTAGTTGAGCCTGTTCTCTTCTCATCTCAAAACAGTTTAAGATACAGTAATCATGAATGATTTCTTTCGTACATCACGAGCCTTAAGCTATCTAAGAAAGGATTGTTGGAGAGCTTCTTTCCAACAGTCTAGATGTCTAGTATGGCACCCTTTGGGTGATATGCGACGCATTCACTCTCAGGTCATAGTCTTTAGTGCGATTGAAATTGCAAACACAATAAAAAACACTTCTTCCGTAAAAGACAGAAAACAAACTTCAAACCTTTTTGCCCCGTGGGCCCATAATTCAAAGGAAAGCTTTTCTGAAGAAAAGAGTGTCGTTAAACTTCAGCACCATCGCAAACAGGCTTTGTCCCTAACTGCTGGAACCGTTGTTTAACCATACTCGATAAAACAGATGAATCTGAATCCCATAATCCGTAGTGTCCCGAACTACGTAAGCTCTGATCTCTCATACCTGTTGAGAGTACGTAGGCACAATACTGATGTATTGGCGAGCCACCTCCCCCATAATCCGTAGTAGGTCGAACTACGTTGACTCTGATTTCTCATTCTCTTATGAGAATACGTAGGCATAAAGTGCGACGCTTTGCCGAGTCATTTTCTTTTCTGTTTAAGCTAGCCTTGATAGGTAGATAGATAAACCAACTCGTCCAGTAAACACAACAAGCATGGATCCCATCGAGTACGATGGACGTGAGGGGTGCTAATACCTTCCCCTTGCGTAACCGACTCCCGAACCCAGACAACAGTTGCGACGACCTTGTCTTACCCTTTTTTTCGTCAGGTTTTTCCGATCGTTTCCTTTCCCGCTCCGAGGGATAAATAACGAAAGGTGGCGACTCTTCTGTTTTGCCGGCACCTTATTTTCGCGGAAGCGACACTCATTATCCAGGTGTGCACGAATTTGCTCCAATTTACATCATTCACCCTCCCTCAGCATTCAAAACACTTCTACTATAAATAAGGGAGTCATTCCACTGATTTCACAAGCTTTGATAGCCAGAATCACCAAGTTGAGATCCCATTTGAACTCTTAAGCTTGAACTTCGTATTTTCATTTACACACCTTAATCACTCAAATTCTTCATTCAGTTAGCTTCACCAACATTTAGTGAAGCTAACCAGCTCAAGAACTTGAAGAATCATGGCCTGAATCAAGCTTGAGGAATCCCTTTTCATAGCTTCAAAGTTGAACTTCAACAGGTACAATTCTCAACCATTTTGACTCAAATTTGTCGCTAAGATGTAGTCCTTGATGTGCTGATGTTGTAAGGATTGTTAGATTATAGTTTTGGTTGAGTTTTGATGGTTAATTTTCAAATCCGTGTTTGTTTTTTCTTCTGGTTTTTTTCAATTTGAGTGAGTTGTGATTTAAATAAATTTGGTGCGATGATATGGTTGAGATCATCTTGAAAAGACGCGTCAGATGAAACCACTATGAGCTCCAATGGTTATGGTTTGAAGGACCTTCGTTTTTCTACAAACCTCTGGAGATTCCATGTGGCTGGAGGTTAAAGATGATGATCTGACCGTCCATCATGCCACTTGTTTTAATCCTACGTGTTTGACCTTTGTTGTTTGGAAATGATGAGGTTGACTCAGATCCACTGTGAATGCATGCTTTCTGGCCTTTGGATTAGCCACGTCATTTAATGAAGTGATATCCAACACGTCGTGTTTTTTCTGCTTTATTTTGTTTTTCTATTTTTTTTAACTTCATTTTATTTTTTAGAAATTCATAGAAAATTCATTTTTAATCCGAAAAATACCAAAATATTTTCTAAAATTTCCTTTTATTTTTCTCTTTCTGATTTTTAATTTTTTTGCATTTTTATTTTTCAGTTTGCTATTTTTCTTTAATTTTAATTTGTTTGAGCCAATTTTAATTAGTTTAAAATTATTTTTAAGCATTTTAAAATTATGAGAAAAATAATATATGATCCTATGATGGTTTTGACCTATAGTGATTTTCTTTGTTTTTTTATTTCTGGTTTTGCTATTTTCCATGTATTTTTGGATTATTTGGTTAATTTTAATTTATTTAAAATTATTTTTGAGCGATTTAAAATTATAAGGAAATTAGTACATGATCCTGTGATGGTATTTGACCTATGGTGAGGTTTCTTGGGGTTCCATTTGTGTTTTAGCTTCTTCTTTCCTTTTTAATGTGAATTATTACCTTTTTATTTGTTTTTTATTATTATTTTTTAATTGCAAAATGATGTGATTTTGTTTTTAATCTATGATTGGGTGCCATTATGTTTTTTTCAAGTCATTTGAGACTTTGATGCTTGTTTGATGGTTGTTTCCCTTTTGTGATTATTTTGGTGATTGATTCTTTTTAAGGCATGTGCTTGATTTCCACTTGTGTGATTCCACTTGTATGATCTCTCTTGTGTGTTCATGGTTGGATGTTAAACATGTTGATCATGTTGGATTTTGTGTTTTCATCTTTGGTTTGATGTCATGTTCTTATGCCTTTGCCTTTGGGATGTTTACTTTGCACTCCTGTTTTGTGTTAACTTGTGGTTTGCTTTTGAAAGGTATGCATGACTTGTTTCTTGGTGCTCTCTCTTTGATCATTGATATGATTAAATATGATGTGTTGTGTTACTGTCCTACCATGTTTCTTATGCCATTTGATTTCATTTCATCTTGATTGAAGATGTTTGGATGTGTGTGGGCACTTTTGTTTTTCCATTGTGTTTTTGTTTGCATATCTTTTGACATGGTGTGAGCTCATTCTTGTTGCTTTGATATGTTGTTGATGTTTACCATGTCTGATCATTGGTTTATGTTTGTTTGGTGCCTTGCCTTTTTACTTTCATGTATGTTCTTCATCTTGCATTCCTTTTTTCTTCTTCATCTTTCTTCTCTTTTTAGAACTTGTTTAAGTTTCATTCTTGTTTTCATTTAAGATTGAATTGATTGGTGTTTACTTGTGTTTGTACACATGATCCCTTAGGGTTCATAGTCCCTATTAATTTCTTATTAAGATGGGAGTATGAGAGACATTAGGCTTTCAATCCTTTACATGATAACAATTAGTATAGCCCCTTTCATCTCAACTCTAGGTCCATCATTTGTATGATAATATTAGGTAAGTTTCCTTTTCATCCTACCCTTAGGACCATTTTGTATGACAACATTAGGGTTTTCAGTTTCCCTTCAGTGTTTTCTTTTGTGTCTTCTCTCCTCGTCTCAAACAATCTTAAGAAAATTAATAAAGAATGATGAACTTTGTGCGCCACGAGCCTTAAGTATGTGGGAAATGATAAGTGAGGGGTTTCTCCTCACTTGTCTAGAGTGTTTAGTGTATGCCTTTTGGGCGATATACGAAGCATTCGCTCCTATATCATAGTTTTTAGTGCAACGTGAATCTCAAATAAATTCAATTCATTACACTAAAATTCTTAAACCAAATTCAAACCTTTTTATCCTTCGGGATTGTTCTTGAAATCATTGTCAGAAAAGAGTACATTACTTTTCCGTTCTACCACACAGAGGCATCGACCTTAACTACTGGAATGGGAACTTAACGTCACTAATAAAAAACACTTAACCAACCTGTAGTTCAGTCACCCAAACTATGTTTGCTTTGATTTCTGATACCAAATGAGGATACGTAGGCACAAGACGAAAATTTCTTGGAAAGAAACCTTCCCCCCATCACCAGTAGTTTTTCAAAGTACATTGACTCTGACTTTCCCATTGCACGAGGGAATACGTAGGCATAAGGCGACGATGTCCTATCGAGTCTCCTTTTTCTTTTCCAGCCCCCGTTTAGAAGTAGCTTTTAGATAATTCACCCTTTGATTAGACAACAAGCATGGATCCCTTTGAGTATAATGGACGTGAGGGATGCTCATACCTTCCTCTTGCGTAAGTGACTCCCGAACCCAAGATTTGGTTGCTATGACTTTGACTTTTCCCATTCTTTTAGGTTTTCTTCGATCGTTTCCTCTCCCTCTCTTTAGGATAAATAACGTTCAGTGGAGACTCTTCTGTTTGTTTTCGTCGGCCCTTTTCGTAGTTGCAATAGATGGCGACTCTGCTGGGGACTCTAGTTCCTTATGTGAGTCAATCCTAGCGCTTGTCTGTGTCGTATCCTTGGAGTGTTTAATTTTGTGAAGTTATTTGTATTTATATGTCTATTGTTGTACATTATTGCATTTGTTTTGTTATCATATTATGTTGTTGTTGTTGTGCTGTTGGTTGGGTTGTTCCATAAGATATAAGCTCAATACCCAGGCTTGAGTACACATATAGGATTAGTGTCGAGAGTAGTATGGACTTGTGTGGCATTTAGTCACGTAATATTTCACGCGACATTCATGTCCAAACAAGGTTTTCTTTGAAGACATCATATCCTGCGTATTTAGGGCAGTCGAGGAGATGTTGAATTAGAAAACTAACGACCATGGAGACCGTTCATTGGGAAGTCAGTTCAGACCTCCTTGATTGACCATGATGCCAAACTAGAAATGGTGAACGTATCACCGTTACTCGACCAAAGAGTCCATGATACTGATGACCTGCATAGGATGTTGTACCTTTCAAGACTAGAACCTACATGTGAGAAGGAAGGGTTCTGCAGGAAACTTTGATCTCCAACCAACCCGGTTTTCTGGTTTTATTGTCAGTGCAAACTTATAATCTTGGATGTTGTGGTATTTCATCACCTTGGTATTCTGGATTTCTAGTTTTCTTATTGGAGAAGAACTCTGGTCTAATTTAGTCAGCAACACAATAGCTTTTGATTCCTTGATCCTTGTCTGCATTTGCATATTAGTTCTCATCTTTACATTGCATACGTATGTGTTTCGGGTTTCCCATCTCTCTTTAGATTCTGGTCCTGGTTTTCTTTGAAGATGGAAGTAGAAAGGAAGAAGGTTACTCTGTACAAGCTTCCTTTACTAGAGCTAGGACCTTTATTTGGTCTAATTTGCATGGCTGGTCCAGGTACCCTTGAAGTGTTTAGAAGAGAATATGGGAGAATTCTGAGCCTTGTCTGTAACGTCATAATTTATGAGCAAGGAGCCATCCTTACTTTGCTGCAATTCTATGATCCTTCACTACGTTTTTTTACCTTCCTGGATTATGTTCTAGTTCCTACATTGGAGGAGTTAGCTTTTATCCTGGGAATTCTAATCTTGGATAAAGTACCGTTCTTTCATTCAGAAGAGGAGCCTGACCTTGAGAAGCTTGCAGTCACTCTTTATTTGAGCGCATCTGAGTTGGTAGGCAATATGGTTACCAGGAATGGGGTATCTGGCTTCACTTTGTCTTTCTTGTTGGACAAAGCCCAGAAGTACGCCAAAGAGGGTTGTTGGGTGGTCTTTAGTGCTATCTTGGCTCTATGCATCTATGGTTTTGTGATGTTCCCAAACATACCTGAATTAGTTGACATGGATGCTTTCAGCATCTTTGTATCCAGAAACCCTATACCCACTCTCCTAGGAGATCTATACCACTCAATACATTACAAGAATAAAAGGAAGATTGTCTCTTGTTATACTCCGCTCTTCCATAAATGGTTCATAGATCATCTCCCTAGCACAGAATCTTTCTTTGACTTAAGGGATACACATGAAAGGTCTCAGAGGCTTATGGGTTTTACTGTTAACGACAATACTTGGTTCAATCGGGATCTGCTCGGTGTGGAGATTATTTTTAGCTGTGGTGGTTTTCCCAATGTACCTCTAATGGGAAAAAAAGGGGAGTTAATTATAACCCTTATCTCGTTGTTAGACAATTTAGGTATGCTTTGAGAGGACCTCCGAAGGATGAAGAAGTACAAGAATCTCTATACTATACCTGTGTAGCTAATCCTGACGTTCTGGCTAATTTTTTGAAGCATGGGGAAGGATTCACAAGAAGGGGAAGATTCCTTTAGGAAAGTGTGACTGCAAAGCTTATGACCCTTACTTAGAGTGGATTTAGAGGAGGGTTGAGAAGATATTGTTACTGTTTCCTGTTGAAGAACCCTTGTATCCGCTAATAATTGAAGAGCCTACAACAGTTGATATTTTGAGATATCCAAAGCTTCAGATAAAAAAAGAAGAGTTGTGTAAAGAAAATGAAGAACTACAAAGGTAGATCGGTCAATTGAAACACGACAAGAATAAAGTTGTTTACCTAGCTAGGGTGAAGATTGAAACCATGGCTAAGATGGAAAAGGAGTTGGCTGAAGAGATCCGGGTACGAGAGCGAGTTGGCCAAGATTTGAAGAGTATTGATAGCGTCCTAAAGCATAAGAAGAAAGAACTAGATAGAGCTTACGTAGAGATATCTAAGTTCAATGATCAATGGAACACTATAATGACCGCCAACAAAGGAAGAGAGGATGAACTTCATAGACAGATTGACAATTTGAAGGTATGGCTCAGATTCAAAGGAAAAGAAGTTTTAGCATAATCATTCTGTAGGTATGTAAGTGAATAGAAGCTACAAGAAACCTTGTCAGCATTTGAGGAGCTCAAGGTGAGATCAGAACTGAAGAGACTAAGACCTGAAGACGCCTTTTGAGAGGATGCTTGGGAGGAATATGTTCAGGGCTTAAAGGATGTCATTTGCAGAAGGGATCTCCTCATCCAGGGACTGATTACAAGTCCTGAGCATTCAGACACAAAGAAGCTATTAGAGGAAGCTCAAACTTGGTACAAGGCCTACGGTAGTTGAAGAAAGTTGTTTGATGCTGTCTTTTCTCTTTTCTTGTCTTGTATTTTGACCATCACCAGATCTGTTGGATGGGGTCATAAGCTTGTATGCAATTGTATTTCCTGTTGGTGATTTGTATACATTGACTTTTGTTCTCATTTTATTTATGAGATGGTTTTCGGGTTCTTCTGTTTATCTCTATTGTTCTGTTATTATATGTAAAACTAGAATTGAGGGGGAGATCTCCTTGGAACATATACACATGTTTGCATTTTGCATTATCATTTTCATTTGCATTGCAGGTGTCCCTGGAGCTTTCAATCTTATATCTTTGCTTGGTTTTCTTCAACAGTTAAGAGGATTGCAGATTCAGTTTTCCATATATATGCTACGAGAGGAAATCAATGAAGAATTATGGATCAAGTGCAGCAGAAGCTACAAGAGGTCAGAGACAGAAAGGCATATTTTATGGAGATGATGCAAAGTGTGGCTAATGGGCGAGAATAGCTGAGAACCTTGGTTCAGCCGTTAATAGCACGAGTTGATTGTAATGGTATTCTACATGGATGGACTATTTTTATTCCTTCTCCAGTTGATGGAAATGTTCCTCAAGGTAACGGTATTCCAAAAAATGTAAACCCTTAGGGCGAATGTAATCAGGGTAGAGTTCATGTAGGTGGTGTTGGAGCTAGTGTATGTACTATTCAAGGGGCTGCTGGTTCCCAATGGGAAGAAGACAACCAAGATGATTTATTTTTAATGAGAGACTTGGATGTGGGGATCCCCATAGAAGTTAAGAGGAGATTGAAATTGGTTGAAGAGAAAATGAAAGCCTTCGAGAACTAAAACTCTTTGGGACTTGACATGTCGGATCTGGGACTTATGCCAGGGGTCAGGATTCCAGCAAAGTTTAAGGTACCAGATTTTCATAAGTACAAAGGGACGACTTGTCCTAGAGTATACCTTCGGGCTTATTTCAGGAAGATGTCTGCATATTCAGACGATGAGAAGTTATTAATGCATTTCTTTCAAGACTGTTTGCCAGGTCCTTTTCTTGAGTGGTATATAGGTCTAAAAAGGAAGCACATAAGAAGTTGGAGAGAATTGGGGGAAGATTTTGTTTGTCACTATCAGTATAACAGTTACTTGGAGCCAAATAGAGTTCAACTGCAAAATCTGTCACAGAGAAATAACGAGGGGTTCAAAGAGTACGCCCAAAGGTGGCGAGAATTAGCAGCTAGAGTGCAACCTCCGATGGTGGAGCGAGAGCTGATTGATATGTTCATGGCTACCTTGCCAGGAACATATTATGAAAAATTAATTGGATGTATGTCTAGGAGTTTTTCAGATTTGGTGATGGCAGGAGAGAGGGTGGAGAATAGTATCAAGACATGAAAGATACCAAGCGAAGCATGATCTTTATTAGGAGGGATGAAAAAACCGTACAATGGAAACCCAAAGAAGAAAGAGGGAGATGCGAATGTAATATCATCCTATAGAGGTAAAGGTCGGGCACAACCTCATCAGCACCAACAAGTTGGTAGTATAGCCATCTCGACTGTATCACAAAAACAAGTTTACTCACCTTGTTGGTACCATGACAGGGGAAGGATGGCTAATATGCAGTTTGAGCAATCGTCAATGCCTTACTCTCAACTTTTGCAGTACTTACTACAGTTACAACTTATCCAAAAGAGAACCTTGGCGCTACTCACTGGTCTGCCTCCTCTAGGTTATGATGCAAATGCTAGGTGTGAGTTCCACACCGGAGCTCCAAGCCACAATATTGACAATTGAAAAGCATTTAAGCATAAGGTTCAGGATTTACTTTACTCGAAAGCAATCAATTTCACCAATGAAACACCTAGTGTAAATCAAAACCCAATGCCGAACCATAGGGTTGTCAGGGCTAATGCTGTTATTGAAGGAGAAAGGTTGAACTTGATAACTGATGTTGCAGATTTGAAGACCCCTTTGAGCTTTGTGAAGGATAAGCTGTTAAAGGGAGGTGTATATCCAGTGTGTTCAGAAGATTGTTTAGAATGTATTGCGCAGCCAAAGGGTTGCAGTTCCTTAATGTAGCACCCAAACTTTGTCTCATCGTTTCTTTGTTTACTGGCTTTTGTTTCTCTGCATTTTGCATTTTTGAATATCATAGCATTGGTTCTCAAGACATGGGATCAAGGTGTTTTTGTGGCTCAGGGTTCCCTTTTGTTGCAAGAGTTCAAACAGCGAGCATCACAGGCTCCGACATTTATTTTGACAATGATTGAGCAGTCAATTTTACTTTATTCAGTAAGTTATTTTCAGTTCAAGAGATGGTGTACAAGCTATCTCGAGTATTCTCACAGTTATAATATCCAAGGTTAAGTTTCAGATGCTTAACATAGCTTAGAACAAGTGGCAACAGGTGATTATACATGATTCCCTCCATTTGGCGCCAAATTGGACATTTTTTTTAATGTGGTAACCAGTTACCACATATGGGTAACTGGTTACCTCAAGCGCATTTTTTCAAGAAATTCAAATTTTCAGCATTGCAAATTTCGAATCATTCTCAACCATTGATTTCACATGATCATCATTGGAAGGATCTAGAATTGTTTCAATTTTCATCATTTCCCTCCAAATTTTAAACACTCCATTCCTAATTCCACTCCTAATTTCCATTCCAAATACTAACCCACAATCCAAACCACATTTGTGTTCCTAACCTAGAGCTTATTTAAGTGGATTTGCTCCAAACCACACTCATTCACACCAATTCACTCTCATTCTTCATCTCAATTTCATAATTTGCTCTCAAATTCTCTCAGCTTTTCAACTCCCAAAACCTCCATTAAAGCACTTTCCACTTGAGTTTATTGATTCTACATTGGAATCCTTGAATTTTAGAGCTAAACCTCCTTCGTTCATCTCCATTATCTTCAATTCATCACTCAATTTTCTTTTAGATTTGGATCTGATTTTGGAAGCAAGATTTGAAGTTCTTTTTGGATCAATTTTGGTTTGATCTTGCTTGTTCTTCACTTCTACTTTAAGGAAGCTCTTGGATATTGAAGATTCTCTAGGTTTCTAGCTTGGATCTGTTAGTTTGAAGTAAATCAACATTCACCAAAGCAAATCTCAGCTTTGAAGGTTGGTTATTCTAGATCCAATTCTTGTTTTGAACTTATTTGAATAATCACAATGTAGATCCGTGGCTTTTGATGCATTTTGATGATTTTGATCTTAGTGATTTGTGATTTCAATGTTTGATTGTGTTTACATGATGTTTGATCACTGATTCTTGATGATAAATTTGTGCTAAATTGATTACATGTTTTTATGAATGATTGGATAAGTTTTTTGTTGTTGAAAACTAATTTTGGAACTTGATTTTTTGCTTCTGTCTCAGTGGTAACCGGTTACCACTATCAGATAAACCAGTTACCCTGCCTAATTTTCACGTTTCTGGACTTTTTTTCAACAGATAACCGGTTACCTGATTCTGGTAACCCGTTATAACTGAGACAATTTGCATTTTTTCAAAAAGGTAACCCGTTACCTGATTCTGGTAACCTGTTACCACTAGGAAAAATTGCCAATTTTTTGTATTTCTTGCTTGTTTGAGTTCCTTTCCACATATAAACTTCATGGGTTTATGTGATGCACTTATGTAGATTGTTTTTGACATATTTCATCATTTTTAAATGTTTGTGTTGGATTCTTCGACACGTAACATCTGGTTTCGTTTGAATGCTTAACATGTTCATGTTGCTTGATTGATGAATGATCACATGCCTTTCTTGCTTAGATCATGTTAATTGATTATCATCAATGTTTGCTTTGCTGGATTTGTGATGCATGTGTGTGTTTGCTTCCGATTCCGTTTGTTGCATGTTCGTTTGATCGTTCGATCATTTGAATCGAAAAACATGATGATCTTGTTGATTTCTTGTTGATGCAATGTTGTTGATCAATCGTTTTTTATTGTTGAGGCATGTCCATACTTGCATGATGTTTGTTCGTGATTGGTGCTTGCTCTTGATTAATTGCATTTACACATGCTTGCTTCCCTGTTTTTTAGAGTTGTTCTTATTCTGAATTTTTTTCATGCTCTCTTTGCTTGCGTGCTTGCTGCCTGCCTTTTACACCTGTTTTTGTGCTGAACATGTGTTGTTATAGGCTGTCTTGCTTGTGTGTTGGATTTTACTTCTATTTTGTGCAGGAGGCGCTGTTGTAGCTGATGTTTTCACCTTGTTTTCTTGCTCTTTGCTTTGCTTTGCATGTTCCCTTAGGATTCTTATTCGGATTTAATTTCTGATTAAATTTGGAGTAGGAGAGACATTAGGAGTGCAATCCATGCATGATAACAAGTAGGCTAGTCCCTTTTAACCTCAACCTTAGGTTCATGTTTTGCATGATAACATTATGATATAATCCCCTTTCGCATCTCGACCCTAGGACCACTTTGCATGACAACGTTAGGGCCGAGTTTCCCATAGACCTTCTGTGTGTCTCTCTTCTAATCTCAAAACAATTCTAACTCATCTAATAAAGACGATGAATGTTGTATGCTACGAGCCTTAAGCACATGGGAAATGATGAGTGAAGGGTCTCATCTCGCTCATCTAGAGTGTTCAGTTTACGTCCCGTCTGGGGGTGATATGTGATGCATTCGTTCCTATGTCATTGTCTTTAGTGCAACGTGAATCCCAAATAAATTCAAATCACTTCACTAAAACTCCCGAACAAAAGTCAAACCTTTTTATCCTTCGGGATTGTGTTTCAACTTATTTTCAGAAAAAGGTAGGTTGCTTTTCTATTCTGCCACAAACAGGCATCGCCCTTAACTGCTGGAATGGGAACTTAATGTCGCTCATAAAAATACCTAACCAACCTGTGGTTTTGTAGTTACCCGAACTACATTTGCTCGGATTTCTCATGCCAGATGAGGATACGTAGGCACAAGACAGCGATGTCTTGGCGAGCAACCTTTCCCCATCACCCGAAGTTTTCTGAACTACGTTGACTCTGACTTTTCTATTGCACGAGGGAATACATAGGCATAGGGTAGCGATGTCCTATTGAGTCTTTTTCTTTTTCTTTTGTTCTCATTTCTGTTTAGAAATAACTTTTAGATAATACACCCTTTGATTAGACAACAAGCATGGATCCCGTTGAGCACAACGGACGTGAGGGGTGGTAATACCTTCCCCTTGCGTAACCGACACCCGAACCCATGATTTGGTTGCGATAACATTGTCTTTTCCCGTTCTCTAGGTTCTTTTAAATTGTTTCCTTTCCCTCTCTTTGGGATAAATAACGTTCAGTGGCGACTCTTCTATTTTTCTGCCAGGTGTTTTCGTGGTTGCGACAGCTGGCGACTCTGTTGGGGATACTTGTTCCCTATGTGAGTCAATCCTAGCGCTTATTTGTTTTGCATCTTTGGGTGTTTACTTTCGTGCAATTATTTTTTTTTATGTACATTACCTGTTGTATATTATTGCATTTTCATTTTATTGTTATCATATTGTGATATTGTTGATGTGCTGTTGCGTGAGTTGTTCTATGAGAGATAAGTCCAATACTCAGGATTGAGTATACACAAAGGGTTAGTGTGGAGAGTAGCGGGAGCTTGTGTGGCATTTGGCCACGCAATAGCTCATGCGAAATTCACGTCCAAACAAGGTTTTTCTTTGGAGATACTCTATCATGCGCGTCTGGTGCAGTTGAGGGAATGATGACCTGCATAGGATGTCGTACCGTACAAGACTAGAACCCACATACGAGATCCTGAATATTCCAGTTTTCTACTATCTCAGTGTGTTGGTTTTATGGATTTCTTAGTAGAGCGGAGCTCTGGTTGTATTCAGTCAATAACACAACACCAAGTTTGAGAATTAGATACCTTGATCCCATGTTTGCATCTGCATAATCATCCTGCATTTAACATTGCATGTTTGTATGTTTTACAGGTTCTCATCTCTCCTTTGATTCTGGTACTAATCTTCTGTAGAGATGGAAGTAGACAGAAAGAGGATTGTTGTATAAACGTTTCCGGCACCTGAGTTAGGACCTTTATTTGGTCTAATTTCCATGGCTGAGCCTGGCGTCCTTGAAACCTTCAGGAAAGATTATGGGAGAATTCTGAATCTTGTCTGTGAGATCAAGAGTTATGATCATGGAGCTATTCATACCCTGTTGCAGTTTTATGATCCACCGCTGCGATGTTTCACTTTCCCGGATTATGCGTTGGTTTCGACTTTGGAGGAGTTTGCTTTCAT
This sequence comes from Lathyrus sativus, assembly GCA_963859935.3. NCBI lineage: Eukaryota > Viridiplantae > Streptophyta > Magnoliopsida > Fabales > Fabaceae > Lathyrus > Lathyrus sativus. The sequence continues at coordinate 304,226,441 of OZ012736.1, read as the reverse complement.
CTTAGGCGTTTCGGTCCAAGATGAAACATGTTTCTTTTGTTCAAAGGAAGAACCCGATCTTGAGAAGTTGGCAATCACTCTTTATTTGAGCGCCTCTGAGTTAGGTGATCATGTCATCAGCAGGAACGGAGTTTCTGGCTTTACTTTATCTTTCTTGGTGGATAAAGCCCAGAAATATGCTGAAGAGGGTTGTTGGGTGGTCTTCAGTGCTATCTTGGCTATGTGTGTCTATGGCATTGTGTTGTTTCCTAACATACCGAACTTTGTTGATTTTGATGCCTTTCATATCTTCGCTTCCAAGAACCCTGTGCCTACCCTCCTAGGAGATTTGTATCATTCAGTACACTAAAAGAATGAGAAGAGAAGAGGAAATATTGTTTCTTGTTGTGCACTACTTCTCCACAAGTGGTTTATCGATCATCTTCCTCGCTCTAGAGCTTTTGTGGATTTAAGGAATTCATCTGAATGGTCCAAAAGTCTCATGGGTCTGACAGAAAAGGATATCGCCTGGTTCAACCGTGATCTGCTTGGGCAAGAGCTCATCTTTAGCTGTGGTAGTTTCCCTAATGTGCCTTTGATAGGGAGAAAATGGCGAATCAACTGCAATCCTTCTATTGCTATCAGACAATTTGGTTATTCTTTGAGGGGACCTCTGAAGGAAGAAGAAGTGCAATAATATCTGTACTTCACCGACGTAACTGATCCTTGTATTCTGGCCAGATTTGTTGATGCGTGAGGTAAAATCCACAAGAGGGGGAAGCTTTCCTTAGGGAAGAGTGACTGTAGAGCCTACGATCCATATGTGGAGTGGATTCAGAAGAGGGTTGAGAAGATCCTTTTGCCTTCCTCCATCGAGGAACCCCTATATCCTTTGGTCATTGAGCAACCTATAACAATCGACATCCTGAGATATAACAAGCTTTGGGAAGAGAAGGAAGACCTGCGCAAAGAGAATGAAGAGTTAAAACAGGAGATCAGTCAGCTGAAACATACTAAAGGTTAAGTTTTTTACTTTGTCAAGACGAAGTCATAATCATTGACCAAGCTGGAGAAAGAGCTAGATGAGCAGCTCAGGATGCGAGATCGGATCGGTCAGGATCTAAAGAGCACCTACAACATTTTGAAGCGTAAGAAAGAGGATTTAGACACAACGTATATGGAGATATCAAAATTCAATGAGCAATGGAATGCTACTTTAACTGCCAACAAGAACAGGGAAGACCAGCTTCCTACTCAGACTGATAAGCTAAAGGCGCAACTTAAGGTCAAGGAGAAGGAAGCAAGGGTAGAATCATCCCGCAGATACACAATTGAGTAGAAATTCTATGAGACTTTATCAGTGCTTGAAGAGCTCGAGATCCGAGCTGATGTGAAGAGACCCAGGTTGGAAGATGCCTTTGGAGAAGACGCTTGGGAAGATTATTGTCAGTATCTCCGGGATGTGATACACAAAACGGACATACTCCTCAAAGAATTGGTTGCTAGACCATACTATCTAGATATGAAGATGATGCTTAAGGAGGCTCAAACCTAGAGCAAAGAGCATGGTTGCTGGGAAGGATTATCTTCTGATATGTCACAGTAGTTTCTTTGCTTTTGTATCTTGATCATCACCATATCTGTTGGATGAGATTAGTGCCTCTTGTACTCAGATATTTCTCATTTGTTGCTATGTACTGTTTCGGTTTTACTTGATATATGAGAAGATTTTTGTGGTATTCTTGTCCATCTCTATTGTTCTTGTTTTTTGAAACTAGAATCAAGGGGGAGATCTCCCTGAAACACGTATACATGTTTTTATTTTGCATCTTGCATTCTCATTTGCATCGCAGGTGTTCTTAGTGGCCTTTTGTTCTTATCTCTGCTTGGTTTTCTTTAGTAATAGGATTGAGGAGTTCAGTTTCCATAGATATCCAACTTGAGGGAATCAGCAAAAAGTACTGGATCAGGTTCAGGCTGAATTGCAGGAAGTCAGAGATCGCATGGCCCAGTTTATGGAGTTGATGCAGAATGTTGCCAGTGGGCAAGAACATTTAAGAACTATGGTCCAACTGTTGATAGCACGGGTTGACGAAGAGGGCGTCTTGCATGGAGGATCTGGTGTTATTCCTCCGCCTGTTGGTGGTTCTATTCCACAGGGTATTCCTATTGTGACACCTCCGGGCATAGTGGTTAATGAAAATGGTAATGTTGCTGGTGGAAGTGTGTGCGTTGTGCACGGGGCTGCTGGTCCTCATTGGGAAGATCACCAAGATGACGTCTTTTCCGTGAAAGATATGAAGTATAGTTTTCCAACCGAAGCTGACAGGAAGTTTAAATTGATCGAGGAGAAAATGAAGTCTTATGAGAATTAGAACTCTCTGGGTCTCGATATTTAAGATTTTTGTCTAGTTCCTGGGGTTAGGATTCCCCCAAGTTTAAGGTACCCTATTTTGACAAGTACAAAGGTACGACCTGTCCTAGAGTAGACATCCAAGCGTATTTCAGAAAAATGGTTGTGTACTCGATGATGAAAAGTTGTTAATGCACTTTTCCACGACAATTTGGCAGGAGCATCTTTGGAATGGTATATGGGATTGGAGAGAACCCATATCCGCAGCTGGAGAGAATTGGCCGAGGCCTTTGTTCGCCACTATTCGTATAATAGTGATTTAGCACCAAACATGGTACAATTGTAGAGTTTGTTGTAGAAGAATACTGAGAGCTTCAAAGAGTATGCACAGAGATGGAAAGACTTAGCAGAGAGGGTGCAACCTCTTATGGTGGAAAGAGAGCTGATCGACATATTCATGGCTTCATTGCCAGGTGTGTATTTTGAGAAGGCTGTATATCTGCAGGATTTTCTGATCTGGTAATGGCTGGTGAAAGAGTCAAAAGTGGGATTAAGTCTAGGAAGATTCTAAATGGTGGTGAATCCTCTTCGGAAGGAGCAAAGAAACCATATTCAGCAAACCCTAAACGGAGGAAAGGGGATGCTAATGCTATTTCTCATAAAGGTAAAGGTAGAGTGAAATCTCGTTACCAGTAACAAGTTACTACTGTGGCTATTCCAGCTGCACCTCAGCAACGAGTTAACGTACCACAACCTTACGCTTCTAGACTAAGAATGGCTGACAGGCAGGTTGAGACTCCTCCGATGTCGTATTCTCAGTTGTTACAACATCTATTGCAGTTGTAACTGGTTCAGAAGAGAACTTTGGAACCTCTCACTGGTACACCACCTTCTAGTTATGATGTGAATGCCCGATGTGATTTTCATTCAGGCACACCAGGCCACAATATTGACAATTGTAAAGCCTTCAACCACAAATTTCAGGACTTGCTTGATTCAAAGGCTATCAACTTCACAAACGAGGGACCTAATCTGAATTAAACTCGATGTTGAATCATGGGGTGTCGAGAGCTAATGCAGTTATTGAGGGAGAAAGGTTAAACTTGATAACTGATGTTGGAGATTTGAAGACTCCATTGAGTTTCGTGAAGGCTAATTTGTTGAAGGGGAGTATTTCTGGGATGTTCTACTAATTTCTCAAAGTGTGAAACGCACCCCGAGGGTTGTGATCCTTTTAAGAAGGGTATCTAGAGAATGATTGATGATGGTTGTTTATAGTTTGACAGGCTTATAGGAGAAGACGTTGAGGATAAAGTGAATAATGATGGAAGCATAGTTGCTACAATCTCTATTCCATACCCAATAATCAATCTTTTAGAGCCTGCAAGGCCAATTCCGGTTATCATTACCATTCCAGGACCGGTACCATATGAAAGCACCAAGGACATTCCTTGGAATTATGAGACAAAGGTGTTTTGCAATGGACAGAAGCAAGAATTAACAAGGTCTTTGTACGGAAGTTCCTCAGTTGAAAATATAGTGGGTGTCGGCGGTATTACTAGAAGTGGCAGGATATTTTCCACACCTCAAAGTATTGTTGACAAAGGGAAAGGTAAGGTCGTCGTGGAAGAAAATGTTCAGCAACAGGTTGACAAAGATTCTTTTGCAAAAGACATTGAAGAATTCATGAGGCTTATCTACAAAAGTGATTATAAGATTGTGGATCATTTGCACCAGAAGCCATCCAAAATATCTATTTTGTCACTGTTATTGTGTTTGGAGTCACATCGAAATGCACTATTGAAAATTCTGAATTCAGCAATTGTGCCACAAGTGATTTCTGTGAATCAGATGGAGGGGGTAGTGGCTCATGTGAATGTTGGTAAAGGCTTAGGTTTTACTGATTTGGATTTGACTCTTGCCTGGAGGAATCACAACCATGCCTTGCACATATCTATTGAGTGTAGAGGGTCCCTGTTGTCGCATGTCCTGATTTATACAGGATCATCCCTCAATGTGCTGTCGAAGAAGGCATTGATGAAACTAGATACTCAAGGTTTGATATGCACGCCAAGTGATTTGGTTGTGAGGGATTTTGATGGACATAAGAGATCAGTGTTTAGGGAGATCACTATGCCTATTCAGGTTGGGCCGTAAAGCTTTGATGCAACTTTTTACATTACGGATATCCAGCCAGCATACAACTGTTTGCTTGGCCAACCATGGATACAAGTTGCGGGAGCAGTTACTTCAATGTTTCATCAAAATATGAAATATATGATGAAAGGGAAAGTTGTTATAATATGTGGTGAAGAGGATATCATGGTTAGCCACTTGTCATCCTTCAAGTATGTGGAAGTCGATGGGAAGATCCACGAAACACTCTGCCAGGCATTTGAAATAATTCAGATTTAGGAGAAGTCTCCCATAGAAGTCAATGACCTAGAGGTTTCCAGGTCATTGTTGAAGGAAGCCCTTGCTATCATAGAATCCAGTTCATCTCAAAAGTAGGGCCAAGTACTTAATGTTCCTGTCAAGCAGGTCAAGTTCGGCCTGGGATACAAACCATCCAGTTCTTCTCAAGACATTCCGAGGTATAAGGGATCTGTTCAATTCACCAGCGGTGGTGTGATATTTGATAGGATTCATGCCATAGGGGATGACGAAAGTGACAGCGACTGCGATATGGATGCTTGGATTCGCCCATGTGCTCCTGGCTAGAAGTTGTGCAACTGGACTACTAAAGAAGTCATTCATGTTACTACTGCAGAGTAATGTTCATTGTTTTGATTATGTTTAGTCTATGTTCTGCCCAAGGCGTAGTGATCCAATCTGTGGGGCCCTTTTGTTATTTGCACTTTATCATAAATAAAGGACGTTTTTCATATTCAAATATTGTGATCCCTGTTTTTCCTTTTTCTTGTTTTTGCATTATATTAAACAGAAAAATGGAAATGTGTTTGTTTGTTGCATCGCATAATAAACATAAACATCATCATGCAGGTATTTTCTATCAGATACCATTGATTCAAATTCATCTATGGCTTCGTATGACTTTGATAATCCCATTTATCAAGCCGAAGAAAAGACTGGTGAAGACTATGAACTATCTAAAGAGTTAGCCATACTTCTCAAGCAAGTGGAAAGGGTCATTGTGCCTCATCAGAAGGATATTGAAGTTATCAATCTAGGTACCGAAGACAACAAGAAAGAGGTTAGAAGTGGGGCTTCATTGGAAGACATTGTCAAGGGAATATTAGTTGAAATGCTCAGTGAGTATATAGATATCTTTGCTTGGTATTACCAAGACATGCCTGGGATGGATACAAATATTATGGTACACTGGTTGCCCCTCTGAGAAGAATGTCCTCCAATCAAGCAGAAGTTGAGACGGACGAGACCTAACATGGCCGTCAAAATCAACGAAGAAGTTTAGAAGCAGTTGAATGCTAGTTTTCTTGCTGTCACAAATTACCCTCTGTGGGTCGCTAATATTGTTCCTATGCCTAAGAAAGATGGAAAGGTCAGGATGTGCATTGACTACAAAGATTTGAATAGAGCGAGCCCAAAAGACGATTTCTTGCTCCACCACATTGATGTGTTGGTCGATAACACCGCTCAATTTTCTGTGTTTTCTTTCATGGATGGCTTCTCTGGGTACAACCAAATCAAGATGGCCCCATAGAACATGGAGAAAACTAGTTTCATTGCACCGCGGGGGACTTTTTGCTATAAGGTGATGCTATTTGGATTGAAGAATGTCGGGGGAAATTATCAGCGGGAAATGGTGACTCCCTTTCATGATATGATTCATCATGAGATCGAAGTATATGTTGATCACATGATTGTAAAGTCACAAATGGAGGAAGGGCACCAGGTCAATCTTCTGAAATTGTTTGAAAGTTTAAGGAAGTTCAAGCTGAGGCTGAATCCTAACAAGTGCACCTTCGGGTGAGATCTGGAAAGCTATTGGGTTTCATTGTCAGTGAAAGGGGTATTGAGGTAGATCCTGCCAAAATAAAAGCTATACAATAAATGCCTGAACCGAGGATGGAAAAATAGGTTCGTGGTTTCCTGGGGAGATTGAACTACATTGCAAGATTCATATCTCATCTTACAGCCACTTGTGAACCAGTATTCAAATTGTTAATTAAATATCAAACGGTCATGTGGAATGAAAATTGCCAGAAGGCGTTTGAAAGAATAAACTAGTATTTGCAGGAACCTCTAATACTGATGCCTCCATTTGCTGGGAGACCTCTTGTTGAACAGCCAATTGAGGATTATCAGCCAATGAAGTTTGATTTTCCCGACGTAGACATCATGTTTTTCAAGATGAAAGATGATCACACTAAAATTCACCGTATTTCTGACTCCGATTTCGCATGCATTCTTAGCTTTTATTGTTGTTTTGCTTTGTTATTGCTTTGTTTTCTTATGTTTTCAGGTTTTTATAATAATCGGAGCTTGAATCGGGAAAAGGAGCGAAAAAGGAGTGAAAACGGACGAAAACCTAGAAATTTAGCATTTTGCACTTACGGCACCCACTGTGGCGGGCGCCATGGGGTTAGCCATGACGTGGCCACGTCTCAAGACCACTCCTCAACCTCCAAGACCCACGATCCCCACTACATCATCCCCTGTAGGGACCGTGGCGGGCGCCATAGGCCTGTGGCGGGCGCCACAAGGCTAAAATCCACAACCTCCACTTTTTAGTGGAGGGGCGTCCCGGTCATTTCGCGCTTTCAGTTTCTCCTATAAATAGGACCTTAGATTCTCGTTTTTCTTCATCCAGAATTAGAATTCTCTAGGCATATATCAGTTATAAAGCAGTTGCCATTCCACATCGGGGTGCCTCTGCAATCGAGTGATCGAGTCTGTAATCTGTCTGTGGTTCGAGTTTTGGAGCACTCTGGAGGAAGTTAATCCTGCCGCCATTTTAATTCCAGTTAGTATTTTATTTTTCCGCCTTGCTTTACTTTTATTTATTTTCTCGCACTTTACTTTGTTTATTTCCCGCACTCGCACATTTACGTTGTTTATTTCCCGCACTCGCACATTTACTTTGTTTATTTCCCGCACTCGCACATTTACGTTGTTTATTTCCCGCACTCGCACATTTACGTTGTTTACTTCCCGCACTCGCTTTAAATTACTCATATGAAAAACTATAAAAAGAATATTTACTTTATCATGTCTAACTAATCCCATAAAGGTTAGAATGTAAGGATCGTAATTAAACCAGTAATCAGTATAATTGTTCGTGGAAACACCTAAGGGCTATTTTATCTTTCAATTCAAGTAATTGTTTTTAACTATTTCAAAAACAGCCAAAAGCGCTTTGTATAGTTCATTAGGAGTTTTTAGATTAAAAAGAAAAGAGATTTTAAAACGATTTTCGGACGCGTTATGAGATTTAGAGTCTGGTTCATAAGAACCTCTTTTTGCTAAGAAGTCCAGGTTAAAATACTTTTCAACTTTGTTAAGAAACTATATTTCTTAAAAATAGGTTTACTACTCTAACGCAGTACGCACCTTTTTATCCGTGACAATAGGAGGGGTTGATTAGAGAGTACAACTCGGTTCTGAATACGCGAAAGCGACAGTTCCTGTTAAATTAGTTCTTTTCAAAGGAGAAAACATTGCCCATAAGTAGTTCCATTAACAAGTACTGGATTATCATTGATTACGTGAATTATATTCGAGCCTGTCTTTTATTTATTATTTAAAACTATAATTTTATTTACCATTGCACCCTTACTAAAACCCTTAAAAATAGTTGCCTTAGATAAACACCATAACAACAGGTACGATAGATTGACACTTGGTCTCTGTGGATTCGATAATCTTTTATATTACTTTGACGTGATTCGTACACTTGCGAAAAACACGCATCAAGTTTTTGGCGCCGTTGCCGGGGACCAATATCGTCAAATTTCATTACCCTGTAGTTATACCGTTTAGACTAAGGTTGTTACCCACCGGTCAACGCGAAAGACTCGCAGTGCCGGAAGTTTAGTAGACCCTCTAGCTGAACCTGAACGTTACGCTCGCGCACGTTTATTTTTCCATAGGAATAGGAGAGATATGGCCGAAGATCAAAATCGAAGACCTCTTAAGGACTTCGCCCAACCATCAAACGAGGAACCTAGTTCCAGTATAGTAAACCCCGCTATCCCAGCCAATAATTTTGAACTTAAGCCATCCCTGCTGCAATTAGTGCAACAGAGACAATTCGCAGGTCTCGCTACTGATAACCCAAACCAACATTTAAAAAACTTTCTTCAATTAGCAGACACCTTTAAAACCAATGGAGCTTCTCCTGAGGCGATACGCTTAAGATTATTTCCCTTTTCCCTCAGAGATAAAGCTCTATCATGGTTAGATTCTCTTCCACCCAATTCAATAACAACTTGGGATGACCTTAGAAAAGTTTTCCTTGCTAGATATTTTCCCCCAAGTAAGACCGCTCTTCTTCGAAACCTAATAACTAGATTTACCCAACACCAAGGAGAGTCGTTGTTCGAAGCCTGGGAGAGATATAAAGAACTATTAAGAGCATGCCCACACCATGGCCTAGAGAATTGGCTAATCATCCAAACCTTCTATAATGGACTTCTTTATAACACTAAAATGACCATCGACGCTGCCGCTGGTGGCGCACTGATGAACAAACCTTACCCTGAAGCTAGTGCCCTTATTGAGGATATGGCCCAAAACCATCAATCATGGGGAGTAGAACGAGCGACAGTGGAAAAGAAGGAAGCCCAAGGAGGAATACATGAGCTAAGCTCTATAGACATGATGCAGGCTAAAATGGACGCGTTGGCCCTTAGAGTCGAACATATGTGTACAACTCCGAATACTGTTGCCGCAGTTTCGCCGAATTGTGAGATATGTGGAACGCAAGGACACCAATCCGCCGAATGCAATCTGTTGAATGAAACCAACACTGAGCAAGTGAACTATACCCAAGGGAACCCATTTTCAAACACATATAACCCTGGATGGAGGAATCACCCAAACTTCTCCTACAAAAATAATAACCCTATCCAAAATACCGCACCTCCGAGACAACAAGGTTACCAAGCCCCTAGAACAAATCAACCTATGCAACCTGTACCACCTAGCCCGAGCTTTGAGGAAGTTGTAAAAGATTTTATCGTTGCTCAAAAACAACAAAACAAAGAGTTCATGAACCATAACGTCCATGTTAACGAACTAATTACCAAGTTAGGAACCAAGGTTGATCAAATTATTACTCATAATAAGATGCTTGAAACCCAGATCTCTCAGGTAGCGTTAAACCAAGCCCCACAGACTACACCTGGAGGACAGTTCCCTGGACAACCTCAACAAAACCCGAAAGGGCAAGCTAATGCCATTACTCTACGAAGTGGAACCACTTACAAGGAACCTTTAAACCCTAGATTAAGTGAGCCCGAAACTTCTGAGAGGAATGAGGAAAAGGAACCAGAGAAGCCTGAAACCCCGGAAAGTCAAGAAAAAGGAGAAGAACCTAAAAATAAAACCTATGTACCGCCACCGCCATAAAAACCACCAATACCTTACCCTCAAAGATTAAAGAAAACCCAAATCGATAATCAATATCAAAAATTCGTTAAGGTTATAGAAAAACTTCACGTAGAAATCCCCTTTACAGAAGCCATCACCCAAATACCTTCTTATGCTAAGTTTCTCAAAGACATACTTACAAATAAACGTAGACTCGAAGATCCGAAACCCGTGGAATGTAATTCTATTTCCGAAAATAGGTTAGCAAAGAAAGATAAAGATCCCGGAAATTTTTCCATTCCTTGTGTTTTGGGGAATCATGTCATCGAAAAAGCTTTTCTAGACTTAGGAGCTAGTGTGAGCTTAATGCCTTTGGCAGTTTGTGAGAGATTAAACTTAGGAGAATTACAACCTACTAAGATGTCACTTCAATTAGCCGATAGATCCGTTAAATACCCTATAGGCATACTTGAAGACGTCCCTGTTAGGATAGGTCAGCTGTTTATACCTACTGATTTTGTTGTCATGGACATTAAAGAAGATTACGACATACCAATCCTCCTAGGTAGACCGTTCTTATCGACTGCTGGAGCCGTAATAGATGTTAAAAAGGGAAAACTAACTTTTGAGGTAGGTGGCCAGAAGATAGAATTTATATTGTCAAAATTTCTTATGGCACCTGTGATAGGAGATTCTTGTTATGCCTTAGATATCATCGAAGAATGTATTAGGGAATTAGAACAAGAAGAAGAAACTGAATCTATAAAATTGCCATCAACCCTTATTTTGGAAGATGACAATTATAAAACACCCTACATTGATGATAACCTTCACGAATGTTTATCTCTTACCCCAGATCCTATGCCTTGCCCTATAAAACCGACCGTAAAACTTAAGGAATTGCCTAAAAACCTGAGATATGAATTTCTTGATGAAGATATGAACCATCCAGTTATAGTCAGTGCCACCTTAAACCAAGAAGAAACCGATCAATTATTAGAAGTTTTACGTAGGTACCCCTCAGCCTTAGGACATAAGATCTCTGATCTAAAAGGAATAAGCCCATCCGTATGCATGCATCGGATTTTGCTTGAAGAAGATTCAAAACCTTCCAGAGAACACCAACGTAGAATAAATCCTATAATGAGTACTGTAGTTAAGACTGAAGTTCTTAAGTTACTAGAGGCAGGTATAATATATCAGATCTCGGACAGTAAATGGGTGAGTCCTGTGCATGTAGTACCTAAAAAGGGAGGCATCACAGTCGTGCAAAACGAGAAGGGCGAACCTGTAGCAAAAAGAACTGATGGAGGTTGGCGTATGTGCATAGATTATAGAAAATTAAATAAAGCAACTAGGAAGGACCATTTCCCATTACCATTCATAGACCAAATGTTGGAGCGCCTAGCCAGACACTCTTACTTTTGTTATTTAGATGGATATTCAGGATTCTTCCAAATACCTATTCACCCCGAAGATCAAGAAAAAACTACCTTTACATGCCCAGTTGGAACCTTTGCCTATAGAAGAATGCCTTTTGGACTTTGTAATGCTCCTGCAACTTTCCAACGCTGCATGATGTCTATCTTTGCTGATTATTTGGATGGAATCATGGAAGTATTTATGGACGATTTCTCAGTTTGTGGGTCAGATTTCAAAAATTGTCTTGTCAACCTTGAGAAAATCCTAGAGAGATGTGTGGAGGTAAACCTTGTGCTAAATTGGGAAAAATGTCATTTCATGGTCACCGAAGGGATTGTTTTAGGACATATAGTTTCCAAAAAAGGTATAGAGGTAGATAAAGCAAAAATAGAAGTCATAGAGAATCTAAAACCGCCGAAGACTATCAGGGAGATAAGAAGTTTTCTTGGACATGCCGGATTTTACCGACGTTTTATCAAGGATTTCTCCAAAATAACAAAGCCCTTAACTGGTCTTTTAATGAAAGATGCTGAGTTCATCTTCGATGAAAAATGTACTGAAGCATTTAATCTTCTGAAGCAAGCTCTGATTTCAGCACCTATAATGAAACCCCCTGATTGGTCGGAACCGTTTGAGATAATGTGTGACGCCAGTGATTATGCTGTTGGAGCCGTTCTAGGTCAGAGAAAAGATAAGAAGTTACATGTGATTTATTATGCCAGTAGAACCCTAGACGCTGCACAGCTCAACTACGCAACAACCGAAAAAGAGCTCCTAGCTGTAGTTTTTGCAATAGACAAATTTAGATCTTATCTAGTAGGAGCCAAGATTATAGTTTACACCGACCATGCTGCCATTCGTTACTTACTAAGCAAAAAGGATGCCAAGCCTAGGTTACTTCGATGGATTCTATTATTACAAGAGTTTGATTTGGATATCCGTGACAAGAAAGGCACTGATAATGTGGTAGCTGATCACCTATCTAGGCTAGAATACCTGAAACCTGATCCAGTACCCATAAATGACGATTTTGCCTACGATAGACTGATAGCCCAACTAGAAACCATTGAAGATGATAACCCAGACCCTCATGAGCAATTTCATAAATCCTTAGCTATAAGCAATGTACCTTGGTATGCAGATTTTGTTAATTACCTAGCCGCTGACATCATACCCCCTGATCTAAACTACCACCAGAAGAAGAAGTTCTATAGTGATGTGAGAAACTTCTATTGGGACGATCCATTTCTTTTCAAGAGAGGTAAAGATGGCATTTTCCGCCGTTGTGTTCCAGAAGAAGAGGTAAATAATATAATTGAGCATTGTCACTCTGCACCCTATGGTGGACATGCAAGCACATCTAAGACCTACGCCAAGATTCTTCAAGCTGGCCTATTCTGGCCTACTATGTGGCGTGATGTCCATGCTTTCATTGTCAAGTGTGACAGATGCCAACGCACAGGAAATATTTCAAGACGTAATGAAATGCCGTTAAGAAATATCCAAGAAGTAGAACTCTTCGACGTATGGGGTATAGACTTTATGGGACCGTTCCCACCATCTTTTGGAAATCAGTACATATTAGTAGCTGTTGACTACGTGTCTAAATGGATTGAAGCTATCGCCGCACCCACAAACGACACCAGAGTAGTCATCAAATTATTCAAGAATTATATATTTCCCAGGTTTGGAACACCCCGTTTAGTCATAAGTGATGGAGGATCACACTTCATATCGAGAATATTTGATAAACTTTTAAGCAAGTATGGAGTTAAGCATAGAGTAGCAACACCATACCACCCACAGACCAATGGACAAGTGGAAGTATCTAATAGGGAGATAAAACAAATCCTCGAGAAGACTGTCTCTATATCTAGAAAAGATTGGTCGCAGAAACTTCAAGAAGCATTATGGGCCTATAGAACCGCTTTCAAAACTCCTATAGGAACAACCCCTTATCAACTGGTCTATGGAAAATCATGTCACTTACCATTTGAGTTGGAGCATAAGGCCTATTGGGCCATCAAAACTTTGAATTTGGATTACTTGACAGCTGGTGAGAAACGTATCCTTGATATCCACAAATTAGAAGAGCTCAGACAATCTGCCTACGAAAATGCCATCATATACAAAGAAAGAACAAAAGCTTGGCATGACAAAAGAATCATAAGAAGAGACTTCAAAATAGGCGATCCTGTTCTCCTGTTCGATTCCAGGTTACGACTATTTCCAGGTAAACTCCGTTCGAGATGGACTGGCCCTTTCGAAGTATCTAAGATCCTGAGATCCGGTGCTATTGAAATCAAGAACCAAACATGTAAACCGTTCATAGTCAATGGACAGAGGTTGAAGCCCTACGAAGGAGGTGACATTCCAACAACATACACCTGTCATACTCTGAGTGATCCACCATATCCTTCCAATGATGTTTAAATATCGGTCGTCGAGCTAATGACGTTAAACAAGCGCTGCATGGGAGGCAACCCATGGTTTTTCTTATTTTTGTACTTTTTTACTTTATTTTAATTTATTTATTTTATTATTATGTCAGGACTCACGATTGAATGTTTTATGTGCTTTCAGGACTTGTTTGCTAACCTTGTACAGAATGCGGAACCCTGATGACATGCACGTGGCCTTTAGAGATGATGCACAGAGAGAGCGTTACTATGTTCACATGAGACGCCCTATGGCTCCTACCAGGTACCCTGACCATGTCTGCATGGATGCCTTGGGGATAGAGCCAAGCGTCATATTTTTATGCCATCAACTCCAGTGGGACCAGTTTGACGACAGGAACAACACTTATAGGAACTTGACTCTTGAGTTCCTCAGCTCGTTTCATCATGACCCTTGGGCTGGACCCGATGGACTCGCTGTTTTCAGGTTGTTCGGGATTGACTACTCATTCTCTCACAAAGAGTTTGGCGATTTACTAGGTTTCCAGACTACTCCTGATGCTATTCCAGAGACTCCGATGGGGTATTTTATGAGCAAAGAAGTGGAAAAGTTTTGGACTAAAATATCAGGCGGAGGGAGCCAAGATCCTTCTACCCAGTTTTCTCAGGTAATCCACAACCCTGCATTGAGGTACTTCCAGATGATTCTAGCACATTCTTTCCTAGGTTTTCCAGATACAGAGACACTGCTAAGTGAAGAGGAGATTTTCCTACTGTTTTGTGCGACTCAGTCTCGCCCTGTTGCTTGTGGCAACTTTCTACTGAAGGGCCTTGCTAGTGTTGCCAGATCATCAGTAGGAATCATCCATGTCGGTGGGATTGTTACACAGATTGCTACTGCATTGGGTTTGTCTCGCAAGCTATTGCACCTCAGGACCTTCTGCCGCTACACCACCCTGGATATTGATTTTTGTCTTGATAGAGGACTGATGAGGAGGGCTTCTTTTGAGCCCAACATGTTTAGATTGCTGATCGACGGTGAAGCGATACACTACTTTACATTACCAGATCCGCTGATGACCAGTGTCCATGATCCTGCCAATTGGAGTTATGCTCTAGAGGGTTATGGAGAGACTGTCGAAGAGCCGAAATCGCCTCCCGCCGCTGAGTACACTCCTACACCTCTTACTCCCCGAATCACTGTTATGTCTAACAATATGTCTCTGCAGCCACCTGACCTACAAACACAGATTTATGAGCTCCGCAAGGAGACTGCCCTGCTCAAGCAGGAAGTGGCAGACTTAGAGTTACAGATGCAGGTTTCTGATCTCACTCATGCCTCAGAGACCGATGCTCTACATCAGGCGATCGACGAGCTTCGGAGGGAGATAGCTGAGATTCGTGGATCAAGCCAGGATAAGAAACCTACCACATGACTCATTCCACCCTGACAGCACTACCCTAGTATTTAACTTCCTTTTATTTATCGCATTTCCAGACATATTTTACTTTATTGCAGCTTTTATATTTTCATGCACTTTGAATTCCTTATATATATACATATTATGCACTAATTTTTATTTTTATTTTTCTTTTTTGATTTTTAATTATTTTATTTTTGTCGTGCAAAGAAAAAAAATATATAAGACAAAAATATGCAAGCCAATGCCTTGAAAAGAAGAAGAAAATGCTATTCAGACCCCCCGGAAGACCAAGGTGCAAGGAAGGCCCAAAAAGGAGGATCCAAAACCACAAGGCCCAGGAATTGGCCTTGTGGCGGGCGCCATAGGCCCTGTGGCGGGCGCCACACCGTTGTCATCACCAAATACGGGATTCAATCCCCATTTCCACCATTTTCATCCCTTTCTTCACCAAAAACCCATTTTTCCAACCTTCCAAATCCTCCTTGAACCCCATTAAAGCTCCCCCATTTCCAAAATACCCTCCATCCATAAAACATATCCAACATCCATTTCCATTTTCATCCATCAAAAACCAAAAAAATCAAAACTTTATCATTCCCCTCATAAACCACTTTTCTACCATTTTCACTACCTAAGGAGCTTTTCAACAATGGAGTTCAACGGATTTATTCTTCGTGATGGAAGACCGGGCGAAAGGCAACGGAAAATTATTCAGAGGCTTCAAAGTCGAGAAATCCTCTCGACTAGGTACGTCGACGATAACTGTCTGTATGCTTTGGGTATTTATCATAGTGTTTTTAATTTATTAGAATTTCTAGGCTTGCACAATATTTTCATTAATCAGGAACCTACCTATGAGAGGCTGACAATTGAGTTTTTGAGTTCTTTGATATACACTGTCAGTCCTGACACTGCTGGCACTGTCGGTACTGTTATTTTTAGACTGTTTGGAATTGAATATGAATTCAGTACCAATGAGCTAGCAGATTTGTTAGGAATCCCTCATAGGGAAGGTTCGATTTGTGAGGCACCTTTGGATGCTGAATGGTCGGCCGAGGTATTTACCTTCTGGCTAAGGCTTTCAAGTACTTCAATTAATTCTTTTGAAGGGATACTTGCGTCGACCATTCACAACCCGGCCATAAGAGTCTTTAGACTTCTTTTGGCATGTACTATTTTTGGCCGGGAAAGTCCAAACAAGGTTAATGCTCGTGAACTCCTATTTTTGCAAGGATGCCTCACTAGAACCCACATCAATCCGGTCCCGTTTATGCTTGCCCACATGACTTTATTTACTAATAAAACAGGACCGATTGTTTTTGGAGGGCTTGTTACGTCTATTGCTCGGGCTCTTGGCCTGAATGATGAGATAGCTACACTTGAACCACTACCTCCTCGCACAATTAATTTAAAATTTCTGAAAGACATGAAATTGTGCCGAACAAGGAGAGAAGGTGGTTATGAGTTGATGGTTCATGGGGTAGCTATCCCATCTGTTGCTTTACCATGCAGTAGACGTACTGATGTACGTGATGAAAGGAACTGGACCTATGATCTTAATGCTCCACGTGTTTTGGGTCCACTTCCTCCTAATATTCCCGATGGGGAGGCACATGACACTGATGATGAGTATGATCGGAGAGAGCAGTCTCCCATCCCTCACATGTCCCCCCATCGTCCTTCACAGTCACACACTGCACCATCTTCCTCTAACCCTGTTGCAGGTACTGCTCCTGGATTCTTTGTCACCGAGGAGATGTGGCGTGATATGACAGCTAGAGAGGAAAGGCGTGATGGCCTTCTCTCTACTATTTCATAACAGCTGACGGACAATATGAACTTCATGCAACAATCGCGATTGGTTTCGGATCGTTCCTATAGCAACGTTTGCCGTACCTTGAACGCTATTTCATTAGAGCAGAACCGTCAGAGAGAGTTCAACAGCCGACACTACCAGCTTGTAGAAGCTACTCAGGGTTCCATCTTGGGTAACCTTCGAGAGGTCCGGAGTGCTCAGGCTGCTTTATCAGCACGACTCGACCGGAGGGACCAGCATCGTAGTAGATCCCGTCGTTCCAGACCATCACATCAGGACGGCGAAGGCACCAGTGCCCCTCCTCAGTAGTCTTTTCCAGGTTACCCCCCTTATCTTATTTCGAAACATTGGGGACAATGTTCGATTTAAGTGTGGGAGGGGATTTTATTGCTTTCTGTTATTTCCCTTTTTAGTTAATTTCCTTTCAGTTATTTCCCTTTTCAGTAATTTAGTTTTCTTAGATAATGCATGAGTCTGACGAGTCACCAGTATAGTGTCTTTTTAGTTCATTTTCATTTTTTCCCATTTCCTTAGCCTTACCAGAAAATTTTTAAAAAGAAAACAATGTTGTTTCACACATTTTTTGGGCTTTGAGACAGGTTTAGATTAGGATGTGGTGACTTAGGTCAACTTTTTGAAACATCAGAACCATTTTAGCACCATAGACCTCTTGAATATAGGAATCACTCCTAAACCCCACCACCATGGCCTTTACTATCATTCAAAAAATTGTCCTAAGTAGTTTATTTTAGCAATCAGCTCCGGCCTAAGCATACTCTACGTAGGGGGCCGATGAATATAAGTGAATGATCCAGTGCTAATAAAAAAAGAAAAAAAAGGCAAACTCTGGTATAGGTGACCCTCACAAAGTCATTTAAACCGAAAAAAAAAAGAGAAGAAAAAAAAAAATTTTGCCACAAAAAGAAAATTGCAAGTCACCTATTGTTAGTTGGTTCAGAGGTATCTGGCACTGAACTTGGTAGGGCGGATTACGATCCGATCCCCCGCAGCTACATTTAGGCGAAATAAAAACAGGTTTACACATGCTTATGTGCCAGAAACCTTATGTTATGGATCAGAATCACTAACCGGCCACTCTACTATGAAGCATGTACGGATAACGGGCTTAATGTGATTGCGCCTGAATGAAAAGGACACAAAAAGATGAGAAGATAGGCCTAGGTATCGTGGGATGACATGGAGTGGTTAATATAGGATTGAAATTTGTGTTTGTGTTACTATGGTACCCTTGGTTCACTTAGTTAGTATCTGTCACTGCATCCTGACTTGAACTTAGAATCCCTTTAGCCCAAAGACAAGTGTTGACACCATATTTTCTTAAGCTTTAATGTTTGCTTGAGGACAAGCAAAGGTTTAAGTGTGGGAGAATTTGATCACACTAAAATTCACCGTATTTCTGACTCCGATTTCGCATGCATTCTTAGCTTTTATTGTTGTTTTGCTTTGTTATTGCTTTGTTTTCTTATGTTTTCAGGTTTTTATAATAATCGGAGCTTGAATCGGGAAAAGGAGCGAAAAAGGAGTGAAAACGGACGAAAACCTAGAAATTCAGCATTTTGCACTTACGGCACCCACTGTGGCGGGCGCCATGGGGTTAGCCATGACGTGGCCACGTCTCAAGACCACTCCTCAACCTCCAAGACCCACGATCCCCACTACATCATCCCCTGTAGGGACCGTGGCGGGCGCCATAGGCCTGTGGCGGGCGCCACAAGGCTAAAATCCACAACCTCCACTTTTTAGTGGAGGGGCGTCCCGGTCATTTCGCGCTTTCAGTTTCTCCTATAAATAGGACCTTAGATTCTCGTTTTTCTTCATCCAGAATTAGAATTCTCTAGGCATATATCAGTTATAAAGCAGTTGCCATTCCACATCGGGGTGCCTCTGCAATCGAGTGATCGAGTCTGTAATCTGTCTGTGGTTCGAGTTTTGGAGCACTCTGGAGGAAGTTAATCCTGCCGCCATTTTAATTCCAGTTAGTATTTTATTTTTCCGCCTTGCTTTACTTTTATTTATTTTCTCGCACTTTACTTTGTTTATTTCCCGCACTCGCACATTTACGTTGTTTATTTCCCGCACTCGCACATTTACTTTGTTTATTTCCCGCACTCGCACATTTACGTTGTTTATTTCCCGCACTCGCACATTTACGTTGTTTACTTCCCGCACTCGCTTTAAATTACTCATATGAAAAACTATAAAAAGAATATTTACTTTATCATGTCTAACTAATCCCATAAAGGTTAGAATGTAAGGATCGTAATTAAACCAGTAATCAGTATAATTGTTCGTGGAAACACCTAAGGGCTATTTTATCTTTCAATTCAAGTAATTGTTTTTAACTATTTCAAAAACAGCCAAAAGCGCTTTGTATAGTTCATTAGGAGTTTTTAGATTAAAAAGAAAAGAGATTTTAAAACGATTTTCGGACGCGTTATGAGATTTAGAGTCTGGTTCATAAGAACCTCTTTTTGCTAAGAAGTCCAGGTTAAAATACTTTTCAACTTTGTTAAGAAACTATATTTCTTAAAAATAGGTTTACTACTCTAACGCAGTACGCACCTTTTTATCCGTGACAATAGGAGGGGTTGATTAGAGAGTACAACTCGGTTCTGAATACGCGAAAGCGACAGTTCCTGTTAAATTAGTTCTTTTCAAAGGAGAAAACATTGCCCATAAGTAGTTCCATTAACAAGTACTGGATTATCATTGATTACGTGAATTATATTCGAGCCTGTCTTTTATTTATTATTTAAAACTATAATTTTATTTACCATTGCACCCTTACTAAAACCCTTAAAAATAGTTGCCTTAGATAAACACCATAACAACAGGTACGATAGATTGACACTTGGTCTCTGTGGATTCGATAATCTTTTATATTACTTTGACGTGATTCGTACACTTGCGAAAAACACGCATCAAAAGACTGTGTTGAGCCTTTACCTAACGAGGGTCTTGAGATCGGATCTCAGTGGAAACTGGTTTTCGACGGAGCTGTTAATTCATATGGTAATGTAATCGGTGCAATCATTACAACTCCTCGCGGTTCTCACATACCGTTCACTGCCCGGTTGACATTCACCTGCACCAATAATGAAGTTGAGTATTATTACGGTGAGAATAAGATATCAAATTATTGATTAATTTAAATCACATCTTTAGTTCATAATATTTTTCCGAAGGAAAGGTTAAAGAAAGGAAAAACCTATTTTGCATCGTAAACACAATGCAGGGAGAGATCTAGGATTAAAGACTTCTGAGGATAAAATAAATATCCGTTTCATTGGGGAAGTGTGGAGCTAGGCATCTTCAAGGGGAACGTGTAAAAACTTCCTGGAAAAGTACATCAACTTCCCTGGGAAAGTACATCAACTTCTCTAGGGAAGTATCTTGACTTGTTGGGGAAAATATGGCAACCTCCTGGGGAACATTTCCTGAGGAAAATATAGCAACTTCAGTGAGGAAATTATGGTTCCACTGGGAGTGGGTCCTCAAATAAATATATCACTTGGAAGATGCTGGGGAGATTCGTTGCAGTCTTAAAAATCACTGGAGATTACCGGATCAGTCCAAAAGTGTTGTCAGCTTATGTTTCACTGGGGACTTGCGCTGAGGCAATGGTTTAAAAGTGCTTCTGCAACATCGAGACTTATTGGGGAAAGAAGATGTCCTTCAGATATTTTCACAAGTCAAAGCAACTTTATATTCTTTTCAAAGCATTTTCAAAAATAATTTTAAGTTTAGAAAACTTTTCACCTTCAAAAATTATTATTAACAAATTGCAATTTGCATAACAAAAATGAAATAGAGATAGCATAAATGGAAAAATTGAATAAGAAAAACGTTTTATTTTATTGAAGAATGGTAGCTTGCTAAAGGCAAAGCTCCATGGAAAATACAATGAAATTGGCAAAAGGGAAAGGTTGCATTAAATCCAACGACCTCTACAGACCCTAATGACTAAGGCTACCCAGAATCCTGCTTCTGACAAGAGCGATTGGACTGGAGTTGATCTTCTGTAAATGTTCTCTGATGATCGGCGTCATCTGATACAGTGAAATGCCTTTGTCCCTAACTTTTGCCTGGATCGCCCTTTCGGGTTTTCAATCCACCAGGACTCTCATTTTTGCCTAAACCGCCTTTCTAGGTTTTCAGCTTAGTGAGCCATTATTATTTTTGTATTTTTATCCCTTATTTTTTCCTAGATCTCCTTCATAGGTTATGATTCACCGGGATACCCATTGTTTCCTAAATCGCCTTTCCAGGTTTTCGATTTAGCAGGTTATTTTAGGCATAATATTTTCTGACTGCATCAGAGTTCACAGGATGTGCAAGCTCTTCACCATCCATTGTTGTAAGAATTAGTGATCCTCCAGAGAAGACTGTCTTCACAACAAATGGGCCTTCGTAGTTGGGCATCCATTTCCCACGCATGTCTTTGTGAACTGGCAAGATTTTCTTGAGAACAAGTTCTCCTTGACGGAACTCACGGATTCAGACATTCTTGTCAAAGGCTCTATTCATCCGTTTCTAGTATAACTGACTATGGCAGATAGCTGTCATGCGCTTCTCGTCGATGAGGTTCAGCTAGTCAAATTTGTCTTGGACCCACTCTGCTTTATCAAGCTTGGTTTCCATCAGTACCCGTAAGGAAGGTAGCTCAACTTCGATGGGGAGGACCGCATCCATTCCATACACCAATGAAAAAGGGGTTTCCCCTATTGAACTTTGCACCGAAGTTCTGTATCCGTGCAAAGAAAATGGTAGCATTTCATGCCAATCCCTGTGAGTCTTGACCATCTTTTGTAGGATTTTCTTAATGATTTTGTTCGTGGCTTCAACAACTCCATTCATTTTTGGATGGTAAGGAGAAGAATTGTGATGTGCAATCTTGAAACTTTCACACACTCCTTCATGGTTTTATTGTTCAAATTGGTACCGTTGTCTGTTATGATCCGACTCGGAATTCCATAACTGCAGGTAATCTCTTTTCTGATGAAGCAGGCAACTACCTGCTTGGTCACGTTGGTGTAGGAAGCAGCTTCTACCCATTTGGTGAAGTAGCCGATGGTGACTAGAATGAATTGGTGACTATTGGAAGGTTTAGGCTCAATTGCCCCAATCATGTCAATTCCCCACATTGAGAAAGGCCACGGTGAAGATAAAACATTCACGGTGTTGGAGGTACGTGCACCTTGTCAGCATAAATTTGGCACTTATGGCATTTCCTGGCATATTGGATGCAATATGATTCCATGGTTAACCAGTAATATCCGGCTCTTAGAATCTTCTTGGACATAGCATAACCGTTGGCATGAGTTCCAAAGGTTCCTTCATGAATCTCTTGAAGTAACATGTATGCTTCCCGTTTGTCAACACATCTTAGCAGAACCATGTCATAGTTTCTCTTGTATAGAACATCGTTGCTGATGAAGAACGTGGATGCTTATCTTCTCAGAGTCTTCTTATCAAGATTAGTAGCATCGGCTGGATACTCTTGCTTGAGCAGACAATTCTTAATGTCATGAAACCAAGGCTTGTCATCAGTTTCTTCTTCAACCATCTGATAGTGGGCAGGTTCAGTCTTGCGTCCAATTCGAATGAGAGTAGCATCATTCAAGTATCTAACTCTCCACATTGAGGCTAACATGGCTAGAGCATCGGAAATATGATTTTTAGATCTCGGAACATGCTTGAAAGTTATATCATCAAAGTATTCAATCATTTCAACAATGTAGGCTCTGTAAGGGATTAACTTTTCATGTCTGGTCTCCTATTCACCTTTGACTTGATAAATAACCAAAGTTGAATCTCTACTCACTTAAAGAATTTTGATTATGAGGTCAATAGTTGCTTCAAGGCCACGAATGCATGCCCCATATTTGGCAATATTGTTGGTACATTCAAAGTCTAACCTTGCTGTAAATAGGGTATAACCACCTTTTGGATTCATCAAAACGACGCCTATGCCATGCCCACTGTAATTAGAGGAACCATCAAACATCATCTTCCAACAGAGACCCGGCTCGGGACCTTCATCAGGACCTGACTCTTTATAATCCTTCACTAACATAATGTCTTCGTCAGGAAAGTCAAACTTGAGAGGCTCATAGTCTTCAACCGGTTGGTCTGCAAGATAATCTGATAAGATACTTCCTTTGATAGCTTTCGGAGTCACATACTGGATGTCATATTCTAATAACAACATATGCCAACGGGCAAGTCTTCCAGTTTGAGAAGGCTTTTCAAAAATTTACTTTATTGGATCCATTTTCGAGATCAACAAAGTGGTGTGACAAATCATGTATTGCCTGAGACGTCTAGCAGCCCATGCTAGCGCATAACAAGTCTTCTCCAAAAGTGAATATCTGCATTCACAATCAGTAAACTTCTTGCTTAAGTAGTAGATGGCATTTTCTTTCCGTCCAGTCTCATCGTGTTGACCTAATACGCAACCCATAGAGTTCTCAAGAATGGTAAGGTACATGAAGAGTGGTCTTCCAGGAACTGGAGTAATCAAGATAGGAGGCTCTTGCAAATAACCCTTGATCTTCTCAAATGCTTGCTGACAATCAGAATTCCAATCAGTAAACTGACCTTCGCAAAGTAACTTGAAGATTGGCTCACAAGTAGCAGTCATATTAGAGATGAATCTGGAGATATAGTTTAGTCGTCCAAGAAAACATCTGACTTGTGTTTCAGTCTGCGGAGTTGGCATGTCCTAAATGGCTCGAAATTTATTAGTGTCATACCCCAAATTTGTCCTACTCTTTTTCAAAATTTTCATTCGCCCGACTTTATTTTTCAATATGCACCGCTTGTACAGCGTAGCGTATTTATTCAGCAAAATAATATTTTTCACCTTTTTGTCCAATAAAATTGTGACACGTGGCTTTCTTTTTTATTTATCATTGTTTTTGTTAATATAATATAGTTCTAATATTAATGAATTAATTAGTTTATATTAGAATAGAATTTAAATTAGAACTTAATTAGTTTTTTTTTATTAAAAATAGAATTAGAATATGGAATTTAAGTTTGAGTTTTATTTAATTAATTAGTTAAGGTTAGAATTAGTTAATTAGTTGGAGTTTTATTTAATTTATTAGTTAGAATTAAAAATAGAGTTAGTTTTAGTTATTAATTAATTGAACAGAAAAATTAAAAAAAATTAAAAAGAAAATTAAAAAGCAAGACACAGTAGAAGGGGGCTGAGAATTGAAGGAATTAGGGTTTGGGATTTTGATTTAAATAGGGAACCCTACACTGTTCATCTTTCGAATTTCCTCTCAACCCTAGCCGCCCCAATTTCTGAAAGCCCTAAATCTCTTCTCCTTCTCCTCACCGTGAACACAAAAATCCGGCTTCTTCCACGACCATCTTCTTCTTCACGAAAAATCACCACCTTCACCATTTTCTCCCTTCTTCTTCCCTTTCCGCTGCGAGCCCTCTCCTTCTCCGTCTCACCTTTATCTTCTCCCTCAATTCAATTTCGAAAACCTTCCTCATCCGCCACGAAACCCTACCCCTTGTTCTCCATCTCTGAAATCCTACAAAAATTCACCGAAACCCTTTTCCGGCGAAAAATCAAGCCGCCATTTTTATGCAATCCTTCCCAACAGTATCCATCCGCAAGCACAACAACAACAATATCGCATCCCTCCGCCGCAGTTCAAGCATCATAGCAAGAACCGAAACAATAACTTAGTCTCACTTCACACCAGCAACAACTTGATTTTGTTGTATTGTGTCTCAATGGTAGATCATTACACGAGCGATGTCTGCGAGATTCACTCTGTTGTCGACATCATAACTGTTGCAACAACTTTCTCCGCGGTTAACTCCCATAGTCGACCGCATCACTGCGACTTTTAATAGCAACCTTGAGCAGTAACGTCGTGCTCCCCGTAACACGACATCGTCATCAACGGCTTCACCTTCAACAACGGACAACTTCACTCGATTTGTCATGTTGGTTTCGACATCGTGTTGCACCCCAAAATTTGCCCAACATTTCTTTACCTAGCTGATGTTTCATTTCATTCACATTAGCATTATCATTTGCATTTCATTGACATGTGTGCAGGAGATCAAGAGGTATGATTACCAATCAAGAGCTATACAAGAGTTTGAAGCTAGCTAAGAAAGTTATTCAAGTATTCAAAGGTTGATACCCTTGTCAGAGAAGTTAAAAGATCCTCAGAGAGAGTGGTTGAAGCCAAGTGTGTAGGTCTCCTAACTTGAGAGTTGTGGAAAGCCATCAGATGATTCTGAAGCCATGAAGTTAGACTTGAGATCTTGGAAGAGCTCATGAGAATATTTGAAAATCACTTTGGGGCCTAGACAGGTCATTGTGCAAGATTAAGAAGGCTCAACCATGAATGGTGCAACTAGGGTTTGACTGGGTCAACCCTAAGTCAACTGATGATTTGGAGAAGGTTGAGACCTAATCCAAGAGCCATGTGATCATGGATGGATGCATTGAGATGTTATAAGGATGATTCCAAGGTCAACTCATCATGATTGAAGAGTTTGAGAAGTTTCAGGCTAGGGTTTCTAAGGCTTGACAGTGTAAAATCCCCTAGTTTGACCCCTATCTTCAAGGATGTTTAGCCCAAGATGCGATTGTCATATCATCTTGCCGCCAACATGATTGTTGTATAGCATGATCTTAGCTTTAATTTGAGTACTATAAGTCCTTGATAGGATTTGTAGAACTCAAGTTATGGCTTTGACAAGTTACAAGTCATCTGAGGCATGTGAATTTGGAGCTTGAAAGTTACCCAACTTGCATGACACTTTTTCCCTATAAGGATGATTCCTATGAACTTTTGGTCAACATGAATGTTGTTCCTTATCCTCTTAGCTTTCTATAGAGTACTAGAAGTCCTTGATAGGATTTGTAGAACTCCAGTTATGGCTTTGACAAGTCAAGGGTACTTTGGACATTTGGTGATTATAGGTCATTTGTGATCATAGGCCATTTTCACCAACTTAGAGGCCTCAAATGAAATTTTATTCAACTAGAACGTTGCTCAAAATGGGGTTTTAACCTTGACCATGCATCAAGGAGGCATTAAAATGGCTCAAGGAGAGACTTGGTTCAAGAAATTTTGAAAAAAGAAAGAATTAAAAGGATTTAATGGCCAAAAATTCAAATAATTCATTTTGTGACCAAATGAAACAAAATTATAGGTCAAATTGAATGAAAAAATGATTTTAGAAACTATGGAAATGTTATAATTTTGATTTGAGGTCATTTGCATAACATTCCATTTCATTTCTTCATGATGAAGCAACATAATCAAATTCATACCTTTGGCTTACAAACAAGGAAAATAACACACTAAACTCATTCAATATCTCATGAGAACTTGATTACACACATAGCCATGCCAAGAGGGAGTCAGAATAGTGATTGCCATGGATGAGATTTTGAAGAGATTTTGAAAATCCAAAATCTCATTTGGATGGATCCAGAAGTTTCTAGACAATCCCAATCACTTCTATATAAGTCATTGAGTGAGTTCAGTGCTTTTTTTGGAAGGAATTGAAGCTGGTTGCAGAAAGAGCCATTGAAATTTTGAAGGTTCAAGTTGAAATCGGGTTTTCAATTCAAGGGAGAATCAAGCCAAATCAGGGTGTCCAAAGGCTTTGGGAGTGAATTTGGAACGTGTCTGCATCATCTTGGCAGTTGAAGTGAGCAAAAACCACCTCTGTTACCTCTCTGAAACCAGGTTTGTATCTTTCATCCTTGTGCATGATTTAGGAGGAGAAACTTAGCAATTCACATGTGGTTAGGATCCTTGCAACCTGTAGTTGGATTTAGGATCATAAATTGGTGAATTAGAGACAAATTAGGCATGTGATCATTTTCTGTTGAGGATGATATCTCAAGATTCTTGAAGGATTATTCATGATTAGATGGTGGAAATTGATCAGTGAAGAGTGAGGATTAACTTGAGACCTTTAATTTAAAGAATGGTGAAAATCAAGATTGGGAGGAATTCTGAAAAGGTTATCGGGTTTGGAAATGTAGAAGGAATTAGAAAATTCTGAGGTTGGATTCGTGATCAGTATCAAATTTGGGGTGGGATAGTGATTTGTTTTGTGAGTTTTGATGACCTGAGAGGAGTGCTTCACCGGAGAAGACGGTGGCGCCACTGTTCAGGCCACCGTCTGAGAACTCCCTCCATTGCAGGTTCAAATTGGGGACGATGAACACGAACCCTCAGATTAGGGTTGGACCTTTGACTCAGGAAATGGATGAATGCCCAGGATTGCTTCTCAAATCTGAAGAGAGTTTCAAATGAAACGCACCGTTTCATTAATTGGTTAGTTTTGGGCTTAACACTCAGAGTGATATCCACACCCCCCTTTGGCCCAATTCTTTGATATGAACTGTATTGGATTGCTATTTGCCACGCGTTTTTATTAATTTCTTTTGTTTTCTTTTATTTCTCATTATTTCATATGACTTAGAGATTAATTCATAAAAAATAGGAAATTAACTCAATTAATTCCAAACTTTTTTCCCCTGATTCATGATTGAATCTAGAATTTTTTAGATAAAAAATATTAGGAATTCATGCATTTGTGATTTTATTTGCATTTTTTGAATATTAATTGATATTAAAATGGCCATGGTTGATACCTTGTCTTGCTGAATTTTGTTTGAGTATTTGGTGATGACTCTTGCCTTTATTTTTAGTGTGTAGCAAGTATAGATATGCATGTTCCCCTAGTAATTTTATCACATTTTTGTGATGAAGTTAGGTGGTAGTTTTAAGTTGAAACTTTAGGTGCTCTATTTTTAGGGTTTGTGCTTAGTACCTTGTGATTTAGGTTTTATTTCTAGGACTTGGGGGATGATTCAACCTCGGGATTTTGTATGGTAGGTTCATGATTGAATTAGGGTCCCATAGTTAGTTTTGTAGGATTTTACAATTGGTTTTAGTATTTTAGTTAGGATTAACTTTAGTACTAGGTTTTAGGTGATCCTAACTTGCTAATTCAATTAGATTGATTTCTTTAGTTCCCTTAGATTAGGGTTTTGCCTCTCTTGCTCTTGGATGATGTTGAAGACAAGCTTGAGGCTACCATGGAGTGCTTAAAGAGGCTTGGATGTGAAGTTCTTCCTTTCTTCTGGTGTAGTGTTGATTAAGTGTTTAGATTAGAGTTTGCAGGCAGAGCTTCTAGATAGATTCTCGTCTTTCATAAACATGGAAGGTGTTGATCACTTCCATTCTTCCCTATGATATAAGGTCCCCTTGTGGAGGCCTCATCCCTCCTTTGGTAGGATGTGTGGCTCTTCACAAGTTGGTAGAACCTTTGAGGGTCCCTTTCTCTGATGATGGAGTGCTTAGTGGTGACCTTTGGTCTTCACTCTGTTGTCTATTATCCAAACCTTACTCTTGTTAGATGAATCTTCCTCCCTTGCTAGAGGATGGAGTTCCTTGTTAGAGGATTGAATATGCTAGAGGTTGCTACTTCTTTGAAGACTGCCATTGAAGCTGAGGCTTGAAGATCCAGAAGAGCAGGTTGACACTTATGGAGAAGATCAAATTGAGATTAAATGAAGAGGTGAAGCTTGAGGTTGGAAAGTAAGTTGATACTTATGTGTGAGGTATTGGAAGTTTGGAGAAGCAAGTTGATACTTTCTATCAAAGTTGAAGACTTGAAGAAAAGTTGAAGACTGAGGGCTGAGCTGATGTCAGAAGAGTTTTGCTGTGAAGCTGTGGGAGTGGTTGATCTGCTTTCCTTTTCTGTCTGTTTGCTGGCTGTGCAACTGTATTGCTGTGACTTGTTTGATTTGCTTGATGCATTAGAATAAGTTCATGTTTAGATTAATTTAAGCTAGGAGCATGATTGCACTAGGGGTTGAGTTGCTCTTTCTACTTGTATTTTTACTGTATGGCTTTGCTTGCGGGTATTCGGTAGAGCTCTGCTCCCTTGCCTATGTGGTTTATGATTTGATTGATGGCATTTTATTTTATTCTTCCTGTATGATTGCAATTATTCATATCTGGCTTGAGGTCGAGACGAGCTTGTGGAGGCTGATGCCCCACACACATTTCCTCCCTCACTTGCATTGCATGCATTTTACTGTATATCGGTTTACTCTTTACTGTTTAAGCTGATGCTTTATCTGTTTTCGTGTATCATTGACATGATCCCCTAGGAATCTCACTTCCTTTGATAAGGAAGTGATGATAGAACTTTAGGTTGAAACCTATGCATGATAACTTCTAGGAGTTCCCTGTTTCAAACCTCAACCATAGGATGAATCCTTGGCATGACAACATTAGGACTTGATAGTCTCCCCTTAGTTGAACCTGTTCGTTCTCTTTTCATCTCAAAACAACTTAAAATACAGTAATAAAGGTTAACTGACGTCGTACGTTACGAGCCTTAAGCTATCTGAGAAAGGATTGTTGGAGAGTTTCTTTTCAAAAGTCTGGATGTTTAGTATGGTACCCTTTGGGTGACATGCCACGCATTCACTCTCAGGTCATAGTCTCTAGTGCGCTATTGGTTGCAAACATCCATAAAAAAACAGTTCTTCCGTAAAAGACAGAAAACAAACTTCAAACCTTTTTGCCCCGTGGGCCCATAATTCAATGGAAAGCTTTTCTGAAGAAAAGAGTGTCGTTAACTCCCAGTTCTACCGTAAACGGTAACGCCTAAGTCTCCAAAGGTCGAGCTGCGTACACCAAACTGCTGGAACTGTTTGTTAACCCTACTCGAAAAAACAGATGAATCTGAATTCCCGTAATCCGTATTATCCCGAACTACGTAAGCTCTGATCTCTCATATCTGTTGAGAGTACGTAGGCACAATACTGACGTATTGGCGAGCCACCTTCCCCGTAACCTGTAGTTAGCCGAACTACGTTGACTTTGATTTCTCATTCTCTGATGAGAATACGTAGGCATAAAGTGCGACGCTTTGCCGAGTCATTTTCTTTTCTTTTCAGACCAGCCTTGATAGGTAGATAGATAAAACCAACCCGGCAGATAAACACAACAAGCATGGATTCCATCGAGTACGATGGACGTGAGGGGTGCTAATACCTTCCCCTTGCGTAACCGACTCCCGAACCCAGACAACGGTTGCGATGAACTTGTCTTATACCTCTTCGTCAGGTTTTTCCAATCGTTTCCTTTCCCGTTCTGAGGGATAAATAACGAAAGGCGGCGACTCTTTTGTTTTGCCGGCACCTTATTTTCGCGGTAGCGACAGCTGGCGACTCTGCTGGGGACTTGATAGTTTCCTGGGATCCAACGTCCCTTATGCGAGTCAATTTGGGGGATCCAACGTCCCCTGCGAGAGTCAATCCTAGCGCTTGTATGATTACTTGTTGGGTTGTGTTTGTTTATCGCATTTTATGTCCCGCATTTTATTTTCAGTATGATATGATTATTTGTGCTGTTGTGGGAGGGGTATTCTGATGAGCGAGAAGCCAGACCCAGGCTTGAGTGTACCTAGCATTAGTCGTGGAAATTAGTGGGCGTGTGCTTGCTTTATAGGCACTAGTGTCTCATGAAATCCACGCTCAGACGAGGTTCTCCCGGTTGACTTCTTTTCCGGTCCTTTAGGCCTGAGGGGTTGTTGGTTTGGAGGATTGTCGACTCTGGGGACCGATCATTTGGAATTCAGCTGAGTGAGGCCGCTTCAGGAGATGGTGATGCCACACCTTCGGGGTATCATATCACCCCTCTTGAATGTCTGTGACGCTGATGACCGCATAGGATGTCGAACTTGTGACAGTTTAGGTCCATACCTGTGAGCAGGGTCGAATTTGTTGTAGGAAACCCTAACCTTCAGACTACCCGGTTTTCTTGATAGTGAATCAGTTTTGTTGGTATCAGAGGTTCTCATCATCAGATGTGTATTTGTTCTTGACAGAGCAGAGTTATGGTCCTGTATCAGAGGTCCTTATTATTAGATGTATGTGTATTCTTGACATAGCAGAGTTATAGTCTGACATCAGGGGTTTCTCCTCATCATCAGATATATGGGTGTTCTTGACAGAGCAGGTTTATGGTCCGATACCAGGGTTTTCTTCTTATTAGAGATAGTGGTTGTTCTTGGCAGAGCAGTACTGTGGTTTTGTTGATACAAAACCTTCATCTCCTCAACAGCACAGTCGTCTTGATCTCCTGCTGCATGATTGCATTTTACCTTGCTTTGCATACTCATTTGCATTTCATTAACGTGTGTCTGTGTTGCAGGTACCGTTTCCCCCGGTTCAGGTTTTCTTGCCTTCTACTGTGCTATTATGGGTTCTCTGAGGAAGACTGTGGCCTACAAGCTCCCCACTCCTGATGTTGTTCAGCTGACTGGTTTGATTGCTTTGGCAGATGATTCTGTGAGAGGTGAATTCAGAAAGGCTTATGGGAAACTGCTCAGCTTGGTTCGTAAACCTTCTGTGTTTGAGTTGAATGGGTTGCACGCCTTGCTGCAGTTCTACGATCCTCCTTTGAGATGCTTTAGTTTCCCAGACTTTATTCTCGCGCCTACACTAGAGGAGTATGCTGATTTGTTAGCTGTGCCTATCAAGAGTCAGATGCCCTTTGTTCATATGGATGTTGCGCCTAATCTGGCTAGTCTAGCTCCTTTACTTCATCTGGATGCCTCCGAGTTGGTCTTGTCTAGTTGGAACAGGGTTCCCGGTTTCTCCTTGCAGTTTTTAGTGGGAAAGGCCCAGCAATGTGCCAAAGACGGTTGTTGGATCATGTTCAACGCTATTCTTGCTCTTTGCATATACGGCATCATTCTGTTCCCCAATATGCCTGACTTTGTAGACTCCGACGCCTTTCACATCTTTGCATCAGGGAATCCAGTCCCTACATTGATTGGAGATGTTTACCATTCCGTCCACTACAAAAACGAGAACAGAAGGGGTAAGAATGTCTCGTGATGTGTGCCCCTGCTCTATAGATGGCTTGATAGTCACCTACCCAAGAAGGGTCCCTTTGCTTCGTCTGCGGCCACAGCTGAGTGGTCTGAGCGTTTGATGAGTCTGTCAGCGGAGGATATTGCCTAGTTTGATAGAGATAGGTTGGGTACTGAGATTATCTTCAGCTGCAGTGGTTTTCCGAATGTGCCTTTGATAGGCAGGAAGGGCTGTATCAACTATAATCCATCTCTGCTGGTTCGACAATTTGCTTATGCTTTGAGAGCTCCACCGAAGGATGAAGAGGTGCAGGAATCTCTGTACCTCACTGGTCTTCTAGAGGGGGATATGTTATCTAAGCTTCAGCACGCTTGGAATGGTATTAGTAAGCGGGGAAAACCGTTGCTGGGAAAAAGTAATAGCCAAGCCTACGCTCCATATGTGACCTGGATCAGAGCCAGAGCAGATATTATAGGGATGCCATTTCCACCTGCTCAGCCACAAAGCCCTCCAGTGATTGAAGAGCCCACCACCGTGCCTATTCAGCAGTACAATCAGGTGTTAGCTGAGCGAGATGGGCTGAAGAAGGCAAATGAAGAACTGGAGAAAGAATTGGCTCAACTCAGAAGCGAGAGAAGCGAAGCCGTCCATTACTTCAAGAGGCAAACAGAGCTGGTGAACCAGCTAGGGACGGATTTGACTAAGCAGTTAGCTAAGCGTGAGCGCTTGGGTCGAGACTTCAAAGCTATCAATGACGTACCGGCCACCAAAAAGCAGCACTTGGATGAAGCGTACCGGAGAATATCCAAGTTTAATCAGCATTGGAAGGCCACCCTAGCCAACGACAAGGGACGGGAGGATAAACTGAAGCAGCAGATCTCCAAGTTGAAAGCCCAGGTGAAGGCTATTGAGAAGAGGTTTGATGAACAAACCGCTTGCAGATATGCCACTGAAGGCCTGCTCAACAAGGCTCTTGCTAACCTGAAGGAGCGCAAACTGACGTTTGAATCCAAGAAGCGGAAATTAGAAGATTGTTTCGGTGAAGGAGCATGGGAAGACTCAGTTGAAGGTCTTCAATACGCTATTACGCAGAGGGAGTTACTCGTCAAGGGGTTGCTCACCCGGCCTGATCATCCAGAAACGAGGAATTTGTTAGAAGAGTTCTGCGCCCGTGGCCGTGCTTGACTATATTTGTAACCCTTTTGTTTTGATCATTGTTGTATGCTGACCATCACCAGGCTTGTTGGTCGAGGTCATGCTATTGATTCTGCTTGTACTCAGTGACGTTGTGTACCGCCTTGATGGGCTTTCTTTATATATATGAGATGTTATTTCCATGACTGGACTCGGACTTCTTATTATCAGCACTGGCACTCAGGCACTAGGATCGGGGGAAAATTTCCCTAACGCACAGACACACGTTTGCATTTGCATAAAGCATCTGCATAACGAGCACTTTGTCGTTTTTTCTAACCCTTGTGTGTATACAGGTTGTTTCAGGTTGTTCCAGGATTGATCAAAGGCCAATCCACCGCTATCCGACCAGAGCAAATCAAGCCAGAGCAATTGAACAAGTGCAGACTGACGTTCAGGAACTCCGAGAGAGGATGGACCGCTTCATGGAGATCATGCAAGTGGTTGCCAATGGCTAAGACCAGCTCAGAACATTGGTCCAGCCTCTGATTTCAAGGGTTGACAACAATGGTGTACTCCACGGTGGGAGTGTTCCAACCCTTCCACCTGTTGAAACTCCTCAGAAAGGCATCCCCGCGACCGGGGGAATGGTAGTGGCAACGGTAATGTGATCGCTAACATGGGGCTCAATGGTAATACGACTGGCGTTGGCAATGGAAATTTTGAAGCTAATGTCAATGTTGGACTGGGCAACGGCAACACAAGTGTTGGAAATCTGTATGGGCCTCAGCCATGGTTAGAAGACCGTCAAGAAGATTTGTTCTCCCAGAAGGGTGCTGAAGGAGAGCTGACTGCTGAAGCACGTCTGAGGTTTAAGGCACTCGAGGACAAGATGAGGAATTTCGAGAACCTGAACACTATGGGTGTCGACATGTCCAAATTGGGATTGATTGCTGATTTCAAGGTGCCTCCCAAATTCAAGGTACCCGACTTTGAGAAGTACAAGGGTACCACCTGCCGTCGCGTCCACCTAAGGTCATACTACCGGAAAATGTCCGCTCACTCTGAAGACGAGAAGTTGCTGATACACTTCTTTCAGGATAGCTTGTCCGGGCCATCCTTGGAATGGTACATGAGTTTGGAGCCTACCAGTGTGCGCACGTGGAAGGAACTTGCTGAGGCATTTGTGCACCATTACCAGTATAACAGTGACTTGGCGCCGAACCGAGTCCAACTGCAGAATTTGTCACAGAGGAACAACGAAGGGTTCAAAGAGTATGCCCAGCGGTGGCGCGAATTGGCAGCTAGAGTTCAGCCGCCGATGGTTGAACGGAAGCTTGTTGAAATGTTTGTAGCCACCCTCCCAGGGGTTTATTACGAGAAATTGGTCAGCAGTATGTCTGGAAGCTTCTCAGATCTCATCATCACGGGCGAGCACGTTGAAAATGGGATCAAACTGGGGAAAATTCAAGGTGTCGATCTAGCCTCAGCAGGAGGAGGAAAGAAACCGTATGGTGGCAAAAGGCGGGAAGGAGAGACGAGCGCCGTGTCCAACGCTCGAAGGAAAGGTAAAGGCCCTCACCAGCAGGTGGCCAGCATAACCATCCCCGTTGTCCAACAACCCCAGCCACAGCAGCAGCTGCAACAGCAGCAGCCAAATCAGCAAGGGTACAGAAAGTATCAGAACAGGGCACCTTTGTCAAGTCGTCACCTCAAGGCGCCACCCATGTCTATGCTCAGCTGTTACAGACTCTGCTTCAGCTGCAGCTAATCCAGAAGAGAACCCTGGCTCCCTTGACAAGGGCACCTCCGCCAGGTTATGACGCAAATGCAACATGTGAGTTTCACTCAGGGGCACCTGGCCACACGATAGAAAACTGCAAAGCCTTCAAGCACAAGGTGCAGGATATGGTGGATGCTAAGATCATCAATTTCTCAGATAATGTGCCAAATGTCACGAAGAACCCTATGCTGAATCATTGGGGAGGTGGGGTGAATGCCATTATCGAAGACGAGAGCTTGGATTTGTTGACTGATGTTAAGGATCTGAAGACACCGCTCAGCTTCGTTAAAGCCAAGCTGATGAAGAGAGGGTTCTTTCCAGGCTGTGGAGAACTGTGTATGGGCTGTGCGACTCGTCCTGATGGATGTGAGCAGTTGATAGAAGGGATTCAGAGTCTGATGACCGAAGGAATCTTGCAGTTTAGCCGAAGGGCCGAATGTGGATCTGGAGAGGTAATGCTGAGGCAAGATGATGAGGTTGCCACCATCACCATCCCTCGCCGGACGATCACTATTTCTGCACCCAGACCGCCCACGATTACCAGCACAAAGGCTGGGCGATACCTTTTGAAAGCACCAATGTTGTCCCATGGCATTATGGGGCAGACGTTTACTGTAACGGACAGAAGTTAGAGCTAGAACCATCTGGGCAGTCTGTGGATAACCTAGTGGGAATTGGCGGAATCACCCCCAGCGGAAGAGTATTTGCTCCACCTGAGATAGTGGCGGACAAAGCGGACAAAGCTGATGTAACCGATAAGGGAAAGGGTAAAGTCGTTGAGGAAACCCCTCGTGGGGTAGAGAAGGACTTACTTGTTAAGGACGCCGAAGAGTTCATGAGGTTGATCAAAAAGAGTGACTACAAGATCGTGGATCACCTCCATCAAACACCCTCGAAAATCTCCATCCTGAATCTGTTGTTGTGTTCGGAGTCACATCGCAACGCGCTGTTAAAGGTTTTGAATGCCGCGTATGTACCGCAGGAAATATCGGTCAACCAGTTGGAAGGAGTCGTAGCCCACGTGAATGCTGGAAACGGGTTAGGGTTCACTGACCTGGAGCTGACGCCGAAGGGAAGAAACCACAACAGCGCCCTGCACATCTCGATAGAGTGTAGGGGAACGATTATGTCTCATGTGTTGGTGGACACGGGGTCGTCACTGAATGTTCTTCCGAAGAAAGCATTGATGAAGTTAGATACTCGAGGATTGATTTGCACACCCAGTGATCTGGTTGTGAAAGCGTTCGATGGAACCAAACGTCATGTTTTTGGGGAGGTGACGCTACCAATCCAAGTCGGGCTGGAAACTTTCGACGCGGTTTTTTAAATTATGGACATCATGCCAGCCTACAGCTGTCTCCTAGGCCAGCCATGGATCCATTCTGCTGGCGCCGTGACCTCCACGTTGCACCAGAAGCTCAAGTATGCTGTCGAAGGTAGCATCATGACTGTTTGTGGCGAGGAAGACATAATGGTGAGCCATTTGTCGTCCTTCAAGTATGTTGAGATGGATGGGGAAATCCACGAAACCCTATGTCAGGCATTCAAAGCTGTTAAAGTCAAGGACGTAACTCCTGTAATCACTGAAAAACCAGAGATGACTCTCTCTTCCTTTAAGGAAGCCCGGGTCGTTGTTCAGGCCGGATCTACCCCAGGTTAGGGGCGAATTCCAGAAATACCTAACAAACAGGACAAGTTTGGGTTGGGATACTCTCCGGCGGCTGAAGCCTCCTCTTCTCACAGTGCGTCGCGAGGTAAAGGGCTGATCCAGTTTACCAGTGGCGGGGTGATATTTGAAAGTGTCAACGCAGTGTCTGAAGACGGCGAAGACAGCGATTGTGACCTAGACTCTTGGATCCAGCCAAGCAAACCAGGCCAGAGCCTCACCAACTGGTCCATCAGGGATACCATCCAAGTGACAGGAAAAGAGTAATGATTTACTTTCTCCAATTATTGTACAACCCTATGTCCTACCCGGGGCATAGTGGTTTTATTGTCAGGGCCTTGTTTGATTATGTACATGCATTTTACCAATAAATCAAAAGGCGTTTTTCTTCGTATTCAAATGTTGTGATCTCTGTTATTCCTGTTTTATATTTGTTTTGAAAAACAATAAAATGGCAATAGGGTTTGTGCTAACCTGCATATCCTTGTTTTAAGCTTAACCCTTGTTATTGCAGGATCCACATAGTAGATGACATCGACTCTGGACCTTCTACGACTCACTTCGACTTCGATTGCCCGATCTATCAAGCCGAAGAAGAGATTGATGAAGACGAAGACTTTCCCAAAGAGTTGGCCCGCTTGTTGAAACAAGAAGAGAAAGTTATTCTGCCTCATGAGGAAGAGATTGAGATTGTGAATCTTGGTTCTGAGGAACTAGTCAGGAACGTCTGGATAGGGGCTGCATTGCAAAGTGATGTCAAGCAGAGATTGGTCGAGATGCTGAGAGAGTATAGTGACATCTTTGCTTGGTCATACGAGGATATGCCTGGACTTGACACTGACATTGTGGTCCACCACTTGCCGCTGCGAGAAGATTGTCCTCCCGTCAAGCAGAAGCTTAGAAGGACACGACCAGATATGGCCGTTAAGATCAAAGAAGAAGTGCAGAAGCAGCTTGATGCTGGCTTCTTAGCGGTCACTACTTACCCTCTGTGGGTCGCCAACATAGTACATGTACCGAAGAAGGACGGTAAGGTGCGAATGTGCATCGATTATCGGGATTTGAATAGGACGAGCCCTAAAGATGATTTCCCGCTCCCCCATATTGATGTGTTGGTCGACAATACAGCTCAATTCTCCGTATTTACGTTCATGGATGGCTTCTCCGGTTACAATCAGATCAAGATGGCGCCGGAGGACATGGAGAAAACTACGTTTATTACACCTTGGGGAACATTTTGCTACAAGGTAATGCCTTTCGGTCTGAAGAACGCAGGGGCCACTTACCAATGAGCAATGGTCACTTTGTTTCATGATATGATTCATCATGAGATTGAAGTCTATGTTGATGACATGATTGCGAAGTCCCAAACGGAGGAAGGACATTTGGTCAATTTGCTAAAGCTTTTTGAGAGGCTTAGGAAATTCAGGTTGAGGCTGAATCCTAACAAGTGTACTTTCTGGGTACGGTCCGGAAAACTACTGGGGTTTATTGTGAGTGAAAGAGGCATCGAGGTTGATCCTGCGAAGATAAAAGCAATACAAGAGATGCCAGCGCCAAAAACAGAAAAAGAAGTTCGTGGTTTCCTAGGCAGAATAAACTACATTGCAAGGTTTATCTCTCAACTCACAGCCACGTGTGAACCGATGTTCAAACTGTTAAAGAAAGATCAGGCGATTATCTGGAACGAGGATTTCCAGAAGGCATTTGATAAGATAAAACAGTATCTACAGGAACCTCCGATCTTGATACCCCCAGTGGCCGGAAGACCCTTAATCTTGTACTTGACAGTTCTTGAGAATAGTATGGGGTGTGTTCTCGGTCAGCACGACGAGACGGGCAGAAAGGAGCATGCCATTTACTATTTGAGTAAGAAGTTCATAGAATGTGAATCTCATTACTCGATGCTGGAGAAGACGTGTTGTGCACTAGCCTGGGCTGCCAAACGTTTACAACAGTACATGCTCAACCACACAACCATGCTAATTTCGAAGATGGATCCGATCAAGTACGTCTTCGAGAAACAAGCGCTTTCGGGCAGGATTTCCAGATGGCAAATGGTGTTGACAGAATATGACATTCAGTACGTTTGCCAGAAGGCCATCAAGGGAAGCGTATTGTCTGAGTACCTTGCCGAACAGCCGATCGAAGATTATCAGCCGATGAAATTTGAATTCCTTGATGAGGATATCATGTTTCTTAAAGCGAAAGATTGCGATGAACCGTTGCCCGACGAGGGTCCAGATAGGAAATCCCAATGGAAGTTGATATTTGACGGGGCGGTTAATTCTTACGGAAGTGGCATCGGGGCAATCATCACAACTCCCCATGGATCCCACATCCCGTTCACTGCGAGACTGACGTTTCCGGTCACCAATAATGAAGCAGAATACGAAGCATACATCATAGGTCTAGAAGAGGCAATTGATTTGAGAATCAAGAACCTGGATGTATATGGTGACTCAGCACTGGTGATTAACCAGATTAAAGGGGAGTGGGAGACTCGCCAATCGAGTTTGGTGTCGTACATGAACTACGCCAGAAGGCTGCTTTCGTTCTTTGATCGAGTGGAACTCCATCATGTGCCCAGAGCTGAAAATCAGATGGCTGATGCCTTGGCCATGTTGGCTTCGATGTATAAAGTCAATTTTTGGAATGAAGCTCCAAGAATTGTCCTTTCTCGTCTTGATAGACCTGCATTCGTCTTTGCGATCGAGGAAGCCTCCGACGGCAAGCCATGGTTCCATGATATCCAGACCTTCCTTATGACTAAGGAGTATCCTGCGGGAGCATCAACCCAGGATAAGAAGACTCTGAGGAGGATGTCTGGAAATTTTTATCTCAATCCTGATGGAGTTTTGTATAAAAGAAACCACGATCTCGTGCTACTCAGATGTGTAGATGAGAAAGAAGCGAGTATGCTCATGGAAGAAGTCCATGAAGGCACATTTGGTACGCACGCCGGAGGGCATGCTATGACAAGAAAGATCCTGAGAGCAGGATACTACTGGCTAACGATGGAGTCAGATTGCTTTAAATTCGCGAAGAGATGTCATAAATGCCAGATTTATGCTGATAAGATTCACGTGCCGCCGTGCCCGTTAAACTTCATGTCCTCCCCGTGGCCGTTCTCCATGTGGGGCATCGACATGATAGGCAAGACTACTTCACCAAGTGGGTGGAGGCAGCCTCGTATGCTAATGTGACCAAGCAGGTGGTGGCTAAATTCATAAAGAGGGACATCATCTGTCGATACGGAGTTCCCGAGCGGATCATTACTGATAATGGTTAGAATCTGAATAACAAGATGATGAAGGAGCTGTGCCAGAGTTTCAAGATTGAACACCACAACTCATCTCCTTACCGGCCGAAGATGAATGGCACCGTTGAGGCGGCCAATAAGAACATTAAGAATATTGTACAAAAGATGGTTGTGACCTATAAGGATTGGCACGAGATGTTGCCATTTGCACTGCACGGTTATCGTACGACGGTACGTACATCAACCGGGGCAACTCCTTTCTCACTGGTGTACGGTATGGAAGCTGTCCTACCGTTAGAAGTTGAGATTCCTTCTTTGCGAGTTTTGGTTGATGTGAAACTCGATGAGGCAGAATGGATTAAGAACCGACTAAACCAACTCAGCCTGATGGACGAGAAGAGGTTAGCATCAATTGCATATGGTCGTCTGTACCAAAGCCGAATGAAGAAAGCTTATGATAAGAAGGTGCGTCCTAGAAGCTTTCAGACGGGTGATCTCGTCCTAAAGAAGATTCTTCCTCCACACTCCGATCACCGGGGCAAGTGGACTCCCAATTACGAAGGTCCGTACGTCGTCAGCAAGGTCTTCTCGGGAGGAGCCTTGTTGTTATCCACGATGGATGGCGAAGATTTTGCATCCCCGGTGAACGCGGACGCAGTTAAAAAATACTTTGCTTAAAGAACGACCCGCTGGAAAGAAAAAGAATATCCAGGCAAAAATGGGGCATCCCGGCGAACCATAAAAAAGGAAAAGGTTCGGGCAAAAATTAGGGATATAAATGAAAAATGTACACCCGCAAAGTCGAAAACCTGGAAGGGAGACTTTGGCAAAAAAGGGTATCCCGGTGAATCGAAAACCCGGAAGGGCGATTCAGGCAAAAGTTAGGGATGTGAAAAAGAAAATGACTGCGTTCCGTGTGTGGACTTTCATTGTTTAGTGGTTTGGAAGACCTGAGGGACGTTTATCCGAATCAATCTCTTCTGAAGCTGAAGCGTCGGAGAAGTATCGAAGTCGAGTGGGTCATAGAGGGATCAAATCATGGTGTTCGTCTACGCCTCATTGCCGACATTTGTATATACTGATGTATATTTATGTTTTTTATATTTGCGCAGCCTCCTCATTCCAGGAGCTTGCATCTGTTGTAAAACATCTTGGCCCATTCGGGGGTTCACATCAATAAAATGTATACTATTCAACAATTCTATTTGTTTGTTTAGCATTTATCTGTTTTGTTTGCGAAAAAGAACGCCGACATTTTTTGATAAAATGCGCATACATAAACTTACTGGCCTAGGCCACTGATTGTCGAAACAATGAATTACTTGAACATTGTCACAAGATGATAACCTTGATAGGTCCCTTTGAGAAGGGTATCTTGTCTGTTTGTTTGTATTGTTACAGGTAGGGCATATTCCAGACAATACGCCATATGTTTCCCCAAGCAAGATGATTCCTTCTTCCCCAGCAAGTTCAGCAGCACCTCCCCGCGGAGTTTGAACATGAGATCATAAGCATTGCTATGTCTCCCCAAGCAGAGAAGATTCTCTCCCCAATCAGATGTATCCTGAAGGATCGTCGTCTCCCCAGTTGATTCATATACTGAAGTGTGCAGCACTCGATAGTACAGACTGAAGTCTCCAGGAGAATTGAAATTCCCCACAGAATTGTATTTTCACCGGCAAGTAGGATTTATTCCAGCGTCTAGTTACCCTCCCCAGCCAAGCTTGCAGTTCCCCAAGAGAGCCGAGTCCTTGGAAGCCGTTCAGGCCATGATTGGTTTTCCCCAGTAGAGTGTTGAATAGCTGATGCTGTATTTCCCCACCAGAGTCGTTATCTCCAGGGAAGTTTGGCGGCGAATGTCGTACAGTTTATTTCTGCGATTGATATCGTTTCTCTCAGCAGTTTGTTGTTTGAATACCCGGTTGAGCGAGTCCAAGTTCTTGTAGAACTTTGTCCTCCCACAGCAGTCAACTGAAGATCATTTCCCCAGGAGGAGTCCAATTGAGATTGGTGTGACTTCTTCTCCTCGGAAGGATGATCCCTTCCTCTACCAGAGTGGTTCTTTCTCCTTGACAGGAGGATTCTCCCTTCAGCATTTATTTTGTTGATGGGGTCGTAGCATTTTGCACGATTTCATAGCATTTACCCTAAACGCGTAGCATTTCCACCGTGTGGAGCATTGCGCCATTGTCAAAGCATATGCATACGAAACATGAGCTAGGTCGTTGCCGTTCTTGTTTTGCAGGTGTTCCTCCGCAGAATGGTTTGCTCAAGATGATTCTTGAATTCTCCAGCAAAGTTGGTTGCTTAAGATGATTCTTAAAAATCCCCGGTGAAGTCGCCAGAGTTGGTTGCTCAAGTTGATGCTTAGAGTCCCCGACAGAGTGTTTGTGCAGGATGATTTCTGAAATCTCCAACAGAGTTATTGGTTCAGGATGATTCTTGAAGTCCCCGGCGGAGTTATTTGCCCAAGACGATTCTTGAAGTCCTCAGCAGAGTTGAGTCATCCAGAATGATTTCTGGATCCTCGAAGCAGAGTTACTTGATAGTTCTCCAGAATCCCCAGCGGAGATGTGTCATCCCCTGCAGGTTTGAACAGAGA
This sequence comes from Lathyrus sativus, assembly GCA_963859935.3. Classification (NCBI taxonomy): domain Eukaryota; kingdom Viridiplantae; phylum Streptophyta; class Magnoliopsida; order Fabales; family Fabaceae; genus Lathyrus; species Lathyrus sativus. The sequence goes on along the minus strand of OZ012736.1, from coordinate 304,184,163 downwards.
AGATGAGATTTCCCTTGAAGACTTGATGATTGAAGTCCGGCAGCGGTGCCAAAACCCCTGACCTACTGATGAAGTCTAACCACGAGGTCAAAGCAGTTCCCTCAGCTGATGCGGAGTGCCAGACGGTAAAAGATTGTATATCCTTATTTGGTTCATGATTGACCGAGGATTCCATTCCCGACTTACTAACGAAGTCCGGCTGACGCCCGAGATGTTCTGTGAATGCCTGACGGCATAACCGACCATCCATTACCAGTTACCGCGTAACTGGTGACCCCTTGATGACTTGAGGATGAAGATCTACAGCAAAATCAGATGATCTTCCTGACGGAGATTTGAGATTAGACATTTCACTGGTTACCGTGTGACCAATTCTCCAGCTAGTTGTCGTGCAACTATTACTTCCGTTTCCGAAGATTTGTCCCCATCAGTGTACCGTGTACTTGTGCAGTTGGCAAATTTCCGGGTTTGTTGGTATTCAACCGTCTTTTACCTTGATTGGTTGAGAGCCGTTCGCTTCTCACCCAGTCCGGTCCAAGCCGTTTGAATAGGGGCAGTTGTTGCACTCCAAAATTTGCCCAACATTTCTTTACCTAGACGATGTTTCATTTCATTCACATTAGCATTATCATTTGCATTTCATTGACATGTGTGCAGGAGATCAAGAGGTATGATTACCAATCAAGAGCTATACAAGAGTTTGAAGCTAGCTAAGAAGAGTTTGAAGCTAGCTAAGAAGGTTATTCAAGTATTCAAAGGTTGATACCCTTGTCAGAGAAGTTAAAAGATCCTCAGAGAGAGTGGTTGAAGCCAAGTGTGTAGGTCTCCTAACTTGAGAGTTGTGGAAAGCCATCAGATGATTCTGAAGCCATGAAGTTAGACTTGAGATCTTGGGAGAGCTCATGAGAAGATTTGAAAATCACTTTGGGGCCTAGACAGGTCATTGTGCAAGATTAAGAAGGCTCAACCATGAATGGTGCAACTACGGTTTGACTAGGTCAACCCTAAGTCAACTGATGATTTGGAGAAGTTTGAGACCTAATCCAAGAGCCATGTGATCATGGATTGATGCATTGAGATGTTATAAGGATGATTACAAGGTCAACTCATCATGATTGAAGAGTTTGAGAAGTTTCAGGCTAGGGTTTCTAAGGCTTGACAGTGTAAAATCCCCTAGTTTGACCCCTATCTTCAAGGCAGTTTAGCCCAAGATGTGATTGTCATCTCATCTTGCCCCCAACATGATTGTTGTAGAGCATGATCTTAGCTTTAATTTGAGTACTATAAGTCCTTGATAGGATTTGTAGAACTCAAGTTATGGCTTTGACAAGTTACAAGTCATCTGAGGCATGTGAATTTGGAGCTTGAAAGTTACCCAACTTGCATGACACTTTTGCCCTAGAAGGATGATTCCTATGAACTTTTGGTAAACATGAATGTTGTTCCTTATCCTCTTAGATTTATATAGAGTACTAGAAGTACTTGATAGGATTTGTAGAACTCAAGTTATGGCTTTGACAAGTCAAGGGTATTTTGGACATTTGGTGATTATAGGTCATTTGTGATCATAGGCCATTTTCACCAACTTAGAAGCCTCAAATGAAATTTTGTTCAACTAGAAAGTTGCTCAAAATGGGGTTTTAACGTTGATCATGCATCAAGGAGGCATTGAAATGGCTCAAGGAGAGACTTGGTTCAAGAAATTTTGAAAAAAGAAAGAATTAAAAGGATTTAATGGCCAAAATTTCAAATAATTCATTTTGTGACCAAATGAAACAAAATTATAGGTCAAATTGAATGGAAAAATAATTTTAGAAACAACAGAAATGTTAGAATTTTGATTTGAGGTCATTTGCATAACATTCCATTTCATTTCTTCATGATGAAGCAACATAATCAAATTCATACCTTTGGCTTGCAAACAAGGAAAATAACACACTAAACGCATTCAATATCTCATGAGAACTTGATTACACACATAGCCATGCCAAGAGGGAGTCAGAATAGTGATTGCCATGGATGAGATTTTGAAATCCAAAATCTCATTTGGATGGATCCAGAAGTTTCTAGACAATCCCAATCACTTCTATATAAGTCATTGAGTGAGTTCAGTGCTTTTTTTTAGAAGGAATTGAAGCTGGTTGCAGAAAGAGCCATTGAAATTTTGAAGGTTCAAATTGAAATCGGGTTTTCAATTCAAGGGAGAATCAAGCCAAATCAGGGTGTGCAAAGGCTTTGGGAGTGAATTTGGAACGTGTCTGCATCATCTTGGCAGTTGAAGTGAGCAAAAACCACCTCTGTTACCTCTCTGAAACCAGGTTTGTATCTTTCATCCTTGTGCATGATTTAGGAGGAGAAACTTATAAATTCACATGTGGTTAGGATCCTTGCAACCTGTAGTTGGATTTAGGATAATAAATTGGTGAATTAGAGACAAATTAGCCATGTGATCATTTTCTGTTGAGGATGATATCTCAAGATTCTTGAAGGATTATTCATGATTGGATGGTGGAAATTGATCAGTGAAGAGTGAGGATTAACTTGAGACCTTTAATTTAAAGAATGGTGAAAATCAAGATTGGGAGGAATTCTGAAAAGGTTATCGGGTTTGGAAATGTAGAAGGAATTAGAAAATTTTGAGGTTGGATTCGTGATCAGTATCAAATTTGGGGTGGGATAGTGATTTGTTTTGTGAGTTTTGATGACCTGAGAGGAGTGCTTCACCGGAGAAGACGGTGGCGCCACTGTTCAGGCCACCGTCTGAGAACTCCCTCCATTGCAGGTTCAAATTCGGGACGATGAACAAGAACCCTCAGATTAGGGTTGGACCTTTGACTCAGGCAATGGATGAATGGCCAGGATTGCTTCTCAAATCTGAAGAGAGAGTTTCAAATGAAACGCACCGTTTCATTAATTGGTTGGTTTTGGGCTTAACACTCAGAGTGATATCCACACCCCCCTTTGGCCCAATTCTTTGATATGAACTGTATTGGATTGCTATTTGCCACGCGTTTTTATTAATTTCTTTTGTTTTCTTTTATTTTTCATTATTTCATATGACTTAGAGATTAATTCATAAAAAATAGGAAATTAACTCAATTAATTCCAAACTTTTTTCCCCTGATTCATGATTGAATCTAGAATTTTGTAGATAAAAAATATTAGGAATTCATGCATTTGTGATTTTATTTGCATTTTTTGAATATTAATTGATATTAAAATGGCCATGGTTGATACTTTGTCTTGCTGAATTTTGTTTGAGTATTTGGTAATGATTCTTGCCTTGATTTTTTGTGTGTAGCTAGTATAGATATGCATGTTCCCCTAGTAATTTTCTCACATTTTTGTGATGAAGTTAGGTGGTAGTTTTAAGTTGAAACTTTAGGTGCTCTATTTTTAGGGTTTGTGCTTAGTACCTTGTGATTTAGGTTTTATTTCTAGGACTTGGGGGATGATTCAACCTCTGGATTTTGTATGGTAGGTTCATGATTGAATTAGGGTCCCATAGTTAGTTTTGTAGGATTTTACAATTGGTTTTAGTATTTTAGTTAGGATTAACTTTAGTACTAGGTTTTAGGTGATCCTAACTTGCTAATTCAATTAGATTGATTTCTTTAGTTCCCTTAGATTAGGGTTTTGCCTCTCTTGCTCTTGGATGATGTTGAAGACAAGCTTGGGGCTACCATGGAGTACTTGAAGAGGCTTGGATGTGAAGTTCTTCCTTTCTTCTGGTGTAGTGTTGATTAAGTGTTTAGATTAGAGTTTGCAGGCAGAGCTTCTAGATAGATTCTCTTCTTTCATAAACATGGAAGGTGTTGATCACTTCCATTCTTCCCTATGATATAAGGTCCCCTTGTGGAGGCCTCATCCCTCCTTTGGTAGGATGTGTGGCTCTTCACAAGTTGGTAGAACCTTTGAGGGTCCCTTTCTCTAATGATGGAGTGCTTAGTGGCGACCTTTGGTCTTCACTCTGCTGTCTATTATCCAAACCTTACTCTTGTTAGATGAATTTTTCTCCCTTGCTATAGGATGGAGTTCCTTGTTAGAGGATTGAAGATGCTAGAGGTTGCTACTTCTTTGAAGACTGCCATTGAAGCTGAGGCTTGAAGATCCAGAAGAGCAGGTTGACACTTATGGAGAAGATCAAATTGAGATTTAATGAAGAGGTGAAGCTTGAGGTTGGAAAGTAAGTTGATACTTATGTGTGAGGTATGGGAAGTTTGGAGAAGCAAGTTGATACTTTCTATCAAAGTTGAAGACTTGAAGAAAAGTTGAAGACTGAGGGCTGAGCTGATGTCAGAAGAGTTTTGCTGTGAAGCTGTGGGAGTGGTTGATCTGCTTTCCTGTCCTGTCTGTTTGCTGGCTGTGCAACTGTATTGCTGTGACTTGTTTGATTTGCTTGATGCATTAGAATAAGTTCATGTTTAGATTAATTTAAGCTAGGAGTATGATTGCACTAGCGGTTGAGTTTCTCTCTCTACTTGTATTTTTACTCTATGGCTTTGCTTGCGGATATTCGGTAGAGCTCTGCTCCCTTGCCTATGTGGTTTATGATTTGCTTGATGGCATTTTATTTTATTCTTCCTGTATGATTGCAGTTATTCATATCTGGCTTGAGGTCGAGACGAGTTTGTGGAGGCTGATGCCCCACACACATTTCCTCCCTCACTTGCATTGCATGCATTTTACTGTATATCGGTTTACTATTTACTGTTTAAGCTGATGCTTTATCTGTTTCCGTGTATCATTGACATGATCCCCTAGGAATCTCACTTCCTTTGATAAGGAAGTTGTTGCATCCCAAATTTGTCCTACCTTTGCATGGTTTCTAGTGCAACTTTATTTTGAATGAATAAAATGGCACAATTGGCAAGAGACCGTGTGTAAGGAGTTGTGAGTGTGAGAGGTCGAGAGTTGCATTTGATAAAAGGGGAACGGAGGAAGAAAAGAGAAAACGGCGGCCGTTCTCACGACTTATCAGAAAAATCTTCGAGGCTTCATCATCATCTCAATCAGAAGAAGTTTCGGAACCGCGAGAAATCCACCTCCGAAAATCAACCGTCCGTCACAACAAAAGCAGAGAATCTGAATAATCTCACCGTAAGTATCGTTAATTGGCTGTTATTTCTTTTTTTGTTCTTTTTTTCTTCTTTCGTAATCCATTTCTAGGATAAGGAAGAGTAAGAGGAGAAAAGGTAATTAAAGGCAACTCTAATGGGTCAAATGAGCAGAAAGAAAGGAAATTAAAGTCAATCCTAATGGGTCAAATGAGCAGAAACAAAGAATGTATAGCCACCCCAGTGGTTAAATGCCTTCCCCTTTCATTATCCTTCCCTTTTTTTATTATTATTTATTATTATTTCTCCTTTATTTAGTTTTTTATCCTATTTATTTTTATTCTTTTTTTTGTAAAATTATTATCTTAGTTTCTTTTTTAAAGTAATTGAGTTTGAGCTGCTAAAATTTTCATTAAAAAAAAAACTTTTATTAAAATCAAAACTAAAACATTTTTTTAATGTTTAAACTAAAACCTTTATTTAAATTAACATTAAACTAAGAACTTTTTTTTTTAAAATTAACATTAAACTAAAGAAATTTTTGTTAAAATTAAAACTAAAACATTTTTTTTAAATTTTAAACTAAATTTTTTTTTAATATTAACATTGAAGCCTTTTTAAAAGTTAAAAATTAAAAACAAAAAACTTTTTTATCAACATTAAAATTATTTTCTTCAAAATTTAAACTAAAATCCCTTTTTCTCTTGTTGTATGTTATTCGTGCTTGTATTTTGACCATCGCCAGGCTTGTGGGTCGAGGTCTTTTCAGTTGTATTCGGTTGTATCTTTGTACTCTGCCTCTTGGCATTTGTTTATGTATGAGGTTTCTGATTCTGTGCTTGCTTACTTGGGACTCCATTTTCGTTATGGCTTTTTCTCCGGAACTAGAATTGGGGGGGGGGGGGGGGGGGAATTAACCTGTTGCATATTTACATGTGTGCATCTGCATATTCATATTGCATGGCAGGTACTTTTTTGAGCTCGAATCTTATCTCCTGCGTCTTTCAGGTTGTTTCAAGATTGACGAACAGAGAACTCACCGGTACGCTACAAGAAGCAACAGTAAGAAGATCATGGACCAGGTACAAGCTGAGATGCAGGAGATACGGGATAGGTTGGCCCAATTCATGCAGGCTATGGAGGCTGTGGCCAAGGGCCAGGAACATCTTCAAACTCTGTTGCAACCGCTGCTGGCGCGAGCGACTGGTAATACTGAATATAACTCTGTTCATGTTGAGACCCCTCGCAGGGAGGAGGTGATACCAAATGCTGGTGAGACTGGTACTGGCAATGGCAACAGCAACACTGGTAACGGAAATGCTGATAATGGCAATGGGAACGTGGAAACTAACAGGAATGTTGGTATCAATATTGGTTTCGGTGACAACAATCAGGGTTTTGGCTTTGGCAATTAGGATGGCAATGATGGCTTCAATAATCAGGGCTTCGGCAATGGAGGGTTTGGTGATAACAATCAAGGTTATGGTAATAATGGCTACGGCAATGCTGGGTTTGGCAATGTGAATACCAATGGTGCTGGGATGGGTCCTTTCAATGTTGGTTTCGGACCAGGCGGGGCTAATCAAGGATTGGGTAATAGAGGACATGGTCCTAACTTTAATCAACAGGGATATGTTCGTAATGCTGCTTATGACGGGTATGGTAATGAGGGTCTGTATTGGGACAAAGATCGTCAGGAAGATGCCTTTTCTAGGCAAGACATGGGTTTTGAAGGGCCCACTAATAATGATCGGAGGATTAAAATGCTGGAGGAAAAGATAAGAGGTATAGCCAATCCAAATTCTGCAGGTTTGGACATGGCCACCATGGGGCTGGTTCCTGGGCTGAGAGTGCCATTGAAGTTCAAAGCTCCCACTTTCGATAAATATAAAGGGGATACATGCCCACGGGTTCATGTGCGTTCATATTACCGGAGGATGTCTGCTTACTCTGATGATGAGAAGATGCTTATGCATTTTTTCCAGGATAGTTTGTCGGGACCATCGCTGGAATGGTACATGGGACTAGAGCCTGCACAGATCGGAAGTTGGAAAGAGTTGGCGGATGCTTTCTTCAGACACTACCAATACAACAGTGACCTTGCGCCAAATAGGGTTCAGCTTCAAAGTCTTTCACAGAAGAACGGGGAGAGTTTCAAGGACTATGCCCAGTGTTGGCGTGATCTGGCAGCAAGGGTACACCCACCTATGGTTGAAAGGGAATTGATTGATATTTTTGTTGGAACATTCTCTGGGATGTATTATGATAAATTTCTCAATTTCTCGATGGGTAGTTTCTCTGACATGATACTTATGGGAGAACGGATTGAAAATGGCATTAAGATTGGTAAGATTCAAGCCGGTGAATCGACCTCAGCTGGAGGTAAAAAAAAGGTCTTTGGTGGTAGAAGACAAGGAGACGCCAGCGCAATGTATGGTGGTCGAGGACGGGGTAGAGGTAGGAATCAGTATATTTAACAACAGGTTGCTAGTGTGACGATTCCTATACCTCAACAATGACAACAACCACAACAACAACAACAACAACAACAACAACAAAGGCATAATCCTGCTCAGAGAAGGGTTCAGAATGGGAAGCCAAAGAGGGTATTTGATACACCTCCGTCAACGTATGCAGAACTGCTTCAAACGCTGTTAGGTTTGAATCTGATTGAAAAGAGAACGTTGGACCCACCCACAGGAACGCTTCCTTACGGGTATGATGCTAGTAAGCGTTGTGAATTTCATTCTGGGGCACCCGGACATGATGTTGAGAGTTGTCATGCTTTTAAACACAAAGTCCAAGAGTTGATTGATAGTAAAGTCATTAACTTCAGTCATGATGGTCCAAACATTGTACAACAACCAATGCCAAATCATGGAGCGAATTCTATTCTGACAGAAGAAGTTTTGGATTTGGTTATGGACATAAATGATCTGAAGACGCCCTTAAGCTATGTTAAAAGCAGATGGTTGAAAGGGGAGTCTTCCCTGGATGTGATGAGTACTGTTTGGATTGTTGGACCCGACCAGAGGGTTGTACTGATTTGAAGAGAGGTATTCAGGCCATGATTGATGAGGGAAATTTACAATTCGACCGTACTGCTGTTGAGAAACCTGGTGAAGTAAGATTTGAAAAGCATGGGGAGGTCGCAACAGTTACAATTCCACGAAAGACTATTACGATATCAGCGCCCGTCAAGCGGCCAACTATCACGATAACGAAAGCAGGGCCTATTCCTTATGAAAGTACGAAGGCAATTTCGTGGAATTATGGGTTGGAAGCTTTTTGCAATGGGGAAAATATTAAGGTGGATAGCCAGCCGGCAGGGGCAGTGGACAATCTTGTTGGAGCGGGAGGCATGACCCGCAGTGGTAGAATTTTCACTTCACCTGAAATCGAGGCTGAGAGGATTGCTAAAGGCAAAGCCAAAGTGAATGAAGGAGGACCTTCCCAGGCCAGAGAGAAAGAAACATCAATCAAGGATGTAGAAGAGTTTATGAGGTTAATTCGCAAAAGCGACTATAAGATTGTGGAGCACTTGTAGTATACGCCCTCCAAAATTTCAATCATATCCTTGTTTCTTTGTTCCGAGGCTCATCGGAATGCCTTGTTGAAAGTCTTGGACACATCTTTTGTACCTCAGGAAGTATCTGTTAATCAGCTTGAAGGGGTACTGGCGCATGTGAATGCCGGCACAGCCTGGGATTTATTGACTTTGATTTGACGCCTAGAGGTCTGGATCATAATATGGCTTTGCACGTTCCAGTGGAATGTCGGGGCACTGTTATGTCGCATGTTCTTGTAGACACCGGATCATCTTTGAATGTGTTGCCTAAGAAGGCTATGATAAAGCTAGATATCCGAGGAATCATATGCACGCCGAGTGACTTGGTCGTGAGAGCTTTTGATGGGACCAGAAGGTCGGTGTTTGGGTCCATAACATTGCCACTCCAGGTCGGGCCAGAAGTGTTTGACACTGTGTTCTACATCATGGACATACATCCAGCTTACAGCTGTTTACTTGGGCGACCATGGATACACTTTTCAGGGGTTGTGACGTCCACGCTGCATCAGAAGCTTAAATACATGGTCGGTGACAGTGTTGTTACTATTTGCGGAGAGGAGGACATTCTGGTTAGTCATCTTTCGTCATTCAAGTACGTCGAAGTGGATGGGGAGATTCATGAGACGCCATGCCAAGCCTTTGAAGGGTTGCAGATCAAGGACAAGTCTCATGTCCCCAACAAAGGGCCAGAGGTGGCCATGTCTTCATACAAAGACGCTCAGGAAGTGGTTCAGGCCGAAAAAGCCAAAGGATAGGGCCAAGTCTTGGAAATTCCCGTCAAGATGGACAAGTTTGGGTTGGGGTATCGCTCGACGTCGTCATCTTCCACATCAGGCGTGCCAAAGTTCAAAGGGCCAGTGGTGATCACTCCAGGTGGAGTCTGTTATGAAGCGATTAATGCTGTTTCCGATGCCGAAGACAAAGACAGTGACTGCGATATGGACTCGTGGATCAAGCCCGGCCTGCCAGGACAAAGCCTATGCAACTGGTCTATCCAGGAACTTGTCCAAGTGACTACAAAACAGTAATGATTTGTTTTCTCGATTATTGTATAATCCTGTGTCCTACCTGGGGCATAGTGATTCTGTTTTTAGGGCTACCTGCTTATGTGTGTGCTTTGTTTAATCATTAATAAAGGCGTTTTTCTCATGAAAATTTTGTGATCTTTGTTTTTCCTGTTTTTGCTTTAACAATAAAATGGCAATGTGGTTATGTGCTTTGTTTGCGTTATTTGAAGCATTTAACCATTCTCATTGCAGGATTCATATTTCAGACGACACCGATCACGAACTTCCTATGACTCGCTTCGACTTCAAGCACCCGATATTTCAAGCAGAAGAAGAGATTGTTGAGGATAATGACTTATCAGAAGAGCTGACTCGACTTTTGAAACAAGAAGAGAGAATCATTCTGCCTCATCAGGAGGAAATTGAAATTATCAAAGTGGGGTCTGAAGAAGTTGTCAGGAATATCCGGATAGGGGCTGCACTGCAAAGTGGTATCAAGCAAAGTTTGATCGAGATGCTTCGAGAGTATAGTGATATCTGTGCTTGGTCTTACGAAGACATGCCTGGGTTGGATACTGATATGGTGGTTCACCGTTTGCCATTGCGTGAGGAATGTCCGCCGGTTAAGCAAAAACTCAGAAGAACTAGACCAGATATGGCTGTGAAAATTAAAGAGGAAGTGCAGAAACAGTGGGACGTCGGTTTTCTGGCTGTTACAACTTATCCCTCATGGGTCGCCAATATAGTACCTGTACCAAAGAAAGATGGTAAGGTGCGGATGTGTGTGGACTATCGAGATTTGAATAGGGCGATCCCAAAAGACGACTTTTCGCTTCCTCATATTGATGTGTTTGTCGATAACACCGCTCAATTCTCTGTGTTTTCCTTCATGGGCGGCTTTTCGGGCTATAATCAGATAAAGATGGCGCCGGAGGATATGGAGAAAACAACTTTTATTACCCCGTGGGGAACGTTCTGCTACAAAGTGATGCCCTTTGGTTTAAAGAACGCCAGGGCAACATATCAGCGAGCTATGACGACACTCTTTCATGACATGACGCATAAAGAGATCGAAGTCTATGTTGACGATATGATTGCCAAATCCCAGACAGAGGAAGAGCATCTGGTCAATCTTCTGAAATTTTTCAAGAGGCTTAGGAAATTCAGGATGAGGCTGAATCCTAACAAGTGCACCTTCGGGGTGAGATCTGGTAAGCTATTGGGGTTTATTGTTAGCGAAAAAGGAATTGAGGTTGATCCTGCTAAGATAAAAGCAATACAAGAAATGCCAACGCCGAAAACAGAAAAAGAGGTTCATGGTTTTTTAGGGAGATTGAATTACATTGCTCGGTTCATATCTCATCTAACGACCACGTGCGAGCCATTATTCAAATTATTGAAAAAGATCAGGCTGTGACCTGGAATGAAGATTGTCAAAAGGCGTTTGAAAAACTAAAAGAGTATTTGCAAGAACCTCCAATATTGATACCCCCAGTAGCCGGGAGACCATTGATTATGTATTTGACGATTCTTGAGAAAAGCATGGGTTGTGTTCTTGGTCAACATGACGAGACTGGACGAAAAGAGCATGCAATCTATTACTTGAGTAAAAAGTTCACAGACTGTGAGTCCCGTTACTCAATGCACGAAAAGACGTGCTGCGCACTTGCTTGAGCTGCCAAACGTCTGAGACAATACATGCTAAATCATACAACCATGCTGATTTCGAAGATGGATCCAATCAAATACGTGTTTGAAAAGCAAGCACTTTCCGGAAGGATTACCCGATGGCAGATGGTACTGACAGAATACGATATTCAGTATGTTTCTCAAAAGGCTATTAAAGGTAGCGTTCTGTCAGAGTACCTAGCTGAGAAGCCAATTGATGATTACCAGTTGATGAGGTTTTATTTTCCTGACGAGGATATCATGTACTTAAAAATGAAGGACTGTGAAGAGTCGTTGCCTGATGAAGGTCCAGAGTTGGGTTCCAAATGGCAATTGATATTTGACGGTGCCGTTAATTCATACGGAAGTGGAATAGGGGCAATCATTACTACTCCCCATGGGTCGCACATCCCAGTCACTGCCAGATTGACCTTTCCAGTTACCAACAATGAGGCCGAATATGAAGCATGCATTATGGGGCTCAAAGAAGCTATTGATTTGAGAATTAAAAATATTGATGTGTATGGGGACTCTGCTCTTGTTGTGAACCAGATCAAGGGAGAGTGAGAAACTCGTCAGCCCAATCTGATACCCTATATGAATTATGCAACGAGGTTGTTACCTTTCTTTGACAAGGTGGAATTGCACCATGTACCACGAGTAGAAAATCAGATGGCAGGCGCTCTCGCGACGTTGTCTTCAATGTATAAAGTTAACTTCTAGAATGAGGCTCCCAGGATAGTTATCTCTCGCCTTGATAGGCCCGCTTTCATATTTGCCATTGAGGAAGCTTCCGATGGAAAATTGTGGTATTATGATATCCAGAATTTCATGAAGAACCAAGAGTATCTGGCTGGGGCATCCAGTCGTGATCAGAAGACTCTTAGGAGATTGGCTGGCAATTTCTATTTGAATCTGGATGGTGTTTTGTACAAGAGAAACCATGACTTGGTGTTGTTGCGGTGTGTGGACGAGAAAGAGGCTAAGTTGCTCATGGAAGAGATCCACGAGGGTACATTTGGTACGCATGCCGGCGGACATGCAATGACGAGAAAGTTATTACGAGCAGGGTACTATTGGCTGACGATGTAAACAAATTGTTTCAAGTTTGCAAAGAGGTGTCATAAATGCCAAATTTATGCGGACAAGATTCATGTGCCTCCAAGCTCTCTGAATGATATGTCATCACCTTGGCCTTTTTCCATGTGGGGAATTGATGTGATTGGCAAGATTGAGCCCACAGCATCCAACGAACATCGTTTTATCTTGGTAGCTATTTATTACTTCACCAAATGGGTTGAAGCGGAATCGTATGCTAATGATACCAAGCAAGTGGTAGCCAGATTTATCAAGAAGGGTATTATTTGCAGATATGGAATCCCAGAGCGGATCATCACTGACAACGGTTCGAATTTGAATAATAAGATGATGAAGGAATTGTGCCAGAATTTCAAGATTGAACATCACAACTCTTCTCCTTATCGGCCCAAGATGAATGGTGCTGTTGAAGCGGCCAATAAAAACATAAAGAAGATCGTTCAGAAGATGGTTGTGACCTACAAGGACTGGCATGAGATGTTGCCTTTTGCTTTGCACGGTTATCGTACGACGGTACGCACATCAACCGGGGCAACTCCTTTTTCACTGGTATATGGTATGGAGGCTGTCCTACCATTGGAGGTTGAGATTCCTTCTTTGAGGGTTTTGCGCGATGTCCAACTTGATGAGGCAGAATGGGTAAAGGATAGACTAAATCAGCTCAGTTTGATGGATGAGAAGAGATTGGCTTCTCTAGCATATGGTCGGCTGTATCAAAGCCGGATGAAGAAAGCTTATGATTAGAAGGTGTGCCCTCGAAGCTTTCAGACGGGCGATCCTGTGTTGAAAAAGATTCTCCCACCACAATCAGATCACAGAGGCAAATGTACTCCCAACTATGAAGGTCCATATGTCATTAGAAAGGTTTTCTCTAGAGGAGCCTTATTGTTATCCACCATGGATGGTGAGGATTTTACATCCCCTGTGAACTCGGACGCAGTTAAAAAATACTTTGCTTAAAATGACCCGCTGGAAAGAAAAAAGAATATCCAGGCAAAAATGGGGCATCCCGGTGAACCATAAAAATGAAATAAAAGGTTCGGGCAAAAGTTAGGGATAAAATTGAAAAAGATGTACACCCGCGAAGTTGAAAACCTGAAAAGGGCAACTTCGGCAAAAAAAGGGTATCCCGGTGAATTGAAAACCCGCACAGGGCGGTTCACGCAAAAGTTAGGGATTTAAAAAAGCAAATGACTGCGGTCCGAGTTTGATACTGCGTTGCTTAGTGGTTTGGGAGTACCTGAAGGTCATATATCCAAAACAATCTCTTCCGAAGATCGTGTACAAGGAAAGCGTCAGAGTCAGGCGAGTCATAGGAGGATCAGCTCATGGTGTTCGTCTGTACCACGTTGCCTACATGTATACAAATTTTTGTTGTATTTGTATTTTACTTGTGCGTAACTTCCTCTTTTCAGGAGTTGCATCTAGTGTACAAAATTTTGCCTATTTACAGGCCCGTTGTCAATAAAGCATGTTATTCAGTACTTGATGCTTGTTCTTTACTATTTTGTTTGTGAAGTTATTTAGTACTTGATGCTTGTTCGTTACTGTTTTGTTTGTGAAAAACACCGATGTTTTTGATGAGCTTGCATGTACATAAACTTGCTGGGCCCTTGCCAATAGTTGCTAAAACTTTGAATTGACTGAACGAATGTCACGGATACTAACCAGGATAGATCTTGTTATGTAAATTTGTTCTGTCTCGTTTGTGTTTTGCGGGGTTCTCACCTTTGAAGCAAACAATCAAGGAATTTGTGTTTCCCCAGCCAGAGTCCCGTGACATAGTGATTGTATTACTTCTCAGCAGATGGAAGTCACATCTTATCCTAGAGAGAGTTGAGATGGCACTTATCCCTACTGGATGTGGGGTTGTCCTCCCCAAAAGAGTATTCCCCAAGAAAGTTGCCAAGAGAGTATCCTCAATGGATCTTGATGTCCCCAATAGAAGGTGCATTCCTAGCAATGAGTATGTACACAATCAATCCCCAGCATGGGTAACTCCCGCAGAATGTAACCAAGTCGTCTTTGGCTCAGAAGGATTATCCCCGCGCAGGACTTTTTTTTTCCTTCTCCCCAGCAGGTTGTCATTCTTTCGTCAGGATGATCATCCTTAGCAGAGTTCGTAACTCTGAGTTTGTGAGCTTTTCCCAGCAGGGTTTGTTTTCTTCTTTCCAGTGGAAGTTGTTCTCACCTTTTCAGCATTTATTTTGCTGGAATAATTCTGTCATATCTGGTCTCTCCCCGACAGAGTTGACTTGGATCCCAGCATTTATTTTGCTGGAATACTTTGTGATACGCGTTCATCCCCAACGGATTTGGTTTTGTCTTCAGCATTTATTTTGCTGAAGCGCCTCTTGGCATTTTTTGCATTGTGCATATATCATCATATTTGCATCTACCCAAACGCGTAGCATTTCCACGCCGTATGGAGCATTACGCCATTGTCAAACGTATGTATTTTGAAACATAAGCCAAGTTGGTTACCTCTTTGTTTTCAAGTGTTATTCCCTGTAGAGGAGTGGGATTCTTGCTCGGAAGGATTTCTAGATATTCAAATTCTCGGCGTGAGATAGGTGATGATAACGTTCGTCCCCTAACAGAGTTGCTTGGTTAAGTTTCTCTTCTTCCCCAGTGGAATTCTTCTCAGATTGCTGTTACGTCAGCGTTAAAATATTTCATGGCTTAAACTTTTGGAGTTATCACTAGTGATTTCCCCAGTACAGTTTTTCCCCACCGAGTTGCTTGGTTAGGTTTCTCCTATTCCCCAGCAAAACATTCTTCAGACTTCCGTACAACGGTTTTGAAAATCTTGAAGATTGTTATCCGTGTTGACGGAGTTGTTACCTGTGTTGACAGTGATTGTTATCCGTGATGACGGAGTTGTTACCTACGTTGATAGTGATTGTTATCCGTGTTGACGAAATTGTTACCTGTGTTGACAGTGATTGTCATCCGTGTTGACGGAGTTGTTACCTGTGTTGACAGTGATTGTTATCCGTGTTGACGGAATTGTTACCTGTGTTGACAGTGATCGTTATCCGTGTTGACGGAGTTGTTACCTGTATTGACAGTGATTGTTATCCGTGTTGACGGAATTGTTACCTGTGTTGACAATGATTGTTATCCGTGCTGACGGAATTATTACTTGTGTTGACAGTGATTGTTATCCGTCCTGACGGAATTGTTACTTGTGTTGACAGTGATTGTTATCCGTGTTGACGGAATTGTTACCTGTGTTGACAGTGATTGTTATCCGGGTTGACGGAATTGTTACCTGTGTTGACAGTGATTGTTATCCGTGTTGACGGGATTGTTACCTGTGTTGACAGATATTGTTATTCGTGTTGACGGAATTGTTACCTGTGTTGACAGTGATTGTTATTTGTGTTGACGAATTTAGTACAGTTGTGGATAGAGTTGTACCCATGATGATGGAGTCTCTCCTTGTGTTGACGAATTTTTCTAGTTGTGGAAATAGTTGTTTCTTGCAAAGTTAATTCGATGCCTGTGGCGTCACACAGGGGGTTGATGTTGAAATAAAAGTTTGTATCAGATGATTGATTAGTTGTTGCCGTAACAACTGGGTTCAGTGGAACGGATGTTGTTCCCCCCAAGCAGTTTTCGCAGTTTATTTCTATGGTTGGCAAATTTCCGGGTTTCTTGGTATTCAACCGTCTTCTACCTCGATTATTTGAAAGCCGTTCGCTCTTCACCCAGTCGGGTCCAAGCCGTTTGAATAGGGGCAGCTGTTGCACCCTAAAATTTGCCCAACCTCTCTTCTTACTTGGTTTATGTTTCATTGCATTAACATTTGCATAGTTATATCATTTGCATATCATGATATCATTCATATAAAAGCGGATCAAGTGTGATTCTTATCAAGAGGATTCTAGCTAGAGGTCTTATTCAAGCTTGAGAAGTTATCAAGGTCATCAGGAGGTGGTTTGAGTGCTTAAGAGTTTAGATTCTTGCATATGGATTTGCTCCTAACTTGAGGATAAATTGAAGACCATCAGAGGGATGTGAAGTGTTGAATATGAGTAGAGGATGTGTATGGAGCTCATAGAATTCCTAGAGGGCCATGGGAGAGCTCAATCAAGTCATTGTGTCAAATGCAAGAGCCACAGTTGAAGTGCAAGCAATTAGGGTTTCATCTGGGTCAATCCTAGGTCAACTGTGCAATTGAAGAGTACCAAAGCCTACTTTTAGGTCATGGAGTTCATGAAATGATATGATGAGACATTTTTGGTGTTGTGCCAAGATCAAGTCAAGAAGAGTCAAGAGTGTGGAAAGTTGCTAAATTAGGGTTTCAGTGTAAAAGCCCCTGTTTAACGCCTAACTTCAAGACCACATAAGTCAAGATAAAAGTTTCAAATGGATCTTTGGCCAACATGAAAATTGTAGAGAATCTCAATACCTTTAATTTGAGTACTAGAAGTCCTCAAGGGGATTTATAGAACTCAAGTTATGGTCCAGACAAGTTACAGGTCCTCAGATACCTCTGAAATTTGTCTGTGAAAATCATCTGTCTTCAAAGCTACTTTTGACCTAGGAGGGTGTTTCACCTGAACTTTTGCCTAACATGAAAGTTGTTCCTTATGATCTTAGCTTTCCAAATTGTATTAGAAGTCTTCCATAGGATTTGTAGAACTCAAGTTATGAGGTTTACAAGTCAGGGGTATTTTGGGAAAGTGAGATTATAGGCCATTTTCAATCATAGGTCAAACTCTCCAACTTTCACTTGTCAAATGGATTTTTGTTCAACATGGAACTTGTTCAAAATGTGGTTTTTAGGATAACCAAGCAGTCATGATGAATTGATTTGGCTCATGTCAAGATTTGGTTTGAAATGGCTTAAAAAGGGAGATTTTAAAAGGATTCAAAGTTGAAAGATTCAAATTAATGGTTAAGTGACCAAAACATGTCAAGTAAATACTCATTTTGAGTGGAAATGGTATTTAAAACACTTTGGCATTGGTAGATTTTTGAGTTGAAGCAGATTTTCATGAGTTATCATTTGGTTTCTTCATATGCAAGTTACATGACCAAATCACATACCAAGGCAATTCAAGTGTTCCTTTTGGTCCTATTGCATTCACAAGTCATTTTACAAGTCCTTTTGGTCCAATTCACGACTGTCACATGGGAATTTTGAAGAGAAAACAGAGAATTGGAATTACTGATTTGGGCTTGGATTGGACTCAAAAAGCCCATAGGCATGTTCTATTTAAGTGGTTGGATGATTTCAGAATCATTTTGGTGCTCATTTCGTGGTAGAAGCAGAGAGAGAAAGTGAATTTGTAAGCAAGCAAGTGCAGATCGAGTTTTGAGTTCAAAGCAAATTCAGAACAAATTGAAGGTTTCTTCATCTTCCTCTTGCATCCTTGAGTGATTCTTGAAATTTTTGAAGGCTGAATCAAGCTCTAGCTACCTCTGTTCATAGATCTAAATCAGGTATGTAATCTTCAAATTTCTCACAATTCTAGCAAGATGTAGATCATAGTGAGCATGTGGTTAGGATATAGTTGAAGCATAGATCGTTTCTGGACAACATTCTGAGCAATTAGAGACAAACTTAGGTGACTTGTGATTTCTATTTGGACACGGTTTGATTTGATCATAAGGAATTAAGATGAATTGGATAGATCAGGTTGATGTATGAAGTATGAGGATCATTCCTATGGTTTTAGATTTGAGTTTAGTGATGATCAATCTTGAGGTAGCATTTCTGTTTGCCTTCGAATTTCAAAACCTAGCCAGATCTAGAGGAAGTGATTGTGATATTTGAACTCCTCGTGAATTTCTGAGTGAGATGATGTTAAGTTTGTTGAGTTTTGGCTACCTCTGAACACCTGCTCACCAGAGAAGACAACCAGAGGTCTTCTCCGGCCACCGTCCAGGCTTTCCCTCCATCTGAGGATTTAAATTGGGGACGATGACTGATGACCATCAGATCTTGTTGAAGATTGACTTGTTATGCGCATCGTGTGGCTTGCATTTGATTTGAGGATTTGCCTCCAAAACCAAAAACGCAGCGTTTCATTAATCCCAGTCAACGTGTGACTAGGATGCTTGCGTGGACACGTGCATCGCTCTTGGATCTGATTACTTTGTCAAACAATCCAATGCTCCCCTTATTTTCTCATGTTTTATTTTCTTTTATTCATTTTAGTTTTATTTTAAATGCATATTGATTCCAAAAATCATAATAAATTCATCTTTGATCAGTAAAATATTTTAAAAATATGTCCATGCTCCTCTTTCAATTTGTGATTTTCTAGGGTCAATAAATTTCATTTTCATGCATTTTTCAATTTAATTTGCATTTTTCTCTTTTATGTTATTTCTTTAATTTTGCATAATTGCCTATCTGTTTTGTTGATTTTGGTTTGATCATTTGGTTTGGTTTCTGAATTTGATTTTTGAGTATCTTGTACATTAGATGTGCATACTCCCTTAGGATTTTTATTAGATTTTTTTAATAATTGTAGGTTCTGTTTTAGGTGAGATGTTTAGAGCCTTCCCAACTTATGGTTTATCTTGACACAATTCAACTTAGGATTTATTTAGTGGACCTAGAAGTTGATTTAGGCTTTGATATTTGAACCCTTGAATGTTAAAACATGCATGTTCCCTTAGGAAAATTCTTAGGTTTTTAAAACTTAGTTTTCTATTTTAGATAGATTTTGCAAATCATGATAGTTCCCTTAGTTTTCTTTGGTTTGATCTAAAACATGATAGTTCCCTTAGGAAAATACTGTTGCATATCATGCATTTTACTGTTTACTGCTTGCTTTCTTTTGTTGTTTCCCCTAGGACCTCTGATTTCCTCTGTGCAAGAGGGAATTATGACAGACATTAGGTTTCTAAACCATGCATGATAACAGTAGGTAGATTCCCTTTCAACCATAGTTTTAGGGCGTCTTTCTTTTCTCATCTCAAAACAATTCAAAAATACAGTAATAAGGTTAATTGAAGTCATACGTTACGAGCCTTAAGCTATCTGGGAAAAGGTTGGTGGAGTCTCTCCAGTAATCTGGATGTTTAGTGTGGTACCCTTTGGGTGACATGCGAAGCATTCACTCCTAGGTCATAGTCTCTAGTGCGACGGAGATTGCGAACATCCTAAAAAAATAGTTCTTTCATAAAAGATTCAAACAAACATTCAAACTCTATTTTTGTCCTCTTGGACCCTTAATATGGAAAACCCTTTCTTAAGGAGATAAAAAACTGTCAGACAAACTTGTGTCTTCCGTAGCCCGAACTACGTTTGCTCTGATCTTTCATGCTGTATGAGAGTACGTAGGCACGAGATGCGATATCTCGGCGAGCAACCTACCCCCATAACCCGTAGTTAGGCGAACTACGTTGACTCTGATTTCTCGTTCCAGACGGGAATACGTAGGCATAAAGTGTGATACTTTGCCGAGTCATTTTCTTTTCCTTTTAGACCAGACCTTTAGAGTAGATAGATAAACACACCCTTAGATAGAAAGCAAGCGTGGATACCGTCGAGTACGACGGACGTGAGGGGTGCTAATACCTTCCCCTTGCGTAACCGACTCCCGAATCCAGGATTTGGTTGCGATGACCATTCCTTTCCCTCTTTGCGTTAGGTTTTCTCTGAGCGTTTCATTTCCCTCTTTTGGGATAAATAACGCACGGTGGCGACTCTTCTGTCATTGCCGGCGCCGATTTTCGCAGTAGCGACACCTCCGTTTAGGATGGGAGTAGGAGAGACACTAGGCGTTCAATCCAAGAATGCTAACATTAGGGTAGATGTTTCCCCTTTCATCCAAACTCTAGGATCACTTTGCATGACAACGTTAGGGCCGAGTTTCCCTTAGACCTTCTGTGCGTCTTCTCTTTTCATCTTCATACAACCTTAACACACTTAATAAAGATGATGGATATTGTGCCATGAGCCTTATACTTTGGAAATGGTGATTGAGGGGCTTCTCCTCAATTACCTAGAGTGTTTAGTATATGTCCTTAGGACGATATGCAACGCATTCTATCCTAGGTTCTAGACTTTCGTACAACATTCATTATAAACACTCAAAGTCAAAACACTTCTTCCGATAAAAAACGTCAAACAAATTCAAACCTTTTTCCTTCGGGATTAATAGGAAACTTCTTTTTTCAGAAAAGAGTGTTGTTAAACTTCGGTTCTACCGCAAATAGGCTTTGTCCCTAACTGCTGGAACGGATGTTTAACCCTACTCCGATAAAACACTTAATCAACCTGTGGTTTCGTGTCCGCCTGAACTAAGTTCGCTCTGATCTTTCATACCAGATGAAAGTACGTAGGCACAAGAACTACGTAAACTCTGAATTTCCCATTGCACGAGGGAATACGTAGGCACGGAGCGTCGATGCTCTGCCGAGTCTCTTTCTTTTCTTTTGAACCAGCCTTGATAGGTAGATAGATAAACAACCCTTTCAGATAGCAAACAAGCATGGATCCCGTCGAGTACGACGGACGGGAGGGGTGCTCATACCTTCCCCTTGGGTAACCGACTCCCGAACCCAGGACATGGTTGCGATGACCTCGGCTTTTCCTTTTCGTCAGGTTTCTTCGATCGTTTCCTTTCCCTCTCAGTGGGATAAATAACGAAAGGTGGAGACTATTCTGTTTTTCCGCCGGTTGTTTTTCGCAGTTGCGACAGCTGGCGGCTCTGCTGGGGACTCTGGTTCCCTATGCGAGTCAATCCTAGCGCTTGTTTGGTTTATCTTTTTGGGTTTTGTACATGCGTGTTGTATTTTATTTACTTCCGCACTTTCCTGCATTTTATTTTTAGCATTTATTATCATTATTGTGCTGTTGAGGAGAGGGAAGTTCTGATGAGTGAAAAGTCAGATCCAGGCTTGAGAGAAAACATAGCATTATAGTGGAGATTAGTGGAGGACCTGTTTGCTTAGCAAACACCAGTTCCCATGAAATTCACACTCAGAAGAGATTCTCTTTAATGATTTATTTTCTGATCCTTAGGATTGGAATTGATTTTGGATATGAGGATTGTCGACTCTGGGAACCGATCATTTGTGACTCAGCTAAGTGAGGCCTCTTCAGGGGGTGATGATGCCAATCTAGAAATTGTGAACATATCATCATTTCTTGAAAGTCTGTGACGCTGAGGAACACATAGGATGTCGTACCTTTATCAGTGGATTAGGTCCATACCTGTGAGCAGGACTGGGGTTATGCAGGAAACCTTTACCTTCATACTACCCGGTTTTCTCTACAGTTTGAATCTGATGTATTGGTATTAGTTGATTCCTATCAGAGCAGTGCTATAGTCTTGTTGAAGCAGAATCTTGGGCCTTCTCACTCAACAGCACAACAGTCTTGATCTTCTACCCGCATCCTAGCATTTGCATCCTTGCATTTTCATGTTGCATTTCATTAACGTGTGTCTGTGTTGCAGGTGCGTGTTTCTCCCTTATTCTAGTGGTCTTATTCTGTATTTCTAATATGGAGACTCTGAAGAGGATGATAGCATACAAATTTCCCACTCCAGACATTAGTCCCGTACTGAAGTTGATTGCCCTGGCCGATGGTTCAATAACAGAAGACTTTAGAAAATCATATGGGAGGTTGTTGAAATTTGTTTGCAAACCTACCGCACATGAGATCAGTGGTCTGTATACTCTGCTGTAGTTTTATGATGCTCCGTTGAGATGCTTTTGTTTCCATATTATGTTCTAGCGCCCACTCTAGAGGAATACTCAGACTTGCTAGGCATTCCCATCAAGGATCAGATGCCTTATTATCATGTTGACACTAAGCCTAATCTGGCCAATCTTGCCGCTGCTTTACACTTGGATGAGTATGAGTTGAAAGGAGGATTGACTCAAAGGAATGGGATGTATGGTTTTCCTCTATCTTTCCTAGTGGGGAAGGCTTAGAAGTTTGCCATGGAGGGTTGTTGGATCGTGTTCAACGCCATTTTAGCTCTTTGCATATATGGTACCATACTGTTTCCTAACCTGCTAGACTTCGTGGATGTAGACGCTTTCCACATTCTTGCCTCGGGGAATCTAGTACCTACTCTTCTTGGAGATGTTTACCACTCTATCCATTATAAGAACAAGAACCGGAGAGGGAAGATGGTGTCTTGTTGTGTTCCCTTGCTATACAAATGGTTTACCAACCACATGCCTAGAGCAGTTCCTTTTGTCTCTTCTGTGGGCACTTTAGATTGGTCCGAGCGTCTAATGGGTTTAACTACAGAGAATATCACTTGGTTCGATAGGGATATGTTTGGTACATAACTCGTCTATAGTTGCAGTGGTTTTCCCAATGTTCTTCTGATCGGGAGAAAAGGGTGTGTCAATTATAACCCATCATTGTTGATCAGACAGTTTGGTTATGCATTGAAGGAGGCTCCCAAAGAAGATGAGATACAAGAATCTATGTATCTCACTGGGCTGGTGAATGGTGATGTATTGGTTAAGCTTGAGCATGCTTGGGAAAATCTTCACAGGAAAGGTAAAGCTATGTTGGGGAAAAGCAACAACAAAGCCTTTGAGCCATATATGGTTTGGATTCTTGAGCAAGCCACGAAGTTTCTAATGCCTTATCCCGCTGCTAGACCGTTATATCCTCCTGAGGTTGAGAAGCCCACTACAGTTGACCTTCAGAGATACAACCAGGTGCTACAAGAGAAGGAAGAGTTGAAGAGAGCCAACAAAGAGCTAGAGAAATAATTCGCTCAACTCTAAAGCGAGAAGAGTGAAGCCGTGTACTCCTGCAAGAAGCAAACAGAGTTGATAAACCATTTAGGTTCTAGCTTGACCAAAGAGACCGATGCTCGAGAGCGTCTGGGGTTAGACTTCAAAGTTGTTAATAGCATTGTCGCCACCAAGAAGCAAGACTTGGACAAGGCATATCTGAAGATCTCCAAATTCGAGGCATTGTGGAACACTACCCCAACCAATCACAAAGAACGAGAAGAGAAGCTAAAGCAACAGATCACCAAGCTGACGATTCAGCTCGAAGCCAAGAACGAGAAGATTGAAGCAGAAGCATCACTCAGGCGTAACGCTAAGCGTAAGTTGAAAGAAGCCATGTCAAACCTGAAGGAGTGCAAACCGAGGGTTGATTCCAAAAGACATAGATTGGAAGATTGCTTCGGAGAGGGACCCTAGGAAGACTTTGTTGAATATATCCAGAGCACCGTCAGACAGAGAGAGCTGCTTATTCGAGGATTGCTCACCAGGCCTGATCATCCCGAGACAAAGGAACTATTGGAGGATTTCCGTGCCTGCTGCCGTATTTGATTTCTCTTGTATTCTTTGTAGCTTTCATTCACTGTTGTATTGTTGACCATCACCAGGCTTGTTGGCTGAGGTCAATCTGTTACCGTTGATTCAGTTGCATTCAGTCACTCCTGTATGCTGCCTGTGTGGGCTCTTTATATATCAAATGTTGATTCATCTCCATGATTGGCTTCTTATTTTGTCTCGCTGGTATTCTGGAACTAGAATCAGGGAAATTTCTCCTAAAGCACAGACACATGTTGCATTTGCATATCATCTTGCTTAACAGGTACCTTGGACGTGATTATCTGACTCCTGTGTTTTCTTTCGAAGGTGTGTTTCAGGATTGACTGTAGACCAATTCACTGCTACTCCACCCGAGCTAATCAACTCAGAGCTATGGAGCAAGTTCAGGCTGAAATACAAGAATTCAGAGAGAGGATGTCCCAGTTCATGGACATCATGTAGGTGGTTTCCAGTGGGCAAGAGCAACTCAGAACTCTCGTGCAGCCCTTGATTGCACGCGTCGACACCAATGGGGATTTGCACGGAGGTGAAACTGCCAACCCTCCTCATGTGGAGACTCCCCAGGATGACAATTATGGACCGACTGTGATCATTCCTAACGTTGTGGGCAACGGGAACGCTGGAATGGGTACTGGCCATGCTGAGGCTGGTAACGGCAACATCGGAGCTGTTAATGGTAACATTGGTACAAGTGGTAACAACGCTGGAGTTAATTTCGGTATTGCTGGAAATGGAAACTTCTATGGACCCGAAGCTATGGGAATTGTTCATGGAAATGTTCATCAACTCTAGATTGAGGATTGTCAAGCTGATGTATTCTCAATGAGAGGTGATGAGGCTGAGCTACCTTCTGAGGCCAGCCGGAGATTCAAAATGCTTGAGGATAAGATGAAAAGCCTGGAGAATATGAATTCCATGGGGCTCGATATGGAAAACTTGGGGCTGATCCCCGATCTCAAAATACCACAGAAATTCAAAGTGCCAGACTTTGAAAAGTACAAGGGCACCACCTGTCCTCGTGTCCACATGAGATCTTATTACAGGAAGATGTCGCCGTACTCCGACGACGAGAAGTTGTTAATGCACTTCTTTCTAGATAGTCTGTCAGGACCTTCACTGGAATGGTACATGGGTTTAGAGCCTGTGAGTGTACGAAGCTGGAAGGATCTTGCAGAAGTGTTCGTTAGACATTACCAGTACAATAGTGATCTGGCACCCAACCGGGTCCAGTTGCAAAATCTGTCATAGAAGAGTGGGGAATGTTTCAAGGAATATGTGCAGCGCTGCGTGAATTGGCTGCCATGGTACAACCATCGATGGTTGAACGTGAACTGGTAGATATGTTTGTGGCCACCTTGCCGGGTGTTTTCTATGAAAAGCTAATCAGCAGCATGTCGGGGAGTTTCTCTAACCTAATAATCACTGGTGAGCGTGTTGAGAATGGGATTAAGTTGGGAAAGATCTAGGCCGGTGAAGGTTCCTCAGCTGGAGGAAAGAAAGTGTTTGGAGGAAAGAAGAGAGAGGGTGAAGCCAACTCTGTATCTGGTTCCCGAAGGAATAGAAAGCCAACACAGAACCATCAGCAGCAAAGGGTCGCTAGTATTACTATCCCTACAGCTCCACAGCAGCAGCAACAGCCGCATAACCAAAATCAACAGGGATATAGAAAGTACCTAGTCCGACCAGCGAATAGACAACTTGAGACGCCGCCAATTCCTTACTCTCAGCTACTTCAAGCGCTACTACAATTGCAACTCGTTCAGAAGAAGACGCTGGCTCCACTAGGGTACGATACTAATGCTCACTGCGAGTTCCATTCCGGGGCACCCGGTCACACCATTGAAGATTGTAAAGCCTTCAAGCACAAGGTCCAGGACCTGTTGGACAACAAAGCAATCAATTTCTCCGACAACATGTCGAATGTCATTTAGAACCCAATGCCTAACCACGGACAGGTTGGGGTTAACGCAATTATCGGAGATGAATATCTGAATTTAGTGAAGAAGGTCGATGATCTAAAGACACCACTGAGTTTTGTCAAAGCCAAGTTACTGAAGAAGGATGTATTCCCGAGCTGTGGGGAATTCTGTATTGAGTGTGCGAGGCATCTGGACGGTTGTGATCAATTGAAGACCGGTATTCAGAGTCTGATTGACGAAGGGGTCCTACAATTTGATCGGAGGGTTGAGAACAAGTCCGAAGAAGTGCTGACTAAGCAGAAGGATGAAATTGCTACGATCACCATCCTCTATAAGACTGTCACCATTTATGCTCCCAAGCCACCCACGATTACTATAACTAAGGCTGGCCCCGTACCGTTCGAAAGTACCAATGTTGTCCCATGGAATTATGGAGTAGAGATTTACTGCAACGGGCAGAAGATGGACTTGAAGTACCCACCTGTAGGGTCTGTGGACAACATGGTTGGATCAGGAGGCATTACTCGCAATGGAAGAGTATTCTCGCCGCCTGAAGTCGGTGCCGACCGGGTGGATAAGGATAAAGACAAAGCAGTCATTGAAGAAACCTCCCGGGAGGTAGAAAAAGACTTGCTGGTAAAGGACGCTGAAGAGTTCATGAGGTTAATCAAGAAGAGAGACTACAAGATAGTTGACCACCTGCAGAAGACGCCTTCAATGATTTCTATACTGAATTTGTTGCTTTGCTTCGAAGCACACCGCAACGCCTTGTTGAAGATCTTGAACGCATCATACGTACCTCAAGAAATTTCTGTCAACCAGCTCGAAGGGGTGGTTGCACATTTCAATTCTGACAATGGTTTCGGTTTCACTGATCGTGACTTGACCCCTAAGGGCGGGAACCATAATAATACGCTGCACATATCATTGGAATGTCGGGGAACTGTCATGTCGCACGTGCTCGTGGTTACTGGCTCTTCCTTGAATGTATTTCCAAAGAAAGCGCTTATGAAGTTGGACACTCGTGGGTTGTTGTGTACACCCAGTGATCTGGTGGTGAAGGCTTTTGATGGGACCAAGCAGTCCGTGTTCGGAGAAGTAACAATGCCCATTCAGGTGGGGCCAGAAACCATCGATGCAATATTTTATATCATGGATATCCAGCCTGCCTACAGCTGCTTGTTAGGCCGACCCTGGATCCATTCAGCGGGAGCCGTGACCTCTACGCTGCATCAGAAATTTAAGTACGCTGTGGGTGGCAGCATCGTCATGGTCTGCGAGGAAAAAGACATTTTGGTGAGCCATTTGTCGTCTTTTAAGTATGTGGAAGTGGACAGCGAGATCCACGAGACGTTGTGCCAAGCATTCGAGACAGTCAAGGTCAAGGATGTATCTCCTGTGGTGAGCAAAGCACCTGAAGTGGCTCTCTCTTCTTTCAATGAGGCTCAAGTTGTGGTATAGACTGGTTCAGCTCAAGGCTGGAGGCAGGTGCTGAACATCCCCAACAAGAAAGATAAGTTTGGCTTGGGGTATCATCCCTCTTCTTATGCTTCATCCTCTTAGAATGCACCGTGTTACAAGGGGCCAATCAAGTTCAGTAAGGGTGGAGTCATTTTCGAGCAGGTCAATGTTGTGTCCGACGGGGAAGGAGACAGTGATTGTGATATGGATGCATGGATCCAGCCGTGCAAGCCAGGGCAGAGCCTTAGCAATTGGTCCATCCAGGATTTCATCCAAGTGACCAGTAAAGAGTAATGCTTTGTTTTTTCCAATTATTGTACAACCTTATGTCTTACCCGGGGCATAAAGGTTTTATTGTCAGGGCCTTGCTTGCTTATGCATATCCATTTTATCAATAATCAAAGGGCATTTGCTTGGCATTCAAATTTTCTGATCTCTGTTATTCTTGTTTTGTTTTTTTTAAAACAATAAAATGGCAATATGGTTTTTGCTGACCTGCATATCTTTTTTAAGCTTAACCATTTTCCTTGCAGGATTTGCACTACAGGTGAAACCGATCCAAAACCTTCTATGACTCACTTCGACTTTGATTGGCCGATATATCAAGCTGAAGAAGAGATTGAGGAGGATGAATACCTCCCGGAAGAGTTGGCCCGATTATTAAACAAGAGGATAAGATCATTCTGCCTCACGAGGAAGCTATCGAGATTGTTAATCTAGGGTCTGAAGAAGTGGTCATAAATGTCAGAGTATGGGCTGCGTTACAGAGCGACATCAAGCAAAGACTGATCGAGATGCTTCGAGAGTATAGTGATATCTTTGCTTGGTCCTATGAAGATATTCCCGGACTTGACACTGATATAGTGGTTCATCACTTGCCATTGCGCGAAGACAGTCCTCCAGTTAAGCAGAAGCTTAGAAGGACACGACCAGACATTGCCGTTAAAATCAAAGAAGAGGTCTAAAAGCAGTTGGATGCAGGATTCTTGGCCGTGACTACTTACCCTCTGTGGGTCGCCAACATAGTACCTGTACCGAAGAAAGACGGTAAGGTACGGATGTGTGTGGATTATCGGGATTTGAATAAGGCAAGCCCTAAAGACGATTTCCCGCTCCCTCATATTGACATATTGGTCGACAATACTGCTCAATTTTTCGTATTTTCATTCATGGATGGCTTCTCCGACTATAATCAGATTAAGATGGCGCCGGAAGACATGGAGAAAACTACGTTCATTACACCATGGGGGACGTTCTGCTGCAAGGTAATGCCTTTTGGGTTGAAAAACGCATGGGCAACTTACCAGCGGGCAATGGTCACTCTGTTTCATGATATGATTCATCATGAAATTGAAGTATATGTTGATGACATGATAGCAAAGTCCCAAACAGAGGAGGGACATCTGGTCAACTTGCTGAAGCTATTTGAGAGGCTTAGGAAATTCAGGTTGAGGCTGAATCCTAACAAATGTACTTTCGGGGTGTGGTCCGGAAAGCTTCTGGGGTTTATCGTGAGCGAAAAAGGCATCGAGGTTGATCCTGCAAAGATCAAAGCCATTCAAGATATGCCAGTGCCTAAAACTGAAAAAGAAGTTCATGGTTTCCTTGGGAGATTGAACTACATTGCTCAGTTCATATCTCAGCTCACAGCCACATGTGAACCAATGTTCAAGCTATTAAAAAAGGATCAGGCGGTTGTTTGGAATGAAGATTTCCAGAAGGAATTCGACAAGATAAAGCAGTACTTGCAGGAGCCTCCAATTTTGATACCCCCAGTTGCTGGAAGGCCTTTAATCATGTATTTGACGGTTCTTGAGAATAGCATGGGTTGCATTCTCGGTCAACATGACGAGACTAGCAGGAAGGAGCATGCCATTTATTATCTGAGTAAAAAGTTCACAGATTGTGAGTCCCGTTACTCAATGCTGGAGAAAACATGTTGCGCACTCGCGTGGGCTGCCAAGCGCTTAAGACAGTATATGCTCAACCATACAACCAAGCTAATTTTGAAGATGGATCCGATCAAATATGTCTTTAGAAACGAACCCTTTCAGGGAGGATTGCCAGGTGGCAGATGGTACTGCCAGAGTACGATATCCAATATGTATCCCAAAAGGCCATCAAAGGAAGTGTTCTGTTAGAGTACCTTGCCAAACAGCCTGTCAAAGACTATCAGCCGATGAAATTCGAATTTCCCGATGAAGACATTATGTTCCTCAAGATGAAGGACTGTGATGAACCACTACCCGATGAAGGACCAGAGCTTGGCTCCCAGTGGAAGCTAATATTCGACGGTGCAGTTAATTCATATGGAAGTGGGATTGGGGAAATCATTACAACTCCCCAGGGATCTCACATTCCATTCACTGCCAGATTAACTTTTCCGGTCACCAACAACGAAGAAGAGTAAGAGGCATGCATCATGGGTTTAGAAGAAGCCATTGATTTGAGAATCAAAAACCTGGATGTATACGGTGACTCAGCACTCGTTGTTAACCAGATCAAAGGAGAGTGGGAGACCAGGCAACCGAACGTGGTCCCTTACATGAAATACACGAGAAGGCTGCTTCCCTTCTTCGATCGAGTGGAATTCCACCATGTACCAAGGGCAGAAAATCAAATGGCTGACGCTCTAGCAACCTTGTCCTCCATGTACAAGGTCAATTTTTGGAATGAAGCTCCAAGAATTATCATCTCACGTCTCGACAGACCTGCATTTGTATTTGCAATTGAGGAAGCCACCGATGGCAAGCCGTGGTTCTATGATATCCAGAACTTCCTCAAGACCAAGGAGTATCCAGTGGGGGCATCGACCCAAGATAAGAAGACTCTTAGGAGGTTGTCTGGCAATTTCTACCTCAACCCGGACGGGGTTCTCTATAAGAGGAATCATGATCTAGTGCTACTCAGATGTGTGGACGAAAAAGAAGCAAGCTTGCTTATGGAAGAGGTCCATGAAGGCACATTTGGTACGCACGCTGGCGGACATGCCATGACTCGGAAGATATTACGAGCAGGGTATTACTGGCTGGCGATGGAGTCAGATTGTTTCAAATTCGCGAAGAGATGTCACAAATGCCAGATTTATGCAGACAAAATCCATGTGCCACCGTGCCCGTTGAATGTCATGTCGTCCCCGTGGCCGTTCTCCTTGTGGGGGATCAATATGATCGGCAAGATCGAACCCACTGCATCTAATGGATACTGCTTCATCCTGATGGCTATCGACTACATCACCAAGTGGGTAGAGGTAGCGTCGTATGCTAACGTTACCAAGCAAGTGGTAGCCAGGTTCATAAAGAAGGACATCATCTGCAGATATGGAATTCCCGAGAGGATCATTACTGACAATGGTTCGAACTTGAACAATAACATGATGAAGGAGTTATGCTAGAACTTCAAGATTGAACATCACAACTCATCGCCCTATTGGCCGAAGATGAATGGCGTTGTCGAAGCGGCCAACAAAAATATCAAAAAGATAGTGCAAAAGCTGGTTGTCACTTACAAAGATTGACATGAGATGTTGCCTTTTGCTTTACACGATTATCATACGACGGTACGCACATCAACCGGGGTAACTCCTTTCTCACTAGTGTACGGTATGGAAGTTGTCCTACCGCTAGAAGTTGAGATTCCTTCTTTAAGAGTTCTGGTTGATGTGAAGCTCGATGAGGCAGAATGGATAAAGAATAGATTGAATCAACTCAGCCTGATGGATGAGAAGAGGTTAGCATCCATCGCATACAGTCGATTGTACCAAAGCCGGATGAAGAAAGCTTACAACAAGAAGGTGCGCCCTCGAAGCTTCCAGACAGGTGATCTTGTGCTGAAAAAGATTCTCCCGCCACACTCAGATCACAGGGGAAAATGGACACCCAACTACGAAGGTCCATATGTCGTCAGGAAGGTCTTCTCGGGAGGAGCCTTACTGTTATCCATGATGGATGGTGAAGATTTTGCATCCCCTGTGAACGCGGACGCAATCAAAAAATACTTTGCTTAAAATGACCCGCTGGAAAGAAAAAAGAATATCCAGGTAAGAATGGGGAATCCCGGCGAACCAGAAAAATAAAAGGTTCGGGGAAAAAATTATGGATATAAACGAAAAGATGTACACCCGCAAAGTCGAAAACCTGAAAAGGGTGGCTTTGGCAAAAAAGGGTATCCCGGTGAATCAAAAACCCGAAAGGGAGATTCAGGCAAAAGTTAGGGATTGAAAAAAGCAAATGAATGCGGTCCACGTGTGAACTTTCATTGATTAGTGGGTTGGGGAGACCTCAGGGCCACTCATCCAAGTCAATCTCTTGTGAAGAAGAAGCGTCGGAGAAGTATCGAAGTCGAGTGAGTCATGGAGGGATCAGCTCATGGTGTTCGTCTACACCACATCGCCGACATTTGTATATATTTGCTGTATATATTTGTATATATTTGTGCAACTTCCTCATTCTAGGAGCTTGTATCTGTTGTAAAACATTTCGCCTATTTACATGCCACTTATCAATGAACATACTATTCAGTACTTTGTTCCCCTCGTGTTTGTTTTTGCTTTTACCTGTTTTGTTTGCGAAAAAACGCCCGATGTTTTTGTTAAAATGCGCATACATAAACTGGTTGGCCTAGGCCAATAATTGTTAAAGCTTTGAATTGCCTGAACATTGTCACAGATGATAACCTCGATAGGTCCCTTTGTGAAGGGTATCTTGTCTTTTTGTTCACTTTGTTGGAGGGTGGTGGCCCTCGAGGCATGTTGTCAGAGATGAATCCTCGGCAGGAGCAACATACCCTTAGTTGAATCATGTGCATCAATCCCTCTCCGGGAATGTTTCCCCATAGAGTCGGAACGTTATGGATTCGTCTCCCCAAGCAGAGATAGATTCTCCCCAACTAGAGTCCATTCCCCAGTAGTTGGAGTTGGCGTCTCTATCCCTAGTAGAGTAGAATTATGAACAAGATAACGAGAACGGTCAAGTTTATACCCGTAGTCCCCGGAAGTTGGTCGATGTACAGTCAATTACCACAGATTGCAGGCATATGCTTACTCCTTGTCAAGTCGAGATCAGGGTTTTTTCCACCAGGTAGGTGTGGCATTTTCCCTAGCAGTGAGTTAGCCCGTGGCTTGCTCCAACCAATTGTCTGTAAGTATTCAACTCTCAGCAGTTCGAACCGAGGTCTACGGCAGAGTGGATTTCCCCACAGAGTCGTATTCCTCCGGGCAGGTAAGATCACTTACAGCGTCTGGTTGTCTAGCCTCAGCAGAAATTTGCAGCCCCCCAAGAGGGTCGTATCTCGGAAAGCCATTTGTGGCATTGTTTCTCTTCAGCAGGTGAGAGTGGCGGTTTGGCAAGCTATTTTTCTCCCCAGTGGATTTGTCTATGTCCCCAGAAGAGTTCGTATTCCGGAAAGCCGTGCATGGCTTGTTCCCCGGCTGAGTTAGCCATTCAGGTTTCGTTCCTCAGCATAAGCCCAATCGTTGTTGGCGCATGTAAGCTATTCCCTAGCAGGATTATTTCCTCCCCCAGCAGAGTTGGCTTCGTCGCTCCAGCATTTATTTTGCTGAAGGAATTCCTTTGCATCTTTGCATTGTGCATAACATCTACCTAAATGCGTAGCATTTCCATTTCGTATGGAGCATTACGCCATTTTCAAACATCTGCATCTTGAAACACGAGCTAGGTTGTTACCTTTCTGATTTTAGGTAATTGTTATCTCCTACAGGTGATCTTCAGGTCCTGACTTCTCCGTTGAACATCCAGATTCCCGTGAATTTTCAATTTGAGACGTTTTGTTCCACCCGTGCAGTGCCTAGACTCTGAATGGTTATTCTAACCCTATTAAACTTTGTGATGGTACTTATGCTCCGTTGAATAGTTAGATTCCGGTGAGTGTTCAGTCCATGACGTATTTCTGTATCCGTTGGTTCTCCAGACTCCGGTAAATCCCCAGTAAGGATTTGGTTTCATTGAGGGTTCCGCCTATGATTGGTTTCATTGAGGGTTCCGCCTCTGATTTGGTTTCATTGAGGATTCTGCCTCTGATTTGTTTCATTGAGGATTCCGATTCTGATTTGTTTCATTAAGAGCTCTGCCTCTGATTTGTTTCATTGAGGATTCCGCCTCTGATTTGCTTCATTGAGTACCCCGACTCTGATTTATCGCGGTGAGCGTCTTGGCTCCGGTTTGTTCGTTTCTCGCGTGAGCGTCTTGGCTCCGGTTCATTTGTTTGTTCGTTTCTCACGTGAGCGTCTTGGCTCCAGTTAGTTTGTTCGTTCGTTTCTCGCGTGAGCGTCTTGGCTTCGATTCGTTTGTTTGTTAGTTTCTCACGTGAGCCTTTTGGCTCCGGTTCGTTTGTTCATTTGTTTCTAGCGTGAGCGTCTTGGCTCCGGTTCGTTGGTTCGTATGTTTCTCGCGTGAGTATCTTGGCTCCGGTTGATTTGGTTTGTTTCGCTCGGTTAACTCATCGATTGTCTTAGCTCCGGTTCGTATCATTTGCTTCTCGCGTGAGCATCTTGGCTCCGGTGTGCTCCTCACATTGAGCGTTTAGGCTCTGGTTTGTTCCAGATTATCTCGTTGAGTGTTCATATTCCTCGTTTCGTTGAGTATCTTGACTCCGGCAGGTTTCGTTGATTCGTTGTGTTCATCGAATATCCAGATTCTGATAATGTTAACATGCTACCCTTCAACCCACGTGGTATTCGGACCATGACATCAGTTTTATTACGGAAGTTCCTCAACAGAGTTACTTGATAGGTCTCTTCCCCAACGGAATGTTCGAGACGTTCATCATGCTCAATTATGTGGTTGGAAAATTTCCAGGTTTTTTGGTATTCAACCGTCTTTTACCTTGATCGGTTGAGAGTCGTTCGCTTCACACCCAGTCAGGTCCAAGTCGTTTGAATAGGGGCAGCTGTTGCACCCCAAAATTTGCCCAACCTATTTTTCTTTATCTAGCTTATGTTTTAGTTTGCATTTCATATTGCATCAGCATTTTGCATAGCATTGGTTCTCAAGGCAGGGGATCAAGGTTCTCGTGGCTCAGGTTTTATTCCCGTGCAAGCAACTGAGCAGCGAGCATCAAGAGACGACATTTATTTTGCCCTGCGATCGAGCAGCCGATTTTATTTTGCAGGTTATGCTCAGATCGGGAGACAACATTCAGTCTATATCCAGCATTATCATAGTCACAGTATTCAAGAGCAAGTGTCAAAAGCTTAGCAGAGCTCAAAACGGCGAGAAACAGGCAAACAGGCAAGTTTCCCTCCAAAAGGCGCCAAATTCAAATTTTTGAAGGTGTTAATCGATTAACACATATGGTTAACCGATTAACCATTGGTGAATCAACTCAGATTTGAAGTTTTAACAGTGTTAACCGGTTAACGCATATGGTTAACCGGTTAACCATTGCATATTTTTCCCTGTACGTGATTTTGCAAGCCTCTTGCACTTGGGGTCCGAATTTGATCACATTGAAACTCATTTTTACCAAAAAGAAGGATCTAGAATGTTCTTGAAAATTGGTTATTTCAATTTTCCCTCCCAATTCCCATGCCTAGCTCCAAACTAACTTTCCAATCCAAAGTCCAAACCCCACCTTTGGGATCCAAACCTAGATGGTATTTAAATGATCTACTCCAAACCAAAGGGATCCAATTCTCATTTCTCACATTCATTTTTCAGAATTGATCAAGAGTTCTCTCAAATTCTCTCAATTCCCTCCATTTCCGAAACTCACTCAAAGCTCTTTTTTCACTAAGATTCATTGATTTTTCATTGAAATCAATGGATTATTGAGCATAAACCTTCATCCATCCTCATTCTTGGATCAATTTTCATCATCAATTTTTGTGCAAATTGAGATCTGATTTTGGAGCTTGAGTTGGAAGTGATTATTCAAAGCGTTTCGACTCGAATTTAGTGGATCTTCGTTCGTACAACTTCAATTGGCTTGGATCTCAAAGTTTTCCGGGTTTCTATTATTTGAAATACTCAAATTCTATTGATGAACACTAACCGGAGCAAATCTCCACTTCGAAGGTTGGAGATTCTAGATCCATAACTGTTTTTGAGCTTATTTGCATTTCCATAATGATTTTCATATTCGATTGAATTTTGGTGGATTCCGATCCATGTGAATTGCGATTGTGCTGTATAGACATGTTCACATGTCTATTGGTTTTCTTTTTGCAGGTGCAATTTCGTGCTTATTTGATAAGCTGATCTGTTGGATCACTTGATTAAGTGATTTTGTGCATTAAGTGATTTTTTGTTTGCTGTTTTTCACTTCTGGTACAGTGTTAACCGGTTAACGTATGTGGTTAACTGGTTAACCAATTCAAATATTCAAATTTTTTCAAAGATTTCAGGGTGTTAACCGGTTAACGCCTGGTGTTAACCGATTAACACCTACGAATTTCCAGATTTTCACTTGTTTTACACAGGTTAACCGATTAACAGTATGTGTTAACCGATTAACACTGTACCAGAATGCCATGTTTGCTGTTTTATTTGCATGTCCAAATACCGATTCGATTTGAATCATCATAGATCAGTGTGATGTATTAGGATTTAATTGTTTTGAATAATTGTCACTGTTTATGGTTGATTAATCATGATGTTGTTGATTTGTATGATCATTCTTTCAATTGTTGCATGCTCGAGTATGTGGTTCGAATCGATCATTCGTTTGCATGTTTGTTTGCTTTCATTTCTCACTTTTCTCCAAGTGTTTGCATCATTCTTGCATCGCTGTTGAGGTCGAGACGCACTTGTGGCGGCTGCTGCCCCACACACTTTTCCTCCCACCATTCTAATTGTGCATTTTCGTGTTTGCATTTTCTCTACTTGTGATTGATTCTTCCTTTGTTCTTCTTGTGCTTTGTTGCCATGATCCCCATAGGATTCCTAGTCCCTCCGTTTAGGATGGGAGTAGGAGAGACACTAGGCGTTCAATCCAAGTATGCTAACATTAGGGTAGATGTTTCCCCTTTCATCCAAAATCTAGGATCACTTTGCATGATAACGTTAGGGCCGAGTTTCCCTTAGACCTTCCGTGCGTCTTCTCTTCTCATCTTCATACAACCTTAACACACTTAATAAAGATGATTGATATTGTTCCATGAGCCTTATACTTTGGAAATGGTGATTGACGGGCTTCTCCTCAATTACCTAGAGTGTTTAGTATACGTCCTTAGGACGATATGCGACGCATTCGATCCTAGGTTCTAGACTTTCGTACAACATTCATTATAAACACTCAAAGTCAAAACACTTCTTCCGATAAAAAACGTCACACAAATTCAAACCTTTTTCCTTCGAGATTAATCGGAAACTTCTTTTTTCAGAAAAGAGTGTTGTTAAACTTCGGTTCTACCGCAAACAGGCTTTGTCCCTAACTGCTGGAACGGATGTTTAACCCTACTCGGATAAAA
The DNA here is from genome assembly GCA_963859935.3 of Lathyrus sativus. Classification (NCBI taxonomy): domain Eukaryota; kingdom Viridiplantae; phylum Streptophyta; class Magnoliopsida; order Fabales; family Fabaceae; genus Lathyrus; species Lathyrus sativus. Next base: position 304,147,669 of record OZ012736.1, on the reverse strand, counting down.
CACTTAATCAACCTGTGGTTTCGTGTTCGCCTGAACTACATTCGCTTTGATCTTTCCTACCAGATGAAAGTACGTAGGCACAAGACGCAATGTCTTGGCGAGAAACCTTCCCCCCTTCGTCTGTACTTAGCCGAACTACGTTGACTCTGACTTTCCCATTGCACGAGGGAATACGTAGGTACGGAGCGTCGATGCTCTGCCGAGTCTCTTTCTTTTCTTTTGAACCAGCCTTGATAGGTAGATAGATAAACAACCCTTTCAGATAGCAAACAAGCGTGGATCTCGTCGAGTACGACGAATGTGAGGGGTGTTTATACCTTCCCCTTGCGTAACCGGTTCCCAAACCCAGGACTTGGTTGTGATGACCTCGTCTTTTCCTTTTCGTCAGGTTTTTCCGATCGTTTCCTTTCCCTCTCCGTGGGATATATAACGAAAGGTGGCGAGTCTTCTGTTTTTCCGCCGGTTGTTTTTCGCAGTTGCGACAGCCATTAGGAATGATCCTTCTGCTATTTATAGTAGCAGACCTGCTTTGGGCCTTGTTAGAGAATTTAGGTTTAGCCAAGATAAACCTTTCTTCATGAAGCTGCGCACTTATCATTAGGTCGGAGCCTTCTATGATATCCTCAACAATGCTTGTTATGTTGCCTAAAATAACTATGCTTCATGGATTGTTTCCTGAAGCATAGCCTGAGCTAATAACAGAAAAACAAACCCTGTGTGCCTTGATGTCATACGATCAATGTCATAACATTCAGTCATGACATTCAACTTCACTTACTCTTAGCTTTCCCTGCATAACACTCTTCATTTATGTCCTAACATCAGTTATGACATTTACTCATACATTAATGTTTTGCCATAAAATGAATCCAATCAAAAGCACCTACAAACTCCCCTTTTGGAATATTTTTGGCTAAAACACCCTGTTAACATATCAGAGTTTACAAGCAGCAGAAGTCTAACATAACATGCAGGAAAGCTACTAGCTACACACTATCAGTGTTGTCTACACACTCATATTGTTAGCTCTCAGGATCAACCTGTTCACACATAACCATCTGTTAGTCAGCACTACAGATGTCACAATGTGTTAAGTAACATATCAGAGTTACTCCCCCTCAACTGATGCATATCACATTAGCTGTACAAAACCTGTAGACACCCTACAGTCACACATAATCATCCAGCCTGCTCTGAATGTTATAACATTCAGGATGACATCCTGAAGTGCACAATCACCTGTGAAGCAAAACATCTATGCTACTCCCCCTGAAGAGTTGCACAACCACATACATTCTGCAAACACCCTGCAAAAACACACCCTACTAGTAGCTACAATACTACTAGGTTCCATCAAGGGACACACATATATCTAACATGCATTCCTATATTCATTAGGAACTCACACATCACTAACAGCAGCAGCTGTTATCACACATGCACATTAGTAAAATCTTCAACCTTGCCTATTTGCAGCAGCAGCATCTGTAGCAGCAATTCAGCCAAGTCTTCCACCTGCATCATCTCTAACCTGCTGGATGCTATCTACCAACACTCTCTCCCCCTTTTTAGCCACAAATTAAGATCAAACTAATAACATAGTATGGATCATAATGAGTAACATTACACATGTTTGGGCTCATTACAAACAAAAACTGCTCATGGAGAGGATCACAAATTCAAGTTGTTACAAGAGAACAAAAGTCTAACAAAAATTCAAACCAGCAACACATGTCATAAGCTCAGTAAACAGCAAACTGAGCCCTACTGCAGTCTATCATCCGACATTATTCCTCTTCCTCAGAGGAACTAGAATCACTATCATCCAAATCTGTCAATGAGATGTCCTTATTGATGTCATTAGGGTCGTCCTCAAGCATATCAGAATTGTGAGGTGGATCCGTGCGAGCCAGGGGAATGGTGATGCCCCGAAAAGGTAGTCCTTTCTTGAGGATATCATCGACAATTTCCCCAATGGATTTGTCTAGGTATGCCGAGCCTTCCTTGTTTTTGATTCGTCTAAGTTCTTTAGTAGCGAGAGGAGCATCTTTTGAGGATTTGGGAGGGGTCTTGGATGAAGAGGCATTATTATGGAAAGACATCTTGTTGCGGAGTGCAGATTGAGAATTATGTAGAGTGGAGGAGGCGGAGAAAATTGTATATGCAGTGATACAACACGTTTGCATAGAATGGAGAGTTTTTATGGTCAATGTCGTGGACTGCATTGAAGTTTTAAAACTCTCACGTGCCAGTAATTGCTATGAGTCCTCATACATGCAAATACCCAATTTTCCTCTTAGATTCTCAAATTGAGCAACATATAGAGCCTTTGTAAAGATGTCAGCTAGCTGTAGTTCAGTGGACACATGTTCCAAAGAAATCACTTTGTCTTCCACAAGGTCTCTTATGAAGTGATGTCTTATATCTATGTGATTAGTTCTGCTATGCTGGATTGGGTTCTTGGAAATATTGATAGCACTGAGATTGTCACAATACAATATTATGACATCCTGGGTGACATTGTATTCAGTTAACATTTGTTTCATCCAGACCAGCTGAGAACAACTACTACCAACTGTTATGTATTCAACTTCGGCAGTGGATAATGAGACACAATTTTGCTTTTTGTTGAACCAAGATATGAGGTTGTTCTCTAAGAAGAAGCATCCACCAGAGGTGCTCTTTCTATCATCAGCACTTCCAGCCCAGTCAGCATCACAATATCAAGATAATGTAGGATCACACCTGTTGCACCCTAAAATTTGCCCAACATATTTCATCTGGTTTAGGTTTTAGTTGCATTGTCATGTGCATAGTAGATCATGTACATAGTCTAATCATTTGCATAGCATAGCATAACAAGTCATCCAACAAGGGATCAAGTGCCATTATTATCTAAAGAAGCACATCAAAGGGGTTTTTATTCAAGCTCAAGACTATCCAAGTCATTCAAGAAATGAGTGGAAGCTTTGAGAAGTTTGAAGGTCAACTAGTGGATTTCTCTCCTAATCTTGGGGATATGTTGAAGATCATCAATGAGTGTGTGAGCCATGACTGAGGGTATGGAATGTGTACAAAGATCATGGAAGACCTAGAGGGTCATTTTGAAGATGAGACAAGTCATTGATACAAGTACAAGAGCCAGAGTTGAAGTACAGTCAACTAGGGTTTCATCTGGGTCAACCCTAGGTCTACTGAGTGATTGAAGAGCATCAAGGCTTAATGGAAGGTTGTGGAATTCATGAATTGATATGTCGATACAAGTGTGGTGTTGTGCCAAGGATAAATCAAAGGAATCAAGAAGAAGAGGAGTTACCAAATTAGGGTTTTAGTGTAAAATCCCCTAATTTAGGCCTCACTTCCAAGCCACATAAGTCAAAATGAAAGTTTCAAATGGATTCTTGGTCAACATGAAAATTGTAGAGACTATCAATAGCTTTAATTTTAGTACTAGAAGTCTTCAAGGAGATTTGTAGAACTCAAGTTATGGTTCTTGCAAGTTATGGGTCATTAGAGGACACTGAAATTTATCTGTGAAAGTCACTTGACTTCCAAGCAACTTTTGCCCATCAAGGAGTTTTCAAATGGATTCTTGGCAAACATAAGAGTTGTAGATCATGATCTTAGCTTTCCATAGAGTACTAGAAGTCCTCAAGAGGATTTGGAGAACTCAAGTTATGATCTTGGAAACCCAGGGGTATTTTGGGTATTTATGATTATAGGTCATTTTCCAACATAGGTCAAAATCTCTATCTTCCACTCCTCAAATAAAAAAATGTTCAACATGAGATGTGTTCAAATAGATGTTTTTGGGCTAGTTAAGAGGTCATGAGAGTTTGGAATGGCTTGCTTCACAAAATCACAAAAATGGCCTAAAATAAGGGAGAATTTTAAATGAACCAAGGATGAAAATTGGGGTTTTTGATCTACAAATCCAAACCAAGACATATGACATACCAATTTGATTGTAAAACACATTTTGAGAACATTGACATTGCCACATTTTTGAGTTGAGGGATATTTTTATGACTTGCTTTGTAAATTGCTTACTTACATCATAAGTAACAAATGCAAAACCTCTTTGCAAGGCATAACCATGGCTCTATTTAATCCAAAAACACTCAAAATATCATCTGAGGACAAATTGGATCAGAATTGAGTAGAAACACAAGTTGCAAGGGGACTATCATGAGTGCAAGCATGAAAGGATATTTTCATGCCATGAGAATTTGAACTTCTCATAAGATCAATCCAGAACTGTCTAGAAGCTTCCTTCATGGTCTATATATACATTAGAAGTGATCCATATCAGAGGGTTGGTGAGAATTGAGGGAGAAAAGAGAGATTAAGTTTTGAAATTTCCATTGGCAAATCAAAATCGGTTACAACATTTCACTCCATTTCCATCCATTTTCTTGATTGCAATAGCTTGCTCTAGGGTTGGAGACTGATTTCTGATCAAATTCAAGGCAAGATCGTGGAAGAATCGTGTGTTTGCACTTGGAATTCTCAACCTGCAACTCAAAATCGGATTCCAAGATTCAAGCCATTTCAATTCATCTTCTTGCATACAGAAGCTTGGTTATATGCTAGTGAAGGAATCTGGAGCTTGTTGAAGGCTGATTTGAAGATTTGGCTACTCTGTTCACACGAATTTTCCATGTATGTAAATTTCAATCCACAGCTTGGTATAGGCATAATCAATAGGTTTTAGGTGGTTAGATAGAATGTAGATGATTGCAGGAAGCTTTCTGGTAGCTTTTGGTTAGGTTTAGAGACAATGAGTGGATTGACATGATTTCTGTTCTTGAGCGTATCTTGGTGAATCTTGAAGTATAATCATAATCTGATAGTGGAATGAACTCAGTGAAGCATGGTGTTGATGATAGACCTCTTAATTGGGAGTTTGGTGAGAATTGATTCTTGAACATTTTCTGAAAGTTGAGTCGTGTTTTGAGATAGGAGATGATTCAATGCACATGGAGGTTAGGGCTTAGTTGCCAGTGAAGAATCAAGTTGATTGATGATGTTAGTTTTAAGTTTTTATGAGATATTGAAGGAATACGATTGGAGAAGATGAAGGTGGAAGTTCTGATTCATTCATGGTGTTTTCCCTCCAAGCATGTTTAAATGAAGAAGATGACTTAGAAGCCATTAGATTAGATGAAGACCTTTGACCAAGTGTTGATCTAACGAACACAAGTGGGTTTTAATTTGTAAAGGAATTCTGAATATGTGAAGCGCACCATTTTACTAATGGAATTTGGGTGGGCTTAATGAGATTTGTTGATGTTGACACCCCACTTGGAAAGCCCAATAGGTTTTACACTGATCTCAGTTGCTATTCATACCACGGATTTTCCTATTTTTCATTCTATTTTCATTTAATTTCTGATTAGTAATTGGGCTTAGTAGCGCGTTACTACACACACACCCCTCTGGGCCCAGTTGGCTTTTTACATTGTCTTTTATTGCTATTCAACACACACGCATCTCCATTTTCTTTTATTTTCTCATATTTTCTTCATTTCATTTAGGTAATTGAAAAAATCATAATAAATTGAAAAATTCATATTTTTAGATGGGAATTTTTTCTCCATTCTCATTAAAACATCAAGAAAATTATAAAACAATAAAAATAGCATTTTATTCATTTTTCTATTTCTGGTGCATTTTTACATTTAAGTGCTTTTATTTCACTTTCATTGTGTATATCCAACTTGATGAATTGTGTATGATCATTTCCTTTGGTATTTTGATGCAATTCTTTTTTCCATAGTTAGTATATAGTATTAGGTTCCCCCTGGAATTTTATCACATTTTTGTGATTTAATTTAGGTTAGTTTTGAACATCAACTTTAGGGTGATTAGGATTAGGGTTTACCTTGACATAGGTGCATTTCAACACATAGTTTTTGGGTTTTTAGTTTGATTTAGGTGCTGGGTAATATATGGGATATAGGGTAGATAAATAGGTCCCCTTAAAATTAAATTTAGGATTTTATATAGTACATTAATATTTTATTAGATTTTTGCAAATTGTGGTTTGTTTGTGTGTTGCCATTTGGGATTTTTGTTTGTTTGCTTGTGTTTTGGGGTATTTCTTTGGGGTGTGGGGCTTGGGCTTAGCTTGTGGAGCATGAGGAAGCATGGAAGAAGATTGAAGACAAAGATCAATGCTTGGAGCTTGGGGATTCTTGTGCTTGAAGGTGCTTGTTGAAGACATAGGAAATAGGAGAAATAGGAAAGAGCTTTAGACTTAGAATGATTTCTTTCACAAACATGGAAAGCATCTTGTGTTTCCATTCCTCCCAATGACTAAAAGTACTTATAAGATATTCACATCCCTCCTTTGGAGGGATAAGTGTCTTATCTTAGAAGTAGAACTTTGAGGGAACCAGTCTCTTATGGTGATAAACACTTATAGGCTTCCTTTGGTTGTCAATGAGCTATTTATCATTCCAACTTATTCTGTTAAGTGTTTCTCTTCTGGAGTGCTTGCCTTGAAGATTAGAAGCTTATTGAAGACAAGAGGTTCATTGCATTGAAGATTTATAAAGGAGAAGCTTGTGCATGTCAAAGCTGGATATCTGTTGAACTAGGGTTTTACTGCTGTTTGAAGCTGTCTGCTGGTTGAAGCTGTTGACTGTTGGGGTTCATTGCTTGCTAGGGCTTGGTGTTTTCTTGGAGATGGAGGGCTTGCCTTGAAGCTTATAAGTCATTGAAGATTGAAGTGGAGTCTGACTTGAAGATGTTACTGTCAATTGGCTTGCTGTTGATTATTTGCTGCTGTAGGAGCTGGTTTGCTGTCAGGGCTAGTATTGGGGTTTTATTTTCTTTGTTGTTTTGTTTGCCAATTTCCCCAAAGGTTTGAAGTGAATACTGTTTCACTTCTCCTGTTGTTTTCCTAGGTTCGAGGTTGAGTGGGAATCCCTTGCCTCGCTTGTATTGCTGCATCTCATGCATTGTTTACTGTTTACTGTATATATGTTGTTTCTTTTCCGTTTATCCCCTAGGATCTCTGTTTTTCTCTGTGCAAGAGAGAAATATGATATACATTAGGTTTAACCCATGCATGACAACATTAGGTTAGTTTTGATCCCCATTTTTCAACCATAGGATTTTAGAGTGTCGTTCTCTTCTCATCTCGAAACAATCAAAAACACAATAATATTTCAAACATCATAAAAAAAACAGTTCTTGCGTAAAAGAATGAAAACAAATCAAAAGTCATTTTTGTCCGCTTGGACTTTTAATCAGGAGAAAACCTTTTTCAGAAGGATAAAAACAATCAAGACAGACTGGTGTCGTACGTAGCCCGAACTACGTTTGCTCTGATCTTTCATGCTGTATGAAAGTACGTAGGCATAGGATGCGATATCCTAGCGAGCAACCTTCCCCTCCTTTCCCGTAGGTAGGCGAACTACGTTGACTCTGATTTCTCGTTCCAGATGGGAATACGTAGGCATAAAGTGCGATACTTTTCCGAGTCATTTTCTTTCTTTCTAACCCATACCTATAGTGTAGATAGAATAACAATCCGTACTAGAAAACAAGCGTGGATCCCGTCGAGTACGGCGGACGTGAGGGGTGCTAATACCTTCCCCTTGCGTAACCGACTCCTGAATCCAGGAATTTGGTTGCGACGACCATTCCTTTCCCGTTTTGCGTTAGGTTTACTCTGAGCGTTTCGTTTCCCTCCGTTGGGATAAATAACGCACGGTGGCAACTCATCTGTCATAGCCGGCGCCGATTTTCGCAGTAGCGACAGCTGGCGACTCTGCTGGGGACTCCAACGGTTCCCTATGCGAGTCAATCCTAGCGCTTGTTTCCCGTCGTGGACTTTGTATGGATTTAAGTTTCCGCTTTTAAATTTAGCATTATATTATTGTGATTATTGCTGTGGGTATGAGGGGGTTCTATGATTGAGAGATAAGCCGGACCTGGGCTTGAGTGCACCTAGAATTAGTTGTGGAAATTAGTGGGCGCGTGCTTGCTTTGCAGGCACTAGTGTCTCATGAAATCCACGCTCAGACGAGGTTCATCTGGTTGACTTCTTTTTCAACCCTTTGGGTTGAGGGGGTTGTTGGTTAGTTGGATTGTCGACTTTGGGGACCGATCAATTGGAAGTTGGCTAAGTGAGGCCTCTTCAGGATTTGATGATGCGACACCTTCTGGGTATCGTATCATCAATCTTGAAAGTCTGTAACGCCGACGAACGCAAAGGATGCCATACCTTATGTCAGTTATTAGGACACCTACCTGTGAGAGGGGTTGGGACATGCAGGTAACTTGACTTCCAGATTATCGGTTTTCTTGATTGAGATTCAGTGGTGTGATATTTGAGGGCAGTATTATTGGGTCTGTCAGAGACCAGGTTGGAACCTTGTGGATGGTCTTGAGCAGTTTGTGGGTCTATTTGAGGCCAATATTGTGGATTGGGCTTCTCAGCCAGGGGCACTTGATCCCTTGTTGCATTGTTTGCATATTGCATTGTTTGCATCATCATGTGCATATCATTAACGTGTGTCTGTGCTGCAGGTGCATTTTCATACTTCCCGATTCTAGTGCTTCAGACTTCTATCTGTCACCATGAGTACTTTGAGGAGGACTGTTGTGTATAAGTTGCCTACCCCTGATGTGACTTCTCTGTTGGGGCTGATTTCCCTAGCTGATGATGATGTGAGGAGAAGTTTTAGGAAGAGCTATGGGAAGCTACTGAGATTGGTTTGCAGACCAACTACATATGAGCTGAATGGGTTATACACATTGATGTAGTTATATGATCCCTCCTTGAGGTGTTTTATGTTCCAGGACTTCCTTTTGGCCCCGACCATGGAGGAGTACGCTGAGTTTCTAGAGTTGCCAGTTCAGAACAGAGTACCCTTCATTCACTTCGATGCTACACCTAAACTGGAGGACTTGGTTGTGTCTCTACATATAGATCCTGCAGAGTTGATGTTGACCTCCTGGCATGGAGTTTCTGGGTTTTCTCTCAAGTTCTTGGTCGGGAAAGCGCAGGAATACGCCAAGAGCAGCTGCTGGATTGTGTTTAACGCTGTTCTTGCTTTGTGCATCTATGGGATTGTGTTGTTCCCTAATCTGCCTGAATTCGTTGATTTGGATGCATTCCACTTGTTTGCTGCAGGCAACCCGGTGCCTACCCTGATTGGAGATTTCTATCATTCCTTGCTTTATAAGAATGAAAACAGAAGGGGGAAGAATGTCCATTGTTGTGTACCATTGCTGAATATGTGGTTTGAGAGCCATCTGCCCAAGAAGGGTCCTTTCGTTGAGTCTGCAGATACAACTGATTGGTCTGAACGGCTAATGGGACTTTCTGCCGAAGACATTGTTTGGTTTGACAGAGACTTGTTGGGGCCAGAGATTATCTTCAGTTGTGTCGGGTTTCCCAACGTTCCTTTGATTGGAAGGAAGGGATGCATCAATTACAAACCTTCATTGCTAGTCAGACAGTTTGGGTATGCTTTGAAGAACCCACCAAAGGAAGAAGAAGTACATGAATCTCTGTATTTCACTGGTGACCTGAGTAGGGAATTATTGGCCAAGCTTCAGCATGCTTGGAACCATATTTGCAGAAGAGGGAAGCCATTATTGGGCAAGAATGATTTTCAAGCCTATATGCCGTACAAGGTGTGGATTCAAGAGAGGGTAAGACAGATGCAGATGCCTTTTCCAGCAGTATCACGTCCTGTTCCCATTCCAGTTGAAGAGCCAACTACAGTGCCTATTGAGGTATATGAGCAGGTCGTGAAAGAAAAAGAAGACTTGATAAAGATCAATGAAGAGTTAGAGAGGGAATTGGCTCAAATACGGGGTGAGAAAATTGAAGCGGTGTATTCGTTCCAACAGCAGACTGAGTTGGTAAACAGGTTAGGTGCTGAACTGGCAGAAGAGAAAAAGAAGCGTGAACGCCTGGGAAAAGACTTCAAAAGCTCTCATGATATGTTAGAGTCCAAGAAGAAGTCACTCGATGTTGCCTACCGGGAAATCTCTTCGTTCAACAAAACGTGGAATGCTACGCTAACCAACAACAAAGAGAGAGAAGACAAATTGAAACAGCAAATCTCTGCCCTCGAAGACCAGTTGAAGGCTAGCAAAAGAAAATACGAAGAGGAGGTTATGACCAGATATGACCTTCAGAATACTTTGAACAGAGCTGCTAAGCGCAAGAAGGAGGCTAGGTCCCAGAAGCGGAAGTTAGACGACTGCTTTGGAGAAGGGGCATGGGAGGAATCTATTGGTGATCTGCAGCGTGTTCTCAAGCGAAGAGACTTACTTATCGAGGGGTTGCATACTCATCCGGACCATCTGAAGACCAAGAGATTGCTAGGGGAGTATCAGGATTATGACCGTATTTGACTTGCTTATGTACTATTGTATGCTGACCATCACCAGGCTTGTTGGATGAGGTCATGCATTTGCTGATTATATTGTATTACAGTGATGTTATAACTTTGCCTCGATAGGCCCGTTCAGCAATATATGAGTTGTTTTCTTCCGTGAATGAGCCAAAGCTTCTTATCACTGCACTGTCACAGCACTGCATGACACAACATCACATTGGCACTAGAATTGGGGGGGAGTGATACTCCCTAATGCATAGACACATGTTGCATTTGCATACATATCCATATTGCATTACCAGGTAATTATTGAACTGTATCTCATTTCCTGCATCTCGACAGGTTTTTCAGGATTGAAAGTCAACCTCCTCACCGATACTCTACTCGTACCAACTGCAAAAGAGTTATGGACCAGATGCAAAACGAGATGCAGGAGATGCGTGAAAAGCTGGCGCTGTTCATGCAGACGATGGAGACAGTTGTGAAGGGGCAGGAAAGCCTGCAGACTTTGGTGCAGCCATTGCTGGCGAAGAGTACTGGGAATGGAAACGAAGACCACAATTTTGTACGTGTTGAAACCATTCATGGGGATGGTACTCCTACGCCTGTAGCTCCACCTGTGGTGAATACGCCTGTTGTGAATATGAACAATGGTGCTGGCGCCGGGAATGGTAATATAGGGATTGGTAATGAGACTGTCATTAACAATGTTGGATTTGGAGACGCCAATCTGGGTGGTGGTAACAATGGAGGTAATGGCTTTGGCAACAACGGGTTCGGCTATAATGATCAAGGTTTTGATTATGTCAATCAGGATGGAAAGATCGGCTTCAACACCCAGGGTTTCGGATATGATGGTTTTGGTAATGCTAATTAGGGCTATGGTGGATTGGGTAACGGAAATGGCGCTGGGTTTCTCAACCCTGGGTTTGGACCTGCCGGGGTCACTCAAGGGTATGGTAACAGAGGACGGGGTCCTATGATGAATCAGACTGGATTTGGTCGTAACAATGGGTATGACGGGTACGGAAATGAGAATGTTAATTGGGTTGAAGACCAACAGGAAGATGCCTTTTCTGGTAGAGGTATTAAAGGACCTGTGGATCCTGTGCAGAGGATCAGAATGCTTGAGGAACAAATGAAGGGTGTAGTGAATCAGAATACTACTGGCTTAGATATGACTACAATGGGATTGGTGCCTGGCCTGAGGGTACCGCTGAAGTTTAAAGCTCCCACTTTTGATAAATATAAGGGGGACACTTGCCCAAAGGTGCATGTTCGCTCTTACTACAGACGGATGTCCGCTTACTCAAATGATGAAAGAATGCTGATGCATTTCTTTCAAGATAGCCTGTCCGGACCGTCACTGGAGTGGTATATGGGGCTGGAGCCCACTCAGATCAAAACATGGAAGCAACTGGCTGATGCGTTTGTGACACATTACAAATATAACAGTGACCTGGCACCGAACAGGGTCCAGCTGCAAGGCTTGTCACAGAAAACTGGGGAAAGTTTCAAAGAGTATGCGCAAAGGTGGCGCGACATGGCGGCAAGAGTGCATCCTCCTCTAGGGGAGAAGGAGATGAACGATATGTTCATTGGAACATTCACGGGGATATTCTATGAGAAGTTGTTTCCTGTTGCGTTGGGCAGTTTCTCTGATCTAATTTTGATGGGTGAAATGATTGAGAATAGTATTAAGGTGGGAAGGTTCCAAGCTGGAGAGTCTACTTCGTCAGGAGGTAATAGAAAAGCATTTGGGGGTCGACGTCAGGGCGACACTAGTGCTGTATTTGGTGGTCGAGGCCGAGGCAGGGGCAGAGGACGGAATCAATATATGCATCCTCAACAAGTTGCAAGTGTTACCATCTCGTTTCATCAGCAACAGCAACCACTACAACAGATACCACCACAGCAGCAACAACAGCAGCAGCAGAGGCCGAATCAGGGTCAGAGAAGATTTCCGAATGCAAAACCGAAGAGGGTGTTTGATAAGCCTCCGTACACGTACGCAGAGTTACTTCAGACGTTGTTGAGGTTAAATTTGGTCGAGAAAAGAACGTTGGCACCACCTCCGGGGCCAGAACTCCCCTTTGGGTTCGATGCCAATAAGTGTTGTGAGTTTCATTCCGGGGCGCCCGGACATGACATCGAGGGCTGCCACGCTTTCAAGCATAAAGTCCAAGATCTGTTGGATAGCAAGGCTATAAACTTCGGGCAGGCAGGCCCTAATATTCTACATACACCTATGCCCAATCATGGGGCGAATGCTATATTAACGGAAGAGGACTTGAATCTGGTGATGAATGTTGATGAACTGAAAACACCGTTGTGTGAAGTCAAGAGCAGATTGCTGAGAGGGGGTGTGTACCCGGGCTGTGATGAATTCTGTTTGGACTGTTGGACCCAGGCCGGGGGTTGTGCAGAGTTGAAGAAAGGTATTCAGGCTATGATAGATGAAGGCACGTTGCAATTTGATAGAACGGCAGTTGAGAAACCCGAGGAAGTGGTATTTGATGAGCATAATGATGTGGCAATGGTGACACTTCTAAGGAAAATCATAACTATAACAGCGCCTGTCGGGCGGCCGACGATCACCATTACTAAAGCAGGGCCCGTCCCTTTCAAAAGTACTAAAGTCGTGCCATGGACCTATGGGTTGGAGGCATATTGTAATGGGGATAAAATAGAATTCAATGAACAACCAGTTGGGGTTGTAGACAATGTCGTCGGGACTGGAGGTATGACGAGAAGCGGGAGAATTTTTATATCGCCTGAGGTAGAGGCGGAACGATTGGAAAAAGGTAAGGGAAAAGTGAATGAGAGTGTTCCTGTGCAGAAGAATGAAAAAGAAACGTCACTGAAAGATGTAGAGGAATTTATGCGTCTTATCCGTAAAAGTGACTACAAAATTATTGGGCACCTTCAACAAACGCCTTCAAAGATTTCCATATTGTCGCTGTTATTGTGCTTTGAGGCCCATCGGAATGCTTTATTGAAAATTCTAGACACGTTGTTTGTACCCCAAGATGTTCCTGTGAATCAATTAGAGGGGGTGATGGCGCACGTGAATGCAGGCCATAGTTTGGGATTTACTGATTTTGATTTGACCCCGAGGGGAAGAGAGCAAAATATGGCGTTGCACGTCTCAGTTGAATGCAGGGGCACGGTCATGTCCCATGTGTTGGTAGATACAGGGTCTTCCTTGAATGTGCTTCCGAAGAAAGCAATGATGAAATTGGATATCAGGGGGATCATTTGTACGCCTAGCGACTTGGTGGTCAGGGCATTTGATGGTACGCGGAGGTCAGTTTTCGGATCAATAACATTACCGTTGCAAGTGGGGCCTGAAATCTTTGAAACTGAATTCTATATAATGGACATCCAGCCAGCGTATAGTTGTCTTTTTGGGCGCCCATGGATCCATGTTGTCGGGGCAGTCACATCCACATTACACCAGAAACTGAAGTACATGGTGGGGGACAGCGTCATCACAGTTTGTGGAGAGGAGGATATACTGGTCAGCCATTTGTCGTCATTCAAGTACGTGGAAGTCGACGGCGAGATACACGAAACACCCTGTCAAGCCTTCGAAGGGTTGCGAATTAAGGACAAAGTTCCAGTACCCAGTAAAGCATCAGAGGTGGCCGTGTCATCTTATAAGGAAGCTCAAGCTCTAGTGAAGACAGGCGAGACCAAGGGCTGGGGTCGAGTGTTGGAGATTCCCGTGAAGAATGACAGGTTCGGGCTTGGATATCATCCTTCATCATCAACGCCTACCGCAGCGGCACCCCGTTTCAAAGGGCCAATAACAATTACGGCTAGTGGGGTATGCTTCGAGACTATCAATGCTGTTTCAGATTCCGAGGAAGGGGACAGCGATTGCGACATGGACGCCTGGATTCAGCCGAGCGTGCCAGGACAAGGCCTTTGCAATTGGTCTATTCAGGAGACTGTTCCTGTGACAATGAAACAATAATGCTTTGTTTTATTAATTGTTGAACAATCCTATGTCCTACCCGGGGCATAGAGATTTTGCTTAGGGCCATTCTGTTATGTATATTGCATTGTTTAATCATTAAATAAAGGGCGTTTTTTCATGTACAAATATTGTGATCTCTGCTTTACCTGTTTTTGTTTTAACAATAAAATGGCAATCTGGTTATTCGCTTTATACACGTTTTGAAGCATTTAACCATTTCCTTTGCAGGATTACATTTTCAGATGACATCTATGAACCACCTATGACTCACTTCGACTTTGAGCACCCGGTATTTCAGGCCGAAGAAGAGATTGTCGAAGATGGTGACGTGCCAGAAAAGTTGACATGGCTGTTGAAATAAGAAGAAAGAATCATTCTGCCTCACGAGGAAGTCATTGAGATCGTAAATTTGGGATCGGAAGGGGTTGAAAGGAACATCCGTATAGGGGTTGCGCTGCAAAGCAACGTCAAGCAAAGGTTGATTGAGATGCTCAGGGAGTATAGTGATGTATTTGCTTGGTCGTACGAAGACATGCCTGGGCTGGATACGGATATGGTTGTGCACCGTCTGCCGCTAAAAGAAGAATGCCCGCCGGTTAAGCAGAAACTCCGAAGAACTAGACCAGACATGGCAGTAAAAATCAAGGAGGAAGTGCAGAAACAGTGGGATGCTAGTTTCCTAGCTGTTACGAAATATCCTTTGTGGGTCGCTAATATTGTGCCAGTGCCGAAGAAAGACGGTAAAGTGCGAATGTGTATAGACTACCGTGATTTGAACAAAGCGAGCCCAAAAGACGACTTTCCACTTCCTCACATTGATGTGCTGGTCGATAACACTGCTCAATTCTCCGTATTCTCCTTCATGGATGGCTTCTCAGGCTATAATCAGATTAAAATGGCACCAGAAGACATGGAGAAGACTACCTTCATTACGCCTTGGGGAACATTTTGTTACAAAGTGATTCCCTACGGATTGAAGAATGCTGGGGCAACATATCAACGTGCTATGACGACTCTCTTTCATGATATGATGCATAAAGAGATCGAGGTTTATGTTGATGATACGATTGCCAAGTCCCAGACAGAGGAAGAACATTTGGTCAATTTGCTGAAATTATTCAAGAGGCTTAGGAAGTTCAGGTTGAGACTGAACCCTAACAAATGCACCTTCGGGGTGAGATCGGGTAAGTTGCTGGGGTTTATTGTGAGTGAAAAAGGGATATAGGTTGATCCTGCCAAGATAAAAGCGATACAGGAAATGCCGACGCCTAAAACAGAAAAAGAAGTGCGTGGGTTCTTAGGGAGGTTGAACTACATTGCTAGGTTCATTTCTCACCTAACAGCTACGTGTGAGCCATTATTCAAGCTGTTGAAAAAGGACCTGGCTATAACATGGGATGAAAATTGTCAAAAGGCGTTCAATAAAATAAAACAATATTTGTAGGAACCTCCTATTTTGATACCTCCAGCGGCAGGGAGACCCTTGATTATGTATTTGACGGTTCTTGAGGGGAGTATGGGTTGTGTTCTCGGTCAACATGACGAGACAGGGCGTAAAGAGCATGTGATATACTATCTGAGTAAGAAGTTCACTGATTGTGAGTCGAGATACTCAATGCTTGAAAAAACATGTTGTGCGTTAGCCTAGGCCGCCAAATGTTTAAGACAGTACATGCTGAATCATACAACCATGCTCATTTCGAAGATGGGTCCTATCAAATATGTATTTGAAAAGCAGGCACTATCTAGGAGAATTGCCCGTTGGCAGATGGTTTTGATCGAATATGACATCCAGTATGTTTCTCAGAAGGCTATAAAGGGGAGTGTGTTATCTGAGTATCTTGCTGAGCAGCCTCTTAACGACTATCAATCGATGAGGTTTGATTTCCCTAACGAGGATTTCATGTACCTAAAGGTGAAAGATTGTGACGAGCCGTTGCCGGACGAAGGACCAGAGTTGGGTTCCAAGTGGCAGATGATATTCGACGGAGCTGTGAATTCCTATGGTAGCGGAATAAGGGCAATTATTACTACTCCACATGGGTCGCACATCCCATTTACGGCTCGATTGACCTTTCTGGTTACCAATAATGAAGCCGAATATGAAGCTTGTATTATGGGGCTTGAAGAAGCCATTGATTTGCGAATCAAAAATCTGGATGTATACGGAGACTCGGCTCTGGTGGTGAATCAGATAAAAGGAGAATGGGAGACACGTCAGCCCAATTTGATACCATACATGAATTATGCAAGGAGATTGTTGCCTTTCTTCGACAAGGTTGAATTGCATCACGTACCGAGGGAAGAAAATCAAATGGCTGACGCACTTGCGACATTGTCTTCCATGTATAAGATTAACTTTTGGAACGAGGCTCCCCGGATTGTTATATCTCGGCTTGACAGACCCGCTTTCATATTTGCTATTGACGAAGCATCCGATGATAAACCCTGGTATTTTGACATCCAGAATTTCCTGAAGAATAAGGAATATCTGGCTGGGGCATCCAGTCGCGATCAGAAGACTCTCAGGAGATTGGCTGGTAATTTCTATCTGAATCCGGACGGTGTTCTGTACAAAAGAAATCATGACCCGGTGCTGCTACGGTGTGTAGACGAGAAAGAGGAAAAGTTGCTCATGGAGGAGATACATGAGGGTACATTTGGTACACATGCTGGTGGGCATGCTATGACAAGAAAGTTGCTACGGGCAGGTTATTACTGGCTAACTATGGAAACAGATTGTTTCAAGTTTGCGAAGCGGTGCCATAAGTGTCAAATTTATGCGGACGAAATCCATGTGCCTCCGAGTCCTCTGAATGTGATGTCATCAACATGGCCATTCTTGATGTGGGGAATTGATATGATTGGTAAGATTGAGCCTACGGCCTCAAACGGACACCGGTTCATTTTGGTAGCAATTGATTATTTTACCAAATGGGTGGAAGCGGCATCGTATGCCAATGTGACCAAACAGGTGGTAGCCAGGTTTATCAAACGAGATATTATTTGCAGATATGGAATCCCTGAGCGGATCATCACCGACAACGGTTCAAATTTAAATAACAAGATGATGAAAGAGTTGTGTCAGAATTTTAAGATTGAGCATCACAACTCTTCTCCTTACCGACCCAAGATGAATGGCGCTGTTGAAGCGGCCAACAAGAACATAAAGAAGATTGTTCAGAAGATGGTTGTAACGTACAAGGACTGGCACGAGGTGCTACCTTTCGCTTTGCACGGTTATCGTACGACGGTATGAACATCAACCGGGGCAACCCCGTTTTCATTGGTATACGGGATGGAGGCGGGGTTACCGTTGGAGGTCGAGATTCCTTCCCTGAGGGTATTACGAGATGTCCAACTGGACGAGGCAGAATGGGTGAAAGACAGGTTGAATCAGCTGAGTTTAATGGATGAAAAGAGGCTAGCTTCTCTCGCATACGGTCGGTTGTATCAGAGTCGAATGAAGAAAGCATACGATAAGAAGATATGTTTGCGAAGCTTTCAGACGGGCGACCTCGTGCTGAAAAGGATTCTCCCGCCACAAACAGATCACAAGGGCAAATGGACTCCTAACTATGAAGGGCCATACGTTGTCAGAAAAGTCTTCTCAGGAGGAGCATTGTTGTTGTCCACCATGGACGGTGAAGACTTTACATCGCCTGTGAATTCGGACGCAGTTAAAAAATACTTTGCTTAAAATTGACCCGCTGGACAGAAAAAAGAGAGTCCAGGCAAAAATGGGGTATCCTGGCGAACCGTAAAAAATGAATAAAAGGTTCGGGCAAAAGTTAGGGATAAAATTGAAGAGATGTACACCCGCGGAGTCGAAAACCTACATTGGGCGGCTTCGGCAAAAAAGGGTATCCCGGTGAATTGAAAACCCGCAAAGGGCGGTTCACGCAAAAGTTGGGGATTTTAAAAGCAAATGACTGCGGTCCGAATTTGATACTGCATTGCTTAGTGGTTTGGGAGTACCTGGAGGTTCGTCTATCAGATACAATCTCTTCCGAAAATTGAATACCCGGGAAGCAACGGAGTCAGGCGAGTCATAGGAAGATCATCTCATGATGTTTGTCTGCACCATGTTGCCGACATGTGTACAAATTGGATTTGTACTTGTTTACTTATGCTTCTTGTGCATACTTGTATAATTGTTGTGCGTAACTTCCTCTTTTCAGGAGTTGCATCCAGTGTACAAAACTTCGCCTATTTACAGGCCCAATCAATAAAAACATGTTATTCAATATTTGATACTTGTTCTTTACTGTTTTGTATGTGAAAAAACGCCGATGTTTTTGATAAAACTAGCATTTGCATAACTTTGTTGGCCCTTGCCAATAATTGCTAAAACTTCGAATTAACTGAAATAATGTCATTAACACTAACCTGAATAGATTTGGTTGCATAGACTTGTTTTGTCTTGTTTGCGTTGTGCAGGGTTTTTGTACATTGGAAGTGGACGATCAGAAATTGGTAGCCCCAGCCAGAGGCTCTTAAAAGACTTGGCCTTATTGGACGCTAATCCCCATGCAGGTCGTATCTCATCCCAGAAGTTTGAGACGATAGTATCCTTTACCGAAAGAAGGATTAACTCCCCAGAAGAGTATTCTCGTGAAGGCAGTCTACAGGATATCTCCAGCAGGTCAAGATCATGTATCCCCTGCAGAAGTAAGCACTCCCCAGAGAGTAGGCGCATGTACAATCCCCAGGCGAGAGGATTCCCATGGTGATTGACCAAGTCAGAGTTGGTTCAGAAGGATTGTTACCATAGAAGTTGGTTTTCTTTTCTCCCCACAGGTTGTCAGGCCGGTGATCAGAATGGTTATCCTCAGCAAAGTTGATAGTTCCGAGTTTGTAAATTGTGCTCAAACAGTATTGGTTCATCCAAAAGGATTCTTTATCCCCAGTAGGGTCATTTATTCTCCCCAACTGAGATTCACCGTCCCCGGCGGAGTCAGTTTGTTTTCCCCAAGAGAGTCATTTCTTCCCCAGCGGAATTTTTCTCTCCCCAGCATGTGTTATTCTTTCCTCCCAGTGGAAATCGAAGGTTTAAAGCTCTCCCCAGCAGAGTTGGATGTATGTCCAGGCATTTATTTTGCTGGAATACTGTGTGATACCCGTTCATCCTCAGCAAGGCGGTATTTGTTCTCAGCATTCCGTGTTGACGGAGCAAGCTTGTCAGAGCTTCCCCAGCAGTCTAAACCTACATTTGCATTTGCATATAGCGTCATTATTTGCATCTACCCAAAAATGCGTAGCATTTCCATATTGTATGGAGCATTACACCATTGTCAAACATACGCATTTTGAAACATAAATCAGGTTGGTTGACCTTTTGCTTTCAGGTGTTTTTCAGTAGGAGTATGGAGTTACGGCCCAGATATATTACCAGACGATCGAGGTCTCGGCGTGAGACCTGTGATGATATAGTTCATCTTATTACATTCCCCACAGAGTTATTGGGTGGAGTCTCTCTTATCCAGTCATTGGAGCGTTTCGTCGAGATTACTGTCATGTCAACATATCAGGGTTTCATAAGATCAGGGTTTCATAACATCAGGGTTTTAAAGGATTTCAGAAACGGTCACTCGACGTCTAGGCGGGCGTCTGGCAGCTTATTTTCAAAGTATCCCCAGCGGAGTCTGCTACGGTAAAGGTCAAGCGGAGTTAAATTCCCACGGGATGAGAGAGTTTATCCCCAACAAGGTCACTGGGATTTCTCCATATTGACGAAGTGTGTCCAGACGTGGACGAAATTGGTGCATATAAGAATAGTGTTTTGCAGGTTGACGGATTTATTTTCCGTATTGATGACGATTTCCCCGGTACAGTCCAGACGAGGATAGTTTTGGATTTCCTAACAAGGAATGGTAGGAGGCCGAACGAGGGTGGTTTATGTATTTCCAAACGAGGATGTATATGTTTACAAATAGAGGCTTTTGATCCCATACGAGGAAAGGGTATGATTCTTAAAGAGGATAGTTGTTGATTCCGAATGAAGATAGTCTTTTAATTTGAAAACAAGGATAGGGTATGATGCCATACGAGGAAAGGGTATGTTAGAAAAACGCAAGATTCCCTACGAGGAAAGGGTATGTTTTAATGAAGAAAAGCTATGATTCCGTACGAGGTTGGGTATGTTTTCTTGCGAGAAAGAGTTGGTCATTTCCAAACGAGGATGGGTAGGTTTCCTAATGGAAAAGTTTATGAATTCCGTACGAGGTTGGGTATGTTTTATGATGAAGATTTTATGTTTCCAAATGAGGATGGGTATGTGTGACAATGAAAATTAGTAATTCCAAACGAGGATAGGGTATGGTTCCAGACGAGGAAGGGAATGATTTTTACGGCGAATAGTTTGAGGTTCCAGACGAGGATGGGTATGATTTTTACGGCGAACGTTTAGTAATTCCAAACGAGGATAGGGTATGGTTCCAGACGAGGAAGGGTTATGATGTTTACGGTGAATATTTTGTGATTTCCAGACGAGGACGGGTAGGATTATGTCCGAATGAGGATGGGTATTGTAACACCCCACTTCCCAAAACAAATAAAATATGAATAACATAATAAAAATCAGAGTTTCCTTCCCAAGTGGGATATCACATAAAAATCACGTTTCCTTATAAAAAAGGTTTTTCTCCAAATACAGCGGAATATTTAAATAATACAATTAAATAAAAAATTTGATACGTTCGCAGGAAAAAAATAGGAGTTCAACATGAAACAATAAAAATGCCCAAGTCCCGTGCTACGTATCAGAGCATCCTAGACTCGACAGTCACACCAATATCCAAGCTAGCTAAGCACCTGGATTATCTGTACTTCCGAAGAAGCACAGACCACAACAACAACAAGGGGTGAGAAATCATGATCAAAAATATAATGGTAATGTAATACATGTAATAAGGCAGTAAAACACACCAACACATCAATTATTCACCCCAACAACACCATATAACGAACCTACTGTTCAAATTACAATATAACATATTATAATGCAATTATGCAACTCAACACCATGCATGCGGTACCGACTCATTGGTTCATTCAATCGAACCTGGATAGATCACTTACGCTCCTCCTGAGACATGATCTATCCCCCACCATTCTCCACAAAGGAGTACGGATGAATCACTTACGCTCCTCCTGAGACATGATTCATCCCACCAAAACACCATGATATGCAAGACACCAATGCATAATTATTATATTCTGGCACGCTAAGTGCACACGATCCTCCTGATCATATCATCATACAACAATGCATATGTATAGATATATTACACCAACACCATATAAATCAATCAGATAGTAAACGAATTCATACTATCACACCGGATATAACTACGTCCCCCCCACTCGGGGATACACGATCCTACTGATCACTACACACATATACATTACTAATTGCTCACCAACAATATTAAGGGAAACGCGTACTATCCCCAAGTACACAAGTTATATCCCATACTCATCATTTTCACACTACAGCAAGGCTAGAAGGATCACACGAGACCAATTCAGACATCTCACCAAAAGTCTCTGAGGTTACTCAGAACCTCCCTAAACCAACACCTCAGCCTATACACCAAAATCAATAATTCATCAACATCAATCCACAATCACAAACATGCCAATAGATATTATACTTACCAATTATCCTATAATTTCTACTCTAGAACCGACATTACGGTACATTACCGACATTTCAGAGTCACTCTGAATCTCACCAAGGTCCTAACCATAGTCATTAACGACGCTATAGGGAAACAACACATAACTTTTCCCAAAGCTATAATCACGGTCATTGCCAACACTACGGTAACAACACATAATCTCATCAGCTTTATATTCCTAGTTACTATCAACACTACAGTAACATCAACAATCCAACAAAATGGATCAATACTACAGTAACATCATCACCATATATATATATACCCCAAAATGCATCATCAGCATTCATCAATCCCCCAACATCAACAATAATCATAGCATGCCAATATAAAACTTTATATAACGATAAATTCCTACGGGGTTAAGGAATCCCCTCTACCCTATACATGTATAAACCATTCCCAATCAAATTTCTCCCCCCTTACCTTGACAATTGGTCGATCGATAGAATTCCTCCTAGAATTGGTCTCTTGGCCTTCTCCTTCCTCTTCCGTTCTTCGTTCCCTTTTTCCTTCGTTCTTTTTCACTTTCCTCGTTCTTTCCTCTTCTCTCTTTCTATCGCTCTTTTTTCTCAATTTTCTAAAATGTATCGTAACTCTCCTAACCCCTCATATTCTATTTCCCTTTTTAATTATTCTAATCCCAATAATAATAACTAATAAAATAATATAATATTAATAATCTTAATAATAATAATAATACTAATATAATCTTACTAATATTAATAATACCACATATTAATAATAATAATAATAATAATAATAATAATAATATTAATAATTCTAATAATAATAATAATGATAATAATAATAATAATCTTAATAATAATAATACTATTAATAATAACAATAATAATAATATTATTATCTCTCCAATAATCATAATAATACTTTTAATAATAATAATAATAATAATAACACTAATAATAATAATAGTAATAATAATAATAATAATAATACTATTATTATTATCACACCAATATCCCACGCCTATGGTAATCCCTTTCCTCTCCATTCCAACTTTTCTAATATCTCCTTGTTACCCCTTCATATTTCCTTCCTCACGGTTTCTATCGTGACTTTTCATATTTCCATTCTAACTTCCCAATAACCCTTTCACCTCTTATTTTACTTATTCCAACCACTAATATTCCCAATAATAATTCTAATAATAATAATTATAATAATCATTATAATAATAATAATAATATAATATAATATAATACTATTATAATATTATAGTAATATTCAACATAATAATAATAATAGTGATACACCCAACAATAATTATAATTATAATAATAATAATAATATCACACCAATAATAATAATAATATTAATAAAAATAATATAATAATAATATAATAATACTAATATTATTATTTCACCAAAATAATAATAATATTAATAATAGTAACAAATATAATAAATATAATAATAATAATAACACCCCCACCAATGTTACTATTATTTTTATATTACTATATTTCACACCAAAATATCACCAATAGTCCTCCCACATTAGGGACACCCACCAAACATCATCAAATACACCCCCACCAAAGGGCACACCAACATATAATTTTTAAAATAATAATAAAGTGACTAAATAATTAAAATGGGTGTTACAACTCTCCCCCACTTTAATTATTTTCGTCCTCGAAAATTACCTGATGGAAATAGCTCCGGATACGCTTCTCGCATCCTGCTTTCCAACTCCCAGGTCACACTGCCTCCTGCAGCACCTCCCCAAGCTACCTTCACCAAAGGTATCTCTTTCCCTCGGAGCTGTTTCATCTTACGGTCCTCGATCCTCAACGGCATCGTCTCAATAGTAAGATTCTCCCGAACCTGAACATCATCTCTCTGAATCACATGAGATGGATCAGAAACATATTTTCGCAATTGCGACACATGAAACACATCATGTAGATTCGACAACTCCGGCGGCAACGCCACCCTATAGGCCACAGCACCAACTCTTTGCAAAATTTCATAAGGTCCAATAAACTTAGGATCCAGCTTCTTGGACTTCAACGCCCGACCCACACCAGTCATCGGGTTAACTCTTAGGAATACGTGATCACCTACACAGAATTCCAACTCTTTCCTCCGATTATCATGATAACTCTTCTGCCTACTCTGAGACACTTTCATTTTCTCACGAATCATCTGAATCGTCTCAGTAGTCTGCTGAACAATTTCTGGTCCAAGCACCACACTCTCACCGGTCTCATACCAACACAGAGGAGTCCTACACCTCCTCCCATACAAAGCTTCAAAGGGTGCCATTCCAATACTCGAATGGTAACTATTATTGTACGTGAATTCAATCAATGATAAATGAGTGTCCCACGCACCACCCTTTTCCAATACACAAGCTCTTAATAAATCCTCAAGCGACTGAATAGTCCTTTCCGATTGACCATCAGTTTGTGGATGATAAGCTGAACTTAATTTCAACTTAGTACCCAAAGCTTCTTGCAAGCTCTTCCAAAATTCTGAAGTAAACCTCGGATCTCTATCCGACACAATACTGGACGGAACACCATGTAACTTCACAATTACCCGAATATAAATCTCCGCCAGCTTCGTCAACGGAAAACTAATATTAATTGGCACAAAGTGTGCAGACTTCGTTAACCGATCCACAATCACCCATATAGCATCAAAACCTCTCGCCGTATTTGGCAATCCTGTAACAAAGTCCATAGAAATGCAATCCCATTTCCAAACCGGAATTTCCAACGGTTGCATAAATCCAGAAGGTCTCTGGTGTTCTACCTTCGATTTCTGACACGTCAAACAGGCATAAACAAATTGAGCAATGTCTCTTTTCATACCAGACCACCAAAATAATTTCTTTAAATCATGATACATCTTCGTAGCTCCGGGATGAATACTCAGATTACTACGGTGTCCTTCACTCAAAATCAGCTTTTTCAGTTCCTCATCATCTGGTACACAAATCCTGCCTCTAAATCTCAACACACCTGTACTATCCAATTTAAAGTCACTATCGGAGTCACTTCCTACTCCAGGCATCAAATCTACCAATTTCACATCCAACTTCTGATTCTCTCTAATCATATCCAAGAAGTCATTATTTACCTGCAACATACCCAACATTACACTCTCTGCAGTAGTTTCACAAACCATGCTCAAATCTCTGAATTGTTCAATTAACTCAATTTCTTTCACCATCAGAGCTGCCATATGAATTGTCTTTCTACTCAAAGCGTCTGCCACTACATTGGCCTTTCCCGGATGATAACTCAAACTGAAGTCATAATCCTTCAAAAATTCTAACCATCTTCTCTGCCTCATATTCAGCTCTTTCTGATCAAACAGGTATCTCAGACTCTTATGATCACTAAACACTTCAAATCTTGAACCATACAGGTAATGCCTCCAAATTTTCAACACAAAAACAACCGCAGCTAACTCAAGATCATGAGTAGGATAATTTCGCTCATGCACTCTCAGTTGCCGCGAAGCATATGCTACTACCTTACCATTCTGCATAAGAACTCCTCCTAATCCCATCTTAGACGCATCACAGTACACCACAAACGGTTCACTCGGAGTCGGTAACACTAACACCGGTGCCGTAGTCAATCTCTTTTTCAACTCTTCAAAACTTTCTTCACAAGCAGCGTCCCATACGAAAACTTGGTTCTTTCTCGTCAACTGAGTTAATGGCAACGCCAAATTAGAGAACCCTTCAATAAACCTGCGGTAATAACCAGCTAAACCCAGAAAGCTCCTAATTTCTGTCGCTGTCTTCGGCGGTTCCCACTGCAATACTGCACTTACTTTTGACGGATCCACCGCTATTCCATCTTCAGATATTACATGCCCCAAGAAACTCACTCTCTTCAACCAGAAGTCACACTTTGACAGTTTAGCAAATAATTTATTTTCCTTCAACACTTGCAAGGCAATTCTCAAATGTCCTGCATGTTCTTCATCAGATTTAGAATAAATTAATATATCATCAATAAACACTACAATGAATTGATCCAAATAAGAATGGAAAATTCTGTTCATATACTCCATAAATACTCCCGGCGCATTAGTCACTCCAAACGGCATTACAGCATATTCATAATGTCCATATCGAGTTCTAAAAGCAGTCTTCTGAATATCACCTTCTTTTACTCTTATTTGATGATAACCCGACCTTAAGTCAATCTTACTAAACACACGAGCTCCCACCAGCTGGTCCATCAAATCATCAATCCTCGGGAGAGGATACTTATTCTTAATCGTCACTTTATTCAACTGACGGTAATCGATGCACAAACGCATACTACCATCCTTCTTCTTCACCAACAACACTGGAGCTCCCCACGGCGATACACTTGGCCTAATAAACTTTCTATCCAACAATTCTCCAATCTGAGACTTCAACTCAGCCAATTCCACTGCAGACATCCTGTACGGCGCCATAGAAATAGTCCTCGTACCAGGAACAAGATCAATACCAAATTCCACTTCTCGCGTCGGAGGCAATTCCGTAATGTCGTCAGGAAACACTTCCGGAAATTCATTCACCACTGCCAATTCCTCCATTGACACTTTGCTATCTACCGATAAAGTTGCAAATAAAGCAAACACTCTAGTTTCATCTTCCAACAAGGCCCTCAATTCTTTATTAGACAAAGAACTTGCTAAAGCTTCCTCTTCAGGGGTCAAGAACAACAATTCCTTCCGAAAACAGTCGATGTAGACTCGGTTGAACTCTAACCAGTTCATACCCAGAATAACATCCAATTTACCAAGTGGTAGACAAATCAAATCCACTTCAAATTCTCTACCGAAAATAGTCAGCGGACACTTCAGGCATACCAAAGAAGTAGTCACTGAACCTATAGAGGGTGTCTCAATAGTCATTCGTCTCTCCAGAGTAGACGGCACCAATCCTATCCTCTCCACACAATCCACAGAAATAAACGAGTGTGTTGCACCCGTATCAATAATAGCAGTTAAAGGAATATTATTGATAATACAAGTACCTTTGATAACACGCTCATCACTGGCAGCTTGAGTTCCTGCCAAAGCAAACACTTTTCCACCAGCCGGAGACGTCTGAGGCTTCTTCGGCTTCTCACAATGGGTACTGATGTGACCCTTCTCACCACAGTTATAACAGGTCGGCATAGTTGCTCTGCAGTCAGCTATCACATGACCTGGTTTTCCACACTTAAAACACTTTTTGGCTTCATTAGGACAATCATTAGCACGGTGTCCCATACCACCGCACCGAAAACATTTCCCTTCAGCAGATGCTCTCCCATCTCTAGGCTTCTTATCAACAACAGCTTTACGTTTTCCCTTATCAGCAGCAACACCATAAGGAGTACCACTAAACCTCTACTTACCCTTACGGTCATTAACAGCTTTGTAGTGTGCAATCCTTGCCCGGTTATCGTTATCATAGATCCTGCTCCTGCTTACCAGCTCAGGATAGCTCCTGATCTTCTGACAAGCAATCCCCAGCTTAATCTCTGGACGCAGTCCATTCTCAAACTTTAAGCACTTAGAAGTCATTGCCCCTTCCACATTATAGTGAGGACAATACTGCACCAGCTCCTCAAACCTAGCAGCATACTCTGCTACAGTCATACTACCCTGCTTCAGCTCTAAGAATTCAATTTCCTTAGCACTCCGAATATCTTCCGGAAAATACTTCTCCAGAAAACCCTTCCGAACTACCTCCCAAGTAATGGCAGTTCCAGCAGCTTCCAATCTTTGGCGACTATTGTCCCACCAAGCTTCAGCCTCACCCTCCAGCATGTGAGTACCAAACCTCACCTTCTGCTCATCAGTACAATCCATAGTTCTGAAGATTTTCTCAATTGCCTTCAGCCACTTCTGAGCAGCTTCTGGGTCCAGAATTCCTCCTTCAAACGTTGGCGGCTTGTTGCTCCGAAACTGCGCCAAACTCCTGAATTGGGCATCTGCAGTTTGATTCTGATTAGCAACAGCTTGCGCCATTGCTTGCATAGCAGCAGCTAATGCAGCATCGTTCCTTCCTGCCATACTGCTCAAAACATAACAACACCAGGTTAAAAGATATTCAACTACATCATAACGGACAGACTCAACTCGACTCAACAACACTGGCCGGACGGACCGACCTGCTCTGATACCAATTGTAACACCCCACTTCCCAAAACAAATAAAATATGAATAACATAATAAAAATCAGAGTTTCCTTCCCAAGTGGGATATCACATAAAAATCACGTTTCCTTATAAAAAAGGTTTTTCTCCAAATACAACGGAATATTTAAATAATACAATTAAATAAAAAATTTGATACGTTCGCAGGAAAAAAATAGGAGTTCAACATGAAACAATAAAAATGCCCAAGTCCCGTGCTACGTATCAGAGCATCCTAGACTCGACAGTCACACCAATATCCAAGCTAGCTAAGCACCTGGATTATCTGTACTTCCGAAGAAGCACAGACCACAACAACAACAAGGGGTGAGAAATCATGATCAAAAATATAATGGTAATGTAATACATGTAATAAGGCAGTAAAACACACCAACACATCAATTATTCACCCCAACAACACCATATAACGAACCTACTGTTCAAATTACAATATAACATATTATAATGCAATTATGCAACTCAACACCATGCATGCGGTACCGACTCATTGGTTCATTCAATCGAACCTGGATAGATCACTTACGCTCCTCCTGAGACATGATCTATCCCCCACCATTCTCCACAAAGGAGTACGGATGAATCACTTACGCTCCTCCTGAGACATGATTCATCCCACCAAAACACCATGATATGCAAGACACCAATGCATAATTATTATATTCTGGCACGCTAAGTGCACACGATCCTCCTGATCATATCATCATACAACAATGCATATGTATAGATATATTACACCAACACCATATAAATCAATCAGATAGTAAACGAATTCATACTATCACACCGGATATAACTACGTCCCCCCCACTCGGGGATACACGATCCTACTGATCACTACACACATATACATTACTAATTGCTCACCAACAATATTAAGGGAAACGCGTACTATCCCCAAGTACACAAGTTATATCCCATACTCATCATTTTCACACTACAGCAAGGCTAGAAGGATCACACGAGACCAATTCAGACATCTCACCAAAAGTCTCTGAGGTTACTCAGAACCTCCCTAAACCAACACCTCAGCCTATACACCAAAATCAATAATTCATCAACATCAATCCACAATCACAAACATGCCAATAGATATTATACTTACCAATTATCCTATAATTTCTACTCTAGAACCGACATTACGGTACATTACCGACATTTCAGAGTCACTATGAATCTCACCAAGGTCCTAACCATAGTCATTAACGACGCTATAGGGAAACAACACATAACTTTTCCCAAAGCTATAATCACGGTCATTGCCAACACTACGGTAACAACACATAATCTCATCAGCTTTATATTCCTAGTTACTATCAACACTACAGTAACATCAACAATCCAACAAAATGGATCAATACTACAGTAACATCATCACCATATATATATATACCCCAAAATGCATCATCAGCATTCATCAATCCCCCAACATCAACAATAATCATAGCATGCCAATATAAAACTTTATATAACGATAAATTCCTACGGGGTTAAGGAATCCCCTCTACCCTATACATGTATAAACCATTCCCAATCAAATTTCTCCCCCCTTACCTTGACAATTGGTCGATCGATAGAATTCCTCCTAGAATTGGTCTCTTGGCCTTCTCCTTCCTCTTCCGTTCTTCGTTCCCTTTTTCCTTCGTTCTTTTTCACTTTCCTCGTTCTTTCCTCTTCTCTCTTTCTATCGCTCTTTTTTCTCAATTTTCTAAAATGTATCGTAACTCTCCTAACCCCTCATATTCTATTTCCCTTTTTAATTATTCTAATCCCAATAATAATAACTAATAAAATAATATAATATTAATAATCTTAATAATAATAATAATACTAATATAATCTTACTAATATTAATAATACCACATATTAATAATAATAATAATAATAATATTAATAATTCTAATAATAATAATAATGATAATAATAATAATAATCTTAATAATAATAATACTATTAATAATAACAATAATAATAATATTATTATCTCTCCAATAATCATAATAATACTTTTAATAATAATAATAATAATAACACTAATAATAATAATAGTAATAATAATAATAATAATAATAATAATATTATTATTATCACACCAATATCCCACGCCTATGGTAATCCCTTTCCTCTCCATTCCAACTTTTCTAATATCTCCTTGCTACCCCTTCATATTTCCTTCCTCACGGTTTCTATCGTGACTTTTCATATTTCCATTCTAACTTCCCAATAACCCTTTCACCTCTTATTTTACTTATTCCAACCACTAATATTCCCAATAATAATTCTAATAATAATAATTATAATAATCATTATAATAATAATAATATAATATAATATAATATAATACTATTATAATATTATAGTAATATTCAACATAATAATAATAATAGTGATACACCCAACAATAATTATAATTATAATAATAATAATATTATCACACCAATAATAATAATAATATTAATAAAAATAATATAATAATAATATAATAATACTAATATTATTATTTCACCAAAATAATAATAATATTAATAATAGTAACAAATATAATAAATATAATAATAATAATAACACCCCCACCAATGTTACTATTATTTTTATATTACTATATTTCACACCAAAATATCACCAATAGTCCTCCCACATTAGGGACACCCACCAAACATCATCAAATACACCCCCACCAAAGGGCACACCAACATATAATTTTTAAAATAATAATAAAGTGACTAAATAATTAAAATGGGTGTTACAGGTATGGCTTCTAATAGGTTCGGTGTCCGTACGAGGATGGGTATGTTTTATAATGAAAAGTTTCATTTCCGTACGAGGATGAGTATGTTTCGTAGTGAGAGTTTTGATTTCCAAACGAGGGAAGGGTATGATCCCTAAATAGGGAAATGTTTACGATTTCTGAACAAAGAAGAAAAAAGAATGTTTAGATTGTCGAACGAGGACGGGTATGATTTCTAAGGTGAAAAGATTAAGTCTTGATGTGGACAGGTTTGGTTACTCTTCATGTCAACAAAATAATGGTCTGACACGGACCATTTATCCCCAGGCAGTGGTGCAGTTTATTTCTGCAGTTGGCAAATTTCTGGGTTTATTGGTATTCAACCGTCTCGTACCTCGATTGTTTGAAGGTCGTTCGCTCTTCATCCAGTCGGGTCCAAGCCCCTTGAATAGGGGCAACACCCATGAGAGTAAATTATACCATAATCACAGGTTCCATTCACATATTTGAGAATCCTTTTAACTTGATTTATGTGACTTACCTTAGGGTTTACTTGATATCTGGCACATACACCAACTGCAAATGCAATATCAGGTCTGCTAGTTGTTAGATAAAACAAGCTTCTAATCATGCTTTTGTACAGGCTTTGATCCACACTAGTACCACTTTCATCTTTTGATAACTTTAGATGAGTGGGTGCAGGTGTTCTTTTGTGACCAGCATTGTCCATCCCAAACTTCTTGACTATGTTTTTGGTATATTTACTTTAGGAGATAAATATAGAATCTTCCATTTGCTTGACATGCAGTCCAAGGAAGTAGGTTAATTCACCACACATGCTCATTTCAAACTCAGGCTGCATGTGATTGACAAATTGTTTCACCATTTTGTCTGACATCCCTCCAAACACTATGTCATCTATATAGATGTGTGCAATCATGATTTTTCCACCTTCATCCTTTACAAAAAGGGTCTTGTCTATCCCTCCTTTTTTGTATCTGTTGGTGGTAAGAAATCCAGTTAGTCTCTCATACCAAGCTCTAGGAGCTTGCTTTAATCCATATAGTGCCTTCCTCAACTTGTATACATGGTCTATCAAGTTAGGATCCTCAAATCCCTTTGGTTGTTCCACATATACTTCCTCATTCAGATATTATTCAGAAAAGCATTCTTCACATCCATCTGGAATAGTTTAAATTTTAGGATGCATGCAATTCCTAACAACAGCCTGATTGACTCAAGTCTTGCAACTGGTGCAAAAGTTTCATCAAAATCAATTCCTTCAACTTGAGTATAACCCTGTGCCACTAATCTAGCCTTGTTTCTAGTTACAACTCATTGTTCATCAGACTTGTTCTTGTAAATCCACTTGGTTCCAATGATGTTTGTTCCTTTAGGCCTTGGAACCAATTCCAACACTTTATGCCTTTCAAACTATTCCAACTCATCTTGCATAGCCTTGGTCCAATATTCATCAGTTAAGGCCTCCTTTACATTTTTGGGTTCAATTTTGGATACAAAGCATGAATTTGAGATGATTTCTCTAGCTCGGGTCCTTACACCACTGGTGGGGTCTCCAATGATAAGATCTTTGGGATGATCTTACAGAATCCTCATAGAGGGATCTTTGTTGGGAGATTCTGATTCAAAATCTGGTTGTCCATTATGAACCTCTTCTGTATTGACCATGTCCTCAGCAGGTGTCTCAAGGAATGTTTTAACATCCTTAATGACATTGGTTTCTTCATGCTGATCATCAATTATAACATTAATGGATTCCATCAAGACTTTTGTTCTTGTGTTGTATACTCTATAAGCTCTGCGTTGATAGAGTATCCCAGGAAAATGCCTTCATCACTTTTGGGATCCATTTTCCTCCTTTGTTATTGTTACACCCCAAATTTTGACCCCTTAGATTCTCATTATCATTTTAGGAGCATACTCATGAAATTTCTAACCTTAACCCAGTGCAAGACTGTCTTTGTCAAATTGCAGATGAATCAGGGTTTCGTGCAGTCAAAATCAAAACTTCAGGGTTTGTGATTAGTCAATGTTTTGGGGTTCATTCAAATAGGAAACAAGGTCAAGGATATTACATAATGTCATTTGAGAAGCCAATGTGAGGTTGTTGCCCCAGAATTCAGAGCAGTACATTTCAGAGCACCTGATTAGGGTTTTGGACTAGTAAAAGTCAACCATAGTTTGACTTTGATGTTGGAAGGTGTTTAAATGGTGGGATTGTGATTCATGAAGTTCATATAGCCTAATAAAGTTCATCCAAGAAGTTTCAAGGTCTCAGGAGGCCCAGAATGTCAACATGCGACTCGGTAATCACCGATCGGTCGTACGGTTGACCGAAAAGTCAACTCTCAAACTTTTATGAATTGGACTTCAAGTTGTGAAACAAAGTTGTTCCTTATGTCATGTGGGACTTGCATATCAATTTTCATGACCATTGGATCAAGGATGAAGGAGTAATCGAAAAATCGGGAAATTAGGGTTTTTGAAAAGGGCTAAACCATAACTCCTTAACCACACATCCAATTGAGTTGGTTCAAAGCTCATTTGGAAGCTCTTGACAAGTCCTACAAAAGTCCCTAAGTGGTCCATGATCAGAAAATGCATAGATTTTGAGTTATGGTCAAATTCATTTCAAGAGGGGGAAAAGACTTGGAAATTTTCATTTTTTAAGCTCATTTTTTAGCAACTTTGGAGGGCTTTTTGGCCAAGTTACTTTGAGAAATTGAAACTCATGAAAACATGAATGCTTTAGAACTATGTGAGGGCTTTCTAAAAAGTACTAGCACATCTCAAGAGGAGTTGTGAGCATAAAGTTACATGTGTTCAAAGTTAGGGGTTTCACACTTTAGTCCCACATTGTCCATTTTTGCAAAATCACTTATTTCATCAAATTTGCCAATTTTAATTGATCAAACATGTTGTATCTGGTATGTGAGGAGTGTGTGGCATGAGAAACCCAAGAGTTATGCAGAAAAATCCAAAGAAAGAGGCTTGTGCATATTGCCTTGCAAGTGGTGCAACTTGCATTTCAAAAGTGAAAAGTGAAGCATGAGGTGTAAAGCTAGCTCTGAACCAGCCTCACTCCTACACTTCTAGCCTGATATTAACCTCAGAAACCCATCAATTTTATTGACTAATGAGCTTGGATTATCAGCCAAGAAAACCCTCCTAGGGAGGTTTTCTCCAAAATATCCAAAACCTTTCTTCAAAATGAAGAAAGCTTCAAACCAGCCCCTCACTCTCACTTGCCTATAAAAGGAGGCCTTCCTCACCTCATTTTGATCATCAACAACATTCTAAAACTAGAAGAAAACCTTTGTCCTTTCTATTTCCATTTCTTGCTTCAAAATCACAAATCTCACTTTTCACAAAAACCACCAAAATGCTGTCTTGCTACCAAGGCTGCCAAAACCATTTCCCTACATTCCAACACCCCAACAACCATCCACACACTCAAAAAATATGGTATAGAAGGTATCTAGACCATTAAACCACCCAAAAACTTCACAAATCAAAAAGTCAATTTCATCACTAAACTCCTTTGACCAAAAGCTACAAAACTTGCCATATCTTGTTCCATATATTTTCTTGGCATTTCAATCATCCTAAAACCTCTCATATGATGTTTCTCAACTGTTCAAAGTGCTAGAAATCATTGTAGGGTCATATTTCTTCATTTGGCATCATAGTTGCATTTTGTTTAAAAGTGAAGAAAAGAGTCAAGGCAAGAAAGAAGATTGAAGTTCTCTAGTTTTCTTGGCTACTCTAGCTTGTTCAACAAGGTCTACAAGAGGTATGTAACTTGTAAATATTATCTCTTGCATCATTTTCCATACTTTTGGCATTTTTGAGCATCATGGTGAAATTTGAGCTATGGATTTTGGTGATTCTTCATAACATTTGCTTCTTGATGAGTATAAGGTTATGATGAGCCTTAACATGTGTGTTAAACCTGTTCATGTCATGTTTTAAGTTTGGTTATGTTGAGTTTGCTGATATACTACCAAAACAGTTTTGGAATGAAATTGCTAGGTCATGATTTCTTGCTTTTACATGAGTTTAGTTGCTTTTTGCTGCTATTGATTTTATGGTGTTTTGCTACACTTATGCTCTTGAGTGCTATCTTTAGTTTGCCTCAACCTAGAAACCTAACATTAGGTTACTAGCAACACTTTTTGCATGGTCATTTCTCATGAAGCAGGGTTGCACCTAGTGGCCCAGATTTACCAACCAGAGTTTGCTTGAGTTAGCAAACTTGTAACCAATTTGCTGTGCACACACCATACCACTCCATATTTGGTTCAGCTCTTGTTAAGGGATACTGTTGTTTCTTTTAACATTCAAAGCATGATAAACTGAAGTAAGACTTAAGAATCATTGTGTAATTAAATTCACTTTATGCTAGAGCTTGAAACTAAAGGTCATAGTATGAATCATGCATATGAAATAGGTACTAGTTTATGTTTGGCCTGAACATGAATTGATTGAGATTTTAAACTTTGAAATGGCATCAAAAACCTGTCTTGCAACTGTCATAGCCTTAAGACATCATCATCATTTGAGCAAGACAATTCCAGCTGCATTGCCTTAATTAATCTACTGTGACATTGCTGTCAAAAGAGGGATCAAGGGTGTTGAAAGTCATTTTTAGTACAGGTTGTGGAAAATTGGTTCTTATTACTTGGACATGCTTGATTTCATATTTGAAAAGTGTGTATGTGTTTACTTTGGCTTGTTGGTGCATAAAACTTGATTCACATATTTTTCATGTTCACTTCACATACATCAAGCAACTGTCATGACACTTTCCACATGGGGTTGTTATTCCTCAAAATCTCTTTTCTAACACTTCATACTCATTATTTGAAAGTTGTTAGCATCATCATTTGGCTTTGAAACAACTGTCATGAGTTTCTCATTTCAAAAATGCATTTTCAACATCACACTTGCAACTACCATGTCATTTCCATTTCTGCTTGTGTTTTGTTTAAAATAACTGTTAGAATTCATCAAATATATCATGTATAACATGTTCATGCTTCTACTTAAGAGAAATAACAGTTAGACCATGTGGTAGGAATCATGATGCATTTTTCAAAACATCATCAAGCAACTGAAATGTTAATTTTTTCACACAAGCTTGCTTGGCATCAAATTCATACTGAAGTGCTTTATACTTATCATTTGTGAGCTGTTGACATAGATTTCCTGCTGCAAATCTGGCTGTTATGAGATTTGATCTTTTCAAAATGCATTTTTCATGAAATGACTACATGACATACCATTTTTTGAACCTGTGTGCATTTAGCATATTTTGAGTGATAGAATCATCCTTCATCATGAATGTGAACTGTTAGAAGCATTGTTTTGGATTGAGAAAGGTTGTTACAAGTTTCATACCTCAAAATGCATTCTTTGAACACATCAAGCAACTCACATGTCACTTTTTGCATAAGAATGTTTTTCCTCAAAACCATTATTGAAACACTTCATACACCTCATTTGTGAACTGTTGACATGATTCTTTTGCATTAAAACAAGCTGTCACAAATTCCACACCACAAAATGCACTTTTCAAAAACACATCATTCACCTCATATGTCACTTTTTTCATAAGAATGTTTTTTCATCAAAACCACATTTTGAACACTTCGTACCAGTCATTTAGAAGATGCTTGCATGATCATTTGGTAGCAAAACAAACTGTCCTGAGTTTTTCACTTCAAAATGCATTTTTCACCAAAATTGTGCATTTAACATACCACTTTCACAAACTATTGGCATTGAACATATTTGAAGGTTTAGATTCATTCTACATAACTTGTGTGGTCTGTGTGTGTGTTTGTTTTGGATTGAAAATGATTGAATCAAGTGGCTCACACCAAAATGCATCACATGACACCAACATGAACCTACCATCGGGTTTTTTTATCAGAGGGAGAATTTGAAAAATCTAAAAGAGCCATTTTATTCCTTGTTTGATTCTACCTCATTTACATTTAAATTTTGTTAAAAAAGGATAAGAATTGAGAGAGTTATGGTACAAAACGTAGATCCTTGATTTGTGTTGTTTTTGCCCAGCCATAGAAAGAAAACTACCCTTATTAATTAAAGGGGGGGCATCAATCAATGGATGTATAGCCACCCCAGTGGTAAGACCATATTGCCAAAAGCGCCTTTCACCCCATGTTCCTGAGTTCGACCCCTGAGGAGGGCAACTCTTTTGTATTTTTTTGCTATTTTTCATTCAAACTTCAAAAAATTGTATCTCTCTCATTTTTTATCGTTTTTCGCCCGTTCTTTTTTCATCGTGTTCATATTTGTATCTACTTCATGCCATGTATTTTATTTTCATGTTTTCCTATTTTATCCCCCTTTTTGACTATGTACGATTTAAGTGCGTTTCGCGTCTGTTTACGCATTTGCAGATGAATTTTTATGTGGTTCCACTTGGATTTGTTTGTGAAATTTGTTCGTATTCATGTCCATACATGTTAGTTAACATGATAGGATTTTTATTTTGAGTTATAACTATGTTCATCTCATCCCACCTGTTGACTGTATTTGAATGCGATCTGTCGTTACAGTTCTCGTCATTTTTCATCTCTGTTAATTATTATCAATGTGCTTTCATCCTTATTATTGCATATATTTATTTAATTGGTTGTTACCATGAAGAATGTTTTGTTATGTTATTACCTTTCCCTCTTATTTTTTTCCCCCAAGTTATGAGGCTTGTCAGCTCTCACCCAATTGCTTCCCCAGTTTCCCTCCAAAGGAAGGTCTGTTCACTTGACCCTCATGTCAAGAATAATTCATTCACCCTCCCTTGACTTTGTTAAGTCATTTTAACCTTAGCTTAGAAACCATTAGACTTTTATTTGAGTCTAAGAGACCCACCTGTACTAGGAGTGTTCTTCAACTAGAACCCTAGGAAAGAGTTCGTCAACTCTGTGTAAGAATCATCGTCATGATTTCTTACTTCCCCCTTTGAATATTACAACTTAGACTAGGGAGTTTTGTCAAACTCCACAAAAACATTGTCATGTTTTTTCCCCTTGAACCTTGACCATAATCAAGTGTTCTTTATCCCTTGTGAGGTGAACTACGATTGCTCTGATTCTATCCTAGTTAGGATACGTAGGCAGAAGATGCGACGTCTTTGCGAGCAAATTTAGTGTATATAATTTTAGGTTTCAACTCATATCTTTTCCCAATCCATAGTACATATTTCACACTTAGCAAGCAATCAAACAAAAGGTTCCTGTAGAG
Source organism: Lathyrus sativus (assembly GCA_963859935.3). Taxonomy (NCBI): domain Eukaryota; kingdom Viridiplantae; phylum Streptophyta; class Magnoliopsida; order Fabales; family Fabaceae; genus Lathyrus; species Lathyrus sativus. The sequence goes on along the minus strand of OZ012736.1, from coordinate 304,109,432 downwards.
TACTACAGATATTTAGGGTGCTAACACCTTCCCTAGATGTAACCAACCCCCGATCCTCGAATCTCTTAAGCGTTGTCGTTACATCACGAAAAAGGTTTTTCTCTCTTTAGAACTATCCTTTGGATAAAATAAAGTCCGGTTGTAAAAAGAAATAAGATTCAAGTTAACCAATAGCTTGATATCCAATTTTCACCGCAACAGAAATGGCGACTTCACTGGGGATGATACAGTTGATTTGAGGGTTTAGCCTATCTTGTTTGAATACTTGCTCATTTGTGAATACTTGTAAATATGTACATATGTGCTGTGTTGGTTCTTGGGAACTTTGAATGGTGAGACGACACTTAACCCGTGTTTGAGCGTACTTATGATAGGATGGTGGTATATTTAAAGAGACTTATAGGGAGTTGATTCCCGACCAAGTTGACTTGAGAAAACCACCACTCAGTAGAGGCCCTTCTGAGAGTTAGTATTGTTGATCGAGTATTCGTGAAAACAATGCTACTTTCTACATAGGATCCCGTGATACTGAGGACCTTTAGATTACCTTTTTCCCCACTATGGCTTTATTAGGATGTAGTGCGATGACTATAAGGAAGTAATTCCAAAGTAGTTGATACGCGATACTACACTTGGACGAGACTCTCTTGAGAATATTATCGACCACCAAGTATTTGGGAAATTGATAATATCCGAAAGATGGGTCGAGGACTCCGGGAACTCTTCTAGAACCTCGTTCTGCAGTTGTGAAAAACTTAGTACATACCTTTGGGGTGGGTAGACCTTGACTCCTTACTCATGTTCTCCAAACCAAACCCTTTATCTGTTTTTATCCATGTGTATATGTGAATTTGTGCTTACCTGTGTTTGTGCATTCATGCATTCATGAACATCATATCATAAAAGTTTCATGGAACTCGGATCTCTTGTTTGTAAACATTAGGATCATCATGGACAGTGAAAAAAAGAAAACCATGAAGTACACTTACAAAAGTCCTAATTTGGATGACATAGAAAGGTTAAGCACTCTGATAACGGATCTAGAAGGATTCAAGAGCAGGTATGGGAACTTATTGTCATTGTTGAGGGTAAAAAGGAAGATGGATCTGGGACTTCTCTCCACACTCCTCCAGTTTTATGATCCACTCTATCATTGTTTCACTTTCCCTGATTATCAGCTGGTACCTACACATGAGGAATATTCTTTCTTGATTGGTTTACCTATCCTTGAAGACTCTCCTTTTCCAATCGTGGAGAAGGACCCTAAGAAGGAAGAAATTGCTAAAGCTACACGCTTGGGATTGGGGGATATTCAGAAAAATATGGTTACTAAGGGAGGAGTCTTTGGGTTGACTGCAGAGTTCTTGGTTGGAAAAGTACAATATTATGCTGATGATTTGAGTATGGATGCATTTGAAGCCATTCTTGCCTTGCTCATTTACGGGATCTTCTTGCTTCCAAGCTTTGATAATTTTGTGGATCTCAACGCCATCAAGATATTCTTGAAGAAAAACCCTGTGCCTACTTTACTAGCCGATGCATATCATTCTGTTCACTTGAGAAATCTGCATAAAGGAGGAATGATTGTCTGTTGTGTCCTGTTGTTGTATAAATGGTTTATTTCTCACTTACCTAAGGCTCATGCTTTTTGGAAGGAAGGTTGGTGGTCTCAAAAGGTTATGGCTCTTACTCACTCTGATATTGATTGGTACAACCGTAGTTACGATGGAATAAGAATCATTGACAGTTGTGGAAGCTTTGGTAACGTACCTCTTCTGGGTACAGGTGGAGGAATCAGTTATAACCCTGTTCTCGCTCGCCGTCAACTTGGATATCCTTTGAAAGACAAACCAAACAGCGCTCATGTGGAGAATATTTTCTTTAAGGGAAGTTCAGAATTAAAGGGGGAAATTCTAAAAGCTTGGGGACATGTACACAGGAAAGGAAAGGAAGACTTGGGGAAACCTAATTGCATCTCTCTCGAGCCTTATTTACAATGGGTGCGAAAGACAGCTATTCAGCTGAAGATGCCTTATTCTCAGCAGAAACCCCTGGCTTTAGAAGAGGAACACACAATGATCTTTATGTCTGAAGAGGAGAAATTAAAGATTGCTTTGAGGAAGTCACAACAAACTGAGATAGCCTGGAAATACAAGTACCAAGTGGCCCTGGAAGAAAATGATGAACTTCGTAGACAATTACAGGTGAAAGATGAAGAAATGAATGCTTATAAGAAGAGGAAGACACAGAAAGGCTTACCTTCTTCCAGCTTCCAGCCAACTCCATGGAAACTAGTCATGGACAAACTCGTTCTCGAGAAGACTCAGATGGAAGAAGAAATCAAGAAACTCAAAGCAAAAGAATACTTCTATTTAGAATACTGTCAGCCTTATATTTAGGACTTTTGTAAAATGTACTAGATATTTTGTAATCAAATCTTGAAAATCAATGAAATGAAATGATGTTTTGATCTGAGTTCCATGAAACCTTTGCATTTGCATTTTCATTAATTAATCATTCAAGGAACTAAAGATTGTTTTGCAGATATTATAGGATGGATTCTAGAAAGAAAGAAGAGGTTGTGTTCCAAAGACCAAGATTGGAGAACTTAAAGAAACTGGTAAGTTTAGTAGAAGACCCCGAGGCATTCAGAGAGAAACATGGGAATATGCTGTCTTTGCTAGAAGTTCAAGTGTATGAAGAGATGTTATCCGCATTCGTGCAATTCTATGATTCAACCTATCATTGTTTCACATTTCCAGATTATCAGTTGCTACCAACTTTGGAAGAATATTCCGCCCTAATGGGAATAGGCGTCACTCCTAGCCAATTTTCTGGAAGAGAGGGGACTCCTAATGAAAGAGCAGTTGCGGAGGCCGCGTATTTGGAAGTGGACGAGGTACGATCTCATATGAGTGCTAAAGAAGGGTTGTATGGATTTTCAGCTATGTTCCTATATGAAAAAGCTCAGAGTTATGCCTTGTCAAAAAATACTGAAGCATTTGAGGCCATCCTGGTTTTACTCATTTACGGACTGTTTCTATTCCCGACTGCTAGTGATTTTGTGGACGCAAATGCAATCAATCTTTTCTTGATCAAAAATCCTGTACCTACCTTGCTGGCTGACACTTACTTTACCCTCCATTGAAGGAACCGTTATGGAGTTGGACGAATTGAATGTTGCACCGTTCTCCTGCACAAGTGGTTTATTTCGCACTTGTCAGAAATTCCAGCCATCTGGGATAAGCAAAATGGGCTCTCCTGGACAGAAAAGCTGCTATTACTCAAACACTCAGATATTAAGTGGTATGACCCTATGTATGGAGGAATTGCCATGATCTGAAGCTGTGGAGATTTTCCGAATGTGCCGCTTATCAGCGTCAATGGTTGCATCAGCTATAATCCTATTCTGGCTCGCCGACAGTTGGGGCGCCCCATGGAAGAGGAACCATACCCAGACTTTTTGAGAAGATTTTACTTGGAAGAAGGGAAGAATCCCGCTTACAGGGCTCGAATTGTGTATGCCTGGTGTTATGTCCACACAAGGGGAGTAACTGCCCTAGGTCCCCACGACACTACTGTTTCAGAATCTTACCTATCATGGGTAAGAGAAGCGGCAATGAAGATGTTCTATACTCGCTTTGAGCCTGACTCACCCAAGCCTACTCTCGTAGAAGAATTGAAAGCTGCTTTGGCAAAAGCTGAGAAAGAAGGAAAAACATGGAGAGATAAGTATTTCAAGGCTATGCAAGAGAAGGAAGAACTTCAAGAATTGATCCGTCAAGGTGGAAGGAGAAGTCAGCCAGAAGACGAAGGGCCATCCAACCAGAAGATTTAGAATCCTTTTGTTTTCTATTTCATTTCATCATATATTTTGTATTAAAGACTTGTATTTCAGTATTCAGAATGGTTGTCGTAAAACTCTCGGTTATTAATCTATGAGAACTTTTGAATTTGCTTATCTCCCCATTGTTATAATTTTTTGCAAATATTTCTTTGGATTCCTTGAATGATTAATTTTGCATTGTTGCATTTTACATTCATAAGCATTGTATGTGCATGTTCTTGTGTTGTGTCTCATCTCGCTGTCTTGTCTCCAGAAAGAATCACACTGAACCGCCAACACCGATACAACACCTGAGCCCAAGCTCGCCTAAGAATGGAGGGACCGAATTTGGATGTGGACAGAATCGACAATGAACTTGGAGAGTTACGAGGAGGCATGGGACAAATCAAGGAAGCCTTACAAGTCATTCGTGCAATGTTGGACACTCAAGCCACTGTTGTTTCTGAGATCACTGGCATAGCTGTAGAGCCGATCCCAACGGTAGTCACTGTTTCAAATGTTCCACCCTATGGTTTGACACCTGGATTTGTACCTCCACCAATAGTCAATCAACAAGCGGTTCCTTTAGGGCCAGAAATTCATCAAGCTATCACTACTTACACTCAGCCTTCTGTTCAGGTTCAAGCGCGCCCTGTTTTTCATAATCCTCCACCAGTGTACGAAGGTCTTGATGGGTATGAAGAAGAAAGCGGACGACATGATAAGTTGAAAGAAAGTGTCGAAACTATCGGAAGAAAGGTCCGAGCAATGGAAGGGAACGATATCTTTGGTACTGACGCCCGAGATATGTGTCTAGTATCCGGATTGGTGATTCCACCCAAGTTTAAAGTTACAAATTTCGACCAATATTCTGGTGCAACCTGTCCTCGCACACATCTAATCATGTATTATCGAAGAATGGCTGCGTACGTCGAAGACGACAAGTTAATGATCCACTGTTTCCAAGATAGTTTGAAAGGGGCTACGGCCAAGTGGTATTTAAGTTTAGACCAATCAAGGATTCACAATTTCCAAGACTTGGCTGACGCTTTTATGAAGCACTATAAGTACAACATGGATATGGCCCCGGATAGAAGACAATTGTTAAGTATGTCACAAGAGAAGTACAGAATCATTTAAAGAGTACGCGCAACGGTGGAGAGAGACAGCATCTCAGGTGGAACCTCCTCTGAATGAAAAAGAATTAATAAACTGGTTTGTTGACACAGTAAGACCAGAGTTTTATGAAAAGATGATCAGTAGTTTGTCCGCAAGTTTTTCTGGTATCGTAGCCGTGGGAGTAAGAGTAGAATTGGGAATGAAGAACGGGAAGGTATCCAGCAACACCAGCAGTTCCAGTAACAGCAATGTCAAGAAGGTTAGCAGTGGTTTTCACAAAAAGCGAGAAGGTGAGACAAATGCGATAATGGGAAGAAGGAATCGTATTTTGACACCACCGTATCAGCATTACCAGCAGCCTCAACAAGGGTTTTTTCAGCAAGTTCAGCCAAATTATGCTCAGCAAATTCAGCAACAACGACCAGTAAATCCGGTACAGTATGCCCAACAACAATATGTGGCAGCTGTAGCCCCAACATTTAACCATCCTGGCCCAAGTTATCAGTCAGGGCAGCCAGCGCCCGCATATCAACCAAATCAACAAGGGTATCAACGAGCGCCCAACACTCCGCCTTATCAACAAAACCATCAGCAGAGAGTTCAACAACCCAGACAGAATTATCAAAACCGGAGGCCAACCACAAAACCTCCACTTCCACAAATACCAATGACATACACAGAATTATACCCTTCTTTAGTTCACCAAGGTTTGATAACAACAAGGCCACTGAATCCAGATACAATATCTCCCCATTACAACCCAAATGCTCACTGTGCTTTTCACGAGGGTGCCGCTGGCCACGACCTAGAAGGGTGCTTTGCTTTGAAACATCTTGTGAGAGAATTGATGGAGAAGAAAATCTTGTCTTTTGATGATGTACCACCCAATGTTAAAAGTAATCCACTACCAAATCACTGAGGGGTCAATGCAATAGAAGGGTCAGATGAGAAGATAATCGATGATGTGACGAAGGTCAGAACGCCGTTGAAAACATTACACGAGAAGTTGTCAAAAGTAGGGTTGTTTGAAAGCATTCATAATAACTGCAAAGAATGTTCTGTTGATTCTAGTGGGTGTGATGTGATACGAAAGGATATACAAAGATTGATGAATGAGGGGATATTGCAAGTATGTAGTCCATTGAGGAAAGAAGAAGTCTCTATGATTGAGCCCGTTTTTGATCTGTCCAAGAGAAAAGATAAAGTTTCGGTATTCAACAAAAGTGTGAAGCCTATCTTCAACAAAACTGCTATGGGTCAGCCTCGACCAATTGTAATCCAAAAACCAAGACCATTTCCTTATGATGACACAAAGGCCGTTCCGTGGAAATACAACGCGACTGTGATAGACCAAGAATCAAGAAGGGTTGTTCAGACAGATGATCAGATGGATGTAACAAACATTGCAGGCACTAGCAAAATGACCCGTAGTGGTCGGATCTATCAACCGAAAGTGGCAGTAGCTATTCCCAAAGAAGATACTCCCGCCACGATAAACAAAGAAAGAGAAACTCCGAGCACAGAAGAAGAAAATGATGAGGAATTTTTGAGAATTATTCGAAGAAGTGATTACAAAGTGATAGATCAGCTTCATTAGACGCCATCAAAAATATCAATCTTATCACTCTTGATAAATTCTCCGGCTCACAGGGAAGCATTACAAAAAGTATTGAGACAGGCCCATGTAACGAAAGATATTTCTCTCGGTCAGTTTGATTCGGTAGTGGCTAACATCACAGGATGCAACACGTTGAGTTTTAGTGATGTTGAATTGCTAAAAGAAAGACATAATCATAACCGTGCGCTGCACATCTCTATCAAATGCCAAGAAGACACTCTGGCCCGAGTACTGGTCGACATAGGATCCTCATTAAATGTACTACCCGCAAGGTCACTCGCCAGATCAGCATATGTAGGGGCAGAGATGAAGCCGACATCATTGATTGTAAAAGCTTTCGATGGTTCAAGAAGAACGGTTATTGGTGAAATAGAGTTACCGATTTTGGTGGGACCCCATGAGTTCAACATTGTGTTTCAAGTGATGGACATTAATCAGGCTTACAGTTGTTTATTAGGACGTCCTTGGATCCATGAGGCTGGGGCAGTGACTTCCACCCTGCATCAGAGAATGAAGTTCGTAGTAAATGATAAACTGGTAATTGTACATGGTGAAGAATAACTAATGGTTAGCAATCTGTCATCATTCCGATACATTGAAGCAGATGAAGGTGCGTTAGAAACCTCCTTTCAGGCACTTGAGATAGTTAATGCAGTGATATTGGAAGAAACAGTGGCTAAGAGTGGTTCGTCTTTTGCATCCGCTCAGAGCATCAAGTCTACGCTAGAGGAAGGCACTCCTGCAGGCTGGGGAGAGGTTATTGAGGTAAAACCAAAGATGGATCGCCAAGGGTTGGGTTACAAACCAACTCATGATAAAGCATCGGCACATGACGAAGGTCGTCCAAAGACTATACAAGAAGTATTCATCAGTGGAGGTTTCCAAGTCAGTGTTGTGGAAGAAGATTTTAAAGATGAAGACCTGGAGCATTTAGTATATCATTGCAACACTGCCTTGAGCAACTGGGAAGCAATTGAGATTCCTTTGGTTTTTCCTGAGTCAAAGTAATTTGTTTGTCTTTCGTTTCTTGTTTTTGTTGTTTTTGTTTTAAATCTCCATAGCCATGCCCAAGGCTATAGGAATGTTTTGTAAGGGCCCCAAGCTTTCAAGAAAATCAATGAAAAATGAACTATTTTGTTAATTTCCTTGTGTTATTGCCTTTACTGCTTTTGCTTTCATTTTAAACGAAAAATGGCAATCTTAAAAAACCAAAACGTTCTTTCTCTGTTATGTGCTGCATTTGTCTTTGTGTGTTTTAATAAAATAAGACATTCCAACGTGCAGCGATGTCCTAAAACCCATTAAATCCTATGACTTTGCATTCCCTCCAGACTTTGATTCACCAATATACCAAGTGGAAGATGAGGATGAAGATTTTGAAATCCCTTATGAACTGGTAAAACTGGCACACCATGAGCATGCAGAGCTTCAACCCTACAAGGAACAGGTGGAAGTCATTAATCTTGGCACCAGAGAAAACAAGAAAGAAGTCAAGATTGGGGCAGCTCTAGGGGCAGAAGTCAAGCAGCAACTAGAAGAACTTTTGAAAGAATATGTGGATGTATTTGCTTGGTCCTACCAGGATATGACGGGTCTAGACACTGACATAGTAGTTCACAAATTACCGCTTCGACCAGAATGCCCACCGGTTAAGCAAAAGCTCCGAAGAACAAGACCTGACATGGCTCTCAAAATTCGAGATGAGGTGAAAAAACAGATAGATGCAGGTTTCTTAGCAATCTCCAAATACCTTGAGTGGGTAGCCAACATTGTTCCTGTGCCGAAGAAAGATGGGAAAGTTAGAATGTGCGTGGATTATCAAGATCTAAATAAAGCCAGTCCAAGGGATGACTTTCCACTGCCACATATTGACACCTTGGTAGACAACACAACCTGTTTTGAAGTATTCTCTTTTATGGATGGTTTCTCCGGGTACAATCAAATCAAAATGGACCCAGATGATATGGAGAAAACTACATTCATCACTCCTTGGGGAACCTATTGTTACAAAGTTATGCCATTTGGGTTGAAAAATGCAGGTGCTACGTATCAAAGGGACATGGTAACTTTATTTCATGATATGATGCACAAGGAGATAGAAGTATATGTTGATGATATGATAGCCAAATCTAAAAGCGAGGAGGACCATTTGGAACATCTTTTGAAATTGTTTAAGAGACTCAGAAAATATCAGTTGAGACTAAATCCACCCAAGTGTACCTTTGGGGTATGATCTGGGAAATTACTCGGTTTCATTGTTAGTCACCGAGGGATTGAAGTAGATCCAGACAAAGTCCGAGCCATTCAAGACATGCCAGCTCCACAAACAAAAAGCAAGTCAGAGGTTTTCTTGGAAGACTGAACTACATATCCAGATTTATTTCCAATATGACTCCCACTTGCGAGCCCATCTTCAAATTATTATGCAAGGACCAGACAGTTGTTTGGAATTCAGATTGTCAGCAAGCATTTGATAAGATCAAGGGTTACCTACAAGAGCCTCTGATCTTAATACCTCCTGTTCCAGGAAGACCTCTCTTCATGTATCTGACAGTGCTGGAAAATTCAATGGGTTGTGTGTTAGGTCAGCAGGATGAGTCCGGACGGAAAGAACATGCCATCTATTATTTGAGTAAGAAGTTTACTGATTGTGAAGGCCGATATTCACTTCTGGAGAAAACTTGTTGTGCTTTGGCATGGGCAGCCAAACGTTTGAGGCAGTACATGATTTGTCATACCACTTTGTTGATTTCAAAAATGGATCCAATAAAATATATTTTTGAGAAGCCTGCTTAGACTGGAAGACTCGCCCGTTGGCATATGTTGTTATCCGAATATGACATCCAGTACGTAGCTCAGAAGTCTATCAAGGATAGTATTTTGTCAGAATACCTTGCAGATCAACCAATGGAAGATTATGAGCCTCTCAAATTTGACTTCCCAGATGAAGACATTATGTTGGTAAAAGATTGTGAAGAGCCAAGTTCTGATGAGATTCCGCCAGAAGGTCTTTGGTGGAAAATGATGTTCGATGGTTCCTCCAACTACAGTGGGCACGGTGTAGGTGCCGTTTTAATGAATCCGGAAGGTGGTTACACTCCATTCACAGCCAGATTGGATTTTGACTGTACAAACAATATCGCTGAATATGAAGCTTGCATTCTCGGCCTCGAGGCAGCTATCGACCTCAAAATCAAACTTCTTGAAGTCAGTGGGGATTCAGCTTTGGTTATTTATCAGGTTACTGGAGAATGGGAAACTAGACATGAAAACTTGATTCCTTATAGAGCCTATATTATCAAAATGATGGAGTATTTTGATGAAATCACTTTCAAGCATGTCCCGAGATCTGAAAATCACATTGCCGATGCCTTAGCCATGTTAGCATTAATGTGGAAAGTAAGGGATGATAATGACGCCACTCTCATCAGAATTGAACGCAAGACTGAGCCCGCCTACTGTCAAATGATTGAAGAAGAGACTGATGATAAACCACGGTTCTATGACATTAAGAATTACCTGTTGAAACAAGAGTACCTAGCAGATGCTACGTCACTTGACAAGAAAACTCTTAGACGATTAGCATCCAAGTTCTTTCTCAGCAATGATGTACTTTACAAAAGGAAACATGATATGGTCCTGCTTAGATGTGTTGACCGACGAGAAGCAGAGTTGTTAATGCAAGATGTTCACGAAGGAATGTTCGGTACTCATGCAAATGGATATGCTATGTCTGACAAGATTTTGAGTGCTGGTTATTATTGGTTGACCTTGGAAACTGACTGCATTCAATATGCCAGAAAGTGTCACAAATGTCAGATTTATGCAGACAAGATGCATGTACCTCCAACGTTGCTAAATGTGTTGTCATCACCATGGCCTTTTTCTATGTGGGGCATCGATATGATTGGGGCAATTGAACCAAAAGCTTCTAATGGACACCGATTTATTCTGGTTGCTATTGACTATTTCACAAAGTGGGTTGAAGCTGCATCTTACACTAATGTTACTCGGCAAGTGGTGGTCCGTTTCATAAAAAAGGAAATTATCTGTCGTTACGGAATTCCAAGCCGAATCATAACAGACAATGGTACCAATTTGAACAACAAAGTCATGAAAGAGTTGTGCGATAACTTCAAAATTGAACATCACAATTCTTCTCCCTATCGTTCCAAAATGAATGGAGTTGTAGAAGCTGCAAATAAAAACATCAAAAAGATTCTGCAAAAGATGGTGAAAACTTACAACGATTGGCATGAGATGCTGCCATTCGCCTTGCATGGATACAGAACGTCTGTCCGAACCTCAACAGGGGCAACCCCTTTTTCTTTGGTATACGGAATGGATGCAATACTTCCCATCGAGGTTGAGATACCTTCTTTGAGAGTCATAATGGAAACTAAGCTTGAAGAAGCAGAATGGGTGAGAGAAAGGTTTGATCAGCTGAATCTTATCGACGAAAAACGCATGTCTGCGATGGGTCATGGTCAGTTATATCAGAAGATGATCAAGAGAGCTTTTGACAAGAAAGTTCGTGTCCGAGAATTCCGCAAAGGGGAACTTGTACTCAAAAAGATTTTACCAGTTCACAAAGATGCACGGGGAAAGTGGATGCCCAACTATGACGGCCCGTTTGTTGGGAAAACACTCTTCTCAGGAGGCTCATTAATTCTCACGACCATGGATGGAGAACAGCTTACTCATCCAGTGAATTCTGATGCAGTACGAAAATATTACGCCTAAAAAGAGCCCGATAAGTCGAAAACTCACAAGAACGACTTATGCAAAAGTTAGGGTTGAAAAAAAAAATGAAAAAAAAAGAAAAGAAAAGAGAAAAAAGAAAAAGAAAAGGAAAGCTCGCTAAGTTGAAAACCTGAAAGGGCGGCTTAGGCAAAAAAGAGCGTCCCGGTGGATTGAAAACCCGAAAGGGCGGTCCAGGCAAAAGTTAGGGACAAAGGCGTTTCACTGCATCAGAAGAGTTGTCACTACTTCAAAAAGGTTGTCACCATTACGGAAGATTGTATAGCAGATCCACTTCCAACTGCTCTCGTCAGAAGCAAGGATTTGGGGGATTTTAGTCTTTAGGAATGGATGGTCATGGGATTCAATGTAACCTTATCCGCGTTGCCATTTGTAAAAATTTCTATGGAATTTTGTCATTTGCAAGATTTCATTCTTGAATAAATCAGTTTTGAGCCATTCCTTCCTTTGCAAAATTATCATTTCCTTTATTTTCTTGTTATGCAAAATATTGTTCGTTGATCAATGAAAATTTTTGAAAGCATTAGGGTCAAATTATTTGAAACTTGAAAAGATTGACAAACATAAAAACTCCAGCTCATGGAAATTCGAGGAAAATCATACTTCCCCGAAACCTCAGGGTAGCGAAAGCTTTGATATGCGATCCGATTACATTCCCCATTGAAATGTAAACAGGTCGAACTGCCGTTTCTCCTTTGGTCATGTGTAGGTGTCAAACCTGGAAGACTATTTCTCAAAGAACCACTTATGATAATATAACGACCGGTCCCCAGTAGAAGATTTCTGAGCATTGTGTTTTGAATTTACTTTGTCATCTCTGAATAACTTGATTAAAGTTCTGTTCCCATATTGAGAGTGGATCTAGTTGTCAAAGACTGCATACACCTTTTCAGCCAGGGTTCAGTGTGATTCATTCGGTCTCTCAAGTTCAGAGTGCCATCTTCTGATTCCCCGTGAAATTCTAATCACTGCTAGTGAAATTCTATTTAAAGTCCTATTGTAACGGGCCTTGTTTTAAAAGCCAGTCGTCATTGGTATTATTTTGGGTTGTTACCTTATTTTCCTTTGAACCAGTCGTAACTGGCATTGGCTTAAATTCCACTCGTCGGTATCCTTGTTTCGGTTGTCACCACCTTTTTTCCTTTGAATTCCCCAGTCGTGACTGGTTGTGTCCGAAATCCAATCATCATTGGTATTCTTTTGGGTCGTTACCCTATTTTTTTCTTTGAACCAGTCGTAACTGGCGTTGTCTTAACCCCACTTGTTATTACCTTTTGGTTCGGTTGTTACCAACCTTTTCCCTCTGAAGTCTAGTCGTCACTAGCAAATCCCCTGTAAAATCTAGTCGTTACTAATTGATTTCCGTCAAATTCCCCAGTCGTAACTGGAAGATGTTCGAAACCTAATTGTCATTGGTGTCTTGTTGGTCGTTACCAACCTTTCCCATGGAAGTCCAGTCGTAACTGGCGTTACTTGAAATCCAATCGTTATTGGTATATTTTGGTTTGGTTGTTACCAACCTCCCTAGCTAAAGCCTAGCAGCTTGCTAGCATTTTCATAACCACATGCGTTGGTATATCCTGAGTTAGGTCGTCACCATGTTTTCTCCCAAAGTCCAGTCGTAACTGGCATTACTTGAAACCAATCGTCAATGGGACCCGGGCCTGGTCGTTACCAATCTCCTTTAATGTCCAGTAGTTACTGGCATCACTTGAAATTTGGTTGTCACCAATTTCCCCAGTCGAAGTCCTACATCACCAATTGGATTTGAAATTTCATTTGTTGTTATCTCAGGTTGGTCATTACCATTACCTCCAGGAAGTCTAGTGGTTACTAGCACTGCCTGAGCCATCTATTAAAACTGGGTGACATCATTATCCCCAGTGAAACCTTTTCCCCAGACAAGTCTCGGAGATCTAATCGTCATTAGTATCCCCAATATGTTTTGTCTTTGTTTCGAGTCCATTCCTAAAAATCCCATTTGAACTCTTCACTATAGGAAGTTCCTCATCTAATCATCCCCAGTGAGGTTCGAGTTTTAATTCCCCAGTAAAAAGTCGCTCGTGTCCCTGGTAGAAATCTACCTTGTTCCCCGATGAAGTGTGCTTCTCCCAGTAAGATTGTCATCTTCATTAGACTTTGCGCATCCTCATCACTAGTCATGTTTGAACTATTGATTGTTATACCTCGGTATTCCCCAGTGTCGGATCCACAATGCCAGGTCCCCGCGAGTAGTTACTCGTTGTTTTGTTTTTCTGTCTTCTGCATATGTCTTGCATCCAAGCAACATGAAGCATCATTTTAATTCATGACATATCATGGCCTGTCCTTTTGCATATCATCGGATCTAAGGGACAAAATTTTCGGTTTTTCTATATTTAAATACCTTTCTACGAGGATCATCATCCCTTCGTTCCATCTAGTGAAGATATTTAAATAGGGGAAACTGTTGCAAGACTGTCTTTGTCCAAATTGCAGATGAATCAGGGTTTCGTGCAGTCAAAATCAAAACTTCAGGGTTTGTGATTAGTCAATGTTTTGGGGTTCATTCAAATAGGAAACAAGGTCAAGGATATTACATAATGTCATTTGAGAAGCCAATGTGAGGTTGTTGCCCCAGAATTCAGAGCAGTACATTTCAGAGCACCCGATTAGGGTTTTGGACTAGTAAAAGTCAACCGTAGTTTGACTTTGATGTTGTAAGGTGTTTAAATGGTGGGATTGTGATTCATGAAGTTCATATAGCCTAATAAAGTTCATCCAAGAAGTTTCAAAGTCTCAGGAGGCCCAGAATGTCAACAGGCGACTCGGTAATCACCGATCGGTCGTACGGTTGACCGAAAAGTCAACTCTCAAAATTTTATGAGTTGGACTTCAATTTGTGAAACAAAGTTGTTCCTTATGTCATGTGGGACTTGCATATCAATTTTCATGACCATTGGATCAAGGATGAAGGAGTAATCGAAAAATCGGGAAATTAGGGTTTTTGAAAAGGGCTAAACCATAACTCCTTAACCACACATCCAATTGAGTTGGTTCAAAGCTCATTTGGAATCTCTTGACAAGTCCTAAAAAAGTCCCTAAGTGGTCCATGATCAGAAAATGCATAGATTTTGAGTTATGGTCAAATTCATTTCAAGAGGGGAAAAAGACTTGGAAATTTTCATTTTTTAAGCTCATTTTTTAGCAACTTTGGAGGGCTTTTTGGCCAAGTTACTTTGAGAAATTGAAACTCATGAAAACATGAATGTTTTAGAACTATGTGAGGGCTTTCTAAAAAGTACTAGCACATCTCAAGAGGAGTTGTGAGCAGAAAGTTACATGTGTTCCAAGTTAGGGGTTTCACACTTTAGTCCCACATTGTCCATTTTTGCAAAATCACTTATTTCATCAAATTTGCCAATTTTAATTGATCAAACATGTTGTATCTGATATGTGAGGAGTGTGTGGCATGAGAAACCCAAGAGTTATGCAGAAAAATCCAAAGAAAGAGGCTTGTGCATATTGCCTTGCAAGTGGTGCAACTTGCATTTCAAAAGTGAAAAGTGAAGCATGAGGTGTAAAGCTAGCTCTGAACCAGCCTCACTCCTACACTTCTAGCCTGATATTAACCTCAGAAACCCATCAATTTTATTGACTAATGAGCTTGGATTATCAGCCAAGAAAACCCTCCTAGGGAGGTTTTCTCCAAAATATCCAAAACCTTTCTTCAAAATGAAGAAAGCTTCAAACCAGCCCCTCACTCTCACTTGCCTATAAAAGGAGGCCTTCCTCACCTCATTTTGATCATCAACAACATTCTAAAACCAGAAGAAAACCTCTGTCCTTGCTATTTCTATTTCTTGCTTCAAAATCACAAATCTCACTTTTCACAAAAACCACCAAAAAGCTGTCTTGCTACCAAGGTTGCCAAAACCATTTCCCTACATTCCAACACGCCAACAACCATCCACACACTCTATAAATTTGTTATAGAAGGTGTCTAGACCATTAAACCACCCAAAAACTTCACAAATCAAAAAGTCAATTTCATCACTAAACTCCTTTGACCAAAAGCTACAAAACTTGCCATATCTTGTTCCATATATTTTCTTGGCATTTCAATTATCCTAACACCTCTCATATGATGTTTCGCAACTGTTCAAAGTGCTAGAAATCATTGGAGGGTCATATTTCTTCATTTGGCATCATAGTTGCATTTTGTTTAAAAGTGAAGAAAAGAGTCAAGGCAAGAAAGAAGATTGAAGTTCTCTTGTTTTCTTGGCTACTCTAGCTTGTTCAACAAGGTCTACAAGAGGTATGTAACTTGTAAATATTGTCTCTTGCATTATTTTTCATACTTTTGGCATTTTTGAGCATCATGGTGAAATTTGAGCTTTTGATTTTGGTGATTCTTCATGACATTTGCTTCTTGATGAGTATAAGGTTATGATGAGCCTTAACATGTGTGTTAAACCTGTTCATGTCAAGTTTTAAGTTTGGTTATATTGAGTTTGCTGATATACTACCAAAACAGTTTTGGAATGAAATCGCTAGGTCATGATTTCTTGCTTTTACACGAGTTTAGTTGCTTTTTGTTGCTATTGATTTTAGGGTGTTTTGCTACACTTATGCTCTTGAGTGCTATCTTTAGTTTGCCTCAACCTAGAAACCTAACATTAGGTTACTAGCAACACTTTTTGCATGTGCACTTTCTCATGAAGCAGGGCTGCACCTAGTGGCCCAGATTTACCAACCAGAGTTTGCTTGAGTTAGCAAACTTGTAACCAATTTGCTATGCACACACCACACCACTCCATATTTGGTTCAGCTCTTGTTAGGGGATACTGTTGTTCCTTTTAATATTCAAAGCATGATAAACTGAAGTAAGACTTAAGAATCATTGTGTAATTAAATTCACTTTATGCTAGAGCTTGAAACTAAAGGTCATAGTATGAATCATGCATATGAAATAGGTACTAGTTTCTGTTTGGCCTGAACATGAATTGATTGAGATTTTAAACTTTGAAATGGCATCAAAAACCTGTCTTGCAACTGTCATAGCCTTAAGACATCATCATCATTTGAGCAAGACAATTCCAGCTGCATTGCCTTAATTAATCTATTGTAACATTGATGTCAAAAGAGGGATCAAGGGTGTTGAAAGTCATTTTTAGTACAGGCTATGGAAAATTGGTTCTTATTACTTGGACATGCTTGATTGCATATTTGAAAAGTGTGTATGTGTTTACTTTGGCTTGTTGGTGCACAAAACTAGATTCACATATTTTTCATGTTCACTTCACATACATCAAGCAACTGTCATGACACTTTCCACATGGGATTGTTATTCCTCAAAATCTCTTTTCTAACACTTCATACTCATTATTTGAAAGTTGTTAGCATCATCATTTGGCTTTGAAACAACTGTCATGAGTTTCTCATTTCAAAAATGCATTTTCAACATCACACTTGCAACTACCATGTCATTTCCATTTCTGCTTGTGTTTTGTTTAAAATAACTGTTAGAATTCATCAAATATATCATGTATAACATGTTCATGCTTCTACTTAAGAGAAATAACAGTTAGACCATGTGGTAGGAATCATGATGCATTTTTCAAAACATCATCAAGCAACTGAAATGTTAATTTTTTCACACAAGCTTGCTTGGCATCAAATTCATACTGAAGTGCTTTATACTTATCATTTGTGAGCTGTTGACATAGATTTCCTGCTGCAAAACTGGTTGTTATGAGATTTGATCTTTTCAAAATGCATTTTTCATGAAATCACTACATGACATACCATTTTTTGAACCTGTGTGCATTTAGCATATTTTGAGTGATAGAATCATCCTTCATCATGAATGTGAACTGTTAGAAGCTTTGTTTTGGATTGAGAAAGACTGTTACAAGTTTCATACCTCAAAATGCATTCTTTGAACACATCAAGCAACTCACATGTCACTTTTTGCATAAGAATGTTTTTCCTCAAAACCATTATTGAAACACTTCATACACCTCATTTGTGAACTGTTGACATGATTCTTTTGCATTAAAACAAGCTGTCACAAATTCCACACCACAAAATGCACTTTTCAAAAACACATCATTCACCTCATATGTCACTTTTTTCATAAGAATGTTTTTTCATCAAAACCACCTTTTGAACACTTCATACCAGTCATTTAGAAGATGCTTGCATGATCATTTGGTAGCAAAACAAAATGTCATGAGTTTTTCACTTCAAAATGCATTTTTCACCAAAACTGTGCATTTAACATACCACTTTCACAAACTGTTAGCATTGAACATATTTGAAGGTTTAGATTCATTCTACATAACTTGTGTGGTCTGTGTGTGTGTTTGTTTTGGATTGAAAATGATTGAATCAAGTGGCTCACACCAAAATGCATCACATGACACCAACATGAACCTACCATCGGGTTTTTTATCAAAGGGAGAATTTGAAAAATATAAAAGAGCCATTTTATTCCTTGTTTGATTCTACCCCATTTACATATAAATTTTGTTAAAAAAGGATAAGAATTGAGAGAGTTATGGTACAAAACGTAGATCCTTGATTTATGTTGTTTTTGCCCAACCATAGAAAGAAAACTACCCTTATTAATTAAAGGGGTGGCATCAATCAATGGATGTATATCCACCCCAGTGGTAAGACCATATTGCCAAAAGCGCCTTTCACCCCATGTTTCTGATTTCGACCCCTGAGGAGGGCAACTCTTTTGTATTTTTTTGCTATTTTTCATTCAAACTTCAAAAAATCGTATCTCTCTCATTTTTTATCGTTTTTCTCCCGTTCTTTTTTCATCGTGTTCATCTTTGTATCTACTTTCATGCCATGTATTTTATTTTCATTTTTTCCTACTTTATCACTCCTTTTGACTGTGCACGATTTAAGTGTGTTTCGCGTCCGTTTACGCATTTGCAGATGAATTTTTATGTGGTTCCACTTGGATTTGTTTGTGAAATTTGTTTGTATTCATGTCCATACATGTTAGTTAACATGCTAGGATTTTTATTTTGAGTTATAACTATGTTCATCTCATCCCACCTGTTGACTGTATTTGAATGCGATCTGTCGTTACAGTTCTCGTCATTTTTCATCTGTGTTAATTATTATCAATGTGCTTTCATCCTTATTATTGCATATATTTGTTTAATTGGTTGTTACCATGAAGAATTTTTTGTTATGTTATTACCTTTCCCTCTTATTTTTTTCCCCTAAGTTATGAGGCTTGTCAGCTCTCACCCAATTGCTTCCCCAGTTTCCCTCCAAAGGAAGGTCTGTTCACTTGACCCTCATGTCAAGAATAATTCATTCATCCTCCCTTGACTTTGTTAAGTCATTTTAACCTTAGCTTAGAAACCATTAGACTTTTCTTTGAGTCTAAGAGACCCACCTGTACTAGGAGTGTTCTTTAACTAGAACCCTAGGAAAGAGTTCGTCAACTCTGTGTAAGAATCATCGTCATGATTTCTTACTTCCCCTTTTGAATATTACAACTTAGACTAGGGAGTTTTGTAAAACTCCACACAAACATTGTCATGTTTGTTCCCCTTGAACCTTGATCATAATCAAGTGTTCTTTATCCCTTGTAAGGTGAACTACGATTGCTCTGATTCTATCCTAGTTAGGATACGTAGGCAGAAGATGCGACGTCTTTGCGAGCAAATTTAGTGTATATAATTTTAGGTTTCAACTCATATCTTTTCCCAATCCACAATACATATTTCACACTTAGCAAGCAATCAAACAAAAGGTTCTTGTAGAGTACTACAGATATTTAGGGTGCTAACACCTTCCCTAGATGTAACCAACCCCCGATCCCCGAATCTCTTAAGCGTTGTCGTTACATCGCGAAAAAGGTTTTTCTCTCTTTAGACCTATCCTTTGGATAAAATAAAGTCCGGTTGTAAAAAGAAATAAGATTCAAGTTAACCAATAACTTGATATCCAATTTTCACCGCAACAGTTATCGATCTGTCAAGATGTAACACTTGCTCCCAAAAACATGAAAGTACTTCACTATTGGCTTCCTTCCTTTCCACATTTCATGCAGGGTGGAAGAAGTTCTTTTTCTCAAGGTCACTCTGTTGTGAACATAGCAGGATGTGTTCATAGCCTCAACCCAAAAATGCATAGGTAATTTCTTTGCATGAATCATGGCCCTAGCAGATTCTTGGATAGTCCTGTTTTTCCTTTCCACCACTCCATTTTGCTGAGGGGTAATAGGGGAGGAGAACTCATGAGTGATCCCTTTATATGAGCAGAAATCGTCAAATTTGGAGTTTTCAAACTCCTTACCATGATCACTTCTGATCCTGACCACACCACATTCCTTTTCTCTTTGAAGCCTAATACATAACTCTTTAAATACTTCAAATACATCTAATTTTTCTCTGATGAAGCTTATCCAGGTGTATGTGGAGTAGTCATCAACAACTATATAGGCATACCTTTTTCAACCAAGACTTTCTACTTGCATTGGCCCCATCAAGTCCATGTGCAATAGTTCTAGAACACTGGAGGTAGTCAGGTGTCCAACCCTTGGATGAGATGTATTGGTTTACTTTCCTACTTGACATTCACCACATACCTTTCCTTCATCAATACTTAGTTTTGGAATTCCTCGCACAGCCTCCTTGGAGATGATCTTCTTCATTCCTCTTAGATGAAGGTGCCCAAGTTTTTGATGCCACAACTTTACCTCCTTTTCTTCTCTGGCCATAGAGCATGTTGTGGGTCTAATAGAGTCCTTAGGCTCCCATAAGTAACAGTTGTCTTTAGATCTAGACCCCTTCATTACTTCTTCATTATCACCATTCGTGACCACACATTTTTCTTCAGTGAATTTCACACTTAGACCTTGATCACAGAGTTGACTAATGCTGATCAAGTTGGCAGTTAGTCCTTTCACTAGCAATACATTGTCCTGGTTAGGAATTCCAGGGCTGTCTAGTTTCCCAACACCTTTGATCTCTCCTTTTGCTTCATCAGCAAAAGTCACATAACTAGTGGAATGAGTTTGGTGTCCACCCACAGATTCTTTATTCCAGTCATGTGCTTAGAACAACCACTATCGAAGTACCAGTCCTCTTTAGCTGACACTCTTAGAGAGGTGTGAGCTATCAGACTAACCTCCTTTGCCATCCATTGTTGCTTCTTGGCAGTAGCACTTTGATGAGTGTGGATAGGATATCCATGCAGTTTGAAGCAAAAAGGTTTTAAGTGACCAAATTTTTCATAGTAATGACACCTCCACATTTGGAGCTTTCTTCTTGTCTTCTTTATGTTCTTGTTCCTCTGATGTTGTAACATTGGTAGTGACATCTGGTTTGACCTCTGATTTTCAGACTCTGGTCTCTTGAACCCCAAGATGGGTTTTTGTTCACCAACAAACCCCAGTCCAGACATGTCTCCTACTATTTGACCACTCTGTAGAATTTTTTTACACCCAGGGTTTAACATCCTGATTGATTTTGACATCTGCTCTAGTTTACAATTCAACGGGCTGACCTCACTGTTGAGTGAGTCTATTGTTGCAAGATATTCCTTCTTCTCAGCCTCCAACTTCTTAATGATCCCTTTTTGATTTTCTCCTTGTTGGCATACCTCTGCACTTCTGAAACACAACTGTTTGTATGAAGCTGCAAGCTCATCAAAAGTCAGCTCATCCTCACTTGAGTTATCATCAGATGTGCATGCACTGTTTAGAATAGTGACCTGCCTGGCATACTCCTTTTCTGATCCACTTTCAGAGTCTCCATCAGACCAGGTTACATTTAGGCCTCTCTTCTATTTCTTTAGATAGGTGGGGCATTCAGTTCTAATATGTCCATATCCTTCACATTCAAGGCATTGACCTTATTTGCCTTGATTGAGCTTTTCTGCAGGCTTAGCTTTTTTGCTAATGTCAGATGGGATGAACTTATCACTAGCTCTACCCTTCTTATCTACCCTTTTCATGAGTCTGTTGAATTGTCTCCCAAGCATAGCTACAGCTTCTGAGATATTCTCCTTGCTTCCATCATTGTCTTCCTCTGAGACCTCTGCTGTATTTTATACAAGAGCTATGCTTTTGTTCTTTTTCTCCACAACCTGATCACACATGCCCATCTCAAATGTTTGGAGAGAACCAATGATTTCATCCACCTTCATATTTCATATGTCTTGGGCTTCTTCAATGGCAGTTACCTTCATGGAAAACCTTTTAGGCAAGGACCTTAGAATTTTCCTCACAAGCTTTTCTTCAGACATCTTTTCTCCCAAGGCTCCTGAGGTGTTTTCAATTTCAAGAATACTCATGTAGAATTCATGAATAGTCTCATCCTCCTTCATTCTCAGGCTTTCAAAATTGGTTATCAACATTTGTAATCTTGACATCTTGACTTTAGAGGTTCCTTCTTGAGTTGTTTTGAGAGTATCCCAAACCTCTTTAGCCAGCTCACAATGATGCACCAGTCTGAAAATGTTCTTGTCTATACCATTGAATAATGCATTCAATGCTTTAGAATTCCCAAGAGCCAAGGCTTCTTTCTCTTTGGTCCATTTTTCTTCAGGTATAAGCACAAACAATCCATCTTTATCAGTCTTCACTGGATGTACCCAGCCAGAGTTTGCAGCTCTCCATGCCTTACTGTCTAAATACATTAAGAAGGAAATCATCCTAAGTTTCTAATAGTCATAATTAGAGCCATCCAGAATTGGTGGTCTATTTGTGAATCCTATGTATTTATCCATAGTACCAAAATTCATCTTCCCTAGATGTCACCCAAAAAATAACAGGCAGGGTGCCTGCTCTGATTCCAATTGTAATTCTGGCAAGCACACGATAGTTGTTATCACAGATGTTATGACATCCACTGTAACATAGACTACTGCATTTAATAATAAGTTGTAAATGGAAAGCAGCAAATAACACAAGTAATTGTTCACCCAGTTCAGTGTCAACCACACTTACATCTGGGGGCTACCAAGCCAGGGAGGAAATTCAATGTTAGTAGAATTAATTCAGAGTCAAAGAATCCCAGTTTGCACTATTCACTTAAGACCTACCCAATGACACTTCAGCCTAGAGACTACTAGACCAAAGTTTCCCACTCACTCCCCCTCAATCACCTCAGTGATATCAATACACAATTATAAAACCAATATGAAGATACACTTCAAACACACCTTGATCTTGCTTCACAACTTTGATCAAGGGAAACACACTCTTTCTTAAAAGCATTGAGTGACACAATGAACACACCTATTCATACACAATAACTAAAGCAATTATACAGCATACAATTGCTTGGCACACAAGGAATTCCTAGACACACGTGAAGAGCAACACTCTTCACTCACAACACACACTCTATGATCTCTCACTAGAAGCTATATCCTTTGCGTGTCTGCGCATTTGGAATGATCCTTCTGCTATTTATAGTAGAAGACCTGCTTTGGGCCTTGGTAGAGAATTTAGGTTTACCCAAGATAAACCTTTCTTCATGAAGCTGTGCACTTACCATTAGGTCAGGAGCCTTCTATGTTATCCTCAACAATGCCTGTTATGTTGCTTAAAATAACTATGCTTCCTGGATTGTTTCCTGAAGTATAGCCTAAGCTAATAACAGAAAAACAAACCCAGTGCGCCCTGATGTCATACGATCAATGTCAAAACATTCAGCCATGACATTCAGCTTCACTTACTCTTAGCTTTCCCTGCATAACACTCTCCATTTATGTCCTAACATCAGTTATGACATTTACCCATACATTAATGTTTTGCCATAAAATGAAGCCAATCAAAAGCACCTACGGGTGGGTACCTCAAAATCTTCCTCACCCTCATCTTCGGCTTGATAAATGGGTGAATCCTAGTTAGGAGTGAAAGTAGGGTCATTGGATTCAACAAGGTTTGGGATAGCACTGCAATGTTGGAAGGCTTATTTTATTAAAATGCACAAAGAAAATGCAAGAGAACAAAAATGCCTTTTTGTGGTTTTTGAAAAGAATTTCCAATTTCAGTTTAAATGGTAAAAGCAAAAAAACGGCAAATGAAACAACAAGAATTTAACAAAATGCAGTTATTAATATCCTTTTAAAAGTGAAAACATTTTAAAAAGCAAAAATCACGGGGATCTCTATAGCTTCCCAATTGCTCAAAGCTGCATTGCTCTTGAATACCAGGTTGCTCAGGTCTTCATCATCATTATGATCATTGATAGCATTGACTTGGAAACCTCCGCTGACAAACACTTCTTGGACAATCTTCGGACGCCCTTTGACATATGTAGAAGCTTTATCATGATTTGGTTTGTAACCCAACCCGTGGCAATTCGTCCTGGTTTGGACATTGATCACTTCTCCCCAACCTTCAGGAATGCCCCTGTCGATTGTTGATCTGGTGCTCTTGAAAGATGCGAAAGATGGATTACTCTGGCCCACTGTTTCCTCAACTTCCAATAGGACAGCATTGGCGATCTCAAGTGCTTGGAAAGAAGTTTCCAAAGCTTCCTCATCGGTCACTATGTAATGAAAAGAAGATAGGTTGCTGACCATTAGATCCTCTTCACCATGTATGATAATCAGCTTTTCATTGACCATAAACTTCATCTTTTGATACAGAGTTGAAGTTATAGCTCCAGCGGCGTGGATCTAAGGTCTTCCAAGTAAACAACTATAATTGGGAGTAATGTCCATTACTTGGAAAGTGATATTGAAAACATGTGGTCTAATTAAGATCGGCAGCTCAACTTCTCCAATCACAGCTCTGCGAGAACCATCAAAAGCTTTGACAGTCAAGGAAGTAGGCTTCATCACAGTCTCTTTGCAAGCCAAGTTGGTAAGAACTCTCTTGGGTAGAACGTTCAGAGATGAACTGGTATCCACAAGCACCCTCGATAAGTTATCCTCTTGACATTCCACCGATATATGTAAAGCACGGTTGTGATTCTGACCTTCTCTTGGTAACTCCTCACTGCTGAAGCTAAGAGTATTGCATGCAGTAATGTTGGCAATCACACTATTGAATTGTCTGGTAGTAATGTCTTGAGCGACATGGGCTTGAGCCAATATCTTCTATAAAGCAGTTCTGTAAGTAGGTGAACTCATCAGCAGAGATAGGATGGAGATCTTAGAAGGAGTCAGATGAAGCTGATCAATGACCTTATAGTCGCTCTTTTTGATGATCCTTAGAAATTCAGCATCGTCATCATTCGTAACTGCTTCTTTACCCTTGTCTTTGGCCGGCACAGTGGTAGTGGTTTCTTTAGGCGGAGCCTAGTTGAAACAAGGAGAATAAATACGACCACTGCGTGTCATCTTGCTTGCCCCAACTATGTTTGTCACATCTTCATTATCACTCTTCAATTCATCCCTCGGAATAACTTTCCCAGATTCTTTGTCAATCATGGTCACATTGTATTTTCAGGGTACAGCTTTAAGATCACTGAAATGAAATGGACTAGGCTTCTGAATGATTATCGGCTTCGTTTGGTTCCCTGTAGGAGTAACTGGCTTAGATATGCTGAACACGAGCTTTGCAGAACTTGATCTTGGCAAATTAAACACTGGTACTTTGACATTTGGTTCTGGTAAGTTGATGACGGGCTCAATCACATCAACTTCATCCTTCTTCACTTTATTAACCACTTGTAAGAAACCACTTTATTAACCACTTGTAAGAAACCATCGTTGATCAACTTCTAAATATCATTCTGAATCAACAAATAACCCTCAAAACTGATATCACAATTTGTTCAATCAACTTGAGAAGTAGACATTAGACCTGCTTCAAATAGCTTCGAATGGAAAACCTTGAGAGGAGCCTTGATCTGAGCAACATCAAGAATAAGGCTTTCATCGGATATATTATCAATAGCATTAACAACCCCATGATTAGGCAAAGGATTGTTCTTGACATTCGGCTGAGGATCATCAAAGGACATGATCTTATTTTACATGAAATCTCTAACAAGGTTCTTGAGAGCATATCAGCTTTCTAGATCATGGCCAGGCGCACCCTCATGAAATAAAAAATGAGCGGCGGCGTTGTAATTAGCTGGCAGAGGATTAGGAGGCGGACCTAAAGCTCTGGTAGTAATCGAACCTTGTTGCATTAATGAAGGGTACAACTCGATAAAAATCATCGGAATCGAAGGACATGGCTTGTATTGTCTCCTGTTCAGAACATTCTGACGAGGTGCCTGATTCTTAGGTTGTTGATAAGCAGAAGCATTGAGCGCTTGTTGATAGTTGGTAGAAGCTTATGCAGGCTGATAACTAGGAGATGGTTGATAGACCGGAGGTTGATAGATAGGAGCCGGTTGCACAAGCCAATATATAGGAACTTGTTGATTAAAGGTAGGTGTAACAGCAACTACATATGGTTGTTGAGCAAACTGAATAGGATATCCTTGTTGTTGAACATAATTCTGCTGATGTTGATAAGATTGATTTCTGCGTCTACTTGCAGTTACAACATTAGTTTCACCTTCTTTCTTCTTCTATGAACTGAATGAAGGTTTCTTGGCATGATCTTTGGAGTTTGAACTACCAGCAGTACCTGACATTTTACCACTCTTCAGACCCAATTCAACTTTTACACCAACGACAACGATGTCAGAAAAATTAGTAGTCACACTACCAACCATTCTCTCATAGAATTCTGGACAAATAGTGTCAACGAAACAATTAGCTAACTCTTTTTCGGTCAAAGGAGGTTCTACTTGCGAAGCAATCTCTCTCCACCTTTGAGCATACTCTTTAAACGATTCTGCACTCTTCTGAGACATACTGAGAAACTGTCTTCGGTCAGAAGCCAGATCCATATTGTACTTGTAGTGTCTGATGAAGGCATCAGATAGATCTTGGAAACTTTTGATATGAGACTAATCTAGAGTTAAGTACCACTTTGAGGAATCACCTTTCAAACTGTCCTGGAAACAATGTATCATCAACTTGTCGTTCTCAACATGGGAAACCATCTTACGGTAGTACATTATCAAATGACTCTTTGGAAAAGTATCACCTTCATAACGGTAAAAGCTGGGAGTTTTGAATTTCGGCGGAATGACCAGACCAGATACTAGACAAATATCTCTGGCAGCAGCACCAAAGATTTGATCACCTTTCATCATTCTCAACCTTTTGTCAATAGTTTCCACATTTTCACGAAGCTTTTCATGTCGTTCATCTTCATCCTCTTTCACATCAAGGATATCATATACCGGCTCATTGAAATAAGGTTGTACACGAGTATGAACAGTAGCTGGTGCAAAAGTCAGAATCACTTAAGGAGATTCAGAAACCAAAGGAACAACTTGAAGAACCGGTTGAGTAATAGGAACCACAGTTGGAGGACGCACAAAACCAAATGAAAGACCATAGGGAGGTACACTTGCAATAGTAACAGATGGTTGAGGATCCGCAACAGTATTGGTAATCTCAGAAACAACAGTGGGCTGAGTATCCATCCTCGCATTAATAACTTGTAGCATCTCCATAATCTGCCCAACACTTCCCCAAAGGTCTTCGAGTTCATTGCTAACACGATCAAGCTCTTGATTTTGTTCCGCCATCTTTTTCCAAGCTCGGGCTCTGGTGTTGTACTAATGCAGAGGACTCAGGGTGAAAGAATTGGAAGGAGAGATAACCGAGAATGAGAAACTGGAAGGAAAATGCAAATACAAAAACGAGATGCAAAATGCAATGCAATGGTTTCAAGGATTTCAACGGTCAATTTGCAAATAGTTTTTTTTAGAAAAATTGGAAAAGTTTTAGAATTTGAAATGTAAGATTTTTTTGAATTTGCAAAGACTTACAATTGAATTCCTTGAAACCAAGAATGATATGATGCTGGATGCAATGCACAAACACACAATAGCAAACAAAGTTCCTAGGTTAGAGGAACATGAGCGGAGCCAAGGTCTACCCATCCCGAAAAGGAAGTATTATGGGTTAATTGTACCTGCAGAACAAGGTTCTAAAGAGGTGCCCAAAGTCATTAGTTCATCTTTCGGATATTATCAATTTCCCGACTACTCGATGGTTAATAATATTCTCAAGAGAACCTCTTTTGAGTTTAGCAACGCGTAGCAAGTATTTCGGGAATACTTGTCGCTACTGCGAAAATCGGCGCCGACTATGACAGAAGAGTCGCCACCGTGCGTTATTTATCCCACAAGAAGGAAAGGAAACGCTCAGAGTAAACCTAACGCAAAGAGGGAAAGGAATGGTCATCGCAACCAAATCCTGGATTCGGGAGTCGGTTACGCAAGGGGAAGGTATTAGCACCCCTCACGTCCGTCGTACTCGACGGGATCCACGCTTGTTTTCTATCTAAGGGTATGTTTATCTATCTACTCTAAAGGTCTGGTTTAAAAAGAAAAGAAAATGACTCGGCAAAGTATCGCACTTTATGCCTACGTATTCCCGTTTGGAACGAGAAATCAGAGTCAACGTAGTTCACCTAACTACGGGTTAAGGGGGGAAAGTTGCTCGCCGAGATATCGCATCTCGTGCCTACGTACTTTCATACGGCATGAAAGATAAGAGCAAACATAGTTCGGGCTACGGAAGACACAAGCTTGTCTGACTGTTTATTATCTCCTTAAGAAAGGGTTTTCCTGATTAAAGGTCCAAGAGGACAAAAACATAGTTTGAATGTTTGTTTGAGTTTTTTACAAAAGAACTGTTTTTTAAGATGTTTGCAATCTCAGTCGCACTAGAGACTATGACCCAGGAGTGAACGCTTTGTTAGGTCACCCAAAGGGTACCACACTAACATCCAGATTATTGGAGAGAGACCCTCCACCAACCTCTTCCCAGATAGCTTAAGGCTCGTAACGCACGACTTCAATTAACCTTATTACTGTGTTTTTGAATTGTTTTGAGATAAGAAAAGAAAGACACCCTAAAACTATGGTTTAAAGGGAATCTACCTACAGTTATCATGCATGGGTCAAAACCTAATGTCTGTCATAATTCCCTCCTGCACAGAGGAAATCAGAGATCCTAAGGGAAACAGCAAAAGAAAGCAAGCAGTAAACAGTAAACAATAAAATGCATGCTATGCAACAGTACAAGTGAGGCAAGGGAGAAAACAACAGGCAAGAGGAGACAAGCTCCACCTCAAACCTAGAGGTAATAAACAAAAGAAGAGAAGCAGAGAAAGCAACCCAAGCACAACAACAGTCTTCAACAAACAGCAACTTCAGACAGCAGCAACGGCTCTAAACAGCAAATCCTCTTGACAACAAAGTTGACAGCAAAAGACTTCATCTTCAAGCTAGCTTCTACATTCAAGCTTCATCAAACTCCATCTTTAAGCTCTAGCAAGCACACTCCAAGAAAAGGATAATCACTAAGATCAAGGTTGCAATGTTGAGAACCAAATGAAAACCAAAGGAAATCATCAAGCACCAACATTAAAATGGAAGGGTATCCTCAAAGTTCTACTCAACTATGGGCATACCACACATCCCTCCAAAGGAGAGATGGAGTTTCCCTAGGAGGACTTTACATCATTGGATAGAATAGAAGCACACAATGCATTCTATATTTGATGAAAGAATCAAAACTAGTTCTAATGGCTCTTCCTAAAACCCTAATTTCCTAAGCTCCTAAAACAACTCCTAAAAGAAAAGGAAACTTCAACTCCAAGCTCCAATCTTCAAGCCATAGCAGCTATACCAAGTCCAGAAGACCTCTCAAAAAGGAATCCAAGCAAATTCAGCTCCAAAGTCATAACCAAGACCAAGCAAACCAAGGCACACAAGATAGAACACCACAAGCACAAGCAACTTGCAAGATACAACTAAAATAGAAAACAAAGTTGTAAAATTCTAATAAAATTCCTAGGGGAACATACATTTTTGAACAACCTAGGGTTAAAATATTAAAGCCTAATTCAACTTCTAAGTCACCTAAATAATTTCTAGATTGAAAGGTATCAAGGTAATCCACGAGTTTGGGAAGGCTCTAATCTCAACACCTAAAACAGAACCTAAAGTTGTTCTAAAATTATAACAAAAATTCTAAGGGAGCATACATGTCTACCCTAACACATACTAAAAAAATAAAAGCCAAATTCACCACCAATTAGAAGAAAAAAATTCAACAAAACAGATGGTCAAATATGCAAAATTAAAAGAATTAAACAAAATAAGAAAAATCAAATAAAAATGAAAAATGCATGAAAATGCATTTTATTGATTTCAGAAAATCACAAACTCTCTCAAGATCATGGAGATATTTTTAAAATAATTTTTGGATCAAAATTGAATTTATTGTGATTTTTTGAATCAATAAAGCATTTAAAATAAAACAAAATGAATAAAAGAAAATAAAACTCTAAAATAAAACGTGAGCCACAAGATGAGGAGACTAGTCCACTGATCCAAGCGCTGAGGGCATGCCACCTCATTAAATGAAACGCATGTGTTTTGAATTTAAAAACTCACTTCTCAGATTAAAACACAAACATTGGATTTGGTGGTCAGTCAAGGTCAAAGGCAAGATTTGATGGCTATGGACTCATCTTCTCCAAAATTCAACCTGGCCTGAGTGAGACTCAGTGTGGTGGCCGGAGAAGACTCCGGTCGTCTTCTCCGGTGAGCAGGTGGTTACAGGTGTCCAGAAACTCCAAACCTCATACCAATCTCCAAATTTCATCAGCAATTCAAATCTCCTACTCAAATTATCCAACTCTCTATGGATTTTAAAACACAAAGTAATGTTCAGAAATAGCATCCAGATCCATCATCACAAATTGCACAATTAAGATCATAGAAATCATCCTTGTGCTACACTGATCATCTTGATCTATCCAAATCATGTTATAACCTTAAGATCAGATCTACTCGAATCAAAACAGAAATGGCACCTCATGATCAAACATCACCAATTGCTTCCAAATTGATCCTAAAATGATCTACATCTTGTCTAGATCCTAACCACAAGTTCAAATATAACTACATTATGCTAATTCAAGAGGAATTTTGAAGTTTACTAACCTGATGTAGATCCACTAACAGAGGTAGCTAGAACTCGAACAAGCTTCAAAACTCTCCAGAATCTTTCAAGGATGCAAGAGGATGATGCTTCAACCTTCAATTTGCTCTGAATCAGCCTGGAATTCAAAACACGATTTCACTTGCTTCTTGGAATTTTTCAACTGCAACTTCAGTGTTCTTCACGAAATGAATGCCCAAAACCACTCTGAATTCACTGCAATGAATATATAGAATGTTTTTATGGGCTTTTGAAGTGTGTTTGAAGCCCAATCCAACCAATTGCAATTTCTGATTTTTTCTTGAAATCCAATGTAACAGTCACGATTTCAGTCTGCGTCACTTGCTCTAGAAGGTTCTATCAGCTTGCAAATTTATTTTAGAGTGAAATTGGATTGATAGCATAGCCTGAATTGCATTGTAGAATGAATTGGCTATGTAACTTGCATTTGAAGCAACTACATGATAACTCATGCAACTTGTTCTAAACTCAAAATTCTGGTAATGCCAAAGTGCTTAGAATTCAATTTCCATTCAAAAAATGTGGTTACTTGACATGTTTTGGTCCTATAACTCAAAATTGGCATTTTCCCTCCTTAATCCATTTGAAAATTTCCCTTTTTGAAACCAATTCAAACCAAGTCTTGCTATGAGCTCAATCAATCCATCATGACCTCTTGGATAGCTTAAAAACCCCATTTTGAACAACTTTCATGTTGAACAAAATTGCATTTGACAAGTGCAAGTTGGAGATTTTGGCCTATGATTGAAAATGACCTATAATCTCACTTTCCCAAAATACCCCTGACTTGTAAACCTCATAACTTGAGTTATACAAATCATATGGAAGACTTCTAGTACAATTTAGAAAGATAAGATCATGAGGAACAACTTTCATGTTGGCCAAAAATTCAAGTGAAACCTCCTTCTAGGTCAAAAATAGCTTTGAAGTCAGATGATTTTCACAGACAAATTTCAGAGGCATCTGAGGACTTGTAACTTGTCTAGGTCATAACTTGAGTTCTATAAATCCCCTAGAGGACTTCTAGTACTCAAATTAAAGGTATTGAGATTCTCTACAAGTTTAATGTTGGCCAAAGATCCATTTAAAACTTGTATCTTAACTTATGTGGTCTTGAAGTTAGGCATTAAACAAGGAATTTTACACTGAAACCCTAATTTAGCAACTTCTCAAACTCGAATCTTCTTGATTTGATCTTGGCACAACACCACAAATGTCTTATCATATCTTTTCTTGAACTCCGTTACCTTAAAGTAGGCTTTGATGCTTTTCAATTGCCCAGTTGACATAGCATTGATCCAGATGAAACCCTAATTGTTTGCACCTCAACTATGGCTCTTGCAATTGACACAATGACTTGATTAAGCTCTCTCATGGCCCTCTAGGGATTCTATGAGCTCCATACACATCCTATTCTCACATTCAACACTTCACAACCCTCTGATGGTCTTCAGTTGATCCTCAAGCTAGGAGAAGATTCACACTCAAACACCTAAACCCTTAGGCACTCAAACCACCTTCTGATGACCTTGCCAACTTCTCAATCTTGAATGACACCTCTTGCTAGGCTTCTCTTGAGAAGAATCACACTTGATCCCCTGCTATATGAATGATACCATGATATGAAAATGATATAATTATGCAACTGATAATGCAATGAAACATAAACCAGGTAAGAAAAGGTTGAGCAAATTTTGGGGTGCAACAGCTGCCCCTATTCAAACGGCTTGGACCCGACTGGGTGAAGAGCGAACGAACATCAAACAATCGAGGTAGAAGACAGTTGAATACCAAGACTCGGAAATTTGCCAATCGCAGAAATACACCGCAAAAACTGCTTAGGGAACAACATCCGTTGAGCTGAACCCAGTTGTTACGGCAACAACTTATCAATCATCTGATAGAATTTGGGATTTCAACATCAACCTCATGTGTAACGCCACAAGCATCGAATTAACTTTGCAAGGACCAACTCCATCCACAACTGAACTAAACTTCGTCAACACGAGGGAAGACTCCATCACCATGGGCACAATTCCGTCCATAACTGGAATAACGATCTCTGTCAATCACAGGTAACAACTCCACTGGGGATAATTCCGTCGATCACGAATAATAACTCCGTCCACACGGGTAACAATCACTGTCAACACAGGTAACACTTCCGTCAACATGGACAACAATCACTATCAACACAGGTAACAAATCCGTCAACACTGATAACAATCTCCGGCGATTTCACTGGGACAACTCCATCAATCACGGGTAACGACTCTGTCAACACGGATAACAATCACTGTCAACACATGTATGATCTCTGTCAGCCACAGGTAACCATCACTGTCAACACAGGTAACAATCATTGTCAACACAGGGAAGAATTCCGTCAACACGGACAATAATCACTGTCAACACAGGTACGATCTCTGTCCATCACAGGTAATAATCTTTGTCAACACAGGGAAGCGATTCCGTCAACACGGATAACAATCACTGTCAACACATGTACGATTCCGTCAACACAGATAACAATCACTGTCAACACAGGGAAACATCACTATCAACACAAGTACAATTCCGTCAACACGGATAACGATCTCTGTCAACACAGGGAGACAATTCCGTCAACACGGATAACAAGCTCTGCCCATCACAGGTACAAGTGAAGAATACTTCGCTGGAGAATACGAGAAACTTAACCAAACCACTATGTGGGGAAATCACTAGTGACAACTCTAAAAATTTAAGACATGAAGTCTTCTGCTGACGTAACAGCAACCTAAGAATAATCCCGTCGGGGACAAAGAGAAACTTAATCAAGCAACTCTGTTAGGGGACGAACACTATCATCACCTATCTCGCGCCGAGAATTTGAATATCTGGAAATCCTTCTGAACAAGAATCTCACTCCTCTGCATGGGATAACACCTGAAACCAAAGAGGTAACCAACCTGGCTTATGTTTCAAAACGCGTATGTTTGACAATGGCGTAATGCTCCATACAGCATGGAAATGCTACACGTTTGGGTAGATGCAAATATGATGATATATGAAAAATGCAAAGATGCCAAGAGGCGCTTCAGCAAAATAAATGCTGAAGACAAGACCCAATCCGCTGGGGATGAACGGGTACCACAAAAATATTACAGCAAAATAAATGTTGGAACGGTGCAACCCACTCCGCTGGGGATAATCATCCTATTGGAGGATGACTAACAAGCTTGAAATTACGAACTCGGTTGGCAATGTTCATCCTGTTGGAGGAAAAACAAACTGCTGGGGAGAAGGAGAAACAATCTTGCGCGAGGATAATCCTTCTGAACCAAAGACGACTTGGTTATACTCTGCGGGAGTTGCCCATGCTGGGAATGGAGTGTGAACATACTCACTGCTGGGAATGCACCTTCTGTTGGGGACATCACAATCCACTGAGGATACTCTCTTGGCAGCTTTCCTGGGGAATACTCTTCTGGGGAGAACCACCCACATCCAATAGGGATAAGTGTCATCTCAAATCTTCTGAGATAAGATGTGACTTCCATCTGCTGAAGAGTGATACCATCAATATGTCACAGGACTCCGGCTGGGGAACACAACTTCCCTGCCTGTTTGCTCCAAAGGTGAGAACCCTGCAAAACACAAACGAGACAACACAAATCTATACAACAAAATCTATTCCGGTTAGTATCCGTGACGTTCGTTCAGTCAATTCGAAGTTTTAGCAATTATTGGCAAGGGCCAGCAAGTTTATATACATGCAAGTTTATCAAAAACATCGGCGTTTTTCACAAACAAAACAGTAAAGAACAAGCATCAAGTACTGAATAACATGCTTTATTGATAACGGGACTGTAAATAGGCAAAATTTTGTACACTGGATGCAACTCCTGAAAAGAGGAAGTTACGCACAAGCAAAATACAAGTATTACAAAAGTACAAAGAAAATTTGTGTACGTGTCAGCAACGTGGTACAGACGAACACCATGAGCTGATCCTCCTATGACTCGTCTGACTCTGACGCTTTCCCGATACTCGACCTTCAGAAGAGATTGTTTCGGATATATAACCCTCAGGTACCCCCAAACCACTAAGCAACACAGTATCAAACTCGGACCGCAGTCATTTGCTTTTTAAAATCCCTAACTTTTGCGTGAACCGCCCTTTGCGGGTTTTCAATTCACCGGGATACCCGTTTTTGCCGAAGTTGCCCTTTTCAGGTTTTCAACTTCGCGGGTGTACATTTTTTCAATTTTATCCCTAACTTTTGCCCGAACCTTTTATTCCCTTTTTTATGGTTCGCTGGGATGCCCCATTTTTGCCTGGACTCTCTTTTTTCTGTCCAGCGGGTCTCTTTAAGCAAATTATTTTTTAACTGCGTTCGAGTTCACAGGAGACGTAAAATCCTCACCATCCATGGAGGACAACAGTAAGGCTCCTCCAGAGAAGACCTTTCTAACGACATATGGTCCTTCATAGTTGGAAGTCCATTTGCCCCTGTGATCTGATTGTGGTGGGAGAATCTTTTTCAGCACAAGATCGCCCGTCTGAAAGCTTCGAGGACACACCTTTTTATCATAAGCTTTCTTCATCCGGCTTTGATACAGTCGACCGTATGCTAGAGAAGCCAGTCTCTTCTCATCCATTAAACTGAGCTGATTCAGTCTATCTTTCACCCATTCTGCCTCATCAAGTTGGACATCACGCAAAACCCTCAGAGAAGGAATCTCAACCTCCAATGGTAGGACAGCCTCCATACCATATACCAGTGAAAAAGGAGTTGCCCCGTTTGATGTGCGTACCGTCGTACGATAACCGTGCAAAGCAAAAGGCAACATCTCATGCCAGTCCTTGTAGGTCACAACCATCTTTTGAACAATCTTCTTTATGTTTTTATTGGCCGCTTCTACAGCGCCATTCATCTTGGGCCGATAAGGAGAAGAATTGTGATGTTCAATTTTGAAATTCTGGCACAATTCCTTCATCATCTTATTATTCAAATTCGAACTGTTGTCAGTGATAATTCGCTCCGGGATTCCATATCTGCAGATAATATCTTTCTTGATAAATCTGGCTACCACCTGCTTGGTAACATTAGCATACGATGCCGCTTCAACCCATTTGGTGAAGTAATCAATAGCTACCAAGATAAAATAATGTATGTTGGATGCCGTGGGCTTAATCTTTCCAATCACATCAATTCCCCACATGGAAAAAGGCCAAGTTGATGGCATAATGTTCAGAGGGCTCGGAGGCACATGAATCTTGTCCGCATAAATCTGGCATTTATGACACTTCTTTGCAAATTTGAAACAATATGTTTCCATTGTTATCCAGTAATACCCTACTCTTAATAGCTTTCTCGTCATTGCATGTCCGCCGGCATGCGTGCCAAATGTACCCTCGTGGATTTCTTCCATGAGCAACTTAGCTTCCCTTTCATCCACACACCGCAACAACACCAAGTCGTGGTTTCTTTTGTACAAAACCCCATCCGGATTCAGATAGAAATTGCCAGCCAATCTCCTAAGAGTCTTCTGATCACGACTGGATGCCCCAGCCGGATACTCTTGGTTCTTCAGGAAATTCTGAATATCATAATACCACGATTTACCATCAGAAACTTCCTCAATGGCGAATATGAAGGCGGGCCTATCAAGGCGAGAGATAACTATCCTGGGAGCCTCATTCCAGAAGTTAACTTTATACATTGAGGACAAGGTCGCGAGAGCGTCTGCCATCTGATTTTCTGCTCGTGGTACATGGTGCAATTCCACCTTGTCAAAGAAAGGTAACAACCTCCTTGCATAATTCATATAGGGTATCAGATTGGGCTGACGAGTCTCCCACTCTCCCTTGATCTGATTCACAACTAGAGCAGAGTCTCCGTACACATCAAGATTTTTAATCCTTAGATCGATAGCTTCTTCGAGCCCCATAATGCACGCTTCATATTCGGCCTCATTGTTGGTAACTGGAAAGGTCAATCTTGCAGTGAATGGGATGTGCGACCCATGGGGAGTAGTAATGATTGCCCCTATTCCACTTCCATATGAATTAACAGCACTGTCAAATATCAATTGCCATTTGGAACCCAACTCTGGACCTTCATCCGGCAACGGCTCCTCACAGTCCTTCATTTTTAAGTACATGATATCCTCGTCAAGAAAATCAAAACTCATCGACTGGTAATCATCAATAGGCTGCTCAGCTAGGTATTCTGACAAAACACTACCTTTAATAGCCTTTTGAGAGACGTACTGAATATCGTATTCTGTCAATACCATTTGCCATCGGGAAATCCTTTCGGAAAGTGCTTGCTTTTCAAACACGTATTTGATCGGATCCATCTTTGAAATTAGCATGGTTGTATGGTTTAACATGTATTGCCTCAAACGTTTGGCAGCCCAGGCTAGTGCACAACACGTTTTTTCGAGCATTGAGTAACAGGACTCACAGTCTATGAACTTTTTACTCAAGTAGTAAATCGCATGCTCTTTACGTCCAGTCTCGTCATGTTGACCGAGAACACAACCCATACTTTTCTCAAGAACCGTCAAATACATAATCAATGGTCTCCCGGCTACTAGGGGTATCAATATTGGAGGTTCCTGCAAATATCCTTTTATTTTCTCAAACGCCCTTTGACAATCTTCATTCCAGGTCACAACCTGATCCTTTTTCAACAACTTGAATAATGGACCGCACGTGGTCGTTAGATGAGATATGAACCGGGCAATGTAGTTCAATCTCCCTAAAAAGCCACGAACCTCTTTTTCTATATTCGGCGTTGGCATTTCTTGTATTGCTTTTATCTTAGCAGGATCAACCTCAATTCCTTTTTCGCTCACAATAAACCCCAATAGCTTACCAGATCTCACCCCGAAGGTGCACTTGTTAGGATTCAACCGCAGCTTGAATTTCCTAAGCCTCTTGAACAATTTCAGAAGGTTAACCAGATGCTCTTCCTCCGTCTGGGATTTGGCAATCATATCATCAACATATACTTCAATCTCTTTATGCATCATGTCATGAAAGAGTGTTGTCATAGCTCGCTGATATGTTGCCCCGACGTTCTTCAAACCAAAGGGCATCACTTTGTAGCAGAACGTTCCCCACGGGGTAATAAAAGTTGTTTTCTCCATATCATCCGGTGCCATCTTTATCTGATTATAGCCCGAAAAGCCGTCCATGAAGGAAACACGGAGAATTGAACGGTGTTGTCGACCAGCACATCAATATGAGGAAGCTGAAAGTCGTCTTTTGGGCTCGCCTTATTTAAATCTCGATAGTCCATGCACATCCGCACCTTACCATCTTTCTTTGGTACAGGTACTATATTGGCGACCCATGAGGGATAAGTTGTGACAGCCAGGAAACCAGCATCCCACTGTTTCTGAACTTCCTCTTTAATTTTCACAGCCATATCTGGTCGAGTTCTTCTGAGTTTTTGCTTAACCGGCGGACATTCCTCACGCAATGGCAAACGGTGAACCACCATATCAGTATCCAACCCAGGCATGTCTTCGTAAGACCAAGCAAAGATATCACTGTACTCCCGCAGCATCTCAATAAGCCTTTGCTTGATATCACTCTGCAGTGCAGCCCCTATCCGGATATTCCTGACAACCTCTTCGGACCCTATGTTGATAATTTCAATTTCCTCCTGATGAGGCAGAATGATTCTTTCTTCTTGTTTCAAAAGTCGAGTCAGCTCTTCTGATAAGTCACTATCCTCAACAATCTCTTCTTCTGCTTGAAATATCGGGTGCTCGAAGTCGAAGCGAGTCATAGGAAGTTCGTGATCGATGTCGTCTGAAATATGAATCCTGCAATGAAAATGGTTAAATGTTTCAAATAATGCAAACAAAGCACATAACCACGTTGCCATTTTATTGTTAAACAAAAATAGGAAAAACAAGGATCACAAAATTTGCATGAGAAAAACGCCTTTATTAATGATTAAACAAAGTACACACATAAGCAGGTAGCCCTAAAAACAGAATCACTATGCCCCGGGTAGGACACGGGATTATACAATAATTGAGAAAACAAATCATTACTGTTTTGTAGTCACTGGGACAAGTTCCTAGATAGACCAGTTGCACAGATTCTGTCCTGGCACGCTGGGCTTGATCCACGAGTCCATATCGCAGTCACTATCTCCGTCTTCAGCATCAGAAACAGCATTAATCATTTCATAACAGACCCTACCTGGAGTGATCACCACTGGTCCTTTGAACTTTGGCACGCCTGATGCGGAAGGTGACGATGTCGGGCGATACCCCAACCCAAACTTGTCCATATTGACAAGAATTTCCAAGACTTGGCCCCATCCTTTGGTTGCTCCAGCCTGAACCACTGCTTGAGCGTCTTTGTACGAAGACATGGCCACCTCTGGCCCTTTGCTAGGAACATGAGACTTGTCTTTGATCTGCAACCCCTCGAAGCCTTGGTATGGCATCTCATGGATCTCCCCATCCACTTCGACGTACTTGAATGACGAAAGGTGACTAACCAGAATGTCCTCCTCTCCGCAAATAGTAACAACACGGTCACCGACCATGTATTTAAGCTTCTGATGTAGCGTGGATCTCACAACCCCTGCAGAATGTATCCATGGTCGCCCAAGTAAATAGCTGTAAGCTGGATGTATGTCCATAATGTAGAACACTGTGTTAAACACTTTCGGCCCGACCTGGAGTGGCAATGTTATGGACCCAAACACTGACCTTCTAGTCTCATCAAAAGCCCTCACGGCCAAGTTACTTGGCGTGCATATGATTCCTCGGATATCTAGCTTCATCATAGCCTTCTTTGGCAACACATTCAAAGATGATCCGGTGTCTACAAGAACGTGTGTCATAACAGTGCCCCGGCACTCCACTGAAGTATGCAAAGCCATATTATGGTCCCGACCTCTAGGCATCAAATAAAAGTCAGTAAATCCCAAGCTGTGGTCAGCATTCACGTGCGCCAGTACCCCCTCAAGCTGATTAACAGTTACTTCTTGAGGTACAAAAGACGTATCCAAGATTTTTAACAAGGCATTCCAATGGGCCTCAGAACAAAGCAACAAAGATAGTATTGAAATTTTGGAGGGCGTCTGCTGCAAGTGCTCCACAATCTTATAGTCACTTTTGCGAATCAACCTCATAAACTCTTCGACATCCTTGACCAATGTTTCTTTCTCTTTCGACTGGGAAGGTCCTTCCTCATTCACTTTGGCTTTGCCTCTAGCGATCCTTTCAGCCTCAATTTCAGGTGAAGTGAAGATTCTACCACTGCGGGTCATGCCTCCCGCTTCAACAATATTGCCCACTGCCCCTGCCGGCTGGCTATCCACATTAATCTATTCCCCATTGCAAAAAGCTTCCAACCCATAATTCCATGGAATGGCTTTCGTACTCTCATAAGGAACGGGTCCTGCTTTCGTTATCATGATAGTTGGCCGCTTGGCGGGTGCAGATATCATAATAGTCTTTCGTGGAATTGTAATTGTTGCGACCTCACCCTTGTTTCACCCCAAAATTTGACCAACATTGCTTTACCTGGCTTATGTTTCATTTTATTCACATTAGCATTATCATTTGCATTTCATTGACAGGTATGCAGGAGATCAAGAGGTATGAGTGCCAAGCAAGAGCTACACAAGACTATGAAGCTAGCTAAGAAGGTTATTCAAGTGTTCAAGGGTAGATACCTTTGTCAGAGAAGTCAGAAGATTCCCAGAGATAGTGGTTGAAGCCAAGTGTGTATGCCTCCTAACTTGAGAGTTGTGGGAAGCTCCTCAGATGATTCTGAAGCTATGAAGAAAGACTTGAAGCCTTGAGAGAGCTTATGAGATGTCTTGAAAGCCATCATGAAGCCTAGATAAGTTATGGTACATGATTAAGAAGACCCAGCCATGAGTGGTGTAATTAGGGTTTGACTGGGTCAACCCTAGGTCAACTGATGATTTGGAGAGGGTTGAGACCTAAACCAAGAGCCATGTGATCATGGATTGATGCATTGAGATGTTATAAGGATGATTCCAAGGTCAACTCATCATGATTGAAGAGTTTGAGAAGTTTCAAGCTAGGGTTTCTAGGGCTTGACAGTGTAAAATCCCCTAGTTTGACCCCTATCTTCAAGGCAATTTATCTCAAGATGTGATTGTCATCTCATCTTGCCCCCAACATGAATGTTTTAGATCTTGTTGTTAGCTTTAATTGGAGTACAATAAGTCCTTTATAGGATTTGTAGAGCTCAAGTTATGACTTTGCCAAGTTACAGGTCATCTGAGGTATGTGAATCTGGGGCCTTGAAAGTTACCCAATTTGCATCAAACTTTTGCCCAAGAAGGATGATTCCTATGAACTTTTGGTCAACATGAATGTTGTTCCTTATCTTCTTATATTTCTATAGAGTACTAGAAGTCCTTGATAGGATTTGTAGAACTCAAGTTATGGCTTTGACAAGTCAAGGGCATTTTGGTCATTTTGGAGATTACAGGTCATTTCAAGCATAAGGCCATAACTCCTATTTCCAAGCTTCAAATGGAAAAACCTTCAACATCAAACTTGTTCAAAATGATGTTTTAAGGTTAGTAATGAGGTAATGAGATGTTGGAAATGCTTGTAGCTCATACTTGTCAAAATGGTCAAAATAAAGGAGGATTTAATGTATTAAAGTGACCTATTTTTGGGAATTTTCAATACATAACCAAAACAATGCAAGTGACCTACCAAATTGAATGGAAAAATCATTTTAGAAACAATTGCATTATTACAATTTTGATTTGATGTCAAATTAAGGGACTTATCATAAGTTACTTGTAATCTAAGTTACACTTGCAAAACATAAGAGAGATCAATGTACAAGCTATCCAAGCATCCTAACATCTCATACATCTCATCTAAGGAGATTTTCAATTCAGAATTGGAGCTGAAAAAAGGGGAAACATGGACTAGTGTGAGTATGGCTTGAAATGAGAAACCATGACATGAGATTTTCAAAATCTCCTTGGATGGTTCCAGAAGGTGCTAGAGGGTTCTGAATCATTCTATATATGATTTAGAAGAGGTCCATGGAAGGGGATGGTGAGAGTTGAGGAAGGAGAGAGAGTTGGGATTCAGAATTTGTTCATTGCAAATTGAAATCCATTTTTCATTTCTACACCATTTCAATCGATTCTTTCTATTGCAATCTCTTCCTTATGAGTTACTGAGTGATTCCATAGCAAATTGAGAGCAAGAACATGGCTGAGTCGTGCATGAGCTTTTGAGTTCCACCTGCTGCAAGTCACTATCGGGTTTGGAGTTGCAAGCATCTTCCATCAATTCTTTTGCAAACAGAAGCTATATCTTGATACAAGGAACGATTCTGGAAGGATTGAAGTGTTGAAGTGAAGATTTGGTGCATCTGTTATTCAAGAAATCCCAGGTTTGTAACTTTCACCATACACCTTAATTTAAGCATTGTTAAGTCAAATTGTTAGGTTAGAATGGTTAGAGACAACTAGGGGATGGATTCTGGAGAGTTTGAGAGCATTTGGTTATGTTCAAGGTGATGACACCATTTCAGTTTGGATCAAGAACTTGGTGTATAATGAGCAATAATATGAATTCTATAGGGGAAACTGATCAGTGTAATGTGATGAGCATTTTAGACCAAGCAATTTCAAGATTGGAGACAATTGATTCCTGGTCAGAATTTTGATCCCCGATCGTGTTTAGGGTTAGAGGATATTTCAATTGTTTCCAAGACCATGGTTGTGTTCAGTGTGGAATTTAGAGTGTATTAGTGCTTTGAATCATGTGTTTTGATGGAGATGTGATGAAGTTCGAATTGAGCAAGAACCATGTTTGAACTCTGGTTCTTCCCTCCATTTCCATGGCCAGAGGTAGGAGATGAAGTTTTCACCATTGGATGAGAGCTTGACCTTTGACTGGGAGAGGATCCAACGGTTGTGTTCTAAAGTTGAGTTGTGAAGGATTCTGAAGCATGAAACGATGCGTTTCATTTATTTGATGTTTTGGGCTTAGTGATCTGAGCGCTATTCGCACCCCCCTGAAGGCCCAACCCAGAATTTTAACTGAAAATGATTTCCATTTGCACCGTGTCTGTATTCATTTTTGTTGGATTTTCTTATTTTTTCATTTTTGTTCATGATCCTTTAAAAAATCATAATTAATTGAATATTAATCCAATTAAACCCATTCTTTTTGCATTTTACTCATGATTGAGTCTATTATTTTTTAGAGAAAAAATATTTTCATTTCATGTAACTTATGATTTAATTGGAATTTTATATTTTAATTGATATTAAAATGTTCATGTTTGATGCATATTTTTGTGGAATCTTGTTTGATCTCATGGTGATGATTTTAAGCCTGATTTTTTGTGTGATTAGGTTATACATGTATGATCCCATAGAATTTTTCTCACATTTTTGTGATGAAAATAGGTGTGCTTTCTAGATTGATATTTAGGTGCCTCCTTTTAGGGTTTTAGGTTGATACCTTGAAATGTAGAATTTAGTTCTAGGTCCAATTTGATGGTTTGATCTTTGAAATTAAGGTGGTAGAGTCA
This sequence comes from Lathyrus sativus, assembly GCA_963859935.3. Lineage (NCBI taxonomy): Eukaryota > Viridiplantae > Streptophyta > Magnoliopsida > Fabales > Fabaceae > Lathyrus > Lathyrus sativus. The sequence continues at coordinate 304,066,512 of OZ012736.1, read as the reverse complement.
TGATTGACCTAGGTTCCCATAGATATTTTTGTAGGATTTTACAATTGGTTTTAGTATTTTAGTTAGGACAAACTTTAGTACTAGGTTTTAGGTGATCCTAACTTACTAATTCAACTAGCTTAAATTCTCTAGTTCCCTTAGATTAGGGTTTGTGCTTGGTTTGCCTTTGGTTGAGATTAAAGACAAGTTGAAAGACAAGAGGAGGATGCTTGAAGTTGCTTGAAGTTGCTTGGAGCTTTGGATTTGTTTGAGCCTAAAGGTGTCTGATGAAGATTAGGAGATAGGACATAGGGAGAGCCTTGTAGTTAGAATGATTTCTTTCACAAACATGGAAGGCATATTGTGCTTCCATTCCTCCCAATGACTAAAAGTCCTTCTCAGATATTCACATCCCTCCTTTGGAAGGATGAGTGGCTTTATCTGGGAAGTAGAACTTTGAGGGAACCAGTCTCTCATAGTGATGAACCCTTACAGGCTTCCTTTGGTTGTCAGTAAGCTGTTTATCATTTCCCCTCATCCTGTTAAATCAGGTGTCTTCTGGGCTGAGTATCTTGAAAGATGTTGGACTTGAGTTTGAAGATGAGAATTTCATTGAAGAGTATGGAAGAGGATGATTCCTTGAGCATTGCCATAGCTGAAGCTTGAAGAGCTTGAAGAGCAGGTTGATATTTGAAGATCCAATGGAAATTGAATGAAGAGCTGAGGCTTAGAAGATTGAAGGATGAAGTTGACACTTCCATATGATTAAAGGTTACTCTGAGAAGCTGAGGCTTGTAGGAGAAGAAGGCCAAGTTGAGACTGGTAGAGCAAAGAGAGTTGAAGCTTGAAGACTAATTTGATACTTATGAGGGTTCAATTGAGATTGAGTATAGAGCTGAAGCTTGAGGAATAGAGGACAAGTTGATACTTGTACATGGATACATTGGGAGCCTGAAGGAGTCAAGTTGATACTTGTAGTTAAGAGTGAAGCCTGAAGATGGAATTGACTGGAAAGCTGAAGCTTGAAGAAGAAGATTAGGTTGAAACTTATGTTTGATAGGTTAAAACCTTGGAGGAACAAATTGATATTTGTCATGAAGGATGATAGCCTTGAAGGGCGATTGAAGTCTGAAGACTGGATTGCTGTTAGAAGAGCTGAAGCTTGGAATTGAAAGAAGGGTTGATCTGCTTTCTTTCTTGTCTGTTTTCTTTTCTGTATTGATGTGCCTTGTTTGACTTGCTTGATGCATTAGAATAAGTCCATATCTAGACTGACTTTAAATTAGGAGCATGATTGCACTAGAGGTTGAGTTGTTCCCTCTGCTTGTACTGTTACTGTATGGCTTTGCTTGCGGGTATTCGGTAGAGCCCTGCTCCCTTGCCCATGTGGTTTCTTTTGCTTGATAGCATTTTATTTTTACTGTATGATTACAGTTGTTATTGTGTTTGCTTGATATCATGTTGTTATTTCCTCAGTATGATTACTGTTATTCATTCTGGCTTGAGGTTGAGATGAGCTTGTGGAGGCTGCTGCCCCACACACATTTCCTCCCTCACTTGCATTGCATGCATTTTTCAGTCGTTTACTGTTTACTGTTTGAGCTGATGCTTTATCTGTTTCTGTATATCATTGACATGATCCCTTAGGACTCTCATTTCCTTCGATAAGGAAGTGATGATAGAACTTTAGGTTGAAACCTATGCATGATAACTTCTAGGAGATCCCTGCTTCAAACCTCAACTCTAGGATGAATCCTTGGCATGACAACAGTAGGACTTGATAGTCTCCCTTTAGTTGAGCCTTCTCTTCTCATCTCAAAACAGCTTAAGATACAGTAATCATGAATGATTTCTTTCTTACGTTACGAGCCTTAAGCTATCTGAGAAAGGATTGTTGGAGAGTTTCTTTCCAACAGTCTGGATGTTTAGTATGGCACCCTTTGGGTGACATGCGACGCATTCACTCTCAGGTCATAGTCTTTAGTGCGATTGAAATTGCAAACACAATAAAAAACACTTATTCCGTAAAAGACAGAAAACAAACTTCAAACCTTTTTGCCCCATGGGCCCATAATTCAAAGGGAAGCTTTTCTGAAGAAAAGAGTGTCGTTAAACTTCAGCGCCACCGCAAACAGGCTTTGTCCCTAACTGCTGGAACTGCTGTTTAACCCTACTCGATAAAACAGATGAATCTGAATCCCCGTAATCCGTAGTAGCTCGAACTACGTAAGCTCAGATCTCTCATACCTGTTGGGAGTACATAGGCACAATACTGATGTATTGGCGAGCCACCTTCCCCGTAACCAGTAGTTATTCGAACTGCGTTGACTCTGATTTCTCATTCTCTGATGAGAATACGTAGGCATAAAGCGCGACGCTTTGCCGAGTCATTTTTCTTTTCTGTTTAAGCCAGCCTTGATAGGTAGATAGATAAACCAACTCATCCAGTAAACACAACAAGCTTGGATCCCGTCGAGTACGACGGACGTGAGGGGTGCTAACACCTTCCCCTTGCGTAACCGACTCCCGAACCAAGACAACGGTTGCGATGACCTTGTCTTATACCTTTTTCGTCAGGTTTTTCCGATCGTTTCCTTTCCCGCTCTGAGGGATAAATAACGAAAGGTGGCGACTCTTCTGTTTTGCCGGCAGCTTATTTTGGCGGAAGCGACAACTGGCGACTCTGCTCGGGACTTGATAGTTTCCTAGGATCCAACGTCCCGTATGCGAGTCAGTTTGAGGATCCGACGTCCCCTGCGAGAGTCAATCCTAGTGCTTGTATGATTACTTGTTGGGTTGTGTTTATTTATCGCATTTTTATTTCCCGCACTTTATTTTTCAGTATGATATGATTATCTGTGCTGTTGTGGGAGGGGCATTTTGATGAGTGAGAAGCCAGACCCAGGCTTGAGTGAACATAGCATTAGTTGTGGAAATTAGTGGGCGCGTGCTTGCTTTGCAGGCACTAGTGTCTCATGAAATCCACGCTCAGACGAGGTTCTCCCGGTTGGCTTCTTTTTCAACCCTTTGGGTTGAGGGGGTTGTTGGTTTGGAGGATTGTCGACTCTGGGGACCGATCATTTGTGATTCAGCCGAGTGAGACCGCTTCATGAGCTGGTGATGCCACACCTTCTGGGTATCGTATCACCCCTCTTGAATGTCTGTGACGCTGATGAATGCATAGGATGCCGAACTTGAGTCATTTTAGGTCCATACCTGTGAGCAGGGTTGGGTTTATTGCAGGAAACTTTGACCGTCAGACTACCTGGTTTTCTTGATAGTGCAACAGTTTTGTTGGTACCAGAGGTTCTCATCATCAAATATATGATTGTTCTTGACAGAGCAGAACTGTGGTCCTGTATCAGAGGACCTTATATTCAGAGATGTGTATTTGTTCTTGATAGAGCAGGTTTTGATTGGGATCAGAAGATCTCATCAGCAGATGTATGATTGTTCTTGACAGAGCAGGTTTATGACTGGGGTCTGAGGATCTCATCATCAGATGTTTGTTCTTGACAGAGCAGAGTTTTGGTCCTGTATCAGAGGTCCTTATCATCAGATGTTTGTTGTAACACCCATTTTAATTATTTAGTCACTTTATTATTATTTTAAAAATTATATGTTGGTGTGCCCTTTGGTGGGGGTGTATTTGATGATGTTTGGTGGGTGTCCCTAATGTGGGAGGACTATTGGTGATATTTTGGTGTGAAATATAGTAATATAAAAATAATAGTAACATTGGTGGGGGTGTTATTATTATTATTATATTTATTATATTTGTTACTATTATTAATATTATTATTATTTTGGTGAAATAATAATATTAGTATTATTATATTATTATTATATTATTTTTATTAATATTATTATTATTATTGGTGTGATAATATTATTATTATTATAATTATAATTATTGTTGGGTGTATCACTATTATTATTATTATGTTGAATATTACTATAATATTATAATAGTATTATATTATATTATATTATTATTATTATTATAATGATTATTATAATAATTATTATTAGAATTATTATTGGGAATATTAGTGGTTGGAATAAGTAAAATAAGAGGTGAAAGGGTTATTGGGAAGTTAGAATGGAAATATGAAAAGTCACGATAGAAACCGTGAGGAAGGAAATATGAAGGGGTAGCAAGGAGATATTAGAAAAGTTGGAATGGAGAGGAAAGGGATTACCATAGGCGTGGGATATTGGTGTGATAATAATAATAGTATTATTATTATTATTATTATTACTATTATTATTATTAGTGTTATTATTATTATTATTATTAAAAGTATTATTATGATTATTGGAGAGATAATAATATTATTATTATTGTTATTATTAATAGTATTATTATTATTAAGATTATTATTATTATTATCATTATTATTATTATTATTAGAATTATTAATATTAATATTATTATTATTATTATTATTATTATTATTATTATTAATATGTGGTATTATTAATATTAGTAAGATTATATTAGTATTATTATTATTATTAAGATTATTAATATTATATTATTTTATTAGTTATTATTATTGGGATTAGAATAATTAAAAAGGGAAATAGAATATGAGGGGTTAGGAGAGTTACGATACATTTTAGAAAATTGAGAAAAAAGAGCGATAGAAAGAGAGAAGAGGAAAGAACGAGGAAAGTGAAAAAGAACGAAGGAAAAAGGGAACGAAGAACGGAAGAGGAAGGAGAAGGCCAAGAGACCAATTCTAGGAGGAATTCTATCGATCGACCAATTGTCAAGGTAAGGGGGGAGAAATTTGATTGGGAATGGTTTATACATGTATAGGGTAGAGGGGATTCCTTAACCCCGTAGGAATTTATCGTTATATAAAGTTTTATATTGGCATGCTATGATTATTGTTGAGGTTGGGGGATTGATGAATGATGATGATGCATTTTGGGGTATATATATATATGGTGATGATGTTACTGTAGTATTGATCCATTTTGTTGGATTGTTGATGTTACTGTAGTGTTGATAGTAACTAGGAATATAAAGCTGATGAGATTATGTGTTGTTACCGTAGTGTTGGCAATGACAGTGATTATAGCTTTGGGAAAAGTTATGTGTTGTTTCCCTATAGTGTCGTTAATGACTATGGTTAGGACCTTGGTGAGATTCAGAGTGACTCTGAAGTGTCGGTAATGTACCGTAATGTCGGTTCTAGAGTAGAAATTATAGGATAATTGGTAAGTATAATATCTATTGGCATGTTTGTGATTGTGGATTGATGTTGATGAATTATTGATTTTGGTGTAATATATCTATACATATGCATTGTTGTATGATGATATGATCAGGAGGATCGTGTGCACTTAGCGTGCCAGAATATAATAATTATGCATTGGTGTCTTGCATATCATGGTGTTTTGGTGGGATGAATCATGTCTCAGGAGGAGCGTAAGTGATTCATCCGTACTCCTTTGTGGAGAATGGTGGGGGATAGATCATGTCTCAGGAGGAGCGTAAGTGATCTATCCAGGTTCGATTGAATGAACCAATGAGTCGGTACCGCATGCATGGTGTTGAGTTGCATAATTGCATTATAATATGTTATATTGTAATTTGAACAGTAGGTTCGTTATATGGTGTTGTTGGGGTGAATAATTGATGTGTTGGTGTGTTTTACTGCCTTATTACATGTATTACATTACCATTATATTTTTGATCATGATTTCTCACCCCTTGTTGTTGTTGTGGTCTGTGCTTCTTCGGAAGTACAGATAATCCAGGTGCTTAGCTAGCTTGGATATTGGTGTGACTGTCGAGTCTAGGATGCTCTGATACGTAGCACGGGACTTGGGCATTTTTATTGTTTCATGTTGAACTCCTATTTTTTTCCTGCGAACGTATCAAAATTTTTATTTAATTGTATTATTTAAATATTCCGCTGTATTTGGAGAAAAACCTTTTTTATAAGGAAACGTGATTTTTATGTGATATCCCACTTGGGAAGGAAACTCTGATTTTTATTATGTTATTCATATTTTATTTGTTTTGGGAAGTGGGGTGTTACAATTGGTATCAGAGCAGGTCGGTCCGTCCGGCCAGTGTTGTTGAGTCGAGTTGAGTCTGTCCTTTATGATGTAGTTGAATATCTTTTAACCTGGTGTTGTTATGTTTTGAGCAGTATGGCAGGAAGGAACGATGCTGCATTAGCTGCTGCTATGCAAGCAATGGCGCAAGCTGTTGCTAATCAGAATCAAACTGCAGATGCCCATTTCAGGAGTTTGGCGCAGTTTCGGAGCAACAAGCCGCCAACGTTTGAAGGAGGAATTCTGGACCCAGAAGCTGCTCAGAAGTGGCTGAAGGCAATTGAGAAAATCTTCAGAACTATGGATTGTACTGATGAGCAGAAGGTGAGGTTTGGTACTCACATGCTGGAGGGTGAGGCTGAAGCTTGGTGGGACAATAGTCGCCAAAGATTGGAAGCTGCTGGAACTGCCATTACTTGGGAGGTAGTTCGGAAGGGTTTTCTGGAGAAGTATTTTCCGGAAGATATTCGGAGTGCTAAGGAAATTGAATTCTTAGAGTTGAAGCAGGGTAGTATGACGGTAGCGGAGTATGCTGCTAAATTTGAGGAGCTAGTGCAGTATTGTCCTCACTATAATGTGGAGGGGGCGATGACTTCTAAGTGCTTAAAGTTTGAGAATGGACTGCGTCCAGAGATTAAGTTGGGAATTGCTTGTCAGAAGATCAGGAGCTATCCTGAGCTAGTAAGTAGGAGCAGGATATATGATAACGATAACCGAGCTAGGATTGCGCACTACAAAGCTGTTAATGACCGTAAGGGTAAGCAGAGGTTTAGTGGTACTCCTTATAGTGTTGCTGCTGATAAGGGAAAACGTAAAGCTGTTGTTGATAAGAAGCCTAGAGATGGGAGAGCATCTGCTGAAGGGAAATGTTTTCGGTGCGGTGGTATGGGACACCGTGCTAATGATTGTCCTAATGAAGCCAAAAAGTGTTTTAAGTGTGGAAAACCAGGTCATGTGATAGCTGACTGCAGAGCAACCATGCCGACCTGTTATAACTGTGGTGAGAAGGGTCATATCAGTACACATTGTGAGAAGCCGAAGAAGCCTCAGACGTCTCCGGCTGGTGGAAAAGTGTTTGCTTTGGCAGGAACTCAAGCTGCCAGTGATGAGCGTGTTATCAAAGGTACTTGTATTATCAATAATATTCCTTTGATTGCTATTATTGATACGGGTGCAACACACTCGTTTATTTCTGTGGATTGTGTGGAGAGAATAGGATTGGTGCCGTCTACTCTGGAGAGACGAATGACTATTGAGACACCCTCTATAGGTTCAGTGACTACTTCTTTGGTATGCCTGAAGTGTCCGCTGACTATTTTCGGTAGAGAATTTGAAGTGGATTTGATTTGTCTACCACTTGGTAAATTGGATGTTATTCTGGGTATGAACTGGTTAGAGTTCAACCGAGTCTACATCGACTGTTTTCGGAAGGAATTGTTGTTCTTGACCCCTGAAGAGGAAGCTTTAGCAAGTTCTTTGTCTAATAAAGAATTGAGGGCCTTGTTGGAAGATGAAACTAGAGTGTTTGCTTTATTTGCAACTTTATCGGTAGATAGCAAAGTGTCAATGGAGGAATTGGCAGTGGTGAATGAATTTCCGGAAGTGTTTCCTGACGACATTATGGAATTGCCTCCGACGCGAGAAGTGGAATTTGGTATTGATCTTGTTCCTGGTACGAGGCCTATTTCTATGGCGCCGTACAGGATGTCTGCAGTGGAATTGGCTGAGTTGAAGTCTCAGATTGGAGAATTGTTGGATAGAAAGTTTATTAGGCCAAGTGTATCGCCGTGGGGAGCTCCAGTGTTGTTGGTGAAGAAGAAGGATGGTAGTATGCGTTTGTGCATCGATTACCGTCAGTTGAATAAAGTGACGATTAAGAATAAGTATCCTCTCCCGAGGATTGATGATTTGATGGACCAGCTGGTGGGAGCTCGTGTGTTTAGTAAGATTGACTTAAGGTCGGGTTATCATCAAATAAGAGTAAAAGAAGGTGATATTCAAAAGACTGCTTTTAGAACTCGATATGGACATTATGAATATGCTGTAATGCCGTTTGGAGTGACTAATGCGCCGGGAGTATTTATGGAGTATATGAACAAAATTTTCCATTCTTATTTGGATCAATTCATTGTAGTGTTTATTGATGATATATTAATTTATTCTAAATCTGATGAAGAACATGCAGGACATTTGAGAATTGCCTTGCAAGTGTTGAAGGAAAATAAATTATTTGCTAAACTGTCAAAGTGTGACTTCTGGTTGAAGAGAGTGAGTTTCTTGGGGCATGTAATATCTGAAGATGGAATAGCGGTGGATCCGTCAAAAGTAAGTGCAGTATTGCAGTGGGAACCGCCGAAGACAGCGACAGAAATTAGGAGCTTTCTGGGTTTAGCTGGTTATTATCGCAGGTTTATTGAAGGGTTCTCTAATTTGGCGTTGCCATTAACTCAGTTGACGAGAAAGAACCAAGTTTTCGTATGGGACGCTGCTTGTGAAGAAAGTTTTGAAGAGTTGAAAAAGAGATTGACTACGGCACCGGTGTTAGTGTTACCGACTCCGAGTGAACCATTTGTGGTGTACTGTGATGCGTCTAAGATGGGATTAGGAGGAGTTCCTATGCAGAATGGTAAGGTAGTAGCATATGCTTCGCGGCAACTGAGAGTGCATGAGCGAAATTATCCTACTCATGATCTTGAGTTAGCTGCGGTTGTTTTTGTGTTGAAAATTTGGAGGCATTACCTGTATGGTTCAAGATTTGAAGTGTTTAGTGATCATAAGAGTCTGAGATACCTGTTTGATCAGAAAGAGCTGAATATGAGGCAGAGAAGATGGTTAGAATTTTTGAAGGATTATGACTTCAGTTTGAGTTATCATCCGGGAAAGGCCAATGTAGTGGCAGACGCTTTGAGTAGAAAGACAATTCATATGGCAGCTCTGATGGTGAAAGAAATTGAGTTAATTGAACAATTCAGAGATTTGAGCATGGTTTGTGAAACTACTGCAGAGAGTGTAATGTTGGGTATGTTGCAGGTAAATAATGACTTCTTGGATATGATTAGAGAGAATCAGAAGTTGGATGTGAAATTGGTAGATTTGATGCCTGGAGTAGGAAGTGACTCCGATAGTGACTTTAAATTGGATAGTACAGGTGTGTTGAGATTTAGAGGCAGGATTTGTGTACCAGATGATGAGGAACTGAAAAAGCTGATTTTGAGTGAAGGACACCGTAGTAATCTGAGTATTCATCCCGGAGCTACGAAGATGTATCATGATTTAAAGAAATTATTTTGGTGGTCTGGTATGAAAAGAGACATTGCTCAATTTGTTTATGCCTGTTTGACGTGTCAGAAATCGAAGGTAGAACACCAGAGACCTTCTGGATTTATGCAACCGTTGGAAATTCCGGTTTGGAAATGGGATTGCATTTCTATGGACTTTGTTACAGGATTGCCAAATACGGCGAGAGGTTTTGATGCTATATGGGTGATTGTGGATCGGTTAACGAAGTCTGCACACTTTGTGCCAATTAATATTAGTTTTCCGTTGACGAAGCTGGCGGAGATTTATATTCGGGTAATTGTGAAGTTACATGGTGTTCCGTCCAGTATTGTGTCGGATAGAGATCCGAGGTTTACTTCAGAATTTTGGAAGAGCTTGCAAGAAGCTTTGGGTACTAAGTTGAAATTAAGTTCAGCTTATCATCCACAAACTGATGGTCAATCGGAAAGGACTATTCAGTCGCTTGAGGATTTATTAAGAGCTTGTGTATTGGAAAAGGGTGGTGCGTGGGACACTCATTTATCATTGATTGAATTCACGTACAATAATAGTTACCATTCGAGTATTGGAATGGCACCCTTTGAAGCTTTGTATGGGAGGAGGTGTAGGACTCCTCTGTGTTGGTATGAGACCGGTGAGAGTGTGGTGCTTGGACCAGAAATTGTTCAGCAGACTACTGAGACGATTCAGATGATTCGTGAGAAAATGAAAGTGTCTTAGAGTAGGCAGAAGAGTTATCATGATAATCGGAGGAAAGAGTTGGAATTCTGTGTAGGTGATCACGTATTCCTAAGAGTTAACCCGATGACTGGTGTGGGTCGGGCGTTGAAGTCCAAGAAGCTGGATCCTAAGTTTATTGGACCTTATGAAATTTTGCAAAGAGTTGGTGCTGTGGCCTATAGGGTGGCGTTGCCGCCGGAGTTGTCGAATCTACATGATGTGTTTCATGTGTCGCAATTGCGAAAATATGTTTCTGATCCATCTCATGTGATTCAGAGAGATGATGTTCAGGTTCGGGAGAATCTTACTATTGAGACGATGCCGTTGAGGATCGAGGACCGTAAGATGAAACAGCTCCGAGGGAAAGAGATACCTTTGGTGAAGGTAGCTTGGGGAGGTGCTGCAGGAGGCAGTGTGACCTGGGAGTTGGAAAGCAGGATGCGAGAAGCGTATCCGGAGCTATTTCCATCAGGTAATTTTCGAGGACGAAAATAATTAAAGTGGGGGAGAGTTGTAACACCCATTTTAATTATTTAGTCACTTTATTATTATTTTAAAAATTATATGTTGGTGTGCCCTTTGGTGGGGGTGTATTTGATGATGTTTGGTGGGTGTCCCTAATGTGGGAGGACTATTGGTGATATTTTGGTGTGAAATATAGTAATATAAAAATAATAGTAACATTGGTGGGGGTGTTATTATTATTATTATATTTATTATATTTGTTACTATTATTAATATTATTATTATTTTGGTGAAATAATAATATTAGTATTATTATATTATTATTATATTATTTTTATTAATATTATTATTATTATTGGTGTGATAATATTATTATTATTATAATTATAATTATTGTTGGGTGTATCACTATTATTATTATTATGTTGAATATTACTATAATATTATAATAGTATTATATTATATTATATTATTATTATTATTATAATGATTATTATAATTATTATTATTAGAATTATTATTGGGAATATTAGTGGTTGGAATAAGTAAAATAAGAGGTGAAAGGGTTATTGGGAAGTTAGAAGGGAAATATGAAAAGTCACGATAGAAACCGTGAGGAAGGAAATATGAAGGGGTAGCAAGGAGATATTAGAAAAGTTGGAATGGAGAGGAAAGGGATTACCATAGGCGTGGGATATTGGTGTGATAATAATAATAGTATTATTATTATTATTATTATTACTATTATTATTATTAGTGTTATTATTATTATTATTAAAAGTATTATTATGATTATTGGAGAGATAATAATATTATTATTATTGTTATTATTAATAGTATTATTATTATTAAGATTATTATTATTATTATCATTATTATTATTATTAGAATTATTAATATTAATATTATTATTATTATTATTATTATTATTATTATTAATATGTGGTATTATTAATATTAGTAAGATTATATTAGTATTATTATTATTATTAAGATTATTAATATTATATTATTTTATTAGTTATTATTATTGGGATTAGAATAATTAAAAAGGGAAATAGAATATGAGGGGTTAGGAGAGTTACGATACATTTTAGAAAATTGAGAAAAAAGAGCGATAGAAAGAGAGAAGAGAAAAGAACGAGGAAAGTGAAAAAGAACGAAGGAAAAAGGGAACGAAGAACGGAAGAGGAAGGAGAAGGCCAAGAGACCAATTCTAGGAGGAATTCTATCGATCGACCAATTGTCAAGGTAAGGGGGGAGAAATTTGATTGGGAATGGTTTATACATGTATAGGGTAGAGGGGATTCCTTAACCCCGTAGGAATTTATCGTTATATAAAGTTTTATATTGGCATGCTATGATTATTGTTGAGGTTGGGGGATTGATGAATGATGATGATGCATTTTGGGGTATATATATATATGGTGATGATGTTACTGTAGTATTGATCCATTTTGTTGGATTGTTGATGTTACTGTAGTGTTGATAGTAACTAGGAATATAAAGCTGATGAGATTATGTGTTGTTACCGTAGTGTTGGCAATGACAGTGATTATAGCTTTGGGAAAAGTTATGTGTTGTTTCCCTATAGTGTCGTTAATGACTATGGTTAGGACCTTGGTGAGATTCAGAGTGACTCTGAAGTGTCGGTAATGTACCGTAATGTCGGTTCTAGAGTAGAAATTATAGGATAATTGGTAAGTATAATATCTATTGGCATGTTTGTGATTGTGGATTGATGTTGATGAATTATTTATTTTGGTGTAATATATCTATACATATGCATTGTTGTATGATGATATGATCAGGAGGATCGTGTGCACTTAGCGTGCCAGAATATAATAATTATGCATTGGTGTCTTGCATATCATGGTGTTTTGGTGGGATGAATCATGTCTCAGGAGGAGCGTAAGTGATTCATCCGTACTCCTTTGTGGAGAATGGTGGGGGATAGATCATGTCTCAGGAGGAGCGTAAGTGATCTATCCAGGTTCGATTGAATGAACCAATGAGTCGGTACCGCATGCATGGTGTTGAGTTGCATAATTGCATTATAATATGTTATATTGTAATTTGAACAGTAGGTTCGTTATATGGTGTTGTTGGGGTGAATAATTGATGTGTTGGTGTGTTTTACTGCCTTATTACATGTATTACATTACCATTATATTTTTGATCATGATTTCTCACCCCTTGTTGTTGTTGTGGTCTGTGCTTCTTCGGAAGTACAGATAATCCAGGTGCTTAGCTAGCTTGGATATTGGTGTGACTGTCGAGTCTAGGATGCTCTGATACGTAGCACGGGACTTGGGCATTTTTATTGTTTCATGTTGAACTCCTATTTTTTTCCTGCGAACGTATCAAAATTTTTATTTAATTGTATTATTTAAATATTCCGCTGTATTTGGAGAAAAACCTTTTTTATAAGGAAACGTGATTTTTATGTGATATCGCACTTGGGAAGGAAACTCTGATTTTTATTATGTTATTCATCTTTTATTTGTTTTGGGAAGTGGGGTGTTACATTTGTTCTTGACAGATCAGAGTTTTGGTCTTGTATCAGAGGTCCTTATTATCAGATGTTTGTTCTTGACAGAGCAGAGTTTTGGTCCTGTATCAGGGGTCCTTATTATCAGGTGTTGTTCTTGACAGAGCAGAGTTTTTATCCTGTATCAGAGGTCCTTATTATCAGACGTTTGTTCTTGACAGAGCAGGTTTATGGTCCTATGTATGTGTGTTCTTGACAGAGCAGGTCTGTGGTCAGATACCAGAGTTTTCTTCTTATCAGAGATAGTGGTTGTTCTTGACAGAGCAGCATTATGGTTTTGTTGATACAGAACCTCCACAGCGCAGTTGCCTTGATCTCCTGCTGCATGATTGCATTTTATATTCCTTTGCATACACATTTGCATTTCATTAACGTGTGTCTGCGTTGCAGGTACCGTTTCCCCCGATTCCGGTTTTCTTGCCTCCTATTGTATTGTTATGGGTTCTCTGAGGAAGACCGTGGCTTACAAGCTCCCTGCCCCTGATGTGGTTCAGCTAACTGGTTTGATTGCTTTAGCATATGATTCTGTGAGAGATGAGTTCAGAAAGTCTTACGGCAAATTGCTCAGTTTGGTTCGTAAACCTTCTGCGTTCGAGTTGAATGGGTTGCACGCTCTGCTGCAGTTGTACGATCCTCCGTTGAGATGCTTTACTTTCCAGGATTTTGTTCTCGCACCCACACTAGAGGAATATGCTGATTTGTTAGGTGTGCCTATTAAGAGGCAGATGCCTTTTGTTCATATGGATGCTGAGCCTGACCTGGCTAGTCTAGCTCTTTCACTTCATCAGGGAATCCAGTCCCTACCTTGATAGGAGATGTCTACCATTCCATCCACTACAAAAACGAGAACAGAAGGGGTAAGAACGTATCTTGCTGTGTGCCCTTGCTTTATAAATGGCTTGATAGCCATCTGCCCAAGAGGGGGCCCTTTGTTTCGTCTGCAGCCACAGCTGAGTGGTCCGAGCGTTTGATGAGTCTATCTGCAGAGGATATTGACTGGTTTGACAGAGATAGGTTGGGTACCGAGATTATCTTCAGCTGCAGCGGGTTTCCGAACGTGCCTTTGATAGGCAGGAAGGGTTGCATAAACTACAATCCATCTTTGCTGGTCCGACAGTTCACGTATGCTTTGAGAGCTCCGCCGAAGGATGAAGAGGTGCAGGAATCTCTGTACCTCACTGGTCTTCTAGAAAGGGATATGTTGTCTAAGCTTCAGCGCGCCTGGAATGGCATCAATAAGAGGGGAAAACCATTGCTGGGGAGAAGCAATAATCAAGCCTACCCTCCGTATGTGACTTGGATCAGAGCCAGAGTCAATGCTATAGGGATGCCGTTTCTTCCTGCCAAGCCAGAAAGCCCTCCAATGATTGAAGAGCCTACTACCGTGCCCATTCAGCAACATAATCAGGTGTTAGCTGACAGAGATGAATTGAAGAGGGCAAACGAAGAACTGGAGAAAGAATTGGCTCAGCTTCGAAGCGAGAGGAACGAAGCTGTTCATTCCTTCAAGAGGCAGACGGAGCTGGTGAACCAGCTGGGGACAGACCTGACTAAGCAGATAGCCGAGCGTGAGCGCATGGGTCAAGACTTCAAAGCTGTCAACGACGTACTGGCCACGAAGAAGCAGCACTTGGACGAAGCGTATCGGAGGATATCCAAGTTCAACCAGCACTGGAAGGCCTCCCTAGCCACCAGGAAAGAGCGGGAGGATAAGCTGACGCAACAGATCTCCAAGATGAAAGCCCAGGTGAAGGCTAGTGAGAAGAGGTTTGATGAAGAAACCGCTCGCAGATACACCACTGAAGGCCAGCTCAACAGAGCTCTCGCTAATTTGAAGGAGCGCAAACTGACGTTTGAGTCCAAGAAGCGAAGGTTAGAAGATTGTTTTGGCGAAGGAGCATGGGAAGATTCGGTCGAAGGTCTTCAATACACCATTGTGCAGAGGGAATTACTCGTCGAAGGGTTACTCACTCTGCCGGATCATCCAGAAACGAAGGAGTTGTTAGAAGAGTTTTGCGCCCGTGGCCGTACTTGACTATGTTTGTATTCCTTTCGTTTGATCATTGTTGTATGCTGACCATCACCAGGCTTGTTGGTCGAGGTCATGCCATTGATTCATCTTGTACTCGTTGATGTGGTGTACTGCCTTGATGGGCTTTCTTTATATATGAGATGTTATTTCCATGACTGGACTCGGACTTCTTATTATTATCAGCACTGGCACTCAGGCACTAGGATCGGGGGAGATCCCCCTAACGCACAGACACACGTTTGCATTTGCATGAAGCATTTGCATAACGAGCACTTTTTTGTTTTTCCTAACCCTTTTGTGTTTTCAGGTTGTTTCAGGTTGTTCCAGGATTGATCAGAGACCTATTCACCGCTATCCGACCAGAGCAAATCAAACCAGAATCATGGAGCAAGTGCAAACTGATGTTCAAGAACTCCGGGAAAGAATGGACCATTTCATGGAGCTCATGCAAGCGGTCGCCAACGGCCAGGATCAGCTCAGAACCTTGGTTCAGCCTCTGATTTCAAGGGTCGACAACAATGGTGTGCTCCATGGTGGGACTGTTCCAACCCCTCCACCAGTTGAAACTCCTTAGAATGGCGTCCCCGTGACCGGGGGGAATGGCAATGCCAACGACAATGTGATAGCTAATATGGGACTCAATGGTAATATGACTGGCGTCAGTAATGGGAATTTTGAAGCTAATGTCAATGTTGGGCTGGGCAACAGCAACGCAGGTGTTGGAAATCTGTTCGGGCCTCAGTCGTGGTTAGAAGACCGTCAAGACGATGTGTTCTCTCAGAGAGGTGCTGAAGGGGAGCTGACTGCTGAAGCACGGTTAAGGTTCAAGGCACTTGAGGATAAGATGAGGAATATCGAGAACCAGAACACCCTGGGCGTTGATATGTCCAAGTTGGGACTGATTGCTGATTTTAAGGTGTCTCCCAAGTTCAAGGTACCTGACTTTGAAAAGTGCAAGGGCACCACTTGCCCTCGCGTCCACCTGAGATCATACTACCGGAAAATGTCAGCTCATTCCGAGGACGAGAAGTTGTTGATGCACTTCTTCCAGGAAAGTCTGTCCAGACCATCCCTCGAATGGTACATGAGTTTGGAGCCTACCAGTGTGCGCACGTGGAAGGACCTTGCTGAAGCATTTGTGCACCACTACCAATATAATAGCGACTTGGCCCCGAACCGAGTCCAACTGCAGAATCTGTCGCAAAGGAACAACGAAGGGTTTAAGGAATACGCCCAACGATGGCGTGAATTGGCAGCTAGGGTTCATCCGCCGATGGTTGAACGTGAGCTTGTGCAGATGTTCGTAGCCACCCTCCCAGGGGTTTACTATGAGAAATTGGTCAGCGATATGTCTGGAACTTTCTCAGATCTCATTATCACGGGTGAGCACGTTGAAAATGGGATCAAACTCGGGAAAATTCAAGGTGAGTCATCCTCAGCTGGAGGAGGCGGAAAGAAACCTTATAGTGGCAAGAGACGGGAAGGAGAAACGAGCGCCGTGACCAACGCTCGAAGGAAGGGTAAAGGCCCTCACCAACAGGTGGCTAGCATAACTATCCCGGCAGTTCAACAGCCACAGCAGCAACAGCAGCAACCGAATCAACAAGGGTACAGAAAGTATCAGAATCAGGCACCTCTGTCGAATCGTCACCTCGAGACGCCGCCCATGTCGTACGCGCAACTATTACAGACTCTGCTCCAGCTGCAGTTGATCCAGAAGAGAACTTTGGCTCCCTTGACAGGGGCTTCTCCGCCAGGTTATGACGCGAATGCAACTTGTGAGTTTTACTCAGGGGCACCAGGCCACACAATAGAAAACTGCAAAGCCTTCAAGCATAAGGTGCAGGACATGGTGGACGCTAAGATCATCAACTTCTCCGATAATGTGCCAAACGTCACGAAGAACCCTATGCCGAATCATAGGGGAGGTGGAGTAAACACCATTATGGAAGACGAGAGTTTGGATTTGTTGACTAACGTCAGACATCTGAAGACACCACTTAGCTTCGTTAAGGCTAAATTGATGAAAAAAGGTTTCTTTCCAGGTTGCGGAGAGCTGTGTATGGGTTGTGCGACTAGTCCTGATGGATGTGAACAGCTGATAGAAGGAATTCAAAGTCTGATGACTGAAGGGATTTTACAGTTTAGCCGGAGGGCCGAAAGCAGATCGGGAGAGGTAATGCTGGAGCAAGATGATGAGGTTGCCACCATCACCATCCCTCGCCAGACGATAACTATTTCTGCACCCAGACCGCCCACGATTACCATCACCAAAGCTGGGCCGATACTGTTCGAAAGCACTAATGTTGTCCCATGGCATTATAGGGCTGAAGTCTACTACAACGGACAAAAGTTGGATCTAGAACCGTTTGGGTCGTCTATGGAGAACCTTGCGGGAATCAGTGGTATTACTCGCAGCGGAAGAGTGTTTGCACCACCAGAGGTCGTGGCGGACAAGGCGGTCAGAGCTGACGCAACTGATAAAGGTAAAAGTAAAGTCGTTGAAGAGATCCCGCGTGGGGCAGAAAAAGACTTACTTGTTAAAGACGCCGAGGAGTTTATGCGGTTGATTAAAAAGAGTGACTACAAGATTGTGGATCATCTCCGTCAGACGCCCTCAAAGATTTCCATTCTGAACTTGTTGCTGTGTTCTGAAGCACACCGCAACGCACTGCTGAAGGTGTTGAACGCCGCATATGTACCGCAGGAAATATCGGTAAACCAGCTAGAAGAGGTCATAGCCCACGTGAATGCTGGAAATGGACTGGGGTTCACTGACCTAGAGATGACACCGAAAGGGAGGAATCACAATAGCGCCCTGCACATCTCGATAGAGTGTAGGGGAACGCTTATGTCGCACGTGTTGGTAGACACTGGTTCGTCACTTAATGTTCTTCCGAAGAAGGCATTAATGAAGTTGGATACTCGCGGAGTGATTTGCACACCCAGTGATCTGGTTGTGAAGGCGTTCGATGGAACCAAACACCATGTTTTCGGGGAGGTGACGTTGCCAATCCAAGTCGGGCAGGAAATGTTCGACGCGATCTTTTACATTATGGACATCATGCCTGCCTACAGCTGTCTCTTGGGCCGGCCGTGGATCCATGCTGCTGGAGCCGTGACCTCCATGTTGCACCAGAAACTCAAATATGCTGTTGGAGGTAGCATAGTGACCATTTGCGGCAAGGAAGACATAATGGTGAGCCATTTGTCGTCCTTCAAGTATGTGGACATGGATGGGGAAATCCACGAGACCCTATGCCAAGCGTTCGAAGCTGTTAAAGTCAAGAACGTAGCTCCTGTAGTCACTGAGAAGCCAGAGATGACTCTCTCTTCATTCAAGGAAGCCCGGGCCGTTGTCCAAGCTGGATCTACCCCAGGCTGGGGGCGAATTTTGGAGATACCTAACAAGCAAGACAAGTTCGGGTTGGGATATTCTCCTGGAGCTGAAGCTTCTTCTTCTAGCAGTGCGTCGCGAGGTAAAGGGTCGATCCAGTTTACCAGTGGCGGGGTGATTTTTGAAAGCGTCAACGCGGTGTCTGAAGACAGCGGAGATAGCGATTGTGACCTTGACTCTTGGATCCAGCCAAGCAAGCCAGGCGAGAGCCTCAACAATTGGTCCGTCAAGGACATCATCCAGATGACAAGCAAAGAGATCCACATAGCAGATGACATCGACTCTGGACCTTCTACGGATCACTTCGACTTCGATTGCCCGATCTATCAAGCCGAAGAAGAGATTGATGAAGACAAAGACCTTCCCGAAGAGTTGGCCCGCTTGTTGAAACAAGAAGAGAAAGTCATTCTGCCTCATGAGGAGGAGATCGAGATTGTGAATCTGGGTTCTGAAGAACTCGTCAGAAACGTCAGGATAGGGGCTCCACTGCAGAGTGATGTCAAGCAGAGATTGGTCGAGATGCTAAGAGAGTATAGTGACGTCTTTGCTTGGTCATACGAAGATATGCCCGGACTTGATACTGACATCGTGGTCCACCACTTGCCGTTGCGAGAAGATTGCCCTCCCGTTAAGCAGAAGCTTAGGAGGACGCGACCAGATATGGCCGTTAAGATCAAAGAAGAAGTGCAAAAGCAGCTTGATGCTGGCTTCTTAGCGGTCACCACTTACCCTCCGTGGGTCGCCAACATAGTGCCTGTACCGAAGAAGGACGGTAAGGTACGAATGTGCGTCGATTATCGGGATTTGAATAGGGCAAGCCCTAAAGATGATTTCCCGCTGCCGCATATCGATGTGTTGGTCGATAATACAGCCCAGTTTTCCGTGTTTTCATTCATGGATGGCTTCTCCGGTTACAATCAGATCAAGATGGCACCGGAGGACATGGAGAAGACGACGTTTATCACTCCTTAGGGAACGTTCTGCTACAAGGTAATGCCTTTCGGTCTGAAGAACGCAGGGGCCACTTACCAACGAGAAATGGTAACTTTGTTTCATGACATGATTCATCATGAGATTGAAGTCTACGTTGATGACATGATTGCGAAGTCCCAAACGGAGAAGGGACATCTGGTCAATTTGCTGAAGCTTTTTGAGAGACTTAGGAAGTTCAGGTTGAGGCTGAATCCTAACAAGTGTACTTTCGGAGTACGGTCCGGAAAGTTACGGGGGTTTATCGTGAGCGAAAGAGGCATCGAGGTTGATCCTGCGAAGATTAAAGCGATACAAGAAATGCCAGTGCCGAAAATAGAAAAAGAAGTTCGTGGTTTCTTGGGCAGAATAAACTACATTGCAAGGTTTATCTCTCAGCTCACGGCCACGTGTGAACCGATGTTCAAACTACTAAAGAAAGATCAGGCGATTATCTGGAATGAGGATTGCCAGAAGGGATTCGAAAAGATAAAGCAGTATCTGCAGGAACCTCCAATCTTGATACCCCCAGTGGCTGGACGGCCATTAATCATGTACTTGACAGTTCTTGCGAATAGTATGGGGTGTGTTCTCGGTCAGCACGACGAGACGGGCAGAAAGGAGCATGCCATTTACTACTTGAGTAAAAAGTTCATAGATTGTGAATCTCGTTACTCGATGCTGGAGAAAATGTGTTGTGCACTAGCCTGGGCTGCCAAACGTTTACGATAATACATGCTCAATCACACCACTATGCTAATTTCGAAGATGGATCCGATCAAGTACGTCTTCGAGAAACAAGCGCTTTTGGGCAGGATTGCCAGATGGCAAATGGTGTTGACAGAATATGATATTCAGTACGTGTCCCAGAAGGCCATCAAGGGAAGCGTATTGTCTGATTACCTTGCCGAACAGCCGATCGAGGATTACCAGCCGATGAAATTTGAATTCCCTGATGAGGATATTATGTTTCTCAAAGCGAAGGATTGCGATGAACCGTTGCCCGACGAGGGGCCAGACAGAAGATTCCAGTGGAAATTGATATTTGACGGGGCGGTTAATTCCTATGGAAGTGGCATTGGGGTGATCATCACGACTCCCCACGGATCCCACATCCCGTTCACTGCGAGACTGACGTTTCCAGTCACCAACAATGAAGCGGAGTACGAAGCATGCATCATGGGTCTAGAAGAAGCAATTGATTTGAGAATCAAGAACCTAGGCGTATATGGTGACTCAGCGCTTGTGATTAACCAGATTAAAGGGGAGTGGGAGACTCGTCAATCGAATTTGGTGTCGTACATGAACTATGCCAGAAGGCTACTTCCGTTCTTTGATCGAGTGGAACTCCATCATGTGCCCAGAGCAGAAAATCAGATGGCTGATGCCTTAGCCACGTTGGCTTCGATGTATAAAGTCAATTTTTGGAATGAAGCTCCAAGAATTGTCCTTTCTCGTCTTGATAGACCTGCATTCGTCTTTGCGATCGAGGAAGCCTCCGATGGCAAGCCATGGTTCCATGATATCCAGACCTTCCTTATGACTAAGGAGTATCCTGCGGGTGCGTCAACCCAGGATAAGAAGACTCTGAGGAGGTTGTCTAGAAATTTTTATCTCAATCCTGATGGAGTTTTGTATAAAAGAAACCACGATCTCGTGCTACTCAGATGTGTAGATGAGAAAGAAGTGAGTATGCTCATGGAAGAAGTCCATGAAGGCACATTTGGTACACACGTCGGCGGGCATGCTATGACGAGAAAGATCCTGAGAGCAGGATACTACTGGCTGACGATGGAATCAGATTGCTTTAAATTCGCGAAGAGGTGTCATAAATGCCAGATTTATGATGATAAAGTTCATGTGCCGCCGTGCCCGTTGAATGTCATGTCCTCCCCGTGGCCGTTCTCCATGTGGGGCATCGACATGATAGGCAAGATCGAGCCCACTGCATCTAACGGTCATCGCTTCATTCTAGTAGCTATCGACTACTTCACCAAGTGGGTGGAGGCAGCCTCATATGCTAATGTGACCAAGCAGGTGGTGGCTAAATTCATAAAGAGGGATATCATCTGTCGTTACGGAATTCCCGAGCGGATCATTACCGATAATGGTTCGAATCTGAATAACAAGATGATGAAGGAGCTGTGCCAGAGTTTCAAGATTGAACACCACAACACATCTCCTTACCGTCCGAAGATGAATGGCGCCGTTGAAGCGACCAATAAGAATATAAAGAAGATTGTTCAGAAGATGGTTGTGACCTACAAAGATTGGCACGAGATGCTGCCATTTGCACTGCACGGTTATCGCACGACGGTACGTACGTCAACCAGGGCAACTCCTTTCTCCTTAGTGTACGGTATGGGAGTTGTCCTACCATTAGAAGTGGAGATCCATTCTTTGCGAGTTTTGGTTGACGTGAAACTCGACGAGGCAGAATGGATTAAGAACCGACTGAACCAACTCATCCTGATGGACGAGAAGAGGTTGGCATCGATTGCGCATGGTCGTCTGTACCAAAGTCGAATGAAGAAAGCTTATGATAAGAAGGTGCGTTCTAGAAGCTTTCAGACGGGTGATCTCGTCTTGAAGAAGATTCTTCCTCCATACTCCGATCACCAGGCAAGTGGACTCCCAATTACGAAGGTCTGTATGTCGTCAGCAAGGTCTTCTCGGGAGGAGCTTTGTTGTTATCCACGATGGATGGTGAAGATTTTGCATCCCCGGTGAACGCGGACGCAGTTAAAAAATACTTTGCTTAAAAAATGACCCGCTGGAAAGAAAAAAGAATATCCAGGCAAAAATGGGGCATCCCGGCGAACCATAAAAAAGGAAAAAGGTTCGGGCAAAAATTAGGGATAAATCGAAAAATGTACACCCGCAAAGGGTGGTTCACACAAAAGTTAGGGATTTGAACAAGCAAATGACTGCGTTCCGCGTGTGAACTTTCATTGTTTAGTGGTTGGGAAGACCTGAGGGTTGTTTATCTGAATCAATCTCTTCTGAAGCTGAAGCGTCGGAGAAGTATCAAAGTCGAGTGGGTCCTAGAGGGATCAACTCATGGTGTTCGTTTACGCCTCGTTGCCGACATTTGTATATACTGATGTATATTTATGTTTTTACTTTTTTGCGCAGCTTCCTCATTCCAGAAGCTTGCATCTGTTGTAAAACATTTTTTACCCATTCAGGGGTTTGTTATCAATAAAATGTATACCATTCAGCAATTTTGTTTGTCTGTTTAGCATTTATCTGTTTTGTTTGCGAAAAAGAACGCCGATGTTTTTGACAAAATGCGCATACATAAACTTACTGGCCTAGGCCACTGATTGTTGAAACAATGAATTACTTAAACATTGCCACAAGATGATAACCTTGATAGGTCCCTTTGAGAAGGGTATCTCGTCTGTTTGTTTGTGTTGGTGCAGGTGTAGCATGTACCAGGTAGGGCGCCGTACGTGTCCCAAGCAGGATGATTTCTCCTTCTCCAGCAAAGTTCAGCAGCCTCTCCCTGCAGAGTCTGAACATGAGATCGTAAGCATCGCTATGCTTCCCAAGGTAGAGAAGATTCTCTCCCCAGTCAAGTATATCCTGAAGGAATGTCGTCTCCCCAGCTGAGTCATACACTGAAGTATGCAGCAATTGATAGTTCCAGACTGAAGGCTCCAGCAGAATCGAGATTCCCCGCAGAGTCGTATTCCCCCCTGTAAGCAGGATGATTTCTTCTTCCCCAGCCGAGTTTGCAGACCCCTAAGAGAGTCGCGTTCTTGGGAGCAGTTCGGGCCATGATTGGCTTTCCCCAGTAGAATGTTGAATAGCTGATGCCGTATTTCCCCGCCGGAGTCGTTACCTCCAGGAAGTTCCGGCTGCGAATGCCGTGCAGTTTATCTCCGCAATTGACATCGCTTTCCTCAGCAGGTCTAGGTTCTCGTAGAGCTTCGTTCCCCTGCAGCAGTCAACTGAAGTTTGCTTCCCCATGCGGAGTCCGATTGAGATTGGCGTGACCTTTTCTCCTTGGCAGGATGATTCCTTCCTCCACCAGAGTGGTTCTTCCTCCTTGACAGGAAGATTCTCTCGTCGACATTTATTTTGCTGACGGGGCCGTAGCATTTTGCATGATTGCATAGCATCTATCATAAACGCGTAGCATTTCCACCGTGTGGAGCATTGCGCCATTGTCAAAGCATACGCATACCAAACATGAGCTAGGTCGTTACCGTGCTTGTTTTGCAGGTGTTCCTTCGCAAAGCCGTTTGCTCAAGATGATTCTTGAATCCCCCAGCAAAGTCGTTTGCCCAAGATGATTCTTGAATTCTCCAGCGAAGTCGTTTGCTTAAGATGATTCTTAAAATCCCCAGTGAAGTCGAAAGAGTTGGTAGCTCAAGTTGATGCTTAGAGTCTCCAGTAGAGTGTTTGTTCAGGATGGTTCCTGAAATCTCCAGCAGAGTTATTGGTCCAGGATGATTCTTGAAGTCCCCATGGAGTTATTCGTTCAAGATGATTCTTGATTTCCTCAGCAGAGATGATTCACCCAGAATGATTTCTGGATCCCCGAAGCAGAGTTACTTGATAGTTCTCCAGAATCCCCAGCGGAGATGCGTCATCCCCAACAGGTTTCTGAATAGCGAAGTTGAAACTTCCCTCGAAGACTTGATGATTGAAGTCTGACCATATTGATGAAGTAGTTCTCCCAGCTGATGCGGAGTACGTGATGGCAGAAGATTGGATATCCCCGAGCGGTTCATGATTTACTGAGAGTTCTATTCCCGACTTACTGATGAAGTCCGGCTGATGCCCGAAAGTTTTCTTTGAATGCCCGACGGCATGATTAACTTGATTGTTGACCTGATGAGTCCCGAGGAATCTTGATGCCTGACAGTATTATCGACCATGTATCACTGGTTACCGTGTGACCAATTCTCCAACTAGTTGCCACGCATCTAGTATTTCAGTTTTCGAAGATTTGTTCCCATCAGAGTACCGTGTACTTGTGCAGTTGGCAAATTTCCGGGTTTGTCGGTATTCAACCGTCTCGCACCTTGATTGGTTGAGAGCTGTTCGCTTATCACCCAGTCAGGTTTAAGCCGTTTGAATAGGGGCAGCTGTTGCACCCCAAAATTTGACCAACATTGCTTTACCTGGCTTATGTTTCATTTTATTCACATTAGCATTATCATTTGCATTTCATTGACAGGTATGCAGGAGATCAAGAGGTATGAGTGCCAAGCAAGAGCTACACAAGACTATGAATCTAGCTAAGAAGGTTATTCAAGTGTTCAAGGGTAGATACCTTTGTTAGAGAAGTCAGAAGATTCCCAGAGATAGTGGTTGAAGCCAAGTGTGTATGCCTCCTAACTTGAGAGTTGTGGGAAGCTCCTCAGATGATTCTGAAGCTATGAAGAAAGACTTGAAGCCTTGAGAGAGCTTATGAGATGTCTTGAAAGCCATCATGAAGCCTAGATAAGTAATGGTACAAGATTAAGAAGTCCCAGCCATGAGTGGTGTAATTAGGGTTTGACTGGGTCAACCCTAGGTCAACTGATGATTTGGAGAGGGTTGAGACCTAAACCAAGAGCCATGTGATCATGTATTGATGCATTGAGATGTTATAAGGATGATTCCAAGGTCAACTCATCATGATTGAAGAGTTTGAGAAGTTTCAAGCTAGGGTTTCTAGGGCTTGAAAGTGTAAAATCCCCTAGTTTGACCCCTATCTTCAAGGCCGTTTATCTCAAGATGTGATTGTCATCTCATCTTTCCCCCAACATGAATGTTGTAGAGCTTGTTCTTAGATTTAATTGGAGTACTAGAAGTCCTTGATAGGATTTGTAGAGCTCAAGTTATGACTTTGCCAAGTTACAGGTCATCTGAGGTATGTGAATCTGGGGCCTTGAAAGTTACCCAACTTGCATCAATCTTTTGCCCAAGAAGAATGATTCCTATGAACTTTTGGTCAACATTAATGTTGTTCCTTATCTTCTTAGCTTTCTAGAGAGTACTAGAAGTCCTTGATAGGATTTGTAGAACTCAAGTTATGGCTTTGACAAGTCAAGGGCATTTTGGTCATTTTGGAGATTACAGGTCATTTCAAGCATAAGGCCATAACTCCTATTTCCAAGCTTCAAATGGAAAAACCTTCAACATCAAACTTGTTCAAAATGATGTTTTAAGGCTAGTAAGGAGGTCATGAGATGTTGGAAATGCTTGTAGCTCATACTTGTCAAAATGGTCAAAATAAAGGAGGATTTAATGTATTAAAGTGACCTATTTTTGGGAATTTTCAATACATAACCAAAACAATGCAAGTGACCTACCAAACTGAATGGAAAAATCATTTTCGAAACAATGGCATTATTAAAATTTTGATTTGAGGTCAAATTAAGGGACTTATCATAAGTTACTTGTAATCTAAGTTACACTTGCCAAACATAAGAGAGATCAATGTACAAGCTATCCAAGCATCCTAACATCTCATACATCTCATCTAAGGAGATTTTCAATTCAGAATTGGAGCTGAAAACAAGGGAAACATGGACTGGTGTGAGTATGGCTTGAAATGAGAAACCATGACATGAGATTTTCAAAATCTCCTTGGATGGTTCCAGAAGGTGCTAGAGGGTTCTGAATCATTCTATATATGATTTAGAAGAGGTCCATGGAAGGGGTTGGTGAGAGTTGAGGAAGGAGAGAGAGTTGGGATTCAGAATTTGTTCATTGCAAATTGAAATCCATTCTTCATTTCTCCACCATTTCAATCGATTCTTTCTATTGCAATCTCTTCCTTATGAGTTACTGAGTGATTCCATAGCAAATTGAGAGCAAGAACATGGCTGAGTCGTGCATGAGCTTTTGAGTTCCACCTGCTGCAAGTCACTATCGGGTTTGGAGTTGCAAGCATCTTCCATCAATTCTTTTGCAAACAGAAGCTATATCTTGATACAAGGAACGATTCTGGAAGGATTGATGTGTTGAAGTGAAGATTTGGTGCATCTGTTATTCAAGAAATCCCAGGTTTGTAACTTTCACCATACACCTTAATTTAAGAATTGTTAAGTCAAATTGTTAGGTTAGAATGGTTAGAGACAACTAGGGGATGGATTCTGGAGAGTTTGAGAGCATTTGGTTATGTTCAAGGTGATGACACCATTTCAGTTTGGATCAAGAACTTGGTGTATAGTGAGCAATAATATGAATTCTATAGGGGAAACTGATCAGTGTAATGTGAAGAGCATTTTAGACCAAGCAATTTCAAGATTGGAGACAATTGATTCTTGGTCAGAATTTTGATCCCCGGTCGTGTTTAGGGTTAGAGGATATTTCAATTGTTTCCAAGACCATGGTTGTGTTCAGTGTGGAATTTAGAGTGTATTAGTGCTTTGAATCATGTGTTTTGATGGAGATGTGATGAAGTTCGAATTGAGCAAGAACCATGTTTGAACTCTGGTTCTTCCCTCCATTTCCATGGCCAGAGGTAGGAGATGAAGTTTTCACCATTGGATGAGAGCTTGACCTTTGACTAGGAGAGGATCCAACGGCTGTGTTTTAAAGTTGAGTTGTGAAGGATTCTGAAGCATGAAACGATGCGTTTCATTTATTTGATGTTTTGGGCTTAGTGATCTGAGCGCTATTCGCACCCCCCTGAAGGCCCAACCCAGAATTTTAACTGAAAATGATTTCTATTTGCACCGTGTCTGTATTCATTTTTGTTGGATTTTCTTATTTTTTCATTTTTGTTCATGATCCTTGAAAAAATCATAATTAATTGAATATTAATCCAATTAAACCCATTCTTTTTGCATTTTACTCATGATTGAGTCTATTATTTTAGAGAAAAAATATTTTCATTTCATGTAATTTATGATTTAATTGGAATTTTATATTTTAATTGATATTAAAATGTTCATGTTTGATGCATATTTTTGTGGAATTTTGTTTGATCTCATGGTGATGATTTTAAGCCTGATTTTTTGTGTGTGATTAGGTTAGACATGTATGATCCCATAGAATTTTTCTCACATTTTTGTGATGAAAATAGGTGTGCTTTCTAGATTGATATTTAGGTGCATCCTTTTAGGGTTTTAGGTTGATACCTTGAAATGTAGAATTTAGTTCTAGGTCCAATTTGATGGTTTGATCTTTGAAATTAAGGTGGTAGAGTGATGATTGACCTAGGTTCCCATAGATATTTTTGTAGGATTTTACAATTGGTTTTAGTATTTTAGTTAGGACTAACTTTAGTACTAGGTTTTAGGTGATCCTAACTTACTAATTCAATTAGCTTAAATTCTCTAGTTCCCTTAGATTAGGATTTGTGCTTGGTTTGCCTTTGGTTGAGATTAAAGACAAGTTGAAATACAAGAGGAGGATGCTTGAAGTTGCTTGAAGTTGCTTGGAGCTTTGGATTTGTTTGAGCCTGAAGGTGTCTGATGAAGATTAGGAGATAGGACATAGGGAGAGCCTTGTAGTTAGAATGATTTCTTTCACAAACATGGAAGGCATCTTGTGCTTCCATTCCTCCCAATGACTAAAAGTCCTTCTCAGATATTCACATCCCTACTTTGGAAGGATGAGTGGCTTTATTTGGGAAGTAGAACTTTGAGGGAACCAGTCTCTCATAGTGATGAACCCTTACAGGCTTCCTTTGGTTGTCAGTAAGCTGTTTATCATTTCCCCTCATCCTGTTAAATCAATTGTCTTCTGGGCTGAGTATCTTGAAAGATGTTGGACTTGAGTTTGAAGATGAGAACTTCATTGAAGAGTATGGAAGAGGATGATTCCTTGAGCATTGCCATAGCTGAAGCTTGAAGAGCTTGAAGAGCAGGTAGATACTTGAAGATCCAATGGAGATTGAATGAAGAGCTGAGACTTAGAAGATTGAAGGATGAAGTTGACACTTCTATATGATTAAAGGTTACTCTGAGAAGCTGAGGCTTGTAGGAGAAGAAGGCCAAGTTGAGCCTGGTAGAGCAAAGAGAGCTGAAGCTTGAAGACTAAGTTGATACTTATGAGGGTTCAATTGAGATTGAGTATAGAGCTGAAGCTTGAGGAATAGAGGACAAGTTGATACTTGTACATGGATACATTGGGAGCCTGAAGGAGTCAAGTTGATACTTGTAGTTAATAGTGAAGCCTGAAGATGGAATTGACTGGAAAGCTGAAGCCTGAAGAAGAAGATTAGGTTGAAACTTATGTTTGATAGGTTGAAACCTTGGAGGAACAAATTGATATTTGTCATGCAGGATGATAGCCTTGAAGGGCGATTGAAGTCTGAAGACTGGATTGCTGTTAGAAGAGCTGAAGCTTGGAATTGAAAGAAGAGTTGATCTGCTTTCTTTCTTGTCTGTTTTCTTTTCTGTATTGATGTGCCTTGTTTGACTTGCTTGATGCATTAGAATAAGTCCATATCTAGACTGACTTTAAATTAGGAGCATGATTGCACTAGAGGTTGAGTTGTTCCCTCTGCTTGTACTGTTACTGTATGGCTTTGCTTGCGGGTATTCGGTAGAGCCCTGCTCCCTTGCCCATGTGGTTTCTTTTGCTTGATAGCATTTTATTTTTACTGTATGATTACAGTTGTTATTGTGTTTGCTTGATAGCATGTTGTTATTTCCTCAGTATGATTACTGTTATTCATTCTGGCTTGAGGTTGAGATGAGCTTGTGGAGGCTGCTGCCCCATACACATTTCCTCCCTCACTTGCATTGCATGCATTTTTTAGTCGTTTACTGTTTACTGTTTGAGCTGATGCTTTATCTGTTTCTGTATATCATTGACATGATCCCTTAGGACTCTCATTTCCTTTGATAAGGAAGTGATGATAGAACTTTAGGTTGAAACCTATGCATAATAACTTCTAGGAGATCCCTGCTTCAAACCTCAACTATAGGATGAATCCTTGGTGTTGCGGTGAAATTTGGATGTCAAGCTATTGATTAACTTGAATCTTAATTCATTTACAACCGGTATTTGATTTATCCGAAGGAAGGGTTAAAGAAAGGAAAAACCTAAAAGGGAGAGATCTAAGGTTCGGGGGTTGGTTAAATTTAGGGAAGGTATTAGCACCCTAAACTTCTGTAGTACTCTACGGGAACCTTTTGTTTATTTTTTTTTATTTATTTCATTAATTATTTTGCTTTAGGGTATATACAAAGGATTGAAAATTAAAAAAGACCTAGGAGTTAATTCTAAGTTTACTTGGCAAGACATCGCATCTTGTGCCTACATATCCTTACGGGAATGGAATCAGAGTAACTGTAGTTCCCCTCAAAAGGGAGGTTAGAAACGTCTTGACTGTGGCCAAGGTTTCAATGGGGAAGTAAGCACATCTTAAGGATATGCTTAGTGGAGTTCAGAGACTCCAATCTCTATGTTAAAAAATGTTAATTAAAATTAAAATAGGGTTAAATTAGGGATTCCACGGCGGAAAACCTTAAAACAGAGTACGGCGACTCTTTTGGCCTAACACTAGGATAAAAGCAATTTTGCCCGCGGCGGGACACCTAGGCTAAACAGGGTTTGATCCATTAAAGGGGTAAGGTTATTGACTCGGCGGCCAAAAGGCTGGACCTAATCCTTCGGAAGGATAAAACTATAAAAAATGTGAAAATATGACAAATCATTATATGGAGGAATAATTAAGGTACAGAAATAAGAAAAGTAATAAAGGCAGAGGGTATAAAGAAACAAAGAAACATTTCTGAAAACATGAAGAATATGAAAATATGTAATGACACTTAGAATGAAGTGAGGGAGGAAAATAGTGTGGGGCTGTGGCCACCACAAGCACATCTCAACCTCGAACATGCACATGAAATGCCAAAAGAAAGAAAAGTAATAAAAGGGTACATAAAATGACACGACAAACATCAAACATCAGGAGTTCCTTACGAAAAGGTTTTAATTTTTTAATATTTTAATTATAAAAAAAAAGGTTTTAATTTTAGGGATTTCATTGATCGTAGCAATGATGACTCAGAAGTCAAAGGGACCTATGAAAAGGCAGCCACTACTCCCCTATAACATTTGATTGTTTTGACATTAAGGATTTTCAAGATAAGGATTTAAAAATCTCTTTGTATTATCCCTGAATTTTGCCTGAACTGTTTATTTTAGAGTTTACAGTCAGCGGGATGCCCCAGTTTTGCCTAAGTCTCCTTCATAGGTTTTGACTTAGCGGACTTCTTTTGATTTTTTTATATTATTTTTTTGTGTGAAGGAAAGTGACTGTTTGATTTTAATGATTACGGTGAACCATCATCGACCTTTTGATTAGAAAACATCTTCGACACTTATTTGACGTGTGCGAAGGAAAATTTGTTAATGAAAGGTGTATCGTATGAACACACAACCAAGTTAACTGAGAACTACTCATCCCAAGGTTAAAATTGTGGGTTTTTTGTAACGAAAGAAACTCCAACTTCTAGGCCCGAAGGGGGTGACGAGGGATTAACTTCCTTATTTCTCCAGTGTTTGGGAATTGAAACAATGCCTTACATCGTCAACAAGGTTTAATTGAAAGCATACTGACAACAGTTATGGGTATAACATTTTCGTCATCCTCCCTCCAATCTTAGCATATCAAAATTTTGGACAAGAAGTAAACATTTGAAAAATAAAGCATAAAGATGCAAATAAATGGACGGAAATGAATTGAATCAAAAGTCGCAATGCTTATTTCATTAATGAAAGTACAAACATAATTAAAAGCGAACAACGAGAAACAAAAGGCCTAGTGACAAAACTTCATTTCTGATGTACTGGCAAGGGATTTTTCTGAACATCCGGATGACTGTCTGTAAAATCAAGTATTCCAGTTCTAACCAATTCACATACTCTAGCCTTCAATGCAAAACAATGCTCCAAGTCATGGCCTGGGGAACCCTCATGGGAAGCACAATGGAGATCAGCCCTAAATCCAGTCGGAGGATTAAGAGGAGGTGGTAAAGCCTTTGTAGTAATCAGTCCTTGCCGGACTAAGTCAGGATATAGCTCTGTGTAAGTCATGAGAATAGGATCAAAGTGACTCATGTTCCGTTTCTGGTCTGATATCTGTGTCGAGGAATCAGCTTGACGACTCAAAGGTACACTAGAAGACGATAGGACCAAGAAGGAGAAACTGGGGGATAAATGCAATGCAAAAATGTGATGCTAATGCCATGCAATGGTCTCAAGAATTTCAACGGTCGATTGCAAACATTCCCTTTTAGGAGAGCGAGAAAAGCTGTTAGACTTTAAAATGTAGGACTTCTTGAATTTGCAAAGGACTTTTGAATTCCTTGAAACTAGAAATGATATGATGCTTTATGGATGCGAAGCACAAATACACATAAGCAAACAAAAGGTCCTAAGTTAGAGGAACAATGAATGGAGTCAAGGTCTACCCTTCCCAAAGAGGTATGTACTATAGGTTGATTGTACCTGCAGAACAAGGGTTCTAAATCAGTGCCCAAAGTCATCAACCCATCTTTCGGATATTATCAACTTCTCGACTGACTCGGGGCCGATAATATTCTCAAGAGAACCTCTTTTGAGTGTAGCATCGCGTAGCAACCATTGTAGGACTACTCCCACATAGTTCTCGCACTACGTCCTATATAAGGCCAAGATGGTGTAAAGGTACTACGGTTCCCAGTATCACAGACTTCAATCGATAACGGTAAAAGTTTTCACGACTACACTCGATCAACCGAACCATTTTCAAAAGGGTCTCAACTGAGCGGTGATTCTTGATTTAGCTTAGTCGGGACTCACTCCCTATAAGCCTCGTCGAATATATCGCCATCCTATAATAATGTCACTCAAGTCCGGGTGTAGGACTTATCTCACCACAAAGTAAATCCCGAGAACGTACCCTGAACAACATATACAAATGAGCAAAATATTAATGAAACAAATATATAAAGAAAAATAAACAAGATAGGGATAACCCTAAAAAATTAAGACTCCCCAGTGAAGTCGCCATTTTCTGTTGCGGTGAAATTTGAATGTCAAGCTATTGATTAACTTGAATCTTAATTCATTTACAACCGGTCTTTGATTTATCCGAAGGAAAGGTTAAAGAAAGGAAAAACCTAAAAGGGAGAGATCTAAGGTTCGGGGGTTGGTTAAATTTAGGGAAGGTATTAGCACCCTAAACTTCCGTAGTACTCTACGGGAACCTTTTGTTTTTTTTTTTTTTTATTTATTTCATTAATTATTTTGCTTTAGGGTATATACAAAGGATTGAAAATTAAAAAAGACCTAGGAGTTAATTCTAAGTTTACTCGGCAAGACATCGCATCTTGTGCCTACATATCCTTACGGGAATGGAATCAGAGTAACTGTAGTTCCCCTCAAAAGGGAGGTTAGAAACGTCTTGACTGTGGCCAAGGTTTCAATGGGGAAGTAAGCACATCTTAAGGATATGCTTAGTGGAGTTTAGAGACTCCAATCTCTATGTTAAAAAATGTTAATTAAAATTAAAATAGGGTTAAATTAGGGATTCCACGGCGGAAAACCTTAAAACAGAGTACGGCGACTCTTTTGGCCTAACACTAGGATAAAAGCAATTTTGCCCGCGGCGGGACACCTAGGCTAAACAGGGTTTGATCCATTAAAGGGGTAAGGTTATTGACTCGGCGGCCAAAAGGCTGGACCTAATCCTTCGGAAGGATAAAACTATAAAAAAATGTGAAAATATGACAAATCATTATATGGAGGAATAATTAAGGTACAGAAATAAGAAAAGTAATAAAGGCAGAGGGTATAAAGAAACAAAGAAACATTTCTGAAAACATGAAGAATGTGAAAATATGTAATGACACTTAGAATGAAGTGAGGGAGGAAAATAGTGTGGGGCTGTGGCCACCACAAGCACATCTCAACCTCGAACATGCACATGAAATGCCAAAAGAAAGAAAAGTAATAAAAGGGTACATAAAATGACACGACAAATATCAAACATCAGGAGTTCCTTATGAAAAGGTTTTAATTTTTTAATATTTTAATTATAAAAAAAAAGGTTTTAATTTTTTAATAAAAAATATTTAAGTTAAAATTATAAAAAATAATTAAGTTTAAATTATAAAAAAAAAAGTTTTGGGGGGAAAAGTCTTTTCAGTTTTTTTAGAACAAAAAAAGCTTTTCATCCCAAAAAAAGGCTTTTCAGTTTTTTGGGAAAAGGCTTTTCAGTTTTTTGGGAAAAGGCTTTTCAGTTTTTTTTTGGAAAAGGCTTTTCAGTTTTTTTTGGGAAAAGGCTTTTCAGTTTTTTTTGGAAAAAGGCTTTTCAGTTTTTTGGGAACAAAAAAGTTTTTTTTTCTTCGGAACAAAAAGGCTTTTCAGTTTTTAAAAAAGGTCTTACTAAAAAAAGGTTTTAATAATAAATAAAAAAAAGGTTTTGATTTTAAAAAAAAGTTTGTTAAAAAAGGGTTTTGATTTTAAAAAAAGATTTTGTTAAAAAAGGGTTTTGATATTAAAATCTAGGGACCTAAACACACATGGAGATTAACATGGCAAAATATGCACATAAACATGAAAAAGCAAAAGGTTTAGTAATTTAACGGAACTAAACACATTAACATGGCAAAATATGCACATAAACATGAAAAGGCAAAAGGTTTAGTAATTTAACCTACGAAGCGGAGGTTTGCTTCGGTAAATGTGAAAAAGGTTTGAATAAGGGAACACTGGAGAGCTTCAATCCTTCTGACGAGTTGTGGGAACGACCGCCTTTCTTCTCTGGGGATCTCCTTTGTTTCTCCCTTTCTCTCTCCTCTTTTCTGAACAAAACCTTCTGACCTCTTTTTCAACAAAGCAACACATGTATATATAGGGAACAAATTAGGGTTAACACCAAATTGTCAATAATGTCCCTAAAGCCCATTTTAAAGCCCAAACTAAATAATTAGTTAAGAAAAAAAAATAAAATTTAAATAATTTAAAATAATTAAAATAAACTTAAAATAAAAACTAATAATCCTATTGATTCCTAAAATCAAAAATATTATAAAAAGAACAAAATTTTTTTCAATATTTTTTTATTTTATGATTTTTTGGATATTTTTATGAATAATTTAGAAAAAAGTGAAAAAAATAATATTTTAAAAAATAATTTAATTAAAATACGAAAATAATAATTAAATAATAATAAAAAACTATTTTTGTTATTTTTTAATGAAAGATAGAAAAATTTAGAGTAAAAATAATAAAAAACAAAAAGTGACAAATGTGAGATTCGAACTCTCAACCTCTCACACTCACAAATCCTTACACATGTCCTCTTGCCAATTATGCCATTTTTACTTTTTAGAAAAAAAATGCATGCCATATGATATTTACCTGCAAAAAGTCAAACGACTACACAAATTTGTTAGTAATTGATTAAATGCAATAAAAATGCAATGAAATGCGACGACAAATCTTAGGGCAAAATTTGGGGTATTACAGTTGCCCCTATTTAAATAACTTCACCGGGTGATTCGAGCAACGGAGACTCGAGAAATCGTGGTGGAGGGATTTAAATACAGATAACCGAAAATTTTGCCTTTAGACGCAGTGCTATGCAATGATATGGACAAAACAAAACGAACTATAATGCTAAATATGATATGAATATGATATGATGCGTATGATGAAAATGACAAATGCACGGATACAGACGAAACAACGTCACAGGGGACGACCCATCAAGGAATTGCACTAGGGAAGAAGACATGTCATATCTGGAAGAACGTCGGGTAGACACGACACAAAATTGTTGATAGGTGCCAAGTAAATTAGAAATTGTCCGCAAGGTAAGACGCGGGTAAAACACGAGCTCAGGAGAAAAACGCAAATGGGGATAAAACACCC
Organism: Lathyrus sativus; assembly: GCA_963859935.3. NCBI lineage: Eukaryota > Viridiplantae > Streptophyta > Magnoliopsida > Fabales > Fabaceae > Lathyrus > Lathyrus sativus. The sequence continues at coordinate 304,031,220 of OZ012736.1, read as the reverse complement.
ATGATGCCAAGTAAATAAATTTTGCCCACAAGGTAAGACGCGAGTAAAACACGACCTCAAGGAGAAAAAAAAAGTAAATGGGGGTAAAACACCATAGTGTTAGGTAAACCCAGGAATATCTGGTAAACGGGGAATAAAACACCCGGGATAAAAGGTACATGGGGGATAAAACACCCAAGGATAGAAGGTAAATGGGGAGTAAAGCACCCAAGATAGAAATGTAAATGGGGACTAAAGCACCCAGGATAGAAATGTAAATGGGGAGTAAAGCACCCAAGATAAAAATGTAAATGGGGAGTAAAGCACCCAAGATAAAAATGTAAATGGGGAGTAAAGCACCCAAGATAAAAATGTAAATGGGGAGTAAAGCACCCAAGATAGAAATGTAAATGGGGAGTAAAGCACCCAAGCTAGAAATGTAAATGGGGAGTAAAGCACCCAAGATAGAGAGGTAAATAGGGAATAAAGCACCCAAGATAGAAATGTAAATGGGGAGTAAAGCACCCAAGATAGAAATGTAAATGGGGAATAAAGCACCCAAGATATGCACATGTATAGGAATTATGCTATGACATATGATCAAATGCAAATGCAGACATCGACGACAAGGCTCGACTCTTTCGGTGAGATGACAAAACTAGAGGACTGATTCCTCAACACGGAGATCACTGTCATTCTGTTAAACTGTATCAAGTTGATAGTCACTGTAGGAATGATGAATAACTGCTTAGGGATTATGCAAGTAAACTGCCCCAGGTCAAATGAACTGATAATTGCTTCAGCTGTCTAATTCGTGGAATCGACTGTTTTGCTGTATCCTCGGAGGGCTTGCCCCAGTCTGGGTCTTGAACAATTCTCTGGATAAACCAAATCTGAGAAGATATTGCCTTGAACAAATCTTGAACTAATTCTTTGACAGGATGTAAAAGGAACTTGCCCCTGATAAGATCACTTGACCAAGTTTCTCATTGTTTGAAAATTCCTTAGAGGAAAGCCAGTTTGCAAACAAAAATATTCATACAAACATGTTAATGCAAAGTTCATGCGACTTTTGAAATCAAAATTATTTTTGAAAGATGGAAAATACATGAGTCGTTAGTCAGAACACAACGGTTCAAGACGCTCAAAGTTTAAAACAAAGGTGTACTGCCAAAATAAATGATTCACAAAGATCTTTAGGAGTCAGGTTACGCAACCTTGCTGTAGTATACTTTCTAAATAACCCTGTTTCAGTTAGGTCTTTTGAGGGTTGTAATGTGGTCTGGTTCACGGTTTATGAAACAAAAGATAAAGGCTCAAAATTTATTTGTACCCACCCAATCTACGTGATGATCTTCAGTCCTATGCTCAGTTAACTCATACTATGCATTCAGGTTCCCATAAGTTAGGGATTTCATTGATCGTAGCAATGATGACTCAGAAGTCAAAGGTACCTATGAAAAGGCAGCCACTACTCCCCTATAACATTTGATTGTTTTGACATTGAGGATTTTCAAGATAAGGATTTAAAAATCTCTTTGTATTATCCCTGAATTTTGTCTGAACTGTTTATTTTAGAGTTTACAGTCAGCGGGATGCCCCAGTTTTGCCTAAGTCTCCTTCATAGGTTTTGACTTAGCGGACTTCTTTTGATTTTTTTATATTATTTTTTTGTGTGAAGGAAAGTGACTGTTTGATTTTAATGATTACGGTGAACCATCATCGACCTTTTTATTAGAAAACATCTTCGACACTTATTTGACGTGTGCGAAGGAAAATTTGTTAATGAAAGGTGTATCGTATGAACACACAACCAAGTTAACTGAGAACTACCCATCCCAAGGTTAAAATTGTGGGTTTTTTGTAACGAAAGAAACTCCAACTTCTAGGCCCGAAGGGGGTGACGAGGGATTAACTTCCTTATTTCTCCAGTGTTTGGGAATTGAAACAATGCCTTACATCGTCAACAAGGTTTAATTGAAAGTGTAATACCCCAAATTTTACCCTTAGATTAGTCAATTCATGTCGCATAATATCTCATTTTTGCATCAGCTAACTATTAACAGGTTACGCATGTAGTACCACAAATTTGTCCTACCTTTACATGGTTTCTAGTGCCACTTTATTTCGAATAAATAAAATAGCACAATTGGCAAGAGACTGTGTGTAAGGAGTTGTGAGTGTGAGAGGTTGAGAGTTCGATTCCTACCTTCTTCACTTTTTGTTTTTTCTTTATGTTTATTCTAAATTTTCTATTTTTCATTAAAAAAAAATAACAAAAATAGTTTTTTTAATTATTTAATTATTATTTTCGTATTTAATTTAAATTATTTTTTAAGAAATATTATTTTTTCACTTTTTTCCATATTATTCATAAAAACATCCAAAAATCATAAAATTAAAAATATTAGAAAAGATTTTATTATGTTTAGTAAAAAAATAGGGTTTTAAGTTTGTTTTAATTTGTTTGTTTTAAGTTTGTTTTAATTTGTTTTATTTAGTTTTGACTAATTATTTAAGTTGGGCCTTTAAGGTGGGCATTAGGTTAGAGATTACCCTAATTTGTTACCTATATAAACATAAGTGATGAGAGGAAACTTCATCAACATCAGAAAATCAAGAGCAGGTCATCAGGGGAAGGAGACAAAAGAGAAAAACGGCGGCCGTTCTCGCGACTTATCAGAATAGGGGATATTTTTAAAAAAAACATCATCGTTCATCATCAACGAACTCCACCGTAGAAAAGCCGCTTCAAACCGGGGAAAGGTGAGCAACTCTTATTTCTAACGGATGTTTTCTTTTGATGTTTTTTTTTTTTTGCAGGAAAAGAAGAAGGGATCGTGGCCATGCAAAAAACTTGTAACCGTAACCCTCCCCCAATTTATCTCCTCTTATTATTTTTTGTTGTTTTCTATTTTTCTTTCTTTTTCATTTATGATTTGTTTGTCTCATTTTTTAATTAACTTAAAATGATATTATAAGGTAGTAACTAGTTCTACAATTTTTCTTTTTGATTAAAATTAAAAACTCTCTATTTTTTATAATTAAGATTAAAACTTCTCTTTTGTTATAATTAAAAATTAAAACTCTTTTTGTTATAATTAATATTAAGATTTCTTAACTCTTTTTCAAATAAATATAAAACTTGATTTTCTAATTAAAAATTCAATTCTAACTCTTTCTTTAAAAAATTAGTTTTTTTATATAAAATTAAAATCCACTCTTTTTTTTTTCTTTTTTTAAAAATTAAAATTAACTTCCTTCTTTTTTTTAAAATAAAACTTCCAACACCTCATTTCTTTTTAAATTAAAATTTACCTTTCATGTAATTAAAATTCTAATTGTTTCTTTAAGTTAAAATTTCTAACACTCTTTTTTTAAATTAAGATCCTAGCACTTCAATTTTTTCATATCATAAATTTCTAACTTTTTATTAAAACTCTAACTGTTTAACTCAAACTTTTTCTTAATAAATTTCTAACATTTCTAACATTGTTTATTTTTAAATTTCTAACATTTCACACTTTCATTCCAATCTTCTAGTTAAAAAAAATACTAAAATAAAAATGCTTAATATTCCCGTTTAATTTTCATCTTTTGTCCTTGGGTATTAATCCAATACTTTTCGCATTTTATTTTCTTTGGGTTGTAATTATGCGAGGCCATCGTCGCAATTATTATTCTTGTTTATTTCCATGGATGTAATTTACGCGAGGCCATGGTCGCGGTTTATTTTTATTTCGCATTTTTTGGGATTTGTAATTTACGCAAGTGATCGTCGCGACGCTTTCTTTACTTTCCGCATTTTAATTTCTACCATGTAATAATTCTGTTGCTTGCATGTTTTACCGTTAGAATCTTTCCGAAGGAATTAGGTTTACCCGTTTGACCGCCGAGTCAATAACCCTAATTTTTTTGACCGTTTCAAACCCTAATAACCTAGGTGTCCCGCCGTGGACAAAAACGCCCTTCACCCTAGCTTTTAGGTCAAAGAGCCGTCGTGCTCTGTTTAGGGTTTCCCGCCGTGGAATCCCTAATTTAACCTTAATTCAATTAACAAATTCAACATAGAAATAGGAGTTTCAAAGACTCCACGTAAGCGTGTCCTTAAGATACGTTTATTCCCCATTGAAACCTTGACCACAGTCAAGACGTTTCTAACCTCCCTTTTGAGGGGAACTACGATTACTCTGATTCCACTCCCGTAAGGATACGTAGGCACAAGATGCGATGTCTTGCCGAGTAAACTTAGAATTAACCCCTTAGGTCTCTTTTCTCACTTTTAATCCTTGTACATATACCTTAAGCAAATAAATAAAGCAAATAGTAAACATCTGAACAAAAGGTTCCTGTAGAGTACTACAGAAGTTTAGGGTGCTAGTACCTTCCCTAAATTTAACCAACCCCCGAACCCTAGATCTTTCCCCGCATTGTGTTTACGATGCAAAAATAGGTTTTCCCTCTTTTGACCTTTTCCTTCGGATAAATCAAAGAGCGGTTGTGAATTGAATTGCGATTCAAACTCATTAATAGTTTGTGATCCTATTTCCACCGCAACAGAAAATGGCGACTTCACTGGGGATCTCCTTTGTTTTTGAGGGTTATCCCTAACTTGTTCATATTTATTACTATCTGTGACATTATTCATTTGCATGTATATATTTGTGCTTTGATTGTGGGACTGTTCCTTGTGCTGTGAGATAGGTCCTACACCCGGATCTAGTGTACCTTAGGTAAATGGCAATAGACCAAGGAAACTGTACGACGTATATCGATACGGTTGATCTGGTGGCCATAGTTAGTGCGACTTCTTGGTTGGTGCTTATATTCCTTAAGTCAAGTTGAGGATAATATTGAGGCTGCCATATGTTGTCAATGCACTAACTGACTTTTAGAACCCTAGTTAACTCATCTTGGCCTTTAGAAAGTAGTGAGGTAACCGGCTTTGGTGCAGACTAAAGTTGGTTGACACTCGATACTACGCTCATTGAGATCTTAAACTTGGAGGGTTTTGGTTGGCAAGTAAGTTGCCTTCTGAACAACCACCCTTGTGAAGGATCAATGATATTGAGATCCCTTAGAACCCGGTTACTTTTGTAGGACAGGATGAACCATCTAACTTCAGGGGAGGGTACTTGCCTTTGAACCTCATGCAAGCCTTTAACCTAGGACTTTGTGTGTTTTCATGCATTGCATCCATAAAGCATCTCATCGCATTATATTTCTTGGAGTTCAAACATCATTTATGGATATTGCGGGATACCATAAATAAAAAAAAAATAGAATGACAAAACAAGAAAAAGATTTCTTTGGTACCCCACGACATTCGTAAATGTTTTGAATTCCATGAAATCTTCATTTACATTCACATTTTAGCATCATACTCTTGCATTACATGTGTCTCCCGATTTCTCACACTCGGTTCTCTCACCTTCCAGTTTCGTCACCCTGAGTTCTCGGCACCAATACAACACCAGAGCTCAAACTCGGAAAAGAATGGAGGATCAGGCAAAAGAGATTGATCGCCTTAGCAATGAACTTGAAGACCTTCGAGGGGGTATGGGGCGTATGATGGAATTGTTACATGTCATGAATGCTAAGATGGATACCCAGCCCACTGTTGTTCCTGAGATCACCGGCGTTACTGTGGACCCTCCACCAAGTGTGACCGTAGCAAGGGACCCACCTTATGGTCTTGCTCCGGGTTTTGTGCCTCCTCAAGCCACTGTTCCGATTAATCAACCTGTTCAGCAAGCCGTGCCTTTGTTTTCTGAAGTTTCTAGGGGGGCTCCTATCTTTGCACCACCTGTTGTACACACTCGCGCGCAACCGTACTTCAATGAGACAGTTTTTGATAATCTTGATGAGAATGTTGAGGGTTATGAGAAACATGATAAGCTTCGTGAGGAAGTAAACACTATCGTCCAGAGATTGAAAAAGGTAGAGGGTGATCAAATTTTTGGGACTGCCGCAAGGGATGTTTGTTTGGTCTCGGGTTTAGTTATTCCCCCGAAGTTCAAAACTCCGAACTTCGATCGCTATGAAGGTGCCACCTGTCCTAAGAGTCATCTGATCATGTATTATCGCAAAATGGCTGCCCATGTTGAGAATGATAAACTGATGATTCATTGCTTCCAAGACAGTTTGAAGGGTGCTTCTTCCAAGTGGTATTTAACTTTGGACCAATCCCGCATTAAGAGTTTCCAGGATTTATCTGACGCTTTCATCAAACACTACAAGTACAATATGGATCTGGCTCCTGACAGAAGACAGTTGCTGAGTATGTCACAAAAGAATTCTGAGTCATTCAAAGAATATGCCCAAAGGTGGAGAGAGACTGCTTCGCAGGTAGAACCTCCTTTGACCGAAAAAGAGTTAGCTGATTGGTTTGTCGACACAGTCCGTCCAGAATTTTACGAGAGAATGGTGGGTAGTGTGACTTCAAATTTCTCCGACATCGTTGCTGTGGGTGTCAAGATTGAATTGGGTATGAAGAGTGGTAAAATGATAAATAATCATGGCGCTTCTAAGGATCAGCCGAAGAAACCTCCGTATAGCTCCCAGAAAAAGAAGGAGAGTGAGACTAATGCCATATCCTCTGGTAGACCAAGGGAACGCTTTTATCGGCATCCGCAAGGTTATGCTCAACCTCAAGGGTATCCAGTCCAATATGCTCAACAACCCTATGTGGCAGCTATTACACCTTCTTTCAATCAACAGGTTCCTATGTATCAACCTATGCAACAACCTCCTGTTTATCCGCCTCCTGTCAACTATCTACAGGCGCCCAATACTCCTGCTCCTCAACAGCCAAAGAGTCCGGCTCCTCGCCAGAATATGCCGAATAGAAGAACGTATAAGCCTTGTCCGCCGATTCCAATGACTTTTACCGAGTTGTATCCCTCTTTGGTCAAGCAGGGTCTCATCACTACTCGGGCTTTGGGTCCGCCTCCTAATCCTCTACCCGCCAATTACAACGCCGCCGCTCATTGTTTATTTCATGAGGGTGCGCCTGGTCATGATCTGGAGAATTGTTATGCTCTCAAAAATATTGTCAGGGATCTATTGGAAAAGAAGATTTTGTCATTTGAGGATCCTCAACCAAATGTTAAGAAGAACCCTTTTCCTAATCATGAGAGTGCCAATGCCATTAGTGCTGATTCAGAGGAAGGTTATGCCCTTGATGTTGAACAGATTAAGACTCCTCTCAAGATGTTCCACTCGAAACTGTTTGAAGCTGGTTTGGTAGATACTTCCCACGTTGCATGTGTAAGTTGTGAAGCCAGTACTAAAGGTTGTGTGTTGGTTCAGAATGATGTTCAGAGGTTAATTAATGAGGGTGTTTTACAAGTGACAAGCCAAGCCAAGAAGGATGTAGTCGCTGTGGTTGAGCCTGTCTTCCATCAGCCTGAATCAAAGGGTAAGGTACCAGTGTTTAATCTATCAGGGGCAGGCTCCGCCAACCTCGTGTTCGATATACCAAGGTCGTATATCCCTGAAGTGAATCAGCCTAAGCCTATAGTTATTCGAAGACCGAGTCCGTTTCCTTTCAGTGATCCTAAAGCTGTGCCTTGGAAATATGACGCGACTATGATCAACGAAGAATCTGGGAAAATTATTTTGAAGCAACGACTGAAAACTGTTGAAGATGTGACCAGCGTAACTGGGGCAAGCCATGACGACTCACAATGATCGTAAACCAGACGTTCTTTCCATTGAGGCTCCGCCAAAGGAAACTGTTGCTCTTAGATTTCATAAACATTTAGAAGGATTTTTCCGACAGTTCATTTGTTTATTTATATGCATTTCTCTTTGATTAAGCATATTTAGCATGTACGAACTTGTTTATCTTTGATTAATTAATGCAACGCATATGTTTGTCTTGAATAGATCCATTCGTTTCACTCATTCAAAAAACGTTTTCATAAATCATAATGCCAACTTTACCCGATCTCTTGTTCTGATGGAGAATTGGGGGGAGGATGACGAACCTAAAACGTCAGATTTCTTGTCGTATGCTTTCGATTGAAACCCGCTGATGATGTAAGGCATTGTTTCAAATCCCAAACACTGGAGATATAAGGATGTTAATCCCTAGTCAACCCTTTGAGCCTTGAAGTAGGAGTTTTTCTTTCTTTTTAAGAACCTTCATCCTAACCTGGGGCAGGGTAGGTTTCAGTTAAACCGATCGAGCGCTTAGACTCTCAAAAAGGAAGAGCAAACCTTCGAGAATTTATCCTTAGCATCTTAAGAAGTCCAATACAATGACTATCCCTCGGTTACCTAAGGAGTGGGGCAGTCACGAGCCTTTCAAAAGATTTACACAACTTGTGCATAAAGGAATATTCAAAAAAATAAGAGCCCGCTAAGTCAAAAACCTATGAAGGAGACTTAGGCAAAACTGGGGCATCCCGCTGGACTCCAAAGTCAGATCAAAAGACGTTGTCCAGGCAAAAGTTAGGGAATAAAAGCAAAACAAGAGGGTACAATAAATAGTCCCTAGTAAAGAACAAGATCGTGTAATAGGTGAGCGACTGCCATGTCCAAAGCCTTGATAAGTTCTCGACCATAGCAAATCCGCTTGAGATATGAGCGTTCGTATCCGGTTAACTGAATTAGGATTGGAGAACATCACGAAGAATGGGTGGGTACAAATATAACTTTGAGCCTTTATCCTTTTGTTTCTTAAACCGTGAACTGAGCCACGATACAACCTTTAAAAGACCTAATTGAAGTAGGACTTCGGTTGAAAGCATACTTGACAAGATCACGTTTCCTGACTCCTACGAGCTATGCTCAGAAAAAATTCATGATGGCATTATAATTAAAACTTATATCCTGACTAGTGATTTCGGTCACAAGTTGTTGCGATATCTTTTTTTCAAAACAAAAATTCAAGACAAATATATGTGTACATTGACAAGCTCAGGATAGGCATTTCAGGCATGACGACTTTGCTTGATATCTTAGAGATTTACATATGGACATAACCCGTGGAACTTGATGATCCTGCTAAACAGGGGTAGGCAGTTTCCCAATTCGCTTACCAACGCGAGTCTGACGTTCTTAAGAGCTATTTACCAAAGATTTCGTCGTAACACGATTAATTTGTGCCAGTTACGTCGAGACCTGACAAATCTCTCAAAGAGTTTGAGAACAATGGGGCAACCGGACTCGGTGTTCTCTATAAAATCCTCTTGAGATGACCCTACCTCGCAACGCAAGTATCCTGGGGCACCATGTTTTTGAAGAAACAAATGGCGGCTACTATAAGGTCCTGCAAGATCAAAACCATGGGATTTCACAATTTTTTCATGCACCCGATGGATTTTACTCACAGCGGCCTTCATACCCCAGTAAATCTCAGTGTTGCAACAGGCTCCCAAGCTATTGCCTCATCACAGTCCCCAGAGAGACTATAAGCTGACAACTTTTTCTTGGGTAACTCGAAAGTGTCCCTCAGGTTTTCTTCTCCCCATGAGAAGGCGTGATACTGTGCACCCAAGCAGATTACTTTCTCCCCCAGAAAATTCAGAACTTTAAAACCAGAGTTGGTTCCACCATTGATCCTTCTTACCCATGATTGACGTATTGGTTGCAGAGAACGCAGGGTATCTCCGTCGAGATGTTTATTTCGTCTCTTGTCCTGTCTCTAGTCTGTTTCGTCAGCATACGCAAGGGCATAAGCATCACATGCCTATTTCATTACATATTCATTACATATTCATTACATATTCATTACATATTCATTACATATTCATTACATACTCAACATACTCATTTCATAACATCTTGCATAGTTACATACATAGACATTAACATACATTCACATTAACATATGCGTTAGCATTCACAGGTTCATTGTGTCTCTCCATCATTTGGTTGTTACCGCCGAGTAACTGGGTTCGTCCATTCTCTCCAAATAGATTGTCAGCCCTAAGCATAAAATACATATGTGTTTCCAGTTTCCCCACGGAGCTCGATCCTCGTGGATGACGGTTACTTCAGCTATCTTTCCTCGCCAGGATAAGATATTTACCCTCCGAGATCATTCCCTCGATGGAGTCTTGATTACCAGTCTTCTTTCTAGCTCGATCCTAGATTGAACCTCAGTCATGTCGGTCGTCAATCCCAACCGGACGTGCATTTATTTTGCACTATCTTTCAAGAAAATCAACTACCATCCTTTACAGATACACGCCAGTTCGCGCCGGAAAATATATCAGTACAACACTTTGCAATCCTACATGTTACAACCCTTTACACTTTACATTTTACAGCATCAACACACGACATTTCTCACCTAAGAAGTCGATCATATCCTCGTTATGACTCGCAGCAAATGGCCATCTCCATGGAGCAGTTGGGCTTCCATTTACCTGCCGTCTTGAGGTACGAACCAATTCGTATTCAGGAGAGCACGATCTTGAGTTACGAGAATGTTTGAGCGAAATCATATTCAGAAGAGCACGATTCTGAGTTATGAAGAAGTTCATTTATCCTTTAGTAAAAGAAGGAACGGAATCATATTCAGGAGAGCACGATTCTGAGTTATGAGGAAGTTCAGTTGGCCGTTTTTCAGGAGAGCACGATTCTGAAGAATGAAGAAATTTCAGGAGCCGAATCATATTCAGGAGAGCACGATTCTGAGTTATGAGGAAGTTCGATTATCCAGTTTCATATTCAGGAGAGCACGATTCTGAAGTATGGAAAAATTCATTTACAACCAAATCATATTCAGGAGAGCACGATTCTGAAATATGAGTAAATTCAGTCATCCAGTTTCATATTCAGGAGAGCACAATTCTGAAATATGAGTAAATTCAGTCATCTAGTTTCATATTCAGGAGAGCACGATTCTGAAATATGAGTAAATTCAGTCATCCAGTTTCATATTCAGGAGAGCACGATTCTGAAATATGAGTAAATTCAGTCATCCAGTTTCATATTCAGGAGAGCACGATTCTGAAATATGAGTATCTTCAGTCATCCAGTCTCATATTCAGGAGAGCACGATTCTGAAGTATGAAGAATTTCATTTACAAGAAAGAGCCGAATCATATTCAGGAGAGCACGATTCTGAAGTATGAGGAAGTTCAGTTTACCCTTTTCATGTTCAGGAGAGCACGATCTTGAAGCATGAAGAAGTTTATTTATCCTTCAGTAAGAGAAAAATCAGAATCGTATTCCAGGCGTCGACCTTAAATGCGAGAAGATTTATTTATCATTGAAAAGCAGCCTCTTTTGAGTGCTTATCCATTTTTGCACATAAGTCCCTTCCAACGATAAGTGACAGTTCTCTCGAGAAGTTTATCAGGGCATTTCCCATCAAAGTCCATTTATTTTGGCATACAGTCGGTCTTTACCCTGTATATTTGCTACGGAGTTCCGAAAAGTCCGTTTGATCCTGTCACGAGGGATAGTTTACAGAAGCTTGGATGTTATTCTTTGCTCAATGCTCCAGCATTCTGTAATCAATCTCGCAATCGTACGTGATCCAGTTTTATCTTTTAGATTCCCCAGTGGAGGCCGTCTCACAGGTGCCATCTCCATTTGAGAATCTCGTTCCCGTTCTAAAAATGACAATTGGTCGTGTTCGCACCAGTTGACCATCATTTTAGAATTCCCCAGTGTTGTGTTGTTGTCCCGGCGCGTCGTATTTCCCCAGTGTGTTTCTTGTCGCGTCTGTCCCCTATGTCGTCGTGTCGTCTGCAGCCTTGCATTTCTCATTCCATCATCCGCATCATACTAAATTCATGCCATTGTCAGCATTATAGTTCGTCCCGTTCTATCCATAGCCTTGCATGATCACTGCATCTAAGGGCAAAATTTTCGGTTAACTATATTTAAATCCCTTTCACCATGATTTCTCGAGCCTACGTCGCTCAAATCATTCGGCGAAGCTATTTAAATAGGGGCAACTGTAATACCCCAAATTTTACCCTTAGATTAGTCAATTCATGTCGCATAATATCTCATTTTTGCATCAGCTAACTATTAACAGGTTACGCATGTAGTACCACAAATTTGTCCTACCTTTACATGGTTTCTAGTGCCACTTTATTTCGAATAAATAAAATAGCACAATTGGCAAGAGACTGTGTGTAAGGAGTTGTGAGTGTGAGAGGTTGAGAGTTCGATTCCTACCTTCTTCACTTTTTGTTTTTTCTTTATGTTTATTCTAAATTTTCTATTTTTCATTAAAAAAAAATAACAAAAATAGTTTTTTTAATTATTTAATTATTATTTTCGTATTTAATTTAAATTATTTTTTAAGAAATATTATTTTTTCACTTTTTTCCATATTATTCATAAAAACATCCAAAAATCATAAAATTAAAAATATTAGAAAAGATTTTATTATGTTTAGTAAAAAAATAGGGTTTTAAGTTTGTTTTAATTTGTTTGTTTTAAGTTTGTTTTAATTTGTTTTATTTAGTTTTGACTAATTATTTAAGTTGGGCCTTTAAGGTGGGCATTAGGTTAGAGATTACCCTAATTTGTTACCTATATAAACATAAGTGATGAGAGGAAACTTCATCAACATCAGAAAATCAAGAGCAGGTCATCAGGGGAAGGAGACAAAAGAGAAAAACGGCGGCCGTTCTCGCGACTTATCAGAATAGGGGAGATTTTTGAAAAAAACATCATCGTTCATCATCAACGAACTCCACCGTAGAAAAGCCGCTTCAAACCGGGGAAAGGTGAGCAACTCTTATTTCTAACGGATGTTTTCTTTTGATGTTTTTTTTTTTTTGCAGGAAAAGAAGAAGGGATCGTGGCCATGCAAAAAACTTGTAACCGTAACCCTCCCCCAATTTATCTCCTCTTATTATTTTTTGTTGTTTTCTATTTTTCTTTCTTTTTCATTTATGATTTGTTTGTCTCATTTTTTAATTAACTTAAAATGATATTATAAGGTAGTAACTAGTTCTACAATTTTTCTTTTTGATTAAAATTAAAAACTCTCTATTTTTTATAATTAAGATTAAAACTTCTCTTTTGTTATAATTAAAAATTAAAACTCTTTTTGTTATAATTAATATTAAGATTTCTTAACTCTTTTTCAAATAAATATAAAACTTGATTTTCTAATTAAAAATTCAATTCTAACTCTTTCTTTAAAAAATTAGTTTTTTTATATAAAATTAAAATCCACTCTTTTTTTTTTCTTTTTTTAAAAATTAAAATTAACTTCCTTCTTTTTTTTAAAATAAAACTTCCAACACCTCATTTCTTTTTAAATTAAAATTTACCTTTCATGTAATTAAAATTCTAATTGTTTCTTTAAGTTAAAATTTCTAACACTCTTTTTTTAAATTAAGATCCTAGCACTTCAATTTTTTCATATCATAAATTTCTAACTTTTTATTAAAACTCTAACTGTTTAACTCAAACTTTTTCTTAATAAATTTCTAACATTTCTAACATTGTTTATTTTTAAATTTCTAACATTTCACACTTTCATTCCAATCTTCTAGTTAAAAAAAATACTAAAATAAAAATGCTTAATATTCCCGTTTAATTTTCATCTTTTGTCCTTGGGTATTAATCCAATACTTTTCGCATTTTATTTTCTTTGGGTTGTAATTATGCGAGGCCATCGTCGCAATTATTATTCTTGTTTATTTCCATGGATGTAATTTACGCGAGGCCATGGTCGCGGTTTATTTTTATTTCGCATTTTTTGGGATTTGTAATTTACGCAAGTGATCGTCGCGACGCTTTCTTTACTTTCCGCATTTTAATTTCTACCATGTAATAATTCTGTTGCTTGCATGTTTTACCGTTAGAATCTTTCCGAAGGAATTAGGTTTACCCGTTTGACCGCCGAGTCAATAACCCTAATTTTTTTGACCGTTTCAAACCCTAATAACCTAGGTGTCCCGCCGTGGACAAAAACGCCCTTCACCCTAGCTTTTAGGTCAAAGAGCCGTCGTGCTCTGTTTAGGGTTTCCCGCCGTGGAATCCCTAATTTAACCTTAATTCAATTAACAAATTCAACATAGAAATAGGAGTTTCAAAGACTCCACGTAAGCGTGTCCTTAAGATACGTTTATTCCCCATTGAAACCTTGACCACAGTCAAGACGTTTCTAACCTCCCTTTTGAGGGGAACTACGATTACTCTGATTCCACTCCCGTAAGGATACGTAGGCACAAGATGCGATGTCTTGCCGAGTAAACTTAGAATTAACCCCTTAGGTCTCTTTTCTCACTTTTAATCCTTGTACATATACCTTAAGCAAATAAATAAAGCAAATAGTAAACATCTGAACAAAAGGTTCCTGTAGAGTACTACAGAAGTTTAGGGTGCTAGTACCTTCCCTAAATTTAACCAACCCCCGAACCCTAGATCTTTCCCCGCATTGTGTTTACGATGCAAAAATAGGTTTTCCCTCTTTTGACCTTTTCCTTCGGATAAATCAAAGAGCGGTTGTGAATTGAATTGCGATTCAAACTCATTAATAGTTTGTGATCCTATTTCCACCGCAACAGAAAGCATACTGACAACAATTATGGGTATAACATTTTCTTCATCCTCCCTCCAATCTTAGCATATCAAAATTTTGGACAAGAAGTAAACATTTGAAAAATAAAGCATAAAGATGCAAATAAATGGACGGAAATGAATTGAATCAAAAGTCGCAATGCTTATTTCATTAATGAAAGTACAAACATAATTAAAAGCAAACAACTTAAACAAAATAAGGAAAGTGCAAACAACGAGAAACAAAAGGCCTAGTGACAAAACTTCATTTCTGATGTATTGGCAAGGGATTTTTCTGAACATCCGGATGACTGTCTGTAAAATCAAGTATTCCAGTTCTAACCAATTCACATACTCTAGCCTTCAATGCAAAACAATGCTCCAAGTCATGGCCTGGGGAACCCTCATGGGAAGCACAATGGAGATCAACCCTAAATCCAGCCGGAGGATTAAGAGGAGGTGGTAAAGCCTTTGTAGTAATCAGTCCTTGTCGGACTAAGTTAGGATATAGCTCTGTGTAAGTCATGAGAATAGGATCAAAGTGACTCCTGTTCCGTTTCTGGTCTGATATCTGTGTCGAGGAATCAGCTTGACGACTCAAAGGTACACTAGAAGATGATAGGACCAAGAAGGAGAAATTGGGGGATAAATGCAATGCAAAAATGTGATGCTAATGCCATGCAATGGTCTCAAGAATTTCAACGGTCGATTGCAAACATTCCCTTTTAGGAGAGCGAGAAAAGCTGTTAGACTTTAAAATGTAGGACTTCTTGAATTTGCAAAGGACTTTTGAATTCCTTGAAACTAGAAATGATATGATGCTTTATGGATGCGAAGCACAAATACACATAAGCAAACAAAAGGTCCTAAGTTAGAGGAACAATGAATGGAGTCAAGGTCTACCCTTCCCAAAGAGGTATGTACTATAGGTTGATTGTACCTGCAGAACAAGGGTTCTAAATCAGTGCCCAAAGTCATCAACCCATCTTTCGGATATTATCAACTTCTTGACTGACTCGGGGCCGATAATATTCTCAAGACAACCTCTTTTGAGTGTAGCATCGCGTAGTAACCATTGTAGGACTACTCCCACATAGTTCCCGCACTACGTCCTATATAAGGCCAAGATGGTGTAAAGGTACTACGGTTCCCAGTATCACAGACTCCAATCGATAACAGTAAAAGTTTTCACGACTACACTCGATCAACCGAACCATTTTCAAAAGGGTCTCAACTGAGCGGTGATTCTCGATTTAGCTTAGTCGGGACTCACTCCCTATAAGCCTCGTCGAATATATCGCCATCCTATAATAATGTCACTCAAGTCCGGGTGTAGGACTTATCTCACCACAAAGTAAATCCCGAGAATGTACCCTCAACAACATATACAAATGAGCAAAATATTAATGAAACAAATATATAAAGAAAAATAAACAAGATAGGGATAACCCTCAAAAATTAAGACTCCCCAGTGAAGTCGCCATTTTCTGTTGCGGTGAAATTTGGATGTCAAGCTATTGATTAACTTGAATCTTAATTCATTTACAACCGGTCTTTGATTTATCCGAAGGAAAGGTTAAAGAAAGGAAAAACCTAAAAGGGAGAGATCTAAGGTTCGGGGGTTGGTTAAATTTAGGGAAGGTATTAGCACCCTAAACTTCCGTAATACTCTACGGGAACCTTTTGTTTATTTTTTTTTATTTATTTCATTAATTATTTTGCTTTAGGGTATATACAAAGGATTGAAAATTAAAAAAGACCTAGGAGTTAATTCTAAGTTTACTTGGCAAGACATCGCATCTTGTGCCTACATATCCTTACGGGAATGGAATCAGAGTAACTGTAGTTCCCCTCAAAAGGGAGGTTAGAAACGTCTTGACTGTGGCCAAGGTTTCAATGGGGAAGTAAGCACATCTTAAGGATATGCTTAGTGGAGTTCAGAGACTCCAATCTCTATGTTAAAAAATGTTAATTAAAATTAAAATAGGGTTAAATTAGGGATTCCACGGCGGAAAACCTTAAAACAGAGTACGGCGACTCTTTTGGCCTAACACTAGGATAAAAGCAATTTTGCCCGCGGCGGGACACCTAGGCTAAACAGGGTTTGATCCATTAAAGGGGTAAGGTTATTGACTCGGCGGCCAAAAGGCTGGACCTAATCCTTCGGAAGGATAAAACTATAAAAAAATGTGAAAATATGACAAATCATTATATGGAGGAATAATTAAGGTACAGAAATAAGAAAAGTAATAAAGGCAGAGGGTATAAAGAAACAAAGAAACATTTCTGAAAACATGAAGAATATGAAAATATGTAATGACACTTAGAATGAAGTGAGGGAGGAAAATAGTGTGGGGATGTGGCCACCACAAACACATCTCAACCTCGAACATGCACATCAAATGCCAAAAGAAAGAAAAGTAATAAAAGGGTACATAAAATGACACGACAAACATCAAACATCAGGAGTTCCTTACGAAAAGGTTTTAATTTTTTAATATTTTAATTATAAAAAAAAAGGTTTTAATTTTTTAATAAAAAATATTTAAGTTAAAATTATAAAAAATAATTAAGTTTAAATTATAAAAAAAAAGTTTTGGGGGGAAAAGTCTTTTCAGTTTTTTTAGAACAAAAAAGGCTTTTCATCCCAAAAAAATGCTTTTCAGTTTTTTGGGAAAAGACTTTTCAATTTTTTTTGGGAAAAGGCTTTTCAGTTTTTTTTTGGAAAAGACTTTTCAGTTTTTTTTGGGAAAAGGCTTTTCGGTTTTTTGGGAACAAAAAAGTTTTTTTTTTCTTCGGAACAAAAAGGCTTTTCAGTTTTTAAAAAAGGTCTTACTAAAAAAAGGTTTTAATAATAAATAAAAAAAAGGTTTTGATTTTAAAAAAAGGTTTTGTTAAAAAAGGGTTTTGATTTTAAAAAAAGGTTTTGTTAAAAAAGGGTTTTGATATTAAAATCTAGGGACCTAAACACACATGGAGATTAACATGACAAAATATGCACATAAACATGAAAAAGCAAAAGGTTTAGTAATTTAACGGAACTAAACACATTAACATGGCAAAATATGCACATAAACATGAAAAGGCAAAAGGTTTAGTAATTTAACCTACGAAGCGGAGGTTTGCTTCGGTAAATGTGAAAAAGGTTTGAATAAGGGAACACTGGAGAGCTCCAATCCTTCTGACGAGTTGTGGGAACGACCGCCTTTCTTCTCTGGGGATCTCTTTTGTTTCTCCCTTTCTCTCTCCTCTTTTCTGAAGAAAACCTTCTGACCTCTTTTTCAACAAAGCAACACATGTATATATAGGGAACAAATTAGGGTTAACACCAAATTGTCAATAATGTCCCTAAAGCCCATTTTAAAGCCCAAACTAAATAATTAGTTAAGAAAAAAATAAAATTTAAATAATTTAAAATAAACTTAAAATAAAAACTAATAATCCTATTGATTCCTAAAATCAAAAATATTATAAAAAGAACAAAAATTTTTTCAATATTTTTTTATTTTATGATTTTTTGGATATTTTTATGAATAATTTAGAAAAAAGTGAAAAAAATAATATTTTAAAAAATGATTTAATTAAAATACGAAAATAATAATTAAATAATAATAAAAAACTATTTTTGTTATTTTTTAATGAAAGATAGAAAAATTTAGAGTAAAAATAATAAAAAACAAAAAGTGACAAAGGTGAGATTCGAACTCTCAACCTCTCACACTCACAACTCCTTACACATGTCCTCTTGCCAATTATGCCATTTTTACTTTTTAGAAAAAAAATGCATGCCATATGATATTTACCTGCAAAAAGTCAAACGACTACACAAATTTGTTAGTAATTGATTAAATGCAATAAAAATGCAATGAAATGCGACGACAAATCTTAGGGCAAAATTTGGGGTATTACACTTGGCATGACAACAGTAGGACTTGATAGTCTCCCTTTAGTTGAGCCTTCTCTTCTCATCTCAAAACAGCTTAAGATACAGTAATCATGAATGACTTCTTTCGTACGTTACGAGCCTTAAGCTATCTGAGAAAGGATTGTTGGAGAGTTTCTTTCCAACAGTCTGGATGTTTAGTATGGCACCCTTTGGGTGACATGCGACGCATTCACTCTCAGGTCATAGTCTTTAGTGCGATTGAAATGGCAAACACAATAAAAAACACTTCTTCCGTAAAAGACAGAAAACAAGCTTCAAACTTTTTTGCCCCGTGGGCCCATAATTCAAAGGGAAGCTTTTCTGAAGAAAAGAGTGTCGTTAAACTTCAGCGCCACCGCAAACAGGCTTTGTCCCTAATTGCTGGAACTGCTGTTTAACCCTACTCGATAAAACAGATGAATCTGAATCCCCGTAATCCGTAGTAGCCCGAACTACGTAAGCTCTAATCTCCCATACATGTTGGGAGTACGTAGGCACAATACTGATGTATTGGCGAGCCACCTTCCCCGTAACCAGTAGTTAGTCGAACTGCGTTGACTCTGATTTCTCATTCTCTGATGAGAATACATAGGCATAAAGCGCGACGCTTTGCCGAGTCATTTTTCTTTTCTGTTTAAGCCAACCTTGATAGGTAGATAGATAAACCAACTCGTCCAGTAAACACAACAAGCGTGGATCCCGTCGAGTACGACGAACGTGAGGGGTGCTAACACCTTCCCCTTGCGTAACCGACTCCCGAACCCAGACAACGGTTGCGATGACCTTGTCTTATACCTTTTTCGTCAGGTTTTTCCGATCGTTTCCTTTCCCGCTCCGAGGGATAAATAACGAAAGGTGGTGACTCTTCTGTTTTGCCGGCACCTTATTTTCGCGGAAGCGACAACCCTGCTTTTCACATCTTACCTCATCAGGTTTCTCAACAGCAGCGCAATCAAACTGTAAAGTTCCCTCATCAATCATGGCCTGAATGCCTCTCTTCAAGTCAATACAACCCTCTGGTCGGGTCCAACAATCCAAACAGTACTCATCACATCCGGGGAAGACCCCTCCTTTCAACAATCTGCTTTTAACATAGCTTAAAGGCGTCTTCAGATCATTTACGTCCATAACCAAATCCAAATCCTCCTCTGTCAAAACAGCATTCGCTCAATGATTCGGCATTGGTTTCTGTACAATGTTGGGACCATCATTACTGAAGTTAATGACTTTACTATCAATCAATCTTGGACTTTGTGCTTAAAAGCATGACAACTCTCGATATCATGTCCGGGTGCCCCGGAATGAAATTCACACTGCTTACTAGTATCATACCCGTAAGGAAGCGCTCTTGTGGATGGGTCCAACGTTCTCTTCTCAACCAGATTCAAACTTAATAGCGTCTGAAGCAGTTCTACATACGTTGACGGGGGTGTATCAAATACCCTCTTCGGCTTCCCATTCTGGATCCTTCTCTGAGCAGGATTATACCTTTGTTGTTGCTGCTGCTGCTGTTGTGGTTGTTGTCATTGTTGTGGTATAAGGGTCGTCACACTAGCAACCTGTTGTTGAATATACTGATTCCGACCTCTACCTCTCCCTCGACCACCATACACTGCGCTGGCGTCTCCTTGCCTCTTACCACCAAAGACCTTTTTCGCACCTCCAGCTGAGGTCGATTCACCGGCTTGAATCTTACCAATTTTGATGCCATTTTCAATTCGTTCCCCCATGAGTATCATGTCAGAGAAACTACCCATTGAGAAATTGAGCAATTTATCATAATACATCCCAGAGAATGTTCCAACAAAAATATCAATTATTCCCTTTCAACCATAGGGGGGTGGACTCTTGCCGCCAGATCGCGCCAACGCTGAGCATACTCCTTGAAACTCTCCCCATTCTTCTGTGAAAGACTTTGAAGCTGGACCCTATTTGGTGCAAGGTCACTATTGTATTGGTAATGTTTGACGAAAGCATCAGCCAATTCTTTCCAACTTCCGACCTGTGCAGGCTCTAGTCCCATGTACCATTCCAGTGATGGTCCTGACAAACTATCTTGAAAAAAATGCATAAGCATCTTTTCATCATCAGAGTACGCAGACATCCTCCGGTAGTATGAACGCTCATGAACCCGTGGGAATGTATCCCCTTTATATTTATCGAAAGTGGGAGCTTTGAACTTCAATGGCACTCTCAGCCCAGGAACCAGCCCCATGGTAGCCATGTCCAAACCCGCAGAATTTTGATTGGCTATACCTCTCATCTGTTCCTCCAGCATTTTAATCCTCCGGTCACTATCAGTGGGACCCTCAAAACCCATGCCTTGCCCAGAAAAGGCATCTTCCTGACGATCTCTATTCCAGTACGGCCCCTCATTACCATATCCGTCATAAGCAGCATTACGACCATGACCATGACCACTTTGGAAGAACCTGGGATCATACCTCAGATTGCCAAGCTCTTGATTAGCAGCCACTGTCCCAAAACCAGTATTGAAAGGACCCATCCCAGCACCATTGGTATTCACATTACCAAACCCAACATTGTCGTAGCCATGGTTACCAAAACCTTGATTGTTATCATCGAACCCTCCGTTGCCGAGGCCCTGATTATTGAAACCATCATTGCCATCCCGATTGCCAAAGCCAAGACCCTGATTATTGTCACCAAAACCAGTATTGATACCAACATTCCTGTTGGTTTCCACGTTCCCATTAACATTATCACATTTCTGTTACCAGCGTTGCCGTTGCCGTTGCCAATAACAGTCTCACCAGCATTTGGTATCACTTCCTCCCTGCGAGGAGTCTCAACATAAGCAGAGTTGTATTCAGTATTACCAGCCGCTCGCGCCAGCAGTGGGTGCACCAGAGTTTGAAGATGTTCCTGGCCTTTAGCCACAGCCTCCATAGTCTGCATGAATTGGGCCAACCTATCCCGGATCTCCTGCATCTCAGACTGTACCTGATCCATGATCTTCTTACTGTTGCTTCTTGTAGCGTACCGGTGAATTCTCTGTTCGTCAATCTTGAAACAACCTGTAGGATGCAGGAGATAAGATTCGAGCTCAAAAAGGTACCTGCCATGCAATATGAGTATGCAAATGCACACGTGTAAATATGCAACAGGTTAATTTCCCCCCCGATTCTAGTTCCGGAGAATAAGCCATAACGACAATGGAGTCCCAAGTAAGCAATCGCAGAATCAGAAACTTCATACAAAAACAAATGCCAAGAGGCAGAGTACAAAGGTACAACTGAATACAACTGAAAAAGACCTCGGCCAACAAGCCTGGCGATGGTCAAAATACAAGTACGAAAAACAAGAGAAAAGCAAAGATAAATCAGGCCAAATGGCGTGCCCTGACATCTTCCAATATCCTCAACGTCTCCGGATGACCTAGTCTGGAGATTAGTTCCTGTATCAGTAATGCATGCCGCTCAATAGTGGATCTTAGCTTTTTGGCGTCCTCTTCACAAGTTCCCCTGCCAAAACACTCATCAATCCTGCATCTTTTGAAGCCAACCTTCAATTCACCACCCCTAGTTTCTTGGACCATGTTGCTCACTCGAAACTTAGCGTCACGTCTAAGAGATACCTCTTCCGCAATCTTCGCATCCTTAGCGTTGAGCTGCTCCTCTAACTGGGAAATCTGAAGCTTTAACTCATCTTCACGCTCTTTCCGGCTAGTAAGCGTGGCATTCCACAAAAGTTCCCATTTGGAAAGTCGAGAATAAGCTTTGTTCAGAAGCTCTTTCTTAGTAGCAAGCACACTACTAACACCATTCAGGGCTACTCCCACCTTCTCTCTCCTGCTGGTCTCCTCAGTCAAATCTGAACCCAACCTATTAATCATCTCAGTCTGCTTCTTCAAAGTGAAGGTTGCCTCATTCTTCTCATGCCGAAGATGGAAAATCTCTTTCTCTAGCTCTTCATTTGCTCTCTGCAACTCTTCTTATCAGCCAGCAGCTTGTTATACTTCTCAATCTCTACTGAAGTAGGTTCCTCAATCATCGGAAGATACAAAGGCTCTGCAGCAGGATACGACATCAAAGAAGTCCTAACCCTCTCATGGATCCAGAGCCGATAAGGATTATAAGCTTGACTGTCACTTTTACCAAGCAATGTCTTTCCTCTTCTGTGAATATTACCCCAAGCACGCCTCAATCTGACCAAAACATCTCCGTCTAATAAACCCGTGAGATACAGAGATTCCTGTATCTCGTCTTCAACCGGAGAGTCCCTTAAAGCATAGCCAAACTGTCTCACAAGCAGAGAAGGGTTATAGTTAATACAACCTTTCCGTCCAATCAAAGGAACGTTCGGAAAGCCACTGCAACTATATATAATATTCACTCCGAGCAAGTTCCGATCAAACCAAACAATGTTCTCAGCATACAATCCCATCAATCTGGAAGACCAATCTAAAGTACCAGCAGTATCAGCAAAAGGTCCCTTCTTAGGAAGATGTCCCTGAAACCACCTGGATAGAAGAGGTACACAGCAAGAAACATTCTTTCCCCGACGCTTTTCATTCTTATAGTGAATAGAATGATAAACGTCACCCAAGAGAGTAGGCACCGGATTCTTCGAGGCAAGAATAAAGAAAGCATCTGAGTCAACAAAATAAGGAAAGTTTGGGAACAATACAATCCCATAAATGCAAACAGCCAGAATAGCATTGAAGACAATCCAACATCCATCCTTCGCACACTGCGTAGCCTTCTCAACCAAGCAAGAAAGATGAAAACCATAAGCTCCATTCAACTTGACCAAACCTCCGGGGAACTCAGAAACATCTAAACTGACAATCTCAGCAAGCTTAGCCAACTCAGGCTCAGTACCCTCATGAATAAAAGGCATCTGATCTAACACAGGAACTCCTAGCATATCAGAATATTCCTCCAACGTAGGGGCCAAAATATAATCAGGGAACAAGAAGCATCTCAACTGAGGCTCGTAAAACTGCATCAAGGTATACAATCCAGTCATCTCAACCTGTAAGCAATTGTCCTCTTCATGGACTCCATGTCTGGCAAGAAGAACACTAGAATCTGAGGGGAACAAACACACCTGCAACATAAATACACGTTAATGAAATGCAAACATGAAAATGCAGATGCATATGCGACAGGGGATCAAGTGCAATGCTGAAGAATTGTGCTGTGCTGTACTACCACTTTAGAACCATCAGATCTTCTCCTCAAACCAAACCAACCACAAAAGAACCAATTCTCACTGATAGAGACAAACCAGGTATTCTGAGGCCAGAGTTTTCCTGCAAAAAGACCCACCTACCCTCTCACAGGTATGTACTTAACTCGCAGGCAAGGTACGACATCCTATGCGGTCATTAGCGTCCCAGACTTTCAAGAGCGATGATACGATACCCAGAAGGTGTGGCATCATCATCCCTTGAAGAGGCCTCACTTAGCCGAATCCCAAAAGATAGGTTCCCAGAGTCGACAATCCTCAAATCCAACAACCTGTCGAGCCCAAAGGGCCAGGCAAGATACCATCAAAGAGAATCTCTTCTGAGTGTAAATTTCGTAGCTAGATGGTGCGAGCAAAGCAAGCAGGCTAACCAC
Organism: Lathyrus sativus; assembly: GCA_963859935.3. NCBI lineage: Eukaryota > Viridiplantae > Streptophyta > Magnoliopsida > Fabales > Fabaceae > Lathyrus > Lathyrus sativus. The sequence goes on along the minus strand of OZ012736.1, from coordinate 304,007,238 downwards.
TACTCTCTACTTCTAAGTCTATGTGCACTCAAGCCCAGGTCCGGCTTATCTCTCAAACTAACCCTCTACCCACAACACAATAACATATATATACAATACTGGAAGTAAAGACAGAAAGATAAATACATACAAAACCCCAGACGGGAAAACAAGCGATAGGATTGACTCGCATAGGGAACAAGGTCCCCAGCAGAGTCGCCAGCTGTCGCTACTGCGAAAATCAACGCTGGCTATGACAGAAGAGTCGCCACCGTGCGTTATTTATCCCACAAGAGGGAAAGGAAACGCTCAGAGTAAACCTAACGTAAAGAGGGAAATGAATGGTCATCGCAAGCAAATCCTGGATTCGGGAGTCGGTTACGCAATGGGAAGGTATTAGCACCCCTCACGCCCGTCGTACTCGACGGGATACATGCTTGTTTTCTATCTAAGGGTATGTTTATCTATCTACTCTAAAGGTCTGGGTTAAAAAGAAAAGAAAATGACTCGGCAAAGTATCGCACTTTATGCCTACGTATTCCCGTTTGGAACGAGAAATCAGAGTCAACGTAGTTCACCTAACTACAGGTTAAGGGGGGAATGTTCCTCGCCGAGATATCGCATCTCGTGCCTACGTACTTTCATACGGAATGAAAGATCAGAGCAAACGTAGTTCGGGCTACGGAAGTCACTAGCTTGTCTGACAGTTTATTATCTCCTTAAGAAAGGGTTTTCCTGATTAAAGGTCCAAGAGGACAAAAACAGAGTTTGAATATTTGTTTGAGTTTTTTACGAAAGAACTGTTTTTTAAGATGTTTGCAATCTTAGTCGCACTAGAGACTATGACCCAGGAGTGAACGCTTCGTTATGTCACCCAAAGGGTACCACACTAACATCCAAATTATTGGAGAGAGACCCTCCACCAACCTTTTCCCAGATAGCTTAAGGCTCGTAACGCACGACTTCGATTAACCTTATTACTGTGTTTTTGAATTGTTTTGAGATAAGAAAAGAAAGACACCCTAAAACTATGGTTGAAAGGGAATCTACCTACAGTTATCATGCATGGGTCAAAACCTAATGTCTGTCATAATTCCCTCCTGCACAGAGGAAATCAGAGATCCTAAGGGAAACAGCAAAAGAAAGCAAGCAGTAAATAGTAAACAGTAAAATGCATGCTATGCAACAATACAAGTGAGGCAAGGGAGAAAACAACAGGCAAGAGACAAGCTCCACCTCAAACCTAGAGGTCATCAACAAAATAAGAGAAGCAGAGAAAGCAACCCAAGCACAGCAACAGTTTTCAACAAACAGCAACTTCAGACCGCAGCAGCGGCTCTAAACAGCAAATCCTCTTGACAACAAAGTTGACAGCAAAAGACTTCATCTTCAAGCTAGCTTCTACATTCAAGCTTCATCAAACTCCATCTTCAAGCTCTATCAAGCACACTCCAAGCAAAGGATAATCACTAAGATCAAGGTTGCAATGTTGAGAGCCAAATGAAAACCAAAGGAAATCATCAAGCACCAACATTGAAATGGAAGGGTATCCTCAAAGTTCTACTCAACTATGGGCATACCACACATCCCTCCAAAGGAGAGATGGAGTTTCCCTAGGAGGACTTTACATCATTGGATAAAATAGAAGCACACAATGCATTCTATGTTTGATGAAAGAATCAAAACTAGTTCTAATGGCTCTTCCTAAAACCCTAATTTCCTAAGCTCCTAAAACAACTCCTAAAAGAAAAGGAAACTTCAACTCCAAGCTCCAATATTCAAGCCATAGCAGCTATACCAAGTCCAGAAGACCTCTCAAAAAGGAATCCAAGCAAATTCAGCTCCAAAGTCATCAACAAGACCAAGCAAACCAAGGCACACAAGATAGAACACCACAAGCACAATCAACTTGCAAGATACAACTAAAATAGAAAACAAAGTTTTAAAATTCTAATAAAATTCCTAGGGGAACATAAATGTTTGATAAACCTAGGGTTAAAATATTAAAGCCTAATTCAACTTCTAAGTCACCTTAATAATTTCTAGATTGAAAGGTATCAAGGTAATCCACAAGTTTGGGAAGGCTCTAATCTCAACACCTAAAACAGAACCTAAAGTTGTTCTAAAATTCTAACAAAAATTCTAAGGGAACATACATGTCTACCCTAACACATAATAAAAAATCAAAGCCAAATTCATCACTAATTGGAAGAACAAAATTCAACAAAACAGATGGTCAAATATGCAAAATTAAAAGAATTAAACAAAATAAGAAAAATCAAATAAAAATGAAAAATGCATGAAAATTCATTTTATTGATTTCCAAAAATCACAAATTCTCTCAAGATCATGGAGATATTTTTAAAATAATTTTTGGATCATAATTGAATTTATTGTGATTTTTTGAATCAATAAAGCATTTAAAATACAACAAAATGAATAAAAGAAAATAAAACTCTGAAATAAAACGTGAGCCACAAGATGAAGAGACTAGTCCACTGATCCAAGTGCTGAGGGGATGCCACCTCATTAAATGAAACGCCTGCGTTTTGAATTTAAAAACTCACTTCTCAGATTAAAACACAACCATTGGATTTGGTGGTCAGTCAAGGTCAAAGGCAAGATCTGATGGCTATGGACTCATCTTCTCCAAAATTCAACCTGGCCTGAGTGAGACTCAGTGTGGTGGCTGGAGAAGACTCCGGTCGTCTTCTCCAGTGAGCAGGTGGTTACAGGTGTCCAGAAACTCCAAACCTCATACCAATCTCACTCCAATTTTCATCAGGAATTCAAATCTCCTACTCAAATTATCCAACTCTCCATGGATTTTAAAACACGAAGCAATGTTCAGAAATAGCATCCAGATCCATCATCACCAATTGCACAATTAAGATCATAGAAATCATCCTTGTGCTACACTGATCATCTTGATCTATCCAAATCATGTTATAACCTTAAGATCAGATCTACTCGAATCAAAACAGAAATGGCACCTCATGATCAAACATCACCAATTGCTTCCAAATTGATCCTAAAATGATCTACATCTTGTCTAGATCCTAACCACAAGTTCAAATATAACTACATCATGCTAATTCAAGAGGAATTTTGAAGTTTACTAACCTGATGTAGATCCACTAACAGAGGTAGCTAGAACTCGAATCAAGCTTCAAAACTCTCTAGAATCTTTCAAGGATGCAAGAGGATGATGCTTCAACCTTCAATTTGCTCTGAATCAGCCTGGAATTCAAAACATGATTTCACTTGCTTCTTGGAATTTTTCAACTGCAACTTCAGTGTTCTTCACGAAATGAATGCCTAAAACCACTCTGAATTCACTGCAATGAATATATAGAATGTTTTTATGGGCTTTTGAAGTGTGTTTGAAGCCCAATCCAGCCAATTGCAATTTCTGATTTTTCCTTGAAATCCAATGTAACAGTCACGATTTCAGGCTGTGTCACTTTCTCTAGAAGGTTCTATCAGCTTGCAAATTGATTTTAGAGTGAAATTGGATTGATATCACAGCCTGAATTGCATTGTAGAATGAATTGGCTATGTAACTTGCATTTGAAGCAACTACATGACAACTCGTAAAACTTGGTCTAAAATCAAAATTCTGGTAATTCCAAAGTGCTTAGAATTCAATTTCCATTCAAAAAATGTGGTTACTTGACATGTTTTGGTCCTATAACTCAAAATTGGCATTTTCCCTCCTTAATCCATTTGAAAATTTCCCTTTTTGAAACCAATTCAAACCAAGTCTTGCTATGAGCTCAATCAATCCATCATGACCTCTTTAATAGCCTAAAAACCCCATTTTGAACAACTTTCATGTTGAATAAAATTGCATTTGACAAGTGCAAGTTGGAGATTTTGGCCTATGATTGAAAATGACCTATAATTTCACTTTCCCAAAATACCCCTGACTTGTAAACCTCGTAACTTGAGTTCTACAAATCAGATGGAAGACTTCTAGTACAATTTAGAAATCTGAGATCATGAGGAACGACTTTCATGTTGGCCAAATATTCAAATGAAACCTCCTTCTAGGTCAAAAATAGCTTTGAAGTAAGATGATTTTCACAGACAAATTTCAGTGGCATCTGAGGACGTGTAACTTGTATGGGTCATAACTTGAGTTCTATAAATCCCCTTGAGGACTTCTAGTACTCAAATTAAAGGTATTGAGATTCTCTACAAGTTTAATGTTGGCCAAAGATCCATTTGAAACTTGTATCTTGACTTATGTGGTCCTTAAGTTAGGCACTAAACAGGGAATTTTACACTGAAACCCTAATTTAGCAACTTCCCACACTCTTGAATCTTCTTGATTTGATCTTGGCACAACACCAAAAATGTCTTATCATATCTTTTCATGAACTCCATGACCTAAAAGTAGGCTTTGATACTTTTCAATTGCCCAGTTGACCTAACATTGATCCAGATGAAACGCTAATTGTTTACACCTCAACTGTGGCTCTTGCAATTAACACAATGACTTGATTAAGCTCTCACATGGCCCTTTAGGCATTCTATGAGCTCCATACACATCCTCTTTTTTATATTCAACACTTCATAACCCTCTGATGGTCTTCAGTTGATCCTCAAGCTAGGAGAAGATTCACACTTAAACACCTAAACCCTTAGGCACTCAAACCACCTTCTGATGACCTTGCCAACTTCTCAATCTTGAATGAGACCTATTGCTAGGCTTCTATTGATAAGAATCACACTTGATCCCCTGCTATATGAATGATACCATGATATGCAAATGATATAACTATGCAACTGATAATGCAATGAAACATAAACCAGGTAAGAAAAGGTTGAGCAAATTTTGGGGTGCAACAATACTCCCTCATAGTCCTTGCACTACGTCCTAATAAAGGCCAAAGTAGGGTTAAAGGTAACTACGGTCCCCAGTGTTGCACCCCAAAATTTGCCCAACATTTCTCTACCTAGCTTGTGTTTCATTTCATTCACATTAGCATTATCATTTGCATTTCATTGACATGTATGCAGGAGATCAAGAGGTATAATTACCAATCAAGACTATGAAGCTAGATAAGAAGGTTATTCAGGTGCTCAAGGGTTGATATCCTTGTCAGAGAAGTTAAAAGATCCTAAGAGAGAGTGGTTGAAGCCAAGAGGGTGTGTCTCCTAACTTGAGAGTTGTGGGAAGCCATCAGATGATTCTGAAGCCATGAATTTGGACTTGAGGTCTTGAGATAGCTCATTAGAAGTGTTGAAGATCACTTTGAGGCCTAGACCGGTCATTGTGCAAGAATAAGAAGCCTCAGCCATGATTGATGCAGCTAGGGTTTGACTGGGTCAACCCTAAGTCAACTGATGATTTGAAGAAGGTTGAGACCTAACTCAAGAGCCATGTGATCATGGATTGATACATTGAGATGTTATAAGTATGATTCCAAGGTCAACTCATCATGATTGAAGAGTTTGAGAAGTTTCAAGCTAGGGTTTCTAAGGCTTGACAGTGTAAAATCCCCTAGTTTGACCCCTATCTTCAAGGCAATTTAGCTCAAGATGTGATTGTCATCTCATCTTTCTCCCAACATGAATGTTGTAGAGCATGATCTTAGATTTAATTTGAGTGCTAGAACTCCTTGATAGGATTTGTAGAACTCAAGTTATGACTTTGACAAGTTACAGGTCATCTGAGGTATGTGAATTTGGAGTTTGAAAGTTGTCCAACTTGCATGAAACGTTTGCCCTAGAAGGATGATTCCTATGAACTTTTTGTCAACATGAATGTTGTTCCTTATCCTCTTAGCTTTCTAGAGAGTACTAGAAGTCCTTGATAGGATTTGTAGAACTCAAGTTATGGCTTTGACAAGTCAAGGGTATTTTGGTCATTTGGAGATTATAGGTCATTTCAATCATAAGGCCATAACTCCTATTTGCAAACTTCAAATGAGAAAATTTTCAACATAAAACTTGTTTAAAATGATGTTTTAAGGCTAGCCAAGAGGTTATTAGAGCTTGGAATATCTTGCTTCACAAAATCACAAAAATGGCCTAAAATAAGGGTGAATTTCAAATGAACCAAAGATGGAAGTTGGGATTTTTGATCTACATGTCCAAACCAAGCCATATGACATACCAATTTTATTGTAAAACATATTTTAAGAACATTTACATTGCAACAATTTTGACTTGAGGGTTAATTTAAGGACTTGCTTTGAAAAGTGGTTACTTACATCATAAGTAACAATTGCCAAACCAATATGCAAGGCATAACCAAGGTTCCTTTCAATCCAAACACTTTGATAATCTCATTTGGAGAGAATTTGGATGAAAAGCATAATGAATACAAGCTGATGCAAGGACTGTTTTGAATATACCATGAGGTTGGATTTTCAAGTGAAGTGAGATATTGAATTTCTCATTAGAGTGATCTAGAACTTTCTAGATCATTCATCCTTGTTCTATAAATGATTTAGAAGTGGTTCAGAGGAAAGTTTGGTGAGAATTGAGAGAGGAAAGTGAGATTGTACTTTGAAATTTCTCATTGCAAATCAAAATCGGTTACAAGGTTTGAAGCCATTTCAATCCAAGATTTTGATCTCAAAAGCTTGGTCTAGCATTGGTGGATGATTCGAGATGGAGAATTGAGCAAGATTGGTGAAGAATCGTGTGATAGCCATTGAAAATTTTCATCTGCAACTCAGAATCGAATTCGAGAATCCAGGGCATTTCAACTCTTTTCTTTGCATACAGAGGGTTGATTAGAGGCTAGTGAAGGATTTTGCAAGTTCTTGAGGGTTGATTTGAAGATTCAACCACTCTGTTTGCTCAAGTTTACCAGGTATGCAGTTCTTATCCCATGGCTCAAATTAGGTAGAATCAATGGGAATTATTGTGTTAGATGCATTGTAGATTGATGTAGGAAGGTTTTTGGATCATCAATTTGGAGATTAGTGACCAATTAGGGTTGTTGCCATTTTCGGTTGAGATTGTGTTCTTGTGAATCTTGAGTTTTTAGAATGAATTAATGGCATGAATGGATTCCTGAGGAAATTTGGGACAAGATTCATCAAGGAATCGTGGCCAATGGTGGATTCTATAGAGAGTTAGGGTTGTGGAAGGTTGATCGGAGAAGTCACCGGCGGTGACTCTAGCGCGCGCAGAGGGAGGAGTTTCAGTGATTCAAAAGGTTGAAGACAACCTCATGACCATTGGATTAGGTGTGAGACTTTGACAAAAGTGGGATCTGACGGCCACGGTTTGATTTGAGTTTGTGAAGGATTTTTGAATAATATGAAACACAGCGTTTCATTTATTTGCTGGTTTTGGGCTTAGTCCATAGTTGATACTCCCACCCCCCTTTTGGCCCAGTTTGGATATTGAACTGAACTCATTTTCTATTCACACCACGCGCCTTTCATTTTATTTTGATTTTCATTTTATTTTTCATTTTATTCATGGTTATTGGAAAATTCATAAATAATTGAAAAATGACTTAATTCATCCCATTCTTTTTGCTATGGATTCATGATTGAATCTAGTATTGTTTTAGATAAAAAAATATTAATATTCCATGCATTTTCTGATTTTATGTGCATTTTTACATTTTAATTGATATTAAAATAATCATGGTTGATGCTTGATTTTGTTGAATTTGTTTTGATCATTTGATGATGATTTTTTCCTTGATTTTTTGTGTGTAGCTAGCATAGATATGCATGATCCCCCTAGACTTTTCTCACATTTTTGTGATGAATATAGGTGGTATTTTTGAGTTGGAACTTTAAGAGCTCCATTTTTAGGGTTTATGGTTGATACCTTATGGTTTAGATTTTATTTTTAGAACTTGGTGGATGATTCAACCTCTGATTTTTGTATAGTAGATTCATGATTGAATTAGGATCCCTTAGGAATTTTTGTAGGAATTTACAATGTAATTTTCTATTTTTGTTTGATTTTAGTTTAGGTGCTAACTTTAGATGATTCTAATGTACTAATTCAACTAGAATGACTTCTTTAGTTCCCTTAGATTAGGGTTTTGTCTCTCTTGCTCTTGGATGAGGTTGAAGACAAGCTTGGGCTACCATGGATTGAGATGAAGAGGTTTGGATGTGAAGATCTTCCCCTCTTTTGGTGTAGTGTTGATTAGGTGTTAAGATTAGGGTTTGTAGGCAGAGCTCCTAGATAGATTCTCTTCCTTCATAAACATGGAAGATGTTGATCACTTCCATTCCTCCCCATGATGTAAGGTCCCCTTGTAAAAGCCCCATCCCTCCTTTGGTAGGATGTGTGGCTCTTTGCAAGTTGGTAGAACCTTTGAGGGTCCCTTTCTCTGATGATAGGATTCTTAGTGGTGACCTTTGGTCTTCACTCTGCTACCAATTATCCAAACTTTGCTCTTGATAGATGAATCTTTCTCCCTTGCTAGAGGATGGAGTTCCTTGTTAGAAGATTGAAGGTGCTAGGAGTTGATACTTCTTTGTGTTTGGAGATTACCCTTAGAAGCTGAAGCTTGTAGATGAAAGAGAACAAGTTGATACTTGTAAGGAAGAGAGAACTGAAGCTTGAAGACCAAGTTGACACTTGTGAAGAAGATCAAGTTGAAGTTGAGTGAAGAGCTGAGGCTTGAAGAAGAAAGAATAAGTTGACACTTATGTTGATACATTGAGAGCCTGCAGGGGCCAAGTTGATACTTGATATTAGGAGTGAAGCCTGAAGGTGGAATTGACTGAGGAGCTGAAGCTTGAGGAAGTTGAAGAAGAGAATAAGTTGATACTTATGTTGGATGTGTTAGAAGCCTGAAGAAGTAAGTTGACACTTGCTATTGAAGATGATAGCCTTGAAGGGTGGTTGAAGTCTGAAAACTGGGACTGTTGTCAGAAGGTTGCTTTGTGTTGCACCCCAAAATTTGACCAACATTTATTTACCCATCAAGTGTTTGAAGGTTGATACCTTTGTCAGAAAGCTCAAGAGATCCTCAGAGGAATTGGTTGAAACCAAGGTTGTGTGCCTCATAACTTGAGAGTTGTGGGAGCTCCTAAGATGATTCTGAGACTATGAGGGTAGACTTGAAGCTTTGAGAAAGCTTGTGAGATGTCTTGAAAGCCATCATGAAGCCCAGAGAGGTCATTATACAAGAATTCAGAAGATTCAACCACGAATGGTAGAATTAGGGTTTGACTGGGTCAACCCTGGGTCAACTCATGATTTGGAGAAGGTTGAGACCTAATCCAAGAGCCATGTGATCATGGAATGATGTATTGAAGTGTTATAAGGATGATTCCTAGACCAACTCATCATGATTGAGGAGTTTGAGAAGTTTTAAGCTAGGGTTTCTAAGGATTGTCAGTGTAAAATCCCCTAGTTTGATCCCAATCATCCAGGCAGTTTTAGCTCAAGATGTGATTGTTATCTCATCTTCCCCACAACATGAATGTTGTTGAGCTTGTTCTTAGATTTAATTTGAGAGGTAGAAGTCCTTGATAGGATTTGCAGAGCTCAAGTTATGGTTTTGACAAATTACAGGTCATCTGAGGTATGTGAATCTAGGTCCTTGAAAGTCACCCAACTTGCAGACAACTTTTACCCTAGTAGGATGATTCCTATGGTCTCTTGGTCAACATGAATGTTGAAGATAATCTTCTTAGATTTCTAGAGAGTACTATAAGTCATTGATAGGATTTGTAGAACTCAACTTATGGCTTTGACAAGCCAAGGGCATTTTGGTCATTTGGAAGTTATAGGTCATTTCAAGCATATGGCCATATCTCCTACTTCCAAGCTTCAAATGGAAAAATATTAAACATAAAAGTTGCTTAGAATGATGTTTTAAGGCTAGTAGGGTGGTCATGAGATGTTGGAAAGGATCATAGCAAAAAGTGATAAAAATGGCCTAAAAATGAGGCATAAGTTAATTCAAGTGAAATGGAAAATCATAAAATCCAAGCTATAAACCCTAACCATGTCATATGATAGGTCATTTTGACTCCAAAGGACATTTTGAGAACAATGGTTCAGCCACAATTTTGATTTGAGGCTTGAATCTTGGGGTTGCTTTGTAATTTGGTTGCTTGCATAATGGGGTACCAAGCCAAAACAAGGAAAAGCTTAATGAATAAGGGAAATATGCATTGTGTATTGTCCTAAATCTCATGTAAGGAGTTATTCAAGTTGGTTACAAGCATTATAGGGATTTTTGTCATGATATATCATATGGTGAGAAGTGAAATGCAAAGTATCATGTCATGAAAGTTCAAGTTCCTACTAGATTGATCTAGATGGTTCTAGACCTTTCCAAATCAGTCTATATATTGATTACAATCTCCATTGGTGAAAGGTTGGTGATTGTTGATGTTAATGGTGGTAGAGAAAAGAGATTGAACCAAAATTCTCCATTTTGCAAATTGTATTGAAACTTCATTTTTCTCTTCATTACCCTTCCATTTTTCCACACAAATCATCTCTACAATCATTGCTGAGTGTATTCATCTTGATCTGCAACTCCATTGATGAAGAATTGAGAGCTTTCCAAGTGAAGTTGCAAGAGAGCAAAAGGCATTGGATCCTGAGATACAAGCCATTTCCATCAAATCTTGTGCAAGCAGAGGATTGTTCATCACCTAAAGACTATTCTTGAAGATCTACAAGGCTTGATTCGAAGCTTTTCAACACCTACCATTGCAAGAATCAAGGTAAGCAAAATCACTTCCACACTCTGATTTAGGCATGGCTAGGGTTAGTTCTTGTTGTAAAACCATTAGAGACCATTAGGTGATTCATTTGGATGAGTTTAAGATCAATTAGTGAGGTTTCATTAATGGAGGTTGATTCTTGATGGAGTTGGAATGAGTGATTTAGGGGGTTATAATGCACGATAATTGGTTGGTTTTAATCAGCATAGCATAAGGATCAATTCTATATAAAGATTGTTGAGTTTTGTGATGGTTGAAAACTGAAGAAAGTTTGAGTTCATGGAAGTATACCATTCGGTTTGGAGGATTCATGGTGTTTCAATGAAATCCAATGGCATGGTTGTGTTCTACGTGAAATTCTAGTCAAGATTGCTTTTTATATCATTTCGTTTGGTGGAGAGATGAGGGAGAACGAAGGAGGGAAAGTCTCATGCATGAAGCTTATGTTAATGGTGATGCTAAAACCCTAGATGAGCCAAGGAAGAAGACGCAATCTAAACCATTGATCGCGTGTGGACCAGTTGATCAAGGAAGAGATCCAGCGGACGGGATTTAAAGACGAATTTGGAGGGAATGAAAGCAGCGTAAGACGCTGCGTTTCATTAAAGCTCTCTGCTGGGCTTTGAGTGAGCGTTGCTTTCCCCACCCCCCTGTCCAAGCCCAATTGAAAATGAACTGTAATTCACTGCTATCCACACCGCTGCTTTTATCTTTTTCTTTTGTTTTTTAATTAGTTTTTCTGAGTTTCACTGGGCCCAGGCGCTTTGCTTTCGCCACCCCCTATGCTGGGCCCAAATCAAATAACAACTGAATATTCATGCTATCTGCACCCCCATGATCATTTCTCATATTAAATTTTCTCCAAATTTTATCTCACTTTAAAAATTCATAATAAAATGAAAAATCCATATTTTTTAATGAGACTTTTTTTCCCATTTTCCATTTTTTGTCTAGAAAAATATAAAATCATAAAATAGCCATTTTATTTCACTTTTATATTTGTTGCATATTTTTACTTTTAATTGCTTTTTTAATTCTTTTAGTTGATGCACGATTTTGTATATTTTAATTAGGGTAGTTCCCTTAGGATTTTTAATTCAATCTTTTTAGGATGATTAGATGAATACCTTAGGTTCCCCCTGATTTAATTTCATATTTTTGTGACAATTTTTAGGGTAGTTTTAATTAGGTGATTCTAGGTAGTGTAGAATTAGTTCAAACCTTTAATATAGGTCCTTAACAATTTTAGATTTAGGGTTTTAGGGCAATTTAGTCTATGAGGAATATATGGTACTTAAGGGTAGTTATGTAGGGTCCCCTAGCATTTATATTAGGATTTAATAGAATAATATACTATTTTTAGTTGATTTTTGAATTGAATGATTGCTTATGTTGCCTTTAGGGCAAGTTTTGTTTAGTTTGCTTTGCTTTGGAGTTTTCCTTTGGTTTGAGGAGATTGGCATCTCATCGTGGAGCATGGTGGAGCATACTACAAGATTGGAAGAGGCTTGGAGGAGCTTGTTCTTATTTTCTTTTGTTGTTTTAGGGTTAGGATTAGGAAGAGCATAGATGTAGATGATTTCTTTCTCAAACATGGATAGTATTCTTCACATCCATTCCTCCCTATGATTCAAAGTCCCTCCAGGGTATACACCTCCTCTGATGTTGAGGGAACCCCTCCTCTGATGTTGAACCCTTATAGGTCACCTTTGGTGATCAAATAAGCAGTTCAATATCCCCTAGCTTATCCAGTAGTGATTTTTCTCTGATTTGATTTGTCTTGAGAGGCTGAGCTTGAGCATGAAGATGAAGACTTCATTGAAGAGTATTGAAGAGGATGAATCCTTGAAGACTGCCATTCTAGCTGAAGCTTGAAGAGCATGAAGATCAAGTTGATACTTGAAGATCCCTGAAGATGGTGAAGCCTGAAGGTGGAGCTGATCAAAGAAGCTGAAGCTTAAGGGAGAAGATGAGTTGAAACTCATGTTGTAAGGTTGATACCTGGAAAGCAATTGATATCTGAAGTTTGAAGACTGAGTTGCTGCTGGAGGAGCTGAGGCTTTCTTCTGTTTTCTTTTCTGTATTGTGTGTTTTGTTTGACTTGTCTGTTGCATTAGATTAAGTCCATCTAGAATAAGTAGAATCTAGAAGCATGATTGCATTAGAGGTTGAGTAGCTCCCTCTGCTTGTATTGTTACTGCGTGGCTTTGCTTGCGGGTATTCGGTAGAGTCCAGCTCCCTTGCCCATGTGGTTTGTTTGCTTGATGGCATTTCATTTCATTTCTTCTATATGATTGCAGTTTACTGTTTATTGCTTGATAGCATGTTGTTTATTTTTCAGTATGATTACTGTTATTTCATGACTGGCTTGAGGTTGAGATGAGCTTGTGGAGGCTGAAGCCCCACACACATTTCCTCCCTCACTTGCATTGCATGCATTTTACGGTTAAGCTGATGCTTTGTCTGTTTTGGTGTATCATTGACATGATCCCTTAGGACTCTCATTTCCTTTGATAAGGATTTGATGATAGACTTTTAGGTTGAAACCTATGCATGATAACATCTAGGAGTTCCCTGTTCAAACCTCAACCATAGGATGAATCCATGGCATGATAACAGTAGGACTTGATAGTCTCCCTCCTAGTTGGGCCTGTTCTCTTCTCATCTCAAAACAGTTTAAGATACAGTAATCATGAATGATTTCTTTCGTACGTTACGAGCCTTAAGCTATCTGAGAAAGGATTGTGGGAGAGTTTCTTTTCCACAGTCTGGATGTTTAGTATGGTACCCTTTGGGTGACATGCGACGCATTCACTCTCAGGTCATAGTCTCTAGTGCGGTTGAAATCGCAAATACCATAAAAAACACTTCTTTCGTAAAAGACAGGAAATAAACCGTAGTTTCCCGAACTACGTATGCTCTGATCTCTCATGCCTGTTGAGAGTACGTAGGCATAAGATGGCAAAGTCTTGGCGAGCAACCTTCCCCCATAACCCTTCGTAGGCCGAACTACGTTGACTCTGATTTCTCGTTCTCTGATGAGAAACGTAGGCATAAAGTGCGACGCTTTGCCGAGTCATTTTTCTTTCTTTTTTAACCAGCCTTGATAGGTAGATAGAATAAAACCAACCCGTCCAAGTAAACACAACAAGCGTGGATCCCGTCGAGTACGACGGACGTGAGGGGTGCTAATACCTTCCCCTTGCGTAACCGACTCCCGAACCCAGACAATGGTTGCGACGACCTTGTCTTACCCTTATTCGTCAGGTTTTTCCAATCGTTTCCTTTCCCGCCCTGAGGGATAAATAACGAAAGGTGGCGACTCTTCTGTCATGCCGGCACCCTATTTTCGCGCGAGCGACAGCTGGCGACTCTGCTGGGGAGCGAACCCAGAATCTCTGGTTTTCTGGTTCCCTATGAGAGTCAATCCTAACGCTTGTATGTTTACCTGCTGGGTTGCGTTTATTTATCGCATTTTACTTCTCACACTTTATTTCCCGCATTTTATTTTCAGTATAATATGATTATTTGTGCTGTTGTGGGATGGGAGTTCTGATGAGTGAGAAGCCAGACCCAGGCTTGAGTGCACTATAGACTTAGAGTGGAAATTAGTGGGCGCGTGCTAGCTTTGCAGGCACTAGTGTCTCATGAAATCCATGCTCAGACGAGGTTCATCCGGTTGGCTTCACTTTCAACCCTTTGGGTTGAGACGGTTGCTGGTTTGGTGGATTGTCGACTCTGGGGACCGATCATCTGTGATTCAGCTAAGTGAGGCCGCTTCATGAGCTGGTGATGCCACACCTTCTGGGTATCGTATCACCCCTCGTGAAAGTCTGTGACGCTGATGAACGCATAGGATGCCGTACCTTGAGTCAGTTTAGGTCCATACCTGTGAGTGGGATTGGGTTTATTGCAGGAAACCTAGACCTTCAGACCACCTGGTTTTCTTGACAGTGAATCAGCTTTGTTGGTACCGGGGTTTCCCAGTTGCAGATTTGTCTGTTCTTGATAGAGCAGGTTTTGATCAGAGGATCTTATCATCAGGTGTTTGTCTGTTCTTGATAGAGCAGGTTTTGATCAGAGGATCTTGTCATCAGGTGTATGTTTGTTCTTGATAGAGCAGGTTTTGATCAGAGGATCTTATCATCAGGTGTATGTCTGTTCTTGATAGAGCAGGTTTGATCAGAGTATTGTCATCAGTGGTTTGTTCTTGATAGAGCAGATTTTGGGGTCTGAAGATCTCATCAGCAGATGTTATTTGTTCTTGGTAGAGCAGATTTTTGGGGTCCGAAGATCTCATCAGCAGATGTTGTTCGTTCTTGATAGAGCAGTTTTGGGGTCTGAAGATCTCATCAGTAGCTGTATGTTTGTTCTTGATAGGGCAGATTTTTGATCAGGGGTCTGAAGACCTCATCAGCAGATATTTCTTGATCATACATCCGAGGTCTTTATCATCAGACTTTTGTTCTTGACAGGGCAGAATTATGATCCGATGCATATGGTCCTATCAGATGGTCGTTCTTGGCAGATCAGATCTATGGTCCTACACCGGGGTTTTCTTCTCATCAGTGATTGTTGATACAGAATCTCCGCAGCACCAGTTACCTGGATATATTATTGCATGACTACATTTTGCATTAGTTCGCATATTCATTTTGCATTCCATTAGCATGTGTCTGTGCTGCAGGCGCATTTCGTACCCGGATTCTGGTGTCCCGAGCAATATGAGATATTTTCTTCCATGAATGGATCCAGTCTTATCACTGCATTGACACTATGTTGGCACGTTGACACCAGAATTAGGGGTGATCTCCTAAACGTACAGACAGCCATGGCATTAGCATAATTCATCTTGCATGGCAGAAGCCGAGGCTTGTCTTCTAACCCTTGTGTTTGCAGGTTTGACTCAGAATCGAGCAACTCAGACTAATGGAGCAGGTACAAGCTGAGTTGGGGAAAATCCAAAGCCAGTTGGGGCAGGTCATGAATGACATACAGGCAGTGCGCCTGGACCAACAAGTACTCAGAGAAGAGAATCAGCAGCTGCAGAATCAGTTGAGCTTTCTCATGGGAGTGGTGAGAAGTATGCTAAAAAAGGAGAGTGGTCAAGCACCCAAGGTGGAGACCAAAGTGCTTCCTCCATTGTCGTCGGTGCCACCTGTGCTAAAGCCAAGTGGACTTCATGGATCCTCTACACAGCATGAAGCTCAAGACCTGTCTCGTCAGCAGCCGCGCAAGGCATCTCAGAATAACCCTGAAGGTCATAATCAAAAGAAGAAGCTACTTGATAGAGCTGTGGACCCAATACCTGTGAGTTATGCCCAGCTGTTGCCACTGTTGGTTGAGAACCGTGTTCTCAAGCTTCGGACTTTGGATCCATCGGGTGACGTGTCATCAGACGTTGATCTCAGCACACATTGTGATTTCCACTCAGGAGCACCGGGGCACCATGTCGAAACATGTAAGGCTCTCAAGAATAAGATTCAAGACCTTATTGACTCAAGGACAATTAGGTTTGTGCCAGGCGGCATGAGAGCATCGGGAAAGTTTATCCCGTACCCAGCAGAAGAGGTGAATGATTCCACTCCTTTGCTTGAAGCTGAGAAAGATCTTGAATATGCCCCGCGACTTTTGGTGACTGAATCGCCTCGCTCGCAGTTTCTACCTGGATCAAGTTCAAGGACACAAGCGCCTAAACAAGGGACCGTTGCCATTCAGAAACGACGACCTCTTACTCCTGGGCGGAAAGAATACCAGCACCAGAATCGAAAGAGACCTCGCAACTTGGAACGAAGGAATGCTCCTTTCCATCCAGTGCTTGTGCCGTATAGCCAGATTCTTCCACATTTGATTCAGAATTCTTTAGTGGAACCGAAAGTTCTCATGCCCGTGCCAGAGCCTTACCCTCCAGGGTACAATCCCCATGCTCAGTGTGGTTACCACGGTGGATCTCCGGGGCATTCAACTGAAAATTGCAAGGCTTTTCAGGCGAAAGTGCAACAGTTGATCGACAAAGGGTGCATTTCCTTTCCAGAAGGAGTTTTGGTTGTGCGTGACAACCTCTCAGCTGTCTGAGCTCGCAGATTCAGAGGGTTATTTCCAGAAGCCAGTGGTCCAGACAGGCAGACGTCCTCAGCATTGGCAGTCCTAGGACTTTTTATCATTTGTATTTGTAGTTTCGTTTCTGTTAGTTACTACTTGCTATTAAACGTTGTATGTTTCGAATGCTAATATTAATAAAGCGACTATGCATTTTTCTGAATTAATTGTGTCGTTGTCACTCATTTACTGCATTGCACTGACACTTGCATTTTATTCACTCCACTTTATCACTATGATTAGCAAAGATTGGAGGGAGGATGATGAAACTGAATACTCATAACCGATGATCGTATTGCTTTCAGATAAAACCTTGCCGATGACGTACAAGGCATTGTTTCAAATCCCCTAAACACCGGAGAGATAAGGAAGAGAATCCCTTGTTAACCACTTCGAGCCGAGAAGTAGGAGTTTTTTCGGACTTTTAAACCCTCACATCTTAACCCGGGGCAGGGTAGTTGTCAGTTAGCTTGATCGAGCGCTCAAGTCTTATAGAGGAGTGTTGTCTTTCGAGGACCAATCACATCGTATTCCTCTCCAGAGGTCGTACCTCATCAACCACAATGGTTAAACCTCACCAATCAGGAGTGAGACAGTTACAAGCCTCTCGGATAAATCCAGACAGCCAGTGTTGCACGACTCGTTCCAAAAGAAAAAAAGGGAATAAGAAAGCCCGCTAAGTAAAAAAGAAAAGCTAGAAAGCAAATACTTAGGCAAAAATCAGGGCATCCCGCTGGACTTCAAAAGAAAAATCGAAAAGAGCTCTGAAGAGTCAGTCCAGGCAAAAATTAGGGAATCAAAAGAATGAAAAAGAAAGGATGTAAAAAAGGAAAAATCCTCGAACAAGGACGAAGTCGTTTAGATACAGACACCGAAACAAAGAAGGAGTAACTGTCACTCCGAAACACCTTGTGAATTCTTTAACCAGTTGTTCTCAATACTCAACATACCTCTCGAAGAGGCGGGCGCTCGAGCCAAGTTAATTGAACTTTAGGATCGGAGATCATCACGTAGAAGGGGTGGGTACAAATCATAATTTGAGCCAAATATCCTTTGTTGCACGAACCGTGAACCCGACCACGATACAACCCTTAAAAGACCTAATTGAGGCAGGTTTATTCTGAAAGTGCATTACGATAAGGTTGAGTAACCTGACTCCTTCATGATTTGCTAATCATATCCTTATTGTATTTTTCACTGATCACATCAGCACTACGTTTGAACCCTTTGGTTCATTCGTCACTCACTAGCATGACACGTAAATGAGTGGCAGTACACTTTTTCGAAATTTGCATGAACACTACATTAAAATTACCATTCGTGAATAAACAATTTTAATTGCAGGTCAGTAGTTGATACGAAGGAACTCCAATAGGGAATAGTCAATCAGGACTGAATTGTCAGAAGTCTGGATCAGAGCGGTATGCTGTGAAACCCTGTGAATCCGGGGCATTGACTTCCTATGAGTTTGGAATCAGTTTGTCTGAGGACAAGTCCCGGAGTATCAGATGATTATGGGGCAGTTTATTCAAGAGGCAGTTGGCCAGAGGTTGACCTTCTCGAGACCCAATCGGGGGCAGTTATTCAGAATTCTTGCGATTTGGGGGCAGATCCCTCCAGTGTTCAATTAGAGCATGTTGAGTCGCTCATCGCTCGTTCAGGGGCAAACTACTTCAAAGATATTGAAGCCAACCATGCTGAGAGTTGATTAGTGGAGGATGAATCCCTCCGTTGTACAAATGTTGGGGCAAACCATCTGATGATTGTCTTGTTGCCAGCTGTTTTCTGTTCAGAATGAATTTTCCCAAGGTCGGATTGGGGCAAGTTGAATTGCACTGGGGCAAGTTGTTCAAATGAGTTTGTTCACCCTAGCAAGAATTGAGTGTCGGGGAATCGTGTCATTACCCTGCCAAAACCTGAGCCTTCTGAAGAAGCCTTGCTGTTATTGGATTGTTATCCTCCAACCTAACCTGTTACTCGGCTCCATGATGGGTAGTCTGTATTCCCGGTGTTGACGTTGTTGAATCAGGATTGTTTCTCAGCCGAGATGTACAGTTTGAGATTGCTTCCCATGAGCGGTTTGATACTGCAGCTAATTGAGATGGCATTTATCCCTTATCAGAGTAGGGTCAAGATTAGCCTCGGTAGGGCGAGATTGATATCCCCGGCAGAGTAGGGCCATCCCAAGCATTGAACGTTGATTAGCCTGATGTGCTATTCTCCCAAGTGGGTTGGGACTGAAGCTTTCCCTGACCGGCAGATCTGGGTTTATTTCCCCAGCAGTGGGATTGATGCAATGTTGTATCCCCACAGAGTTCGAGTGTGACTCCCTTTCCCTCCGAGTCTAGGTCATTGACTCATTCCTCAAGCAGAGGTCGGCGGTGATCCCCTCATTGAGTAATCTCTAGACGGGTAGATTTTGATGTCAGCCAGAGAAGAGTTATTTCTCAGCAGATTGCTTCGTACCCTATAAGGACTTAGGGTGTTCAAAAAGACCGTTCAGGGTCGTTTTCCTCAGTGAAGTGAGATTCAAGTTCAGTGATCGATTGTTATCTTCCGCAGACGTCAGAGGTGTTTCCTTGATAGGGTCAGTACATCTCCATCAGAGTGAATAATGAGTAGCTAAGGATTGATATCCCCAGCAGTGTTGATACACGAGTACTCCTCAGACTTGATTGGTCCATCAGTGTTACCCAGAAGGGTCAGTCTCCGTGAGACGTGTGCAAGAGTTATCCTCAGCATGTTAAGATTGATATCGTCAACAGAGTGTAGCCCTTTCCCCCAGCAAGAGGATAGCACTCCCCCAGCAGCAGGCAGGTAGATTGATATCCCCAGCCAGGCATAGCCATGGTTGGCGGATGAAGTGCTCCCCCAGGCAGATCCTGAAGGACTGTCCAACAAGCGGAAGTTTGTTTATCCCCGTAAGTTTGAGGACTTAATGACATGAGTGTCTTGTAGCCTGAAGGATATGTTCCCCAGAAGGGTCGTTTCCCAGAGAGCCGTTCAGGGCATTTGCCGCTTTCCCCATGCAAAGTAGCAGAGGGTGGTGCGTTGTTCAGCCTGATGTGCTGTGTTTCCCGGAGGAGCCCGTCGTTCCAAGGTTTAAGCCCAGTTGAGATTGGCACAGGTTGCAGTTTCCCTGAAGGGTAGCTTTTTCCGCAGCAGAGTGGTTACTCTCCCCGAGAGGATGGTTCCTCTTCCCAGCATTTATTTTGCTGGGGCATTTCCTTGCATCATTGCATAACAAAAATGTAGTATTTCCGTTTCGCACGGAGCATTACACTCATCCATGCATTTCCCAGCATGTGCATATTTAGACATGAACCAGGTGGTTACCTTTTCCCAGGCAGAGATGATTCTCTTCCCCAAGCAGATACATCCTGAAGGAACGTCACCTCCTCAGCTGAGTCAGTCGCCGAAGCTCGTATCCTCCCTCGCACCGGGTCACAAGTGCAGGTTTCATAGAAATGTTCGGGTGCCGAAGCTCGTGTTTTCCCCAGTAAAGTCGTCGAAGCAGGATTTCTTCCCCCGCACCGGGTCACGAGTGCAGGTTTCGTAGGAAACTGTTCATACGCCGAAGTATGCAGTAACTGATGGTGCCAGACTGAAGTCTCCAGCGGAATTGAGACTCCCCACCAGAATCGTATTCTCTCTCCCGAAGTCGGATGATTCCCTCTTCCCCAGTAGAGTGTTGGAACAACTGATGTTGTATCCCTCTACAGAGTTATATTCTCCCCCGAAGTCGGATGATTCCTTCTTCCCCAGCGGAATTGAAATTCCTCATCAGAGTTGTACTCTCTAGTGAAGTAGAATGATTTCTCTCTCCCCGGCCGAGTCCGCAGGTCCCCAAGAGAGCCGAATCCTTGGAACCAGCCGGGACCACGAGTGGTTTTCCCTAGCAGAGTGTGGTGCAGTTGATGTTGTAATTCCCCTCAGAGTCGTACTCTCTCCAGCGAAGCAGAATGGTTTCTCCTTCCTCAGCCGAGTTTGCAGATACCTAAGAGAGCCGAATCCTTGGAAGTTGATCAGACCACGAGTGGTTTTCCCCAGTGGAAGGTTGAGCAGCTGAAGTTGTTTCCCCACAGAGTTGTCATCCCCAGAAGAGTATCCGAGACGGCAGCGCAGTTTATTCTCGCGATTGATATCGTTTCCTCTCAGCAGGTCCAAGTTCTCATAGAGCTTCGCCCCCTGCAGCAATCAACTGAAGTTGTTTCTCCCGCAGCAATCAACTGAAAATCATTTCCCCAGACGGAGTCCAATTGATATTGGTGTGGCCATGTTCTCCTCAGCAGGATGATTCCTCTATCTGAGTAGTTCTTTCTCCTTGACAGGAGAATTTCCTCTCGGCATTTATTTTGCTGATGGGATCGCATCATTATGCATGATTGCATAGCATGCATCATAAACGCATAGCATTTCCACCGTGTGGAGCAGAGCGCCGAAGCATATGCATAATAAACATGATTTAGGTTGTTACCGTTCTTGTTTTACAGGTGTTCCACTGAAGGATCAGTTGCTCAGAATGATTCCTGGCACTCTCCCCAACGAAGTCGCGTGGTCCAGAGGATTCTTGAGATCCCCAGCGAAGTCTTCAGTTCAAGATGATTCTTGAAATCCTCAACAGGGTCGTTTGCTTAAGATGACTCTTAAGACCCCAGTGCAGTCTCCAGAGTTGGTTGCTCAAGTGGATACTTAGATTCCCCAGCTAAGATTGCCCAGGATGGTTCCTGAAGCCCCAAGAGAGCCGAGTCCTTGGAAGCTGCTCAAGCCGTGATTGGTTTGTCCCCGGCAAGAGTTGTCCAGGATAATTCCTGGAATCCCCAACAAAGTGTTTGCCTAGAATGGTTATCGGTTCAAGATGATTCTTGAAGGTCCCCGACGGAGTTATTTGTTCAAGACGAGTCTTGAAGTCCTCAGCAGAGCTGATTCCTCTAGAGTGATTTCTGGACCCCCGGAGCGGAGTTGCTTGATAGTTCTCCAGATTCCCCAGCGGCGAAGCATCCTCCCCAGCAGGTTTCCGACGGTGAAGTTGAAATCTCCCTTGAAGACTCCATGACTGAAGTCTGACCGTGTTAATGAAGTGGTTATCTCAGCTAATGCGGAATGCCCGATGGCATGATCAACCTGATGTTTGAAGTCTGGCTGATGCCCGACAGTGTTTTTGAATGCCTGAGGGCATGATCGACTATGTAGTACTGGTTACCGCGTGACCAATTCCCCAATGAGGTTTCTTCACCTTGACGGCGAGGTCAGACGATGTTGTTTTGACGGCGAGGTCAGATTATGTTGGTTTCCGGCGGCGATGTTGGATGTTTGCTTTGACGGCGAGGTCAGATTATGTTTCCGGCGGCGATGTTGGATGTTTGCTTTGACGGCGAGGTCAGATTATGTCTGTTTTGGCGGCGATGTCAGAAGATTATGTTCGACGGCGATGTCAGAATCCTTAAATCCCCAGCAGAGATGATGTTTGTACGACGGCGATGTCGAATGTCTCTCAGAGTGATGTTTGTTTCCGACGGCGATGTCAGATTCAGTTTTCCAGCGGAGATGTTGGGTATGCCAGATGATTCAGTTCTGCAGCGACGATGTTGGGTATGGTGTTTGCTTCTGACGGCGATGTCAGATGATTTAGTCTTCCAGCGGCGATGTTGGGTGTTTTGATCGACGGCGATGTTAGATTTAGTTCTCCAGCGGCGATGTTGGGTATTTTGTTTTGATCGACGGCGATGTCAGATTTAGTTCTCCAGCGGCGATGTTGGGTATGTTGTTTTGATCGACGGCAATGTCAGATTTAGTTCTCCAGCGGCGATGTTGGGTATTTTGGTTGTCCGACGGCGATGTCAGATTTAGTTCTCCAGCGGCGATGTTGGGTATTTTGTTTTGATCGACGGCGATGTCAGATTTAGTTCTCCAGCGGCGATGTTGGGTATGTTGTTTTGATCGACGGCGATGTCAGATTTAGTTCTCCAGCGGCGATGTTGGGTATTTTGTTTGTCCGACGGCGATGTCAGATTTAGTTCTCCAACGGCGATGTTGGGTATGTTGTTTTGATCGACGGCGATGTCAGATTTAGTTCTCCAGCGGTGATGTTGGGTATTTTGGTTGATCGTCGGCGATGTCAGATTTAGTTCTCCAGCGGCGATGTTGGGTATGTTGGTTGATCGACGGCGATGTCAGATTCAGTTTTCCAGCAGAGATGTTGGGTATGTCAGTTAATTCAGTTCTCCAGCGGTGATGTTGGATGTTTCGTTCTCCAGCGGCGATGTTGGGTATTTTGGTGATTCAGGTTCTCTAGTTCTCCAGCGGCGATGTTGGGTGTATTGTTTGTTTCCGACGGCGATGTCAGATCAGTATTTCTCCAGCTAGTTACCGTGCAGCTAGTATTTCAGTGTTTGAAGATTTGTTCCCAGCAGGAGTACCGTGTACTCATGCAGTTGGCAAATTTCCGGGTTTACCGGTATTCAACCGTCTCGCACCTTGATTGGCTGAGAGCCGTTCGCTCCTCACCCAGTCAGGTTCAAGCCGTTTGAATAGGGGCAGTTGTTGCACCCCAAAATTTGACCAACATTTATTTACCCATCAAGTGTTTGAAGGTTGATACCTTTGTCAGAAAGCTCAAGAGATCCTCAGAGGAATTGGTTGAAACCAAGGTTGTGTGCCTCATAACTTGAGAGTTGTGGGAGCTCCTCAGATGATTCTGAGACTATGAGGGTAGACTTGAAGCTTTGAGAAAGCTTGTGAGATGTCTTGAAAGCCATGATGAATCCCAGAGAGGTCATTATACAAGAATTCAGAAGATTCAGCCACGAATGGTAGAATTAGGGTTTGACTGGGTCAACCCTGGGTCAACTCATGATTTGGAGAAGGTTGAGACCTAATCCAAGAGCCATGTGATCATGGAATGATGTATTGAAGTGTTATAAGGATGATTCCTAGACCAACTCATCATGATTGAGGAGTTTGAGAAGTTTTAAGCTAGGGTTTCTAAGGATTGTCAGTGTAAAATCCCCTAGTTTGATCCCAATCTTCCAGGCAGTTTTAGCTCAAGATGTGATTGTTATCTCATCTTCCCCACAACATGAATGTTATAGAGATTGTTCTTAGATTTAATTTGAGAGGTAGAAGTCCTTGATAGGATTTGCAGAGCTCAAGTTATGGTTTTGACAAATTACAGGTCATCTGAGGTATGTGAATCTGGGTCCTTGAAAGTCACCCAACTTGCAGACAACTTTTGCCCTAGTAGGATGATTCCTATGGTCTCTTGGTCAACATGAATGTTGAAGAGCATCTTCTTAGATTTCTATAGAGTACTAGAAGTCCTTGATAGGATTTGTAGAACTCAACTTATGGCTTTGACAAGCCAAGGGCATTTTGGTCATTTAGAAGTTATAGGTCATTTCAAGCATATGGCCATATCTTCTACTTCCAAGCTTCAAATGGAAAAATCTTCAACATCAAAGTTTCTTAGAATGATGTTTTAAGGCTAGTAGGGTGGTCATGAGATGTTGGAAAGGCTCATAGCAAAAAGTGATAAAAATGGCCTAAAAATGAGGCATAAGTTAATTCAAGTGAAATGGAAAATCATAAAATCCAAGCTATAAACCCTAACCATGTCATATGATAGGTCATTTTGACTCCAAAGGACATTTTGAGAACAATGGTTCAGCCACAATTTTGATTTGAGGCTTGAATCTTGGGGTTGCTTTGTAATTTGGTTGCTTGCATAATGGGGTACCAAGCCAAAACAAGGAAAAGCTTAATGAATAAGGGAAATATGCATTGTGTATTGTCCTAAATCTCATGTAAGGATATATTCAAGTTGGTTGCAAGCATTATAGGGATTTTTGTCATGATATATCATATGGTGAGAAGTGAAATGCAAAGTATCATGTCATGAAAGTTCAAGTTCCTACTAGATTGATCTAGATGGTTCTAGACCTTTCCAAATCAGTCTATATATTGATTACAATCTCCATTGGTGAAAGGTTGGTGAATGTTGATGTTAATGGTGGTAGAGAAAAGAGATTGAACCAAAATTCTCCATTTTGCAAATTGTATTGAAACTTCATTTTTCTCTTCATTACCCTTCCATTTTTCCACACAAATCATCTCTACAATCATTGCTGAGTGTATTCATCTTGATCTGCAACTCCATTGATGAAGAATTGAGAGCTTTCCAAGTGAAGTTGCAAGGGAGCAAAAGGCATTGGATCCTGAGATACAAGCCATTTCCATCAAATCTTGTGCAAGCAGAGGATTGTTCATCACCTAAAGACTATTCTTGAAGATCTACAAGGCTTGATTCGAAGCTTTTCAACACCTACCATTGCAAGAATCAAGGTAAGAAAAATCACTTCCACACTCTGATTTAGGCATGGCTAGGGTTAGTTCTTGTTGTAAAACCATTAGAGACCATTAGGTGATTCATTTGGATGAGTTTAAGATCAATTAGTGAGGTTTCATTAATGGAGGTTGATTCTTGATGGAGTTGGAATGAGTGATTTAGGGGGTTATAATGCACGATAATTGGTTGGTTTTAATCAGCATAGCATAAGGATCAATTCTATATAAAGATTGTTGAGTTTTGTGATGGTTGAAAACTGAAGAAAGTTTGAGTTCATGGAAGTATACCATTCGGTTTGGAGGATTCATGGTGTTTTAATGAAATCCATTGGCATGGTTGTGTTCTACGTGAAATTCTAGTCAAGATTGCTTTTTATATCGTGTCGTTTGGTGGAGAGATGAGGGAGAACGAAGGAGGGAAAGTCTCATGCATGAAGCTTATGTTAATGGTGATGCTAAAACCCAAGATGAGCCAAGGAAGAAGACGCAATCTAAACCATTGATCGCGTGTGGACCAGTTGACCAAGGAAGAGATCTAGCGGACGGGATTTAAAGACGAATTTGGAGGGAATGAAAGCAGCGTAAAACGCTGCGTTTCATTAAAGCTCCCTGCTGGGCTTTGGGTGAGCGTTGCTTTCCCCACCCCCTATCCAAGCCCAATTGAAAATGAATTGTAATTCATTGCTATCCACACCGCTGCTTTTATCTTTTTCTTTTGTTTTTTAATTAGTTTTTCTGAGTTTCACTGGGCCCAGGCGCTTTGCTTTCGCCACCCCCTATGCTGGGCCCAAATCAAATAACAACTGAATATTCATGCTATCTGCACCCTCATGATCATTTCTCATATTAAATTTTCTCCAAATTTTATCTCACTTTAAAAATTCATAATAAAATGAAAAATCCATATTTTTTAATGAGACTTTTTTTCCCATTTTCCATTTTCTGTCTAGAAAAATATAAAATCATAAAATAGCCATTTTATTTCACTTTTATATTTGTTGCATATTTTTACTTTTAATTGCTTTTTTAATTCTTTTAGTTGATGCACGATTTTGTATATTTTAATTAGGGTAGTTTCCTTAGGATTTTTAATTCAATCTTTTTAGGATGATTAGATGAATACCTTAGATTCCCCCTGATTTAATTTCATATTTTTGTGACAATTTTTAGGGTAGTTTTAATTAGGTGATTCTAGGTAGTGTAGAATTAGTTCAAACCTTTAATATAGGTCCTTAACAGTTTTAGATTTAGGGTTTTAGGGAAATTTAGTCTATGGGGAATATATGGGACTTAAGGGTAGTTATGTAGGGTCCCCTAGCATTTATATTAGGATTTAATAGAATAATATACTATTTTTAGTTGATTTTTGAATTGAATGATTGCTTATGTTGCCTTTAGGGCAAGTTTTGTTTAGTTTGCTTTGCTTTGGAGTTTTCCTTTGGTTTGAGGAGATTGGCATCTCATCGTGGAGCATGGTGGAGCATACTAGAAGATTGGAAGAGGCTTGGAGGAGCTTGTTCTTCTTTTCTTTTGTTGTTTTAGGGTTAGGATTAGGAAGAGCTTAGATGTAGATGATTTCTTTCTCAAACATGGATAGTATTCTTCACATCCATTCCTCCCTATGATTCAAAGTCCCTCCAGGGTATACACCTCTCTGCTTTGGAGGGATTAGTGCTATACCTAGGAGGTAGAACTTTTGAGGGAACCCCTCCTCTGATGTTGAACCCTTATAGGTCACCTTTGGTGATCAAATAAGCAGTTCAATATCCCCCAGCTTATCCAGTA
Organism: Lathyrus sativus; assembly: GCA_963859935.3. Taxonomy (NCBI): domain Eukaryota; kingdom Viridiplantae; phylum Streptophyta; class Magnoliopsida; order Fabales; family Fabaceae; genus Lathyrus; species Lathyrus sativus. The sequence goes on along the minus strand of OZ012736.1, from coordinate 303,980,353 downwards.
GTGATTTTTCTCTGATTTGATTTGTCTTGAGAGGCTGAGCCTGAGCATGAAGATGAAGACTTCATTGAAGAGTATTGAAGAGGATGAATCCTTGAAGACTTCCATTCTAGCTGAAGCTTGAAGAGCATGAAGATCAAGTTGATACTTGAAGATCCCTGAAGATGGTGAAGCCTGAAGGTGGAGCTGATCAAAGAAGCTGAAGCTTAAGGGAGAAGATGAGTTGAAACTCATGTTGTAAGGTTGATACCTGGAAAGCAATTGATATCTGAAGTCTGAAGACTGAGATGCTGCTGGAAGAGCTGAGGCTTTCTTCTGTTTTCTTTTCTGTATTGTGTGTTTTGTTTGACTTGTCTGTTGCATTAGATTAAGTCCATCTAGAATAAGTAGAATCTAGGAGCATAATTGCATTAGAGGTTGAGTAGCTCCCTCTGCTTGTATTGTTACTGCGTGGCTTTGCTTGCGGGTATTCGGTAGAGCCCAGCTCCCTTGCCCATGTGGTTTGTTTGCCTGATGGCATTTCATTTCATTTCTTCTGTATGATTGCAGTTTACTGTTTATTGCTTGATAGCATGTTGTTTATTTTTCAGTATGATTACTGTTATTTCATGACTGGCTTGAGGTTGAGATGAGCTTGTGGAGGCTGAAGCCCCACACACATTTCCTCCCTCACTTGCATTGCATGCATTTTACGGTTAAGCTGATGCTTTGTCTGTTTTGGTGTATCATTGACATGATCCCTTAGGACTCTCATTTCCTTTGATAAGGATTTGATGATAGACTTTTAGGTTGAAACCTATGCATGATAACATCTAGGAGTTCCCTGTTCAAACCTCAACCATAGGATGAATCCATGGCATGATAACAGTAGGACTTGATAGTCTCCCTCCTAGTTGGGCCTGTTCTCTTCTCATCTCAAAACAGTTTAAGATACAGTAATCATGAATGATTTCTTTCGTACGTTACGAGCCTTAAGCTATCTGAGAAAGGATTGTGGGAGAGTTTCTTTTCCACAGTCTGGATGTTTAGTATGGTACCCTTTGGGTGACATGCGACGCATTCACTCTCAGGTCATAGTCTCTAGTGCGGTTGAAATCGCAAATACCATAAAAAACACTTCTTTCGTAAAAGACAGGAAATAAACCGTAGTTTCCCGAACTACGTATGCTCTGATCTCTCATGCCTGTTGAGAGTACGTAGGCACAAGATGGCGAAGTCTTGGCGAGCAACCTTCCCCCATAACCCTTCGTAGGCCGAACTACGTTGACTCTAATTTCTCGTTCTCTGATGAGAATACGTAGGCATAAAGTGCGACGCTTTGCCGAGTCATTTTTCTTTCTTTTTTAACCAGCCTTGATAGGTAGATAGAATAAAACCAACCCGTCCAAGTAAACACAACAAGTGTGGATCCCGTCGAGTACGACGGACGTGAGGGGTGCTAATACCTTCCCCTTGCGTAACCGACTCCCGAACCCAGACAATGGTTGCGACGACCTTGTCTTACCCTTATTCGTCAGGTTTTTCCGATCGTTTCCTTTCCCGCCCTGAGGGATAAATAACGAAAGGTGGCGACTCTTCTGTCATGCCGGCACCTTATTTTCGCGCGAGCGACACTTTGCTGTGAGGCTGTGGAAGCTGTTGATCTGCTTTCTTTCCTGTTTGTTTGCTTTCTGTGCAACTGTATTGATGTGACTTGTGTGATTTGCTTGATGCATTAGAATAAGTTCATGTTTAGATTGTGTTAAGCTAGGAGCATGACTGCACTAGAGGTTGAGTTGCTCCCTCTGCTTGTATTTTTACTGTATGGCTTTGCTTGCGGGTATTCGGTAGAGCCCAGCTCCCTTGCCTATATGGTTTGAGTTTGCTTGATGGCATTTTATTTCATTTTCTCTGTATGATTACAGTCACTTATTTTGCTTGATAGCATTTAATTTCCTGTATGATTGCAGTTATTCATATCTGGCTTGAGGCTGAGATGAGCATGCATTTTATAGTCGTTTACTGTATATCTGTTTACTGTATATCCGTTTACTATTTACTGTTTAAGCTGATGCTTTATCTGTTGCTGTTTATCATTGATATGATCCCCTATGAGTCTTACTTCCTTTGACGAGGAAGTGATGATTAGAACTTTAGGTTGAAACCTATGCATGATAACTTCTAGGAGTTCCCTGTTTCAAACCTCAACCATAGGATGAATCCTTGGCATGACAACATTAGGACTTGATAGTCCCCCTCTTAGTTGAACCTATTCGTTCTCTTCTCATCTCAAAACAAATCAAAATACAGTAATAAAGGTTAACTGATGTCGTACGTTACGAGCCTTAAGCTACTTGAGAAACGGTTGTTGAAGGGTCACTCTTCAACAGTCTGGATGTTTAGTATGGTACCCTTAGGGTGACATGCGACACATTCACTCTCAAGTCATAGTCTCTAGTGCGATATTAGTTGCAAACATCCGTAAAAAACAGTTCTTTCGTAAAAGATTAAAAACAAACTTCAAACCTTTTTTGCCCCGTGGGCCCATAATTCAAAGGAAGCTTTTCTGAAGAAAAGAGTGTCGTTAACTCCCAATTCTACCACAAACGGTAACGCCTAAGTCTTCAAGGGTCGAGTTGCATACACCAAACTGCTGGAATTGTTTGTTAACCCTACTCGAAAAAACAGATGAATCTGAATCCCCGTAATCCGTATTATCCCGAACTACGTAAGCTATGATCTCTCAAGCCTGTTGAGAATACGTAGGCACAATACTGACGTATTGGCAAGCCACCTTCCCCCATCACCCGTAGTTAGCCGAACTACGTTGACTCTGATTTCTCATTCTCTGATGAGAATACGTAGGCATAAAGTGAGACGCTTTGCCGAGTCATTTTCTTTTCTTTTTAAGCCAGCCTTGATAGGTAGATAGCTAAAACCAACCCGTCAGATAAACACAACAAGCGTGGATCCCATCGAGTACGATGGACGTGAGGGGTGCTAATACCTTCCCTTTGCGTAACCGACTCCCGAACCCAGACAACGGTTGCGATGACCTTGTCTTATACCTTTCGTCAGGTTTTTCCGATCATTTCCTTTCCCGTTCGGAGGGATAAATAATGAAAGCACTAGTGCAGAAATGACTTTTTACATCGGGCCAAAAACACATTTTACATCGGGTCTGGGTCCGATGTAAAGCCAAGCGATGTAGTAAATCAAAGACATTTTACATCGGGTCATAGACCGATGTAAAAAATACATCTACTACATCGATTGACAGTTAAGACTGATGTGAAATATATTATTATTATTTTTTTTTTTATAAAAGAAAAGCACTTTTTACATCGGTTGTTATTTGGAACCGATGTAAAATGTGTCATAGGTGATTTTTTACATCGGTTGGTCAGTAGAACCGATGTAAAAGGTGTCATAGGTGTGTTTTTTTTACATCGGTTGCCTTTTTGACCCGGTGTAAAAGGTGTCTTAGGTATGTTTTTTTACGTCAGTTTCCTTTTTGACCTGATGTAAAAGGTGTGCTACGTGTCTTCAAAATTTATGTTTTTACATCGGTTTTTAGGCACACCCACCCGATGTAAAATGTAGGTTGTTTTTCTTAAATATTTAGACTAATTTTTATCCGAATCGATATGGAATCCCTGTAAATTTTTTGGTACCTAATTTTTCATATTTTTTCAACATCACACATACCAAATTTTAGTCCCTATTTGGTATGCAATTTTTTATATTTTTTCAACTAACCTTTTAGTTTCATTGAACCAAATAGCTAGGATACACATATTCTTCAACATGAACAAATTGATTTACAAAAGTACTAATCTAGTATACATACAATTGTTCAATCCACAAGAAATTGATTTACAAAAGTACAAATTGATTTACAAAAGTACTAATCTAGTACACATATTCTTCAATATTCAACCATTTATAAGTCCTTTACCACACTTGAATACTAACATGCAATCCACAAGAAATCCGTTGTAGCTAGCTTCGGTAGAGAACACCAAAATCACATTTGCTGACAATAAATAATAATAACAATAAACATCAGCAGACAATACCAAAATCAAGAAACTCAAATCAGGTATACATAGACAATTCTATATAACTCACCATATAAAGCTTAATTTTTATATAACTCAAAAAATATTTTGCCCAACGGAGTCGCAAATCATACAAATCATCTTGTGTTAATTCTGTTGGATAATCAAATACCTATAATATGTAAATAGCAATATAAAGTTATTCTTTGAAAATTCACCTTAAGTTGCAAATGCAAAGTAAATAACAAAGTAAAGTTATTTTTATTTACCTGCAACCAAGACTCGGTTATGTTGGCAGAGACAATATCCAACATATTTTTCATAACATAGTATCCACAGTCAATAGAGTTATGTTGTCGCCTTGTCTAAAACAAATGACACAATTAGTGAATACTTATGATAAAATTAAATATAAAATTATAATTTACATGATGCTTACTTTGGGTTGGAGCCATGTAGCCTTTTTTCTATTTCCATTTGCCATTTGATAAACCCCGAAAGCACTAATTCAGAAAAAAAAATCTATATAGAGCAACATAAAATATGAAATTACTTTTGTAAAATTTTATGTATATGAGATATAACATATACTATAACAAAATTCACATAAAATATAAACTTACTTTGTAACAATTTTCTTCATGGTTGGATTAAGTTCCCGATGAAGTGAACAAAAGACGACCACAATATTGTCTTTTGGACAAATGACTATTAATTTCCAATGGTCTTTGTACGTGTGCGTGAAAACACAAAAAACACATCAAATATCTATGTTATCAAAAATAAAAAAAATAAAAAAACACAATTTCATACAAACTTACCCATGAATAAATGGTAGTAAGTGACACACTCTGTTTTTGTCACGTAACTTGTCTTGTATGTACGGTGGCGGCGGTGGCAGCACCTTAAAATTCAACCAAACTGAAAGCAAAAACAACCTATTAGAAGAATACACATGAGATGAACAACAAACCAAACATAAATAATAAAAATAAGCAATGCATGGTTAGTTAACAATTTTATTTTATTTTAAATAAACAATTTTATTTTGAATACACCGATTAGTTAACAATTCTAGTTATTTACGAAAAGGATTAGAGCTCACTGAGTTTGGTTCTATTATTTATGATAAAAAAAATAATTTCAAATCAATCTGACTTTGCCAAGTGTTTTTTCTCTCTCTCTCTCTCTCTCTCTCTCTCTCTCTCTCTCTCTCTCTCTCTCTCTCTCTCTCTCTCTCTCTCTCTCTCTCTATCTATATATATATATATATATATATATATATATATATATATATATATATATATATATATATATATATATATATATATATATATATATATATATATATATATATATATATATATATATATATATATATATATATATATATATATATATATATATATATATATATATATATATATATATATATATATATATATATATAACCTACAGTAAAGAAACTTTATATATATATATATATATATATATATATATATATATATATATATATATATATATATATATATATATATATATATATATATATATATATATATATATATATATATATATTTAAAAAAACTAACAAAAATTATGTATATACAATTTAAAATTAAATGGCACTACTAATAAAAAGAGTATGGCTAACAGTACCATATATATACATTTGGAAAAAGTATCACATCAACATGTATACATTTTGAAGAATAACATCAACGCGCGCATATATATATATATATATATATATATATATATATATATATATATATATATATATATATATATATATATATATATATATATATATATATATATATATATATATATATATATATATATATATATATATATATATATATATATATATATATATATATATATATATATATATATATATATATATATATATATATATATATATATATATATATATATATATATATATATATATATATATATATATATATATATATATTTTAAGCAACCAGTACTATTCAAATTGCTAATCTAAAAGGACTAAATATTTATACATAGGTGGTAATGTGAATGAGTGTATGGTGCCAAAATCATGTAGGAGGGAGGTTTTGGGTTGATAAGTGGAAATGTTATATTGTGTAGAAAAAGAAATGGGTATAATAGGAGAAGAAAAAGTTGAAAAAAAATGAATCCTGGATAGTTGAAAGAGTGTTTCCTGGTTATGTTTATGAGAGTGTTGTTAATTTGTGAGAGAATGAAATATGAGATGGAGATGTGGTAGTATTGAGTATGAGAGAAAAAATATCAAGCGGTGTTTGTATGAAAAACAAGGTGGTGGTTATGGCGGTCAAATGGTATATTATTTGTGTTATTTCTATGACTTATGTGAAGAAAATGGAACATAAACATACACTTGGATAGTGCTTACTAAAAAAAACATTGCAAATTAAAAGAAAAGAACACCTAATATAAGAGGATTAACCTTCCAGTACATACCGTAAGCAAATATTCGGAGAATATTTTCCTACAGCTCCCATAGCATCAAAGCTATCATAGAATGATGGAATGATTTATGAATAGTGTATGTGGGAGAAAAGAAGAAGTGTATTCTATGTTCTTTTCTTTTTCTATTTCAAGAGTCCAGAGAGAGTGTTATATTAAAGTGTGTATGTGTTGTCATGTGAGAAAAATGTGGTTTTTAAGGTTATGTCTTTTAACAGAAAAAATGAAAGAAAGGTGAGGTTATGCGTATGGTATACAAGTGTAAGTGTACAGTGCAGTTAGTATTTCACAAAAGAGTGGTCACTTTTATATAAACACTTCAACATGAAAAAATAACTAATGTACAGTGCAGTTATGAAATGTATATACATAACTAATGTACATGTGAAAGATCCAAAATAATTTTACTGCATGAAATGTTATTCCTATCTAGTTGAAATGTTCGTTTGTCTCTATGTGAGTCCCAGTGTCAATATGTATATTATAGGTTTATCTTTATGTGAGTCCCAGTATCAAACCTATGATATACATGTACGAGTGTACATCAATCCTATTTTGAATAAACATAATTATTTTTTGTATTTTATAAATTGGGGATTAAAAATAAGTAGCAGTACACGATAAACATATTTGGTTTTTGTATTCTTGTGTCAGTATATGGCTAAAATATGATGAGAGAAAATAATTAATCAGAGAGAATATGATGAGAAACTTACGTAAAAGGGATTTACCTCATCTTCCGCGAAGGGATTGGTGGCGGCGGAAAAAAAAAGAAGAAGAATGACAGACGACGGCGGCAGAGGGAGAAGAATGGTAGACGGTGGCGGCAGAGGAAAAAGAAAAACAATGATGGTGGAAGCGAAGAAGAAGAAAAATGGAGATGGAGACAGGAAGCAAAAAAGAAGAACGATAAGAAATTTTTGAGAGTTGGAGAATCTTAAGTTTTCAGATAGGGTTTTGGGATTTTAAGAAACATTTTGACCGGTTGGCAAATAGGCCTGATGTAAAAGGTTTAATCAATTTTATTTAAATTTTTATTTAGAATCTTATTACATCAGTTGGGCTAATTGGCCTGATGTAAAAGGTTTAATAAATCTTATTTAAGTTTTTATTGAGAAACTTATTACATCAGTTGGGCAAAATGACCCGATGTAAAACGTTTAATCCATTTATTTTTTATTGAAAAACTTTTTACATCAGTTGGGCAAAATAACCCGATGTAAAACGTTTAATCCATTTATTTTTTTATTGAAAAACTTTTTACATCGGTTGGATAAACAACCCGATGTAAAATGACTTAATCTATATTTTTTATTAATATGAAGAAGCATATACAATTTCATAATTAGTGCATGTGATCACATTTTATATGAATTTAAAAAAAAATATAATCTAGATGATATATACTAAAGAATTGAAATTTTTGTTTAGTCCTTTTATGTTACAAAATTAAAATATCATGCAATTATTATCTGTTAAATATAAATCACTTAAAAAAATTTCAATTAAAATGACTTAATCTATTTTATTTATTTATTTATTGAGAACTTTTACATCCATTTATTTTTTATTGAAAAACTTTTTACATCGGTTGGGATAAACAACCCAATGTAAAATGACTTAATCTATATTTTTTATTAATATGAAGAAGCATCTCATAATCTGTATTTTTTATACAATTTCATAATTAGTGCATGTGATCACATTTTATATGAATTAAAAAAATAAATAATCTAGATGATATATACTAAAGAATTGAATTTTTTGTTTAATCCTTTTATGTTACAAAATTAAAATATCATGCAATTATTATCAGTTAAATATAAATCACTTAAAAAAATTTCAATTAAAATGACTTAATCTATTTTATTTATTTATTTATTGAGGACTTTTACATCGGTTGGGGTAAACGACCCGATGTAAAAAAATTTATAACAAAATATTTTATTATGAGTAGCATCACCAGTATCTTTTATTTATTATTTATTATTTTAATTAAGAACAACCTATGATATACATGTACGAGTATCAATCCTATTTTGAATAAACATAGAGAAACTATAGAGAAAATAATTAATTAGAGAAAATATGATGAGAAACTTACGTAAAAGGGATTTACCTCATCTTCCGCGAAGGGATTGGTGGCGGCGGAAAAAAAAGAAGAAGAATGACGGACGGTGGCGGCGGAGGAAGAAGAATGGTAGACGGTGGCGGTGGAGGAAGAATAAAAACAATGATGGTGGAAGCGAAGAAGAAGAAAAATGGAGACGGAGACGGTGGAAGCGAAGAAGAAGAATGATAAGAGATTTTTGGGAGTTGGAGAATCTTTAGTTTTCAGATAGGGTTTTGGGATTTTAAGAAACATTTTACATCAGTTGGGCAAATAGGCCTGATGTAAAATATTTAATCAATTTTATTTAAATTTTTATTTAGAATCTTATTACATCAGTTGGGCAAATTGGCCTGATGTAAAATCTTAATCTATTTTATTTATTTATTTATTGAGGACTTTTACATCGGTTGGGATAAATAACCCGATGTAAAATCCTTTATTTATTCCTCACATCATATTGTTTATAAATCTGATGTAAAATCCTTTAACAAATATTTTTCACATCATATATCTAAAAATCTGATGTAAAATCATTTAACCAAATGTCTTATTTTTAGTAGTGAAGGTGGCGAATCTTCTGTTTTGCCGGTGCCGATTTTCGCAGTAGCGACAGCTGGCGACTCTGCTGGGGACTTGATAGTTTCCGAGGGATCCAACGTCCCTTATGCGAGTCAATCTGGGGATCCAACGTCCCCTGCGAGAGTCAATCCTAGCGCTTGTATGATTACTTGTTGGGTTGTGTTTATTTATCGCATTTTATTTCCCGCACTTTATTTTCAGTATGATATGATTATCCATGCTGTTGTGGGAAGGGCATTCTGATGAGTGAGAAGCCAGACCCAGGCTTGAGCGTACCTAGCATTAGTTCTGGAAATTAGTGGGCGCGTGCTTGCTTTGTAGGCACTAGTGTCTCATGAAATCCACGCTCAGACGAGGTTCTCCCGGTTGACTTCTTTTTCAACCCTTTGCGTTGAGGGGGTTGTTGGTTTGGAGGATTGTCGACTCTGGGGACCGATCATTTGGAATTCAGCTAAGTGAGGCTGCTTCAGGAGACGGTGATGCCACACCTTCTGGGTATCGTATCACCCCTCTTGAATGTCTGTGATGTTGATGACCACATAGGATGCCGAACTTGTGTCAGTATAGGTCCATACCTGTGAGCAGGGTTGGGTTTGTTACAGGGAACCTTAACCTTCAGACTACCCGGTTTTCTTGATAGTGAATCAGTTTTGTTGGTATCAAAGGTTCTCATCATCAGATGTATTTGTTCTTGACAGAGCAGAGTTATGGTCCTGTATCAGAGGTCCTTATCTTTAGAGATGTGTATTTTGTTCTTGACAGAGCAGAGTTTTGGTCCTGTATTAGAGGTCCTTATTATCAGATGTTTGTTCTTGACAGAGCAGATTTATGGTCCTGTGTCAGAGGTCCTCATTATCAGATATGGGTGTTCTTGACAGAGCAAATTTATGGTCCGATACCAGGGTTTTCTTATCATCAGAGATAGGGTTGTTCTTGACAGAGCAGTATTTTGGTTTTGTTGATACAGAACCTTCGTCTCTTCAACAGCACAGTCGTCTTGATCTCCTGCTGCATGATTGCATTTTACATTGCTTTGCATACCCATTTGCATTTCATTAACGTATGTCTGTGTTGCAGGTACCGTTTCCCTCGATTCAGGATTTCTTGCCTTCTATTGTGCTACTATGGGTTCTCTGAGGAAGACAGTGGCTTACAAACTCCCCACTCCTAATGTTGTTCAGCTGACTGGTTTGATTGCTTTGGCAGATGATTTTGTGAGAGACGAATTCAGAATGTTTTACGGTAAACTGCTCAGTTTGGTTCGTAAACCCTCTGCGTTTGAGTTGAATGGGTTGCACGCCCTGCTGCAGTTCTACGATCCTCCATTGAGATGCTTTACTTTCCAGGATTTTGTTCTCGCACCCACACTAGAGGAGTATGTTGATTTGTTAGGTGTGCCTATCAAGAGTCAGATGCCCTTTGTCCATATGGATGCTGAGCCTGACCTGGCTAGTCTAGCTCCCTCACTTCACCTGGATGCCTCCGAGTTGGTCTTTGTCGCTACTGCGAAAATCGGCGCCGGCTGACAGAAGAGTCGCCACCGTGCGTTATTTATCCCAACAGAGGGAAAGGAAACGCTCGAAGTAAACCTCGCAAAGACGGGAAAAGGTATGGTCATCGCAACCAAAACCTGGGTTCGGGAGTCGGTTACGCAAGGGGAAGGTATTAGCACCCCTCACGTCCGTCGTACTCGACGGGATCCACGCTTGGTGTTTATAAGGAAAAGGGTGTGTTTATCTATCTACGCTAATGGTCAGTCTGAAAAGAAAAGAAAAGGACAGGACTCGATAGAACATACGGTGTTCTGGGCCTACGTACTCCCTCGTGCAATGGGAAAGTCAGAGTCAACGTAGTTCGACTACCTACGTCTAAACGGGGGGAGGTTGCTCGCCAGGACATCGCGTCCTGTGCCTACGTACTTCCACGCGGCATGGAAGATCAGAGCAAACGTAGTTCGACTAACTACGACACAACTGGGCGTTCTCACACAGCAGTGAGAAAACAAACTGGTTTTAAAGGTTCGGGAACCTACAACTACAGTCTGGTCTCAAATGCACTCGGGCAAGAGAAAAGGGATAACAATCAGTCGTCAGCGGGAAAGTCTCGATCGCACAGCCGCGAGAGAACAAAAGGTTAGTTGTTAGTGTGCTCGCTAGGATATCGCATCCTATGCCTACATATCCTCGTCTGGTACGAGGAATCAGAGCAGCTGTAGTTCGGCTAACTACGACACAAGCTACTCAAGAGCTCCTCTATGGAAAGGAAAGAGACACCCTAAAACTATGGCCGAAAAGGGGAATCTACCTACTATTATCATGCCTGGTTGACCATCCTAATGTCTATCATAACTCCTCCGCAGCGGAGAAGTTAGAGTTCCTAAGGGATCATGGCAACAGGACTAAACAGCAAACAGGAATCAACTGCAAAGTAAAGAAATACTGGAAATATGCATGAATGCAACAACCAAACAAGCAAGGCACAAAGGCCGCAAACCACAGAGGTAAGGGAGCTCAGCTCTACCAAATACCAACAAGCAAAGCCACTCAATAACAAACAAGCAGAAGGAGGACCACCTCAACTTCTTATGCACACAAAGCCTACTTCTAAGATGCACCTACCTCAGAAATATCTAGATGAACCCCCTAAGTCTAATGCAGCACAACACCACACAAGTCAAACAACACAAAGAGAAGGCAAACCAGCCTGACAAGCCCCTATCTACAACTTAAACAAAAAACCTGAGCAGGACCCCTAAACAAAACCCTAATCAAACCCCTAAATAAAACCCCTATGCAAAACCCTAAGCAAAACCCTAATCAAATCTCTAAGCAAAACCCTAATCAAAACCCTACACAAGAGAAATCAATCCAGTCTTCAAGCTTCAAAGCAAACTTACCAAAGAAAGGGAGCTAAGTAGGCAGACTCATAGTGCCTTCCTCAGGAAAGTACTAGGAGGTTACTACTCAGGAATCATATCCTATGCGGCTCAACAACTGTGAACGGTTTATATTCCTCCTCAGGAGAAACTAAACTCACATGAAGGCTCCGACATCATTGGATACTTGAGAAATCCTACATGAACTAAGGGAACTAAGTGAACAGACCCATAGTGCCTTCCTCGGGAAAGTACTAGGAGACTTCCACTTAGGAATCGTATCCTATGTGGCTCAACAACTGTGATCGGTTTATATTCCTCCTCAGAAGAAACTAAACTCACATGAAGGCTCCAACATCATTGGATACTTAAGAAATCCTACAAGAACTAGGGGAACTAAGTGAACAGACCCATAGTGCCTTCCTCAGGAAAGTACTAGGAGGCTTCCACTTAGGAATCATATCCCATGTGGCTCAACAACTGTGATCGGTTTACATTCCTCCTCAGGAGAAACTAAACTCACATGAAGGCTCCAACATCATTGGATACTTGAGAAAGAGGTGAGAAGAAAGAATGAAAGACATCCATAGTGCCTTCCTCAGGAAAGTACCATAAATTTCCCTCAAACTTCAGGATCTCAAACCTCACAAACAGAGAACAGACTCCTTGACTAGGACCTCAATCCAGGCATCCTTGCAAGCTCCTCAAAACAAGCCAAGCCCCAAAGCAATCCCCCAACTGAACCCCACAAGCAGACAAATATCACGAATGCAAGCCTCACAACCAAGCAATTTAGAAAATACCCTAAAAATACTAAAACAAGGGGGAAAAATCTAACACCTATTCACAAAGGTCTATATACCTACCCATAACATCCCTTATATTCCCATACCCCAAAATCAAATCAAAACTCCTAAAAGAAAATGATTTACTTCACCTATGTTCACTCTAAAAACCCTAATTGTATCCTCCTAATCACACCTAATCAAAGTATCTAAAAATTAATCCTAAAATTATGAATTAAATCCTGTGAGGAAGCTAAAGCCCTAAGTGAAATATCCTAAAAATAATGGATCAAAATACCCAAGGAAGAGTCTCTAATTAAAATCTACAAAACTAGATATCAACTAAATCTATTTAAAAGCTATTAAAAAGCAAAATATACAAAAAAATAGTAAACTAAAAATAAAATTCCATTTTTATTTTTATTATTTTTCTAGACATTAAAATTGACCTATAGAAAAAAGAAGGAATCAAAAACATTAATTTTCCATTTTTTAATGAATTATACAAGATGCAAGAAAATATTAAAAGAATTAAAATCAAAGAAATAAAAGGAAATGGGGAGGGGGGTGTAAGAAGTGATGCGCCCAGGGTTATTTCTAGGTGGGCTTATGATCAGGGGTGCGAAAAGCAATGTGCGCAGGGCCCAAATTATCAAAATCCAATTGAAAATAAAAAAGAAAAAAAGGAAACGCATGGGGTGCATTAAGCAACTATCCTAAGTGTATTTCATCGTGGGCTCTGAATGGAGGGTGCGCATAGCACTTAGGGCAAAGGCCCAATCCAAATTCATTCTATCTCTTCTCACGCAGGGGGGGATACGAGCAATGAAGGGGGGTAGCACTTCAGCAAACCAGTTTTGGGCTTGGGCCCAACCCCAAACCCTAATCCACACGACCAAACAACAAAACCCCTCTTCTTCTCCATTGCTCTGATTACTGTTCATCCAAACTAAACCTAGCGCAGCTTCCCCAACCTCCATCCTTCTCTGCAATTCCTCTTCAGAAAACCTCAAAAAATCTTCACAAATCTCAAACGAAACCTTATTCCCCAAATTCCAAACCGTTCAACCCTTACCTAAACTCTAACCGAAACAAAACTGACATTCAAACTCCAAATACGAACCCTAATTCAACGAAAGAACAACAATGGAGGCGAGAAGAACGAACCTGGAGCGAAGCCACGGAGACGATGAAGTTTCTGGAACTTCTTGAAGACGCTTGAAGATCAACGGACCGGATGGTGCTTGAAGACGATCTGGAACGTTTCTGGTGACGAGACCTGGAAGATTTTGAAGAATCGCTTGAAGATCAATCTTTCTGGGCAATTGGTGAAGGAGTTGGTGTTCTGGAAATGACGAAGCAAGACGATTGAAGATCTTGGCGTTTTTCTGGGAAAGAATTGGGAGATGATGAACACAGATAACGAATCTCTGAATTTCCTGGAGAAGATCTTGATGAATGCATGAACACGGTTGAAGAAATCTTGAAGTTTCTGGGGAATATTGATGAAAGTCTAAGGAGATTCTGGAAAATCGTATGAAGTTTCCGGCGACGGATGAGTTTTCCGGCGAACTATGGATGAAGGGAGGCGGAGGAAGAAGGGGGAGGAAGAAGAAGAGGGGAGGATTCTGGGTTTTCTGGTGGGTTCCGGTTTTTCCGGTGGTTCAGGTGGTGGCCGGAGTTGGTTGGGCGGTGGCTGTTGGGGCGGTCACCGGATTTGCATGCCGGTCAGGGGTGTTTCTGGTGAGGAATTGGCGCGGTGACAAGTGGCACGGGAGAGGGGCTGAGTGGGGAGCATGCAGGGCGCCACGTGGGAGCAGAAGGGAGAGAGATAGTGGGTGAGGTGTCAGTGTATGGGTGATTCAGAGTTGTGAGGTGGTAGGCTCCCGAAGTGGACGCGTGGATTCATTTATATAGTGACAAGTGTCACTGCTGGACTGAGAATGACCAAAACGAATTGGACTTGACTGCTGGGCCTCCAAAAATCTGCTGGGCCCACGAAATTGATCACAAAACTCCAAAAAACTGAATATGGAAATGGATTAAAAAAAACTGATGAAATCTAATTAAAACTAATCAAAACCTAATTAACTAATTAACCTGACTAATTAACTCTAAAACTACAATTAAACTAATCCAATTCTAATTAAATCTAAATGACTCAATTAGAATCTAACTAATACTAGACTCTAATTAAACCAATTAAGTCCTAATTAACTCTAAAAAAATGATTAAAATCTAATAAAACTCTAATAACCTCTATTATCTAAAAAACATTAAAACTCTAATGACTCCTATTTAAAATCCTATTAAAACCCCATTAATTCTAATAAAATCTTATACCATTTATTTAACACTATTAAAAAAACTATTATTAATAAAAGAAAAACTACATTCTTTTTATATTATTCTAAAAACATTTAAAATCTATTATATTCTAAAAAAAAGATCTATTAAATCTATTAAAAATTCTATAAAGTTCTAGAAAAAGATTTAAAACTATTAAAAAATGTTAAAAAACCTATTTAAATTCTAAAAAATCCCTAAAGCCTATTTAAAATCTACAAAAAGCTATTAAACCCTAAAAGAATGCAGACAAATGCAAATGACCACCATAACAGAGAGCGCGAGACCAGATCGAAGCGAACAGTAAACCCCCGGGCATCAGAATATCCCAAAACCACCATGCAAGCTGAAAATACCGAGAAGCGCACAATTTCCCGAAAATAAAACCCTGATTATCTGGATTGGATCTGACATTTCTGATAAATGAAACCCAAACTGTAACCCTGGCATCCTCTGTCTGTGCACAAGTGTCATGCATCTGATTTGCGAATACGAATTTAAACCATGAACCAGATAGGAGAACCGGTTGGTCAAATTTTAGGGTGCAACAGTCTTGTCTAGTAGGAACAGGGTTCCTGGTTTCTCCTTGCAGTTCTTAGTGGGAAAAGCTCAGCAGTGCGCCAAAGACGGATGTTGGACCGTGTTCAACGCCATCCTTGCTCTGTGCATATATGGCATCATTCTGTTCCCCAATATGCCCGACTTTGTAGACTTCGACGCCTTTCACATCTTTGCATCAGGGAATCCGGTCCCTACCTTGATAGGAGATGTCTACCATTCCGCCCACTACAAAAACGAGAACAGAAGGGGTAAAAATGTCTCGTGTTGTGTGCCCCTGCTCTATAGATGGCTTGATAGTCACCTACCCAAGAAGGGTCCCTTTGCTTCGTCTGCAGCCACAACTGAGTGATCTGAGCATTTGATGAGTCTGTCAGCACAGGATATCACCTTGTTTGATAGAGAAAGGTTGGGTACCGAGATCATCTTCAGCTGCAGTGGGTTCCCGAACGTGCCTTTGATAGGCAGGAAGGGCTGTATAAACTATAATCCATCTCTGTTGGTCCGACAGTTTTCTTATGCTTTGAGAGCTCCGCTGAAGGATGAAGAGGTGCAGGAATCTTTGTACCTCACTGGTCTTCTAGAGGGGGATATGTTATCTAAGCTTCAGCGTGCTTGGAATGGTATCAGTAAGCGGGGTAAGCCGTTGCTGGGGAAAAGTAATAGTCAAGCCTGCGCTCCATATGTGACTTGGATCAGAGCCAGAGCAGATGCTATAGGGATGCCGTTTCCACTTGCCCAGCTAGAAAGCCCTCCAGTGATTGAAGAGCCTACCACCATGCCTATTCAGCAGCATAATCAGGTGTTAGCTGAGAGAGATGAGCTGAAAAAGGAAAATGAAGAACTGGAGAAAGAGTTGGCTCAACTCAGAAGCGAGAGAAGCGAAGCCGTTCATTCCGTCAAGAGGCAGACAGAGCTGGTGAACCAGTTAGGGACAGATTTGACTAAGCAGATAGCCGAGCGTGAGCGTTTGGGTCAAGACTTCAAAGCTGTCAATGATGTACTGGCCACTAAGAAGCAGCACTTGGATGAAGCGTACCGGAGAATATCCAAGTTCAATCAGCATTGGAAGGCCACACTAGCCAACGGCAAAGAACAGGAGGATAAGCTGAAGCAACAGATCTCCAAGCTGAAAGCCCAGGTGAAAGCTAATGAGGAGAGGTTTGATGAAGAAACCGCTCGCAGATATGCCACTGAAGGCCAGCTCAACAAGGCTCTTGCTAACCTGAAGGAGCGAAAGCTGACGTTTGAAGCCAAGAAGCGGAAGTTAGAAGATTGTTTCAGCGAAGGAGCATGGGAAGACTCAGTTGAAGGTCTTCAATACACCATTATGCAGAGAGAGTTGCTCGTCGAGGGGTTGCTCACTCGGCCTGATCATCCAGAAACGAAGGGGTTGTTAGAAGAGTTTCGCGCCCGTGGCCGTGCTTGACCATTTGTAATCCTTTTGTGTTAATCATTGTTGTATGCTGACCATCACCACGCTTGTTGGTCGAGGTCATGCCATTGATTCAGCTTGTATTCAGTGACGTTATGTACCGCCTTGATGGGCTTTCTTTATATATATGAGATGTTATTTCCATGATTGGACTCGGACTTCTTATTATCAGCACTGGCACTCAGGCACTAGGATCGGGGGGTACATCCCTAACACACAGACACACGTTTGCATTTGCATGAAGCATCTACATAACGAGCACTTTGTCGTTTTTCCTAACCCTTTTGTGTATACAGGTTGTTTCAGGTTGTTCCAAGATTGATCAGAGACCAATCCACCGCTATCCGACCAGAGCAAATCAAGCCAGAGTTATGGAGCATGTGCAAACTGACGTTCAAGAACTCCGAGAGAGGATGGACCGCTTCATGGAGCTCATGCAAGTGGTTGCCAACGGCCAGGATCAGCTCAGAACCTTGGTCAAGCCTCTGATCTCAAGGGTTGACAGCAATGGCGTACTCCATGGTGGGACTGTGCCAACCCCTCCACCTGTTGAAACTCCTCAGAATGGCGTCCCCGTGACCGGGGGGAATGGTAGTGCCAACGGCAATGTGATAGCTAACATGGGACTCAACGGTAATACGACTGGCGTCGGTAATAGGAATTTTGAAGCTAATGTCAATGTTGGGTTGGGCAACGGCAACACAAGTGTTGGGAATCTGTATGGGCCTCAGCCATGGTTAGAAGACCGTCAGGATGATGTGTTCTCACAGAGAGGTGCTGAGGGAGAGCTGACCGCTGAAGCACGTCTGAGATTTAAGGCACTCGAGGACAAGATGAGGAATTTCGAGAACCAGAACACCATGGGTGTTGACATGTCCAAGTTCGGACTGATTGCTGATTTCAAGGTGCCTCCCAAGTTCAAGGTACCCGACTTTGAAAAGTACAAGGGCACCACTTGCCCTCGCGTCCATTTGAGATCATACTACCGGAAAATGTCAGATCACTCTGAAGACGAGAAGTTGCTGATGCACTTCTTTCAGGACAGTCTATCCGGGCCCTCCCTGGAATGGTACATGAGTCTGGAACCTACAAGTGTGCGCACGTGGAAGGAACTTGCTGAAGCATTCGTGCACCATTACCAATATAACAGTGACTTGGCTCCGAACCGGGTCCAACTGCAGAATTTGTCGCAGAGGAACAACGAAGGGTTCAAGGAACACGCCCAGAGGTGGCGTGAATTAGCAGCTAGGGTTCAGCCGCCGATGGTTGAACGGGAGCTTGTTGAAATGTTCGTAGCCACCCTCCCAAGGGTTTATTATGAGAAATTGGTCAACAGTATGTCTAGAAGCTTCTCAGATATCACGGGTGAGCACGTTGAAAACGGGATCAAACTAGGGAAAATTTAAGGTGATCTATCCTCAGCTGGAGGAGGAAAGAAACCGTATGGTGGCAAGAGGAGGGAAGGAGAGACGAGCGCCGTGTCCAACGCTCGAAGGAAAGGCAAAGGCCAGCACCAACAGGTGGCCAGTATAACCATCCCCGCGGTCCAACAGCCACAGCAGCAACAGCAGCAGCAGCCGAATCAACAAGGGTACAGAAAGTATCAGAACAGGGCACCTCTGTCGAGCCGTCACCTTGAGACACCGCCCATGTCGTATGCTCAACTGTTACAGACTCTGCTTCAGTTGCAGCTGATCCAGAAGAGAACCCTAGCTCCCTTGACAAGGGCACCTCCGCCAGGTTATGATGCGAATGCGACGTGTGAATTTCACTCAGGGGCACCAGGCTACACGATCGAAAATTGCAAAGCCTTCAAGCACAAGGTGCAGGACATGGTGGACGCTAAGATCATCAATTTCTCAGATAATATGCCAAATGTCACGAAGAACCCTATGCCGAATCATAGGGGAGGTGGGGTAAACGCCATTATTGAAGACGAGAGCTTAGATGTGTTGACTGATGTCAAGGATCTGAAGACACCGCTTAGCTTCGTTAAAGCCAAGCTGATGAAAAGAGGTTTCTTCCCAGGTTGTGGAGAACTATGTATGGGTTGTGCGACTAGTCCTGATGGATGTGAACAGTTGATAGAAGGGATTCAGAGTCTGATGACCGAGGGAATCCTGCAGTTTAGCCGAAGGGCCGAAAGCGGATCGGGAGAGGTAATGTTGAAGCAAGGTGATGAGGTTGCCACCATCACCATCCCTCGTCGGACGATAACTATTTCTGCACCCAGGCCGCCCACGATTACCATCACAAAAGCTGGGCCGATACCTTTCAAAAGCACCAATGCTGTCCCATGGCATTATGGGGCAGACGTCTACTGCAACGGACAAAAGTTGGAATTGGAACCATCAGGGTCGTGCGTGGATAACCTAGGGGGAATTGGCGGAATTACTCACAGCGGAAGAGTGTTCGCTCCACCTGAGATTGTGGCGGACAAAGCGGACAAAGCTGAAGGAACCAATAAAGGAAAGAGTAAAGTCGTTGAAGAAACCCCTCGTGGGGTAGAGAATGACTTACTTGTTAAAGACGCTGAAGAGTTTATGAGGTTGATTAAGAATAGTGACTACAAGATCGTGGATCACCTCCATCAAACACCCTCGAAAATTTCCATCCTGAATTTGTTGTTGTGTTCTGAGGCACATCACAACGCGCTGCTGAAGGTGTTGAATGCCACATATGTACCGCAAGAAATATCGGTCAACCAGTTGTAGGGGTCGTAGCCCACGTGAATGCTGGAAACGGGTTAGGGTTCACTGACCTGGAGTTGACGCCGAAGGGAAGAAACCACAACAGTGCTCTGCACATCTCGATAGAGTGTAGGGGAACGATTATGTCTCACGTGTTGGTGGACACGGGGTCGTTACTCAATGTTCTTCCGAAGAAAGCATTGATGAAGTTAGATACTCGAGGATTGATTTGCACACCCAGTGATCTGGTTGTGAAGGCTTTCGAATGAACCAAACGTCATGTCTTCGGGGAGGTGACGTTGCCAATCCAAGTTGGGCCGGAAATGTTCGACGCAGTCTTCTATATTATGGACATCATGCCTGCCTACAGCTGTCTCTTAGGCCGGCCATGGATCCATTCTGCTGGCGCCGTGACCTCCACGTTGCACCAGAAGCTCAAGTATGCTGTCGGAGGCAGCATCGTGACTGTTTCTGGCGAGGAAGATATAATGGTGAGCCATTTGTCGTCCTTCAAGTATGTTGAGATGGATGGAGAAATCCATGAAACCCTATGTCAGGCGTTCGAAGCTGTTAAAGTCAAGAATGTAGCTCCTGTAATCACTGAGAAACCAGTGATGACTCTCTCTTCCTTCAAGGAAGCCCGAGCCGTTGTTCAAGCCGGATCTACCCCAGGTTGGGGGCGAATTCTAGAAATACCTAACAAGCAGGACAAGTTCGGGTTGGGATACTCTCCTACGGCTGAAGCCTCCTCTTCTCACAGTGCGTCGCGAGGTAAAGGGACGATCCAGTTTACAAGCGGCGGGGTGATATTTGAAAGTGTCAACGCAGTGTCTGAAGATGGCGAAGACAATGATTGCGACCTAGACTCTTGGATCCAGCCAAGCAAGCCAGGTTGGAGCCTCAACAACTGGTCCATCAGGGATATCATCCAAATGACAGACAAAGAGTAATGATTTACTTTTTTCCAATTATTGTACAACCCTATGTCCTACCCGAGGCATAGAGGTTTTATTGTCAGGGCCTTGTTTGATTATGTACATGCATTTTACCAATAAATCAAAAGGCGTTTTTCTTCGTATTCAAATATTGTGATCTCTGTTATTCCTGTTTTATATTTGTTTTGAAAAACAATAAAATGGCAATGGGGTTTGTGCTAACCTACATATCCTTGTTTTAAGCTTAACCCTTGTTATTGCAGGATCCACATAGCAGATGACATCGACTCTGGACCTTCTACGAATCACTTCGATTTCGATCGCCCGATCTATCAGGCCGAAGAAGAGATTGATGTAGACGAAGACCTTCCCGAAGAGTTGGCCCGCTTGTTGAAACAAGAAGAGAAAGTTATTCTGCCTCACGAAGAAGAGATCGAGATTGTGAATCTGGGTTCTAAGGAACTTGTCAGGAACGTCAGGATAGGGGCCGCATTGCAGAATGACGTCAAGCAGAGATTGGTCGAGATGCTTCGAGAGTATAGTGACATCTTTGCTTGGTCATACGAAGATATGCCCGGACTTGATACTGACATCGTGGTCCATCACTTGCCGCTGCGAGGAGATTGTCCTCCCGTTAAGCAGAAGCTTAGGAGGACGCGACCAGATATGGCCGTTAAGATCAAAGAAGAAGTGCAAAAGCAGCTTGATGCTGGCTTCTTAGCGGTCACCACTTACCCTCCGTGGGTCGCCAACATAGTGCCTGTACCGAAGAAGGACGGTAAGGTGCGAATGTGCGTCAATTATCGGGATTTGAATAGGGAGAGCCTTAAAGATGATTTCCCGCTCCCTCATATTGATGTGTTGGTCGACAATACCGCTCAGTTCTCCGTGTTTTCGTTCATGGATGGCTTCTCCGGCTACAATCAGATCAAGATGGCGCCAGAGGACATGGAGAAAACTACGTTTATTACACCCTGGGGAACATTTTGCTACAAGGTAATGCCTTTCGGTCTGAAGAACGCAGGGGCCACTTACCAACGAGCAATGGTCACTTTGTTTCATGATATGATTCATCATGAGATTGAAGTCTATGTTGATGACATGATTGCGAAGTCCCAAACGGAGGAAGGACATCTGGTCAATTTGCTGAAGCTTTTTGAGAGGCTTAGGAAGTTCAGGTTGAGGCTGAATCCTAACAAGTGTACTTTCGGAGTACGGTCTGGAAAACTACTGGGGTTTATCGTGAGCGAAAGAGGCATCGAGGTTGATCCTGCGAAGATAAAAGAAATACAAGAAATGCCAGCGCCAAAAACCGAGAAAGAAGTTCGTGGTTTCCTGGGCAGAATGAACTACATTGCAAGGTTTATCTCTCAGCTCACGGCCACCTGTGAACCGATGTTCAAACTGTTAAAGAAAAATCAGGCAATTATCTGGAACGAGGATTGCCAGAAGGCGTTTGATAAAATAAAGCAGTATCTACAAGAACCTCCGATCTTGATACCCCCAGTGGCCGGAAGACCCTTAATCATGTACTTGACAGTTCTTGAGAATAGTATGGGGTGTGTTCTCGGTCAGCATGACGAGACGGGCAGAAAGGAGCATGCCATTTACTACTTGAGTAAAAAGTTCACAGATTGTGAATCTCGCTATTCGATGCTGGAAAAGACGTGTTGCGCACTAGCCTGGGCTGCCAAACGTTTACGACAGTACATGCTCAACCACACCAGCATGCTAATTTCGAAGATGGATCCGATCAAGTACGTCTTCAAGAAGCAAGCGCTTTCGGGCAGGATTGCCAGATGGCAAATGGTGTTGACAGAATATGACATTCAGTATGTTTCCTAGAAGGCCATCAAGGGAAGCGTATTGTCTGAGTACCTCGCCGAACAGCCGATTGAAAATTATCAACCGATGAAATTTAAATTCCCTGATGAGGATATCATGTTTCTTAAAGCGAAAGATTGCGATGAACCGTTGCCCGACGAGGGGCCATATAGGAAATCCCAATGGAAATTGATATTTGACGGGGCGGTTAACTCTTATGGAAGTGGCATTGGGGCGATCATCACGACTCCCCATGGATCCCACATCCCGTTCACTGCGAGACTGACGTTTCTGGTCACCAATAATGAAGCGGAGTACGAAGCATGCATCATGGGTTTGGAAGAAGCCATTGATTTGAGAATCAAAAACCTGGATGTATACGATGACTCGGAACTCGTGGTTAACTAGATTAAAGTGGATTGGGAGACTCGTCAATTGAATTTGGTGCCGTACATGAATTACGCCAGAAGGCTGCTTCCGTTCTTTGATCGAGTGGAACTCCATCATGTGCCCAGGGACGAAAACCAGATGGCTGATGCCTTAGCCACGTTGGCTTCGATGTATAAAGTTAATTTTTGGAATGAAGCTCCAAGAATTGTCCTTTCTCGTCTTGATAGACCTACATTCGTCTTTGCGATCGAGGAAGCCTCTGACGGCAAGCCATGGTTCCATGACATCCAGACCTTCCTTATGACTAAGGAGTATCCTGCGGGAGCGTCAACCCAAGATAAGAAGACTCTGAGGAGGTTATCTGGAAACTTTTATCTCAATCCTGATGGAGTTTTGTATAAAAGAAACCACGATCTCGTGCTACTCAGATGCGTAGATGAGAAAGAGGCGAGTATGCTCATGGAAGAAGTCCATGAAGGCATATTTGGTACACACGCCGGCGGACATGCTATGACAAGAAAGATCCTGAGAGCAGGGTATTACTGGTTGACGATGGAATCAGATTGCTTTAAATTTGCGAAGAGATGTCATAAGTGCCAGATTTATGCTGATAAGATTCACGTGCCGCCGTGTCCGTTGAATGTCATGTCCTCCCCGTGGCCGTTCTCCATGTGGGGCATCGACATGATAGGCAAGATCGAGCCCACTGCATCTAACGGTCATCGCTTTATTCTAGTAGCTATCGACTACTTCACCAAGTGGGTGGAGGCAGCCTCATATGCTAATGTGACCAAGCAGGTAGTGGCTAAATTCATAAAGAGGGACATCATCTGTCATTACGGAATTCCCGAGCGGATCATTACTGATAATGGTTCGAATCTGAATAACAAGATGATGAAGGAGTTGTGCCAGAGTTTCAAGATTGAACACCACAACTCATATCCTTACCGGCCAAAGATGAATGGCGCCGTTGAAGCGGTCAATAAGAACATCAAGAAGATTGTACAGAAGATGGTTGTGACCTATAAGGATTGGCACGAGATGTTGCCATTTGCACTCCACAGTTATCATACAACAGTGCGTACATCTACTGGGGAAACTGCTTTCTCACTAGTGTACGGTATGGAAGCTGTCCTACTGTTAGAAGTCGAGATTCCCTCTTTACGAGCTTTGGTTGATGTGAAACTCGATGAGGCAGAATGGATTAAGAACCGACTAAACCAACTCAGCCTGATGGACGAGAAGAGATTAGCATCGATTGCGCATGGTCGTCTGTACCAAAGCCGAATGAAGAAAGCTTATGATAAGAAGGTATGTCCTAGAAGCTTTCAGACGGGTGATCTCGTCCTGAAGAAGATTCTTCCCCCACACTCCGATCACCGGGGCAAGTGGACTCCTAATTACGAAGGTCCGTACGTCGTCAGCAAGGTCTTCTCGGGAGGAGCCTTGTTGTTATCCACGATGGATGGAGAATATTTTGCATCCCCGGTGAACGTGGACGCAGTTAAAAAATACTTTGCTTAAAAAAATGACCCGCTGGAAAGAAAAAGAATATCCAGGCAAAAATGGGGCATCCCGGCGAACCATAAAAAAGGAAAAGGTTCGGGCAAAAATTAGGGATATAAAAGAAAAGAATGTACACCCACAAAGTCGAAAACCTGGAAGGGCGACTTTGGCAAAAAAGGGTATCCCGGTGAATCGAAAACCCGAAAGGGCGATTCAGGCAAAAGTTAGGGATCTGAAAAAGCAAATGATTGCGTTCCGTGTATGGACTTTCATTGTTTTGTGGTTTGGAAGACCTGAGGGCCGTTTATCTGAATCAATCTCTTCTGAAGCTGAAGCGTCGGAGAAGTATCGAAATCGAGTGGGTCATAGAGGGATCAACTCATGGTGTTCGTCTACGCCTCATTGCCGACATTTGTGTATATACTGATGTATATTTATGTTTTTATTGTTGCGCAGCTTCCTCATTCCAGGAGCTTGCATCTGTTGTAAAACATTTTTACCCATTCAGGGGTCCGTTATCAATAAAATGCATAATATTCAACAATTCTGTTTTCCTGTTTAGCATTTATCCGTTTTGTTTGCGAAAAAGAACGCCGATGTTTTTGATAAAATGTGCATACATAAACTTACTGGCCTAGGCCACTGATTGTTGAAACAATGAATTACTTGAACATTGTCACAAGATGATAACCTTGATAGGTCCCTTTGAAAAGGGTATCTTGTCTGTTTGTTTGTGTTGTTACAGGTAGCATATTCCAGGCAGTACGCCGTATGCATCCCCAAGCAGGATGATTCCTTCTTTTCCAGCAAGTTCAGCAGCACCTCCCCGTGGAGTTTGAACATGAGATCGTAGGCATTGATATGTCTCCCCAAGCAGAGAAGATTCTCTCCCCAATTAGATGCATCCTGAAGGAAGGTCGTCTCTCTAGCTGAGTCACATACTGAAGTGTACAGCACCCGATAGTACAGACTGAAGTCTCCAGGAGAATTGGGATTCCCCACAGAGTTGTTTTCTCCCCAGCAAGCAGGATGATTCCTTCTTCCCCAGCCGAGATGGAAGCTCCCCAAGAGAGCCGAGTCCTTGGAAGCAGTTGAAGCCATGATTGGTTTTCTCCAGTACAGTGTTGAATAGCTGATGTTGTATTAGCTGCGAATGCCATGCAGTTTATTTCTGCGATTGACATCGTTTCCCTCATCAGTTTATGGTTCGTATACCCGGTTGAGCGGGTTCAGGTTCTCGTAGAACTTCGTTCCCCTGCAGCAGTCGACTGAAGATCATTTCCCCAGGCGGAGTCCAATGGATACTGGCGTGACTTCTTCTCCTCGGCAGGATGATTCCTTTCCCCACCAGAGTGGTTCTTTCTCTTTGACAGGAGGATTCTCCCTTCAGTATTTATTTTGCTGATGGGGTCGTAGCATTTTGCATGATTGCATAGCATTTACCCTAAAAATGCGTAGCATTTCCACCGTGTGGAGCATTACGCCAGTGCAAAACATATGCATATAAAACATGATCTAGGTCGTTACCGTTCTTGTTTTGCAGGTGTTCCCCGACAGAGCGGATGATTCTCGGAATCTCAGCAAAGTCGTTCGCTTAAGATGATTCTTGAATTCCCCAGCAAAGTTGTGTGCTTAAGATGATCCTTAAGATCCCCAGTGAAGTCGCCAGAGGTGGTTGTTCAAGTTGATGCTTAGAGTCCCCGACGGAGTATTTAATCAGGATGATTCCTGAAATCTCCAACAGAGTTATTGGTTCAAGATGATTCTTGAAGTTCCCGATGGATTTATTTGTCCAAAATGATTCTTGAAGTCCTCAGCAGAGTCGATTCACCCAGAATGATTTCTGGAGCCCCGAAGCAGAGTTACTTGACAGTTCTCCAACATCCCCAACGGAGATGCGTCATCCCCAGCAGGTTTCTGAACAGCGAAGTTGAAACTTCCCTTGAAGACTTGATGATTGAAGTCTGGAAGTAGTGCCAAAACCCCTGACTTGCTGATGAAGTCTAACTACAAGGTCAAAGCAGTCCTCCCCGCCGACGCGGAAT
Source organism: Lathyrus sativus (assembly GCA_963859935.3). Classification (NCBI taxonomy): domain Eukaryota; kingdom Viridiplantae; phylum Streptophyta; class Magnoliopsida; order Fabales; family Fabaceae; genus Lathyrus; species Lathyrus sativus. The sequence goes on along the minus strand of OZ012736.1, from coordinate 303,953,751 downwards.
GCATGATGGCAATGGCTTAGATACCCCTAGTTAGTTCATGATTGACCAAGAATTCTATTCCCGACTTACTGACGAAGTTCGGCTGACGCCCAAAAAACTTCTTTGAATGCTCGATGGCATGATTAACTTGATTGTTGATCTGATGAGTCTCGAGGAATGCTGATTCCTGACGGCATGGTCGACCGTGTATCACCGATTACCTTGCGACCAATTCCCTAGCAGAGTTGTCGTGCAACTGGCATGCTCAGTTTTGAAGATGTTCCTACCAATCCAATTATTGTTTACCTGTGCGGTTGGCAGATCGCCAGTTACCGTGTAACCGGTGACCCCTTGATGATTTAAGGATGCAATGATATCAGATAAATTAGAGAATCATCCTGACGGAGATTCAGATCAGTATTTCTCCAGCTAGTTGCCGTGCAGCTATTATTTCAGTTTCTGAAGATTTGTCCCCATCAGAGTACCGTGTACTTGTGCAGTTGGAAAATTTTCGGGTTTGTTGGTATTCAACCGTCTTTTACCTTGATTGTTTGAGAGCCGTTCGCTTCTCACCCAGTCAGGTCCAAGCCGTTTGAATAGGGGTAGCTGTTGCACCCCAAAATTTGCCCAACATTTCTCTACCTAGCTTGTGTTTCATTTCATTCACATTAGCATTATCATTTGCATTTCATTGACATGTATGCAGGATATCAAGAGGTATAATTACCAATCAAGACTATGAAGCTAGATAAGAAGGTTATTCAGGTTCTCAAGGGTTGATATCCTTGTCAGAGAAGTTAAAAGATCCTCAGAGAGAGTGGTTGAAGCCAAGAGGGTGTGTCTCCTAACTTGAGAGTTGTAGGAAACCATCAGATGATTCTGAAGCCATGAAGTTGGACTTGAGGTCTTGAGAGAGCTCATGAGAAGTGTTGAAGATCACTTTGAGGCCTAGACAGGTCATTGTGCAAGAATAAGAAGCCTCAGCCATGATTGATGCAGCTAGGGTTTGACTGGGTCAACCCTAAGTCAACTGATGATTTGAAGAAGGTTGAGACCTAACTCAAGAGCCATGTGATCATGGATTGATACATTGAGATGTTATAAGGATGATTTCAAGGTCAACTCATCATGATTGAAGAGTTTGAGAAGTTTCAAGCTAGGGTTCCTAAGGCTTGACAGTGTAAAATCCCCTAGTTTGACCCCTATCTTCAAGGCAATTTAGCTCAAGATGTGATTGTCATCTCATCTTGCCCCCAACATGAATGTTGTATAGCATGATCTTAGCTTTAATTTTAGTGCTAGAAGTCCTTTATAGGATTTGTAGAACTCAAGTTATGACTTTGACAAGTTACAGGTCATCTGAGGTATGTGAATTTGGAGTTTGAAAGCTGTCCAACTTGCATGAAACGTTTGCCCTAGAAGGATAATTACTATGAACTTTTGGTCAACATGAATGTTGTTCCTTATCCTCTTAGCTTTCTAGAGAGTACTAGAAGTCCTTGATAGGATTTGTAGAACTCAAGTTATGGCTTTGACAAGTCAAGGGTATTTTGGTCATTTGGAGATTATAGGTCATTTCAATCATAAGGCCATAACTCCTATTTGCAAACTTCAAATGGGAAAATGTTCAACATCAAACTTGTTCAAAATGATGTTTTAAGGCTAGCTAAGAGGTCATGAGAGCTTGGAATATCTTGCTTCACAAAATCACAAAAATGGCCTAAAATAAGGGTGAATTTCAAATGAACCAAAGATGGAAATTGGGATTTTTGATCTACATGTCCAAACCAAGCCATATGACATACCAATTTGATTGTAAAACATATTTTAAGAACATTTACATTGCCACAATGACTTGAGGGTTAATTTAAGGACTTGCTTTGAAAAGTGGTTACTTACATCATAAGTAACAATTGCCAAACCAATATGCAAGGCATAACCAAGGTTCCTTTCAATCCAAACACTTTGATAATCTCATTCGGAGAGAATTTGGATGAAAAGCATAATGAATACAAGCTGATGCAAGGACTGTTTTGAATATACCATGAGGTTGGATTTTCAAGTGAAGTGAGATATTGAATTTCTCATTAGAGTGATCTAGAACTTTCTAGATCATTCATCCTTGTTCTATATATGATTTAGAAGTGGTTCAGAGGGAAGGTTGGTGAGAATTGATAGAGGAAAGTGAGATTGCACTTTGAAATTTCTCATTGCAAATCAAAATCGGTTACAAGGTTTGAAGCCATTTCAATCCAAGATTTTGATCTCAGAAGCTTGCTCTAGCATTGGTGGATGATTCCAGATGGAGAATTGAGCAATATTGGTGAAGAATCGTGTGATAGCCATTGAAATTTTTCATCTGCAACTCAGAATCGAATTCGAGAATCTAGGGCATTTCAACTCTTTTCTTTGCATACAGAGGGTTGATTAGAGGCTAGTGAAGGATTCTGCAAGTTCTTGAGGGTTGATTTGAAGATTCAACCACTATGTTTGCTCAAGTTTACCAGGTATGCAGTTCTTATCCCATGGCTCAAATTAGGTAGAATCAATGGGAATTATTGTGTTAGATGCATTGTAGATTGATGTAGGAAGGTTTTTGGATCATCAATTTGGAGATTAGTGACCAATTAGGGTTGTTGCCATTTTCGGTTGAGATTGTGTTCTTGTGAATCTTGAGTTTTTAGAATGAATTAATGGCATGAATGGATTCCTGAGGAAATTTGGGACAAGATTCATCAAGGAATCGTGGCCAATGGTGGATTCTATAGAGAGTTAGGGTTGTGGAAGGTTGATCGGAGAAGTCACCGGCGGTGACTCTAGCGCGCGCAGAGGGAGGAGTTTCAGAGATTCAAAAGGTTGAAGACAACCTCATGGCCATTGGATTAGGTGTGAGACTTTGACCAAAGTGGGATCTGACGGCCACGGTTTGATTTGAGTTTGTGAAGGATTTCTGAATAATATGAAACGCAGCATTTCATTTATTTGCTGGTTTTGGGCTTAGTCCATAGTTGATACTCCCACCCCCCTTTTGGCCCAGTTTGGATATTGAATTGAACTCATTTGCTATTCACACCACGCGCCTTTCATTTTATTTTGATTTTCATTTTATTTTTCATTTTATTCATGGTTATTGGAAAATTCATAAATAATTGAAAAATGACTCAATTCATCCGATTCTTTTTGCCATGGATTCATGATTGAATCTAGTATTTTTTAGATAAAAAAATTAATATTCCATGCATTTTATGATTTTATGTGCATTTTTACATTTTAATTGATATTAAAATAATCATGGTTGATGCTTGATTTTGTTGAATTTGTTTTGATCATTTGATGACGATTTTTGCCTTGATTTTTTGTGTGTAGCTAGCATAGATATGCATGATCCCCCTAGATTTTTCTCACATTTTTGTGATGAATATAGGTGGTAGTTTTGAGTTGGAACTTTAAGAGCTCCATTTTTAGGGTTTATGGTTGATACCTTATGGTTTAGATTTTATTTTTAGAACTTGGTGGATGATTCAACCTATGATTTTTGTATGGTAGATTCATGATTGAATTAGGATCCCTTAGTAAGTTTTGTAGGAATTTACAATGTAGTTTTCTATTTTTGTTTGATTTTAGTTTAGGTGCTAACTTTAGATGATTCTAATGTACTAATTCAACTAGAATGACTTCTTTAGTTCCCTTAGATTAGGGTTTTGTCTCTCTTGCTCTTGGATGAGTTTGAAGACAAGCTTGGGCTACAATGGATTGAGATGAAGAGGTTTGAATGTGAAGATCTTCCCCTCTTTTGGTTTAGTGTTGATTAGGTGTTAAGATTAGGGTTTGTAGGCAAAGCTCCTAGATAGATTCTCTTCCTTCATAAACATGGAAGATGTTGATCACTTCCATTCCTCCCCATAATGTAAGGTCCCATTGTAAAAGCCTCATCCCTCCTTTGGTAGGATGTGTGGCTCTTTGCAAGTTGGTAGAACCTTTGAGGGTCCCTTTCTCTGGTGATAGGATTCTTAGTGGTGACCTTTGGTCTTCACTCTGCTACCAATTATCCAAACTTTGCTCTTGATAGATGAATCTTTCTCCCTTGCTAGAGGATGGAGTTCCTTGTTAGAAAATTGAAGGTGCTAGGAGTTGATACTTCTTTGTGTTTGGAGATTACCCTTAGAAGCTGAAGCTTGTAGATGAAAGAGAACAAGTTGATACTTGTAAGGAGGAGAGAACTGAAGCTTGAAGACCAAGTTGACACTTGTGAAGAAGATCAAATTGAAGTTGAGTGAAGAGCTGAGGCTTGAAGAAGAAAGAATAAGTTGACACTTATGTTGATACATTGAGAGCCTGCAGGGGCCAAGTTGATACTTGATATTAGGAGTGAAGCCTGAAGGTAGAATTGACTGAGGAGCTGAAGCTTGAGGAAGTTGAAGAAGAGAATAAGTTGATACTTATGTTGGATGTGTTAGAAGCCTGAAGAAGTAAGTTGACACTTGCTATTGAAGATGATTGCCTTGAAGGGTGGTTGAAGTCTGAAAACTGGGACTGCTGTCAGAAGGTTGCTTTGCTGTGAGGCTGTGGAAGCTGTTGATCTGCTTCCTTTCCTGTCTGTTTGCTTTCTGTGCAACTGTATTGATGTGACTTGTGTGATTTGCTTGATGCATTAGAATAAGTTCATGTTTAAATTGTGTTAAGCTAGGAGCATGACTGCACTAGAAGTTGAGTTGCTCCCTCTGCTTGTATTTTTACTGTATGGCTTTGCTTGCGGGTATTCGGTAGAGCCTAGCTCCCTTGCCTATATGGTTTGAGTTTGCTTGATGGCATTTTATTTCATTTTCTCTGTATAATTATAGTCACTTATTTTGCTTGATAGCATTTTATTTCCTGTATGATTGCAGTTATTCATATCTGGCTTGAGGTTGAGATGAGCTTGTGGAGGCTGATGCCCCACACACATTTCCTCCCTCACTTGCATTGCATGCATTTTACAGTCGTTTACTGTATATCTGTTTACTGTATATCCGTTTACTGTTTACTGTTTAAGCTGATGCTTTATCTGTTGTTGTTTATCATTGATATGATCCCCTATGAGTCTTACTTCCTTTGACGAGGAAGTGATGATTAGAACTTTAGGTTGAAACCTATGCATGATAACTTCTAGGAGTTCCCTGTTTCAAACCTCAACCATAGGATGAATCCTTGGCATGACAACATTAGGACTTGATAGTCCCCCTCTTAGTTGAACCTATTCGTTCTCTTCTCATCTCAAAACAAATCAAAATACAGTAATAAAGGTTAACTAATGTCGTACGTTACGAGCCTTAAGCTACTTGAGAAAGGGTTGTTGATGGGTCACTCTTCAACAGTCTGGATGTTTAGTATGGTACCCTTAAGGTGACATGCGACACATTCACTCTCAAGTCATAGTCTCTAGTGCGATATTAGTTGCAAACATCCGTAAAAAATAGTTCTTTCGTAAAAGACAAAAAACAAACTTCAAACCTTTTTTGCCCCGTGGGCCCATAATTCAAAGGAAGCTTTTCTGAAGAAAAGAGTGTCGTTAACTCCCAGTTCTACCACAAACGGTAACGCCTAAGTCTTCAAGGGTCGAGCTGCGTACACCAAACTGCTGGAATTGTTTGTTAACCCTACTCGAAAAAACAGATGAATCTGAATCCCCGTAATCTGTATTATCCCGAACTACGTAAGCTCTGATCTCTCAAGCTTGTTGAGAATACGTAGGCACAATACTAACGTATTGGCGAGCCACCTTCCCCCATCACCCGTAGTTAGCCGAACTACGTTGACTCTGATTTCTCATTCTCTGATGAGAATACGTAGGCATAAAGTGCGACGCTTTGCCGAGTCATTTTCTTTTCTTTTTAAGCCAACCTTGATAGGTAGATAGATAAAACCAACCCGTCAGATAAACACAACAAGCGTGGATCCCATCGAGTACGATGGACGTGAGGGGTGCTAATACCTTCCCCTTGCGTAACCGACTGCCGAACCCAGACAACGGTTGCTATGACCTTGTCTTATACCTTTCTTCAGGTTTTTCCGATCGTTTCCTTTCCCGTTCTGAGGGATAAATAACGAAAGGTGGCGACTCTTCTGTTTTGCCGGCGCCGATTTTCGCAGTAGCGACACCCAATATCACAGGCTCCAAGGTCGAAAATAGTGAATGTTTTCACGATTTACTCGTTCAACAGTAATGTTTTCGAGAGGGCCTCAACTGAGCGGTGATTCTCAAGTTAGCTTGGTCGGGATTCAACTCCCTATAAGCCTCATCGAATATATCACCTTCTTATAAAAGTTGCGCTCAAGTCCGAGTGTAGGACTTATCTCACAACAATGACATAACCCTAAGCAAGGTACAACAATATATAAGCAAATAACAAGCATAAAAAAAGAGATAGGGATAACCCTCAAAATATACGATTTCCCCAATGAAGTCTCCATTTTCTGTTGCGGTGAGAACATAATATCAAATTATTGATTAATTTGAATCGCAATCTTGATTCACAGCCGTTCTTATTTTTTATTTATCCGAAGGAAAGGTTAAAGAAAGGAAAAACCTATTTTGCATCGTAAACACGATGCGGGGAGATATCTAGGGTTTGGGGGTTGGTTAAGCTTAGGGAAGGTATTAACATCATAAACTTTTGTACTACTCTATCACAACCTCTTGCTTTAATGTGTTATTGCTACAGTTATCTGCTTAAGGGTTATGCTAAGGGATTAAAGGGTAAAGAGAAGGACCTAAGGGGGTTAGTCCTAAGTATACTTGCCAAGACTCGCATCTTGTGCCTATGTATCCTGGGTAAGGGATGGAATCAGAGTAATCATAGTTCCCCTCACAGAGGGAGGAAAAGGAACTTCTTGATTGTGGTCAAGGTTCCAGGGGGATGCAAACGTTCATATGGAAGCGCTACGTGGAGTGCGGCGACTTCGACTTCTATGTTGAAAAGTTGAATTTAAAAGGTTGAGGTAAGTATTTCACGGCAGGAACTTATATGGAGTGCGGCGACTCCTGATCCTAAGGCTATGATAAAAGGGGTGGATGTCCATGGCGGGACGCTTAAGCATGAGTACGGCGACTCAAAGTCTTAAGGTTTGGAAACGGTGAAGGTGTGTGTCCACGGCAGGACGCCTAAGCACGAGTACGGCGACTCGGATCCTTAGGCTAGGATGGACGAGGGTAAAAAAAATATTGAGACGACGGTCAAACAGGTAGACCTTTCCTTCAGAGGAGAAATAAGCGGTAATGTAAAGCAGTGATAAGTAAATGATATAGCATGAAGATAATGAAATAGGGGATATATACCAAGCATGGTTAAAGTGTTAAATTCAAATGGAATAAACGGGAATGGTTAGATGTAGATTATATAGAAATGATTAATTAAATTTGTAAATAATGGTGAAAGAGTTCTAAACTTAAATAGACAATATTTTTGAGAAAATTATATTAGGGGAAATTAAAAAAAGATTACGTGAAAATGGTTTCTTAAAGTAACTAAATTCTAGAAGGAGAAATTAGTATTCTAAATTAATTAAAATTAGTTAAATTATTTTAAGCTCTTAATTTAAATTAATTACATTAAAAAGAAACTTAAATTAAATTAAATTCTAAAAAAAATGTTTTTGTTAATTTTTTTAATAATAGTTTTTTTTTTTTGATTTTTATCTAATTAAAATCTAAATTAATTAAAAACTTTATTCTAACTTTTATTTATTTTCTTTATTTAATAAATTGGAAAATGAAATGAAACGCTAATTCTAAAAAATTATTATTTTCTATTTTTATATATTATTAAAAGGGCTATATTAAATTTAACTCTAAAATTATATATTTTTTTATTTTTCTATCATTTTTGTTTTTATATTTTTTATTTCTGATTTTCATTTATTTAAATATGGTTAGTTTATATGTTAGTTTTTTTAAATTATTTATTAGTTTATTACATGGGCCAAGCCCAATTACATAAAATAAAAAAACAAAAAAAAACATGAAAACAATAAAAAAAAAAGGGGTGGGCCGGTGGTGGTGAGCCCACCGGACCTACCGGACCCGAATGAAACAACAACAAAGAGAGAGGGTTTCAAAATCTAAAACCCTAGATCAAATCCCCAAACGGCGCCCCTCGTTATCTTCTTTCTCTCTCAGTCTTCCTCTCTTTCACTTCATCGTTCTTTCTTCTCACTGCTCTCTACCTTCCGTCCATTTCCTTCTCTCTCTCTCTCGCCCCTCTTCTACTTCTTCTTCACTGATTCTCTCACTCCTTCTTCTTCTTGTTTATTTGAAAAAAAACAAGCAAACAAAACGAAAAAAGGTTAACGTGGTGGCTTACGGTTAGATGGCGGGCGGTGATGAACTTTAGGGAATTCCGGGCAATGATGAGTTTGATACTCTGAGCCCTTGCCGTTTTTTGCGATGAACGACTTGCAATTTTGGACTTTCGCTTAAGGGTCTTTACGGCTTTTTGCAGATCCGTGTTCTTGATTTTCTGGGTTTGTTTTCTTATGAATTTTTTGGCTTTGGGGGCGATGATGAATGATTCTGAGCCCTTGTGACATTTTGGTTACTGGATTTCGTGTGTTTCGATTTGAGGTTTTCATGGCTTGTGGTGACGACGATGATGGATACGAAGGAGCTCCTTCATTTCTGAGTCCGTGGGTTTCACGGTTTTGGGCCGTTTTGTGTTGTTGGTGTTTTGGACGGATTTTTAGTGAAGTTTTTGCGATTTGGGCGATAATTGTTGATGACTGAGCCTCTTGAGTTTGGTTAACGATTTGGGTTCTTGCGAATGATTTTTTATATCGTGATTTTTGTTCTGGATCCCCCCCTATGATTTTCTTTTTCACCTCTTCTTATAGTATTTTTTTTGACACGATTTCAAAATACTTAAAGTTGTTTCCTTTTTTAAGAGAAACATGTTTTAACATGCTGATAAAGATTTCCTATTTTGTTCTTGCCATTGATGATGATGTTCTGATTTATTTTTTGGATTTGATTTGTTTCTTTCCAAATTCGAATCTGTCATGATTTGATTTTTTTTATATGATTTAATGGGCTTTTGATGTTGGCTGGATTCTGATTTCCGAATTTGCTTGTTATGATGATGGATATGATCTTCCGGATTTGTTGTGGTGATGGATGTTCCATATTTGGAATTCTTAGACATTATTTTATTTTTTCGGATTTATTGGATTTGCTCATTGATGTTGTCGGTTGGATTTTCTTAAGGCCTGTTTGGATAAAATTTATTTTTCCAAAAACTCTTTTTCGGACAGAACAGAAATTGCCGGTTTTGGGCCTGAGACCGTTGGAAGTAAAATTGGGGGGTTCGGTAGCAGATCTGCTACCCCTCCCGGACCCGATGATGAAAATGCTTTGAGGGTCCGAAATAAAGTGAAAAATACCTTTTTGAAATATCAAACTTCTAACCATTTTCTCATTATTCTTGCAGGTTTTGGACGGTTTGGAAGCTCGGAGCATTCAGAAGCTTAAGGACGTAGAAATTAGGATTTAGAACTATAGGATTTTTGACTTGTAATTCCTAAAAAATTGTAACTTCTGATTCTTATAATGGAATGTGGATTTGAAAACAATGTATATGAATTCAAACTTGAATAAAATGTGAACTCGAATTTTCTGAACAATTTCAAACCACAGTTCATTCTGAATAACTTTAAATTTCGCACTTTGAATCATGAGGCATCTGAAAAATCGCAAACTCTTGAAAACAACAAAACCGAAACGTGACTTCAATGCAACCTGTGAGTTGTGGCTCAAACATGCCTTTGGAAATTAACTCATAACCGGTAATAGAAAGCAGTGACCACGACCTTAAACTCATTTAGATAACTTCTTTGCAAATTGTTCTCGACCAGACTCAAATCCATATCTGTCCAACTTTAACAATCTCAAATCTTACAGTTCATAAATAGATTAATAATCCAACCTTTCATCTGACGGCTAGTAATTTGCTTCTCCAATCTGGATGAATTGTACTGAAGAACATCTAACGTCCCCGCTGCCATAGAATTCCAACCAATTCTCAAACCAATGTCGTGTCATTCGGGAGATAGGAAACCCTAATTTCTTGGGGATCCTTTGATAATGATCTGGCTCTATAATCGTCAAAAGACTGTGAACTGGTGGCACGTCCGCACTCACACAAATTAAAAGGCACACGGTATTATTTTCCAGTTATCTGACACGCCTGCAAAAACGAACAAACTAGGCAAACCGGTTAGCAGTTTGTTAAAATAAAATACAGAACAAAATGAAATGCAAAATGATCAGTGGTCTAAGGGTAAAATTTGGGGTATTATTTTCCCAGTGAAGTCGCCATTTTCTGTTGCGGTGAGAATAGGATATCAAATTATTGATTAATTTGAATCACATCTTTAGTTCACAACCGGTCTTTTATTTGTCCAAAGGAAAGGTTAAAGAAAGGAAAAATCTATTTTGCATCATAAACACAATGCGGGGAGAGATCTAGGATTCGGGGGTTGGTTAAGCTTAGGGAAGGTATTAGCATCCTAAACTTCTGTAGCACTCTACAAGAACCTATTGTTTTAAATGTGCTATTGCTAATGTTATCTGCTTAAGGACATATGCTAAGGGTTAAAGGTGAAGAGAGAGACCTAAGGGTAAATCCTAAGTTTCCTCACAAAGATTCGCATCTTGTGCCTACGTATCCGAGGTAGGGGATGGAATTAGAGTAATCGTAGTTCCCCTCATAGAGGGAGGAAGAGGAACTTCTTGACTGTGGTCAAGGTTCCAGGGGAAGTAAACGTTCATATGGAAGAGCTTACGTGGAATGCAGCGAATCCGATTTCTACATTGTAGAGTTGAGTTGAAAAGGGCGTAAGTAAGTATTCCACGGCGGGAACTTACATGGAGTGCGACGACTCCTGATCGTAAGGCTAGGATAAAGGGGTGGATGTCCACGGCGGGATGCCTAAGCATGAGTACGGTGACTCAAAGTCTTAAGGTTTAGGAAAAAGTATGGCTGTATCGGCGGCGGGATGCCTAAGCACGAGTACGACGACTCGGGTCCTAAGGCTAGGATGGGAGAGGGTGAAGGCATTGACACGACGGTCAAACAGGGTGTTGCACCCCAAAATTTGCCTAACCTTTTCTTAACTGGGTTTATGTTTCATTTCATTTCTTTCTAGCATTTGCATTGCATAGCATTTTTCATTGAACAGGGGATCAAGATTTGGTGCATATAGAGAGGAGTCTACTCAGAGGTTTAAGCCTAAGCAAGGGGTGTTGCTCAAGATTGAATGGTCATCAAGTCATCAGGAAGTGGACAATGGTTTTATGAAAGAAAGGATAGGTGTATGTGGGTTAGCTCCTAACTTAGAGGCCAATTCAATATCATCAGAGGTTTGTGAATTCATGGTTATGGATATAAGATATTTAGAGAGCTCATTGAGTGCCTTGAGGGTCATTGTGGAGCTCATACAAGTGTTTGTGCTAAGTGTGAAAGGTTACAGTTGAAGGTGTTGCATCTATGGTTTTCATCTGGCTAGTCCTCAATCAACTGTGAAACTGAAGGAGATTAAAACTCAATTAAAAGTCTCTATGGTCATGGGATGTTATGTTAAGATATTTGGGATATCATTTCAAGTTCAATTCATCAAGGATCAAGTGTGTGAGAAGTTACTAAATTAGGGTTCTCAAGGTAAAATCCCCTATTTAGTGCCTAACTTCAAGACCACCTATCTCAACATACAAGTTTCATATCAACTTTTGACCAACATAGAACTTGTAGAGCATGTTCTTAGCTTTCTTTTGAGTACTAGAAGTCCTTGATTGGATTTATAGAACTCAAGTTGTGATCCAGACAAGTTACATGTCATCAGATGAATGTAATTTTGGTCAACAAAAGTCAACCAACTTCCAAGCCATTTTTTACCTAGAAGGATGTTTCTCCTAAACTTTTTGCCAACATGAAAGTTGTAGTTATTGGTCTTAGCTTTCTAAAAAGTACTAGAAGTATTTCATCTGATTTGTAAAACTCAAGTTATGAGGTTTGCAAGTCAGGGGTATTTTGGGAAAGTGAGATTATAGGTCATAAAATTATAGGTCCATTTCACCAACTTGCACACTTCAAATGAAGATTTTTCCAACATCAAACTTGCTCCAAATGGTGTTATTTGCTTAGTCAAACATTGAGAAGTCATGGAATTAGCTTGGTTTGAGAAATGGATATGTGAATTTTCATGGAAGAAGGTTTAAAAGGGCAAAATAGGAATCAATTCATTATTGATCAATTTGGTACAAATAAGTGCATATTTTGAGTGCAAACTACATTTTGAACACATTTGAAATTTTAGATTTTGAGTTTGAGGTGTTTTAGTGATCCATTTTCAAGGTTACTTCATTATGAAGTTACACAACAAACATGAGCCATTGAGATCAATTAAGGCTTTAATCCTAGCCATTCACACTCCATGAGGTACCAGCAAGCATTTTGATCAAATTTGGAGCCAAATTGATGGAATTTTCGTGTACATGAAAAAGTTCAAAAATCAATTCCTTGGATTTTCAATTGGGCTGTTAGAGGCTGAGATTGGGCTCAATTCCTATCAAGATCCATCACAACTAAGGTTTTGGCCATGAACAAATGATCGGAAGTGAGAATTGGATGCCATTTGCTCAAGAACAGTTTTGAAAAAGGGTTGAAAATTCAAATTTCGAATTTGGAGAAAGAAGCCATTTCAAGACAAATTGTGAATTACAAAAGCTCTATTGAAGATCATTGAACGATTTTGGACAATTTTCTTCAAGCTTAAGCTCCATTTGAAGGCTCAGTGGAAGTTCTCCACTAGGTAATTGCAAATCAACTTTACACTCTGGTTATGCATTGATTCACTGCCGTTTTGGCATATTTGAGACGTAGAAACAATGTAGATCATTAATATGTAAAACGAACTGGCATTGGTGTTGATTGTTGGATGATGCTCAAAAATGTTTGGATCTGTTTTGGCTTGTTTATGCGTGTTCTTGCTTGTTTGATGCTTGATCTGTAACCTACATAACTTCTATATGAGTTCTAAACTAAATTGGAGATGTTTTGGTGAGCTTTTGATTTTGGTGCTCAAGTTTGTTTGATTCGGTTTGCTCTCATGTTGCATGATAAGTGATTTTTGAGACTGGATTTGAGATCCTCTTGATCTCTAGATGAATTTTGGTATATAATTCATGCAATTTGTTGAGGTTTGGTGATACGTGTTGTGTTGTTGCTACGCGCGGTGGAGGATGGCCGAAGAAGACGATGAACAATTGTCTCCGGCCAGTGGTCTGGTTTTAGGGTTTTAGAGGTAGGGGATGATGAGGTGTCATGACCACACATGTTTGATCTGATTACTTTTGGTTCCAACCATGGAGATTAAGAAACACGGTGGGTGTTAGTTGACTGAAACCATGGAATCTCATTTAAATTCTCATTAATGTGTTGGCAGATTTACAGCCACTTGATTGCTTACCTTTTAATCACACGTTTCTGATTGAGTGTCCATGATATACCACGGTTGACTCACTACACTAGATTGCCAGGTTTATTTGTTTTGTTTTGGATTTGCTGATGGGCCTTGCAAGCGCCTGCTATGCGCACCCCCAGTTTGGGCCCACTTCATTTCTGAATGTGATTTTATTGTTATTTACCACAATGTTTTGTCAATTTCTTTTATTTTCTTTTTGTTTTTTATTTTATTTTCTGTTTAGAATTTAAATCATTAAAAATAACTCCAATACTTTAAAAATTCACCAAAAACATTTTTATCAACTTTGAGATGTCTACTTTTTTTTGGATATTTTTATTTTATTTTTCAGTATTATTTTTAATTAAAAAATGAATTAAATATTGGAGTGGTTTTAGATGGTTTAAATTGTAACCTTGTTTATTTTTGCATTTATTTCTCTCATTCCTTTTTGATCCAATGATTGAAAATTGATCCTTATCTCAATGATGAGTTGATCAATTTTGGAGGACCATTTTTCCCTTGGTTGTTGACTTTTAGGTTGACTTTTGTGGCTTTTCTTTGTGCCTTTGTTTCTCCCATTTCAAAGTGGTACATCTAAATGAATTATTTCTTTTGATGGTGCTTTTAGTGGATATTTGTCTTGATTTCTTGGCCTCTGGTTGCCAACTTGTTTAGCTTCTTTGAGCATTTTATTTGGTAATTTTTGAGCCTTTTTCCTATTTTTGAAGTGACTTGCAAGTTAGGTCATTCCATAGGATAACTCACACAAGTGCATGACCTAGTTTAGATTGGAAATAACCTTTGTGGATCCAATAAGCTCTCAACTCTTCTTGTTTCACATTTTAGACATGTTGAGCTTGTTATATGTTCATCTTTAGGTCAAAATTATGTTCATTGCTTGTTGTTTGATGCTTTTCTTTTTGTGCTTTCAACTTGAATTCCTATGTGATACATGCTTGCTTCCTTTGTGCTTTTACTTGTATTTCTTGTTATTTTGTTTTGGTATTGATTGTGAGCTCTCTTCTCTTCATCTCCCTTCTGTCCATTGACCTTGGAGTGTCATTTAAGGTGGCTTGGTCCCTCCTTTGGAGGTATTTGAAGCATACCTAGAATGATGACTCCTTGAGGACATTTTTGGTATTTCTTTGTGTTTGATATGTGATGCTTATGGTTGAGTACCTATTATGGGGTCCTTGCTGCCCTCATTTGGTCTCCCATCCTCACTTGGCTTTGAGGTTTGTTTTACCTTTCATTTGGTTTGACTTTATTAGTGTGGTTGATGTTGTTTGACTTAGGTCATTTCATCCCATTCTTTTTGGTACATCTTTGTGTGGTTTGCTCTTGTTTGATTAGTTTCTTCTTGTTCTCTTCTCCTTCTTCTCTTTTCTTTCATTTCCATATGCATGCTTGATTGAGATGAGCTTGTGGAGGCTACTGCCCCACACTATTTTCCTCCCACTATCATTCTATTTGTGCATTCTATGTGTGCATCCTTTCATTTGCATGTGCATTCTTCTTCTTCTTGTTCTTTTGCTTTCCTTTGCCATGCTCCCCATAAGTTCTCTAACCTCTTGAGTTTATGATAGACATTAGGTGCCTAAACATGCATGATAAAATTAGGTAGTTCCCTTTTGAATTTCAACTCTAAGTCCACTTTGCATGACAACTTTTAGGATTGATTAGTCTCCCATTAGTGTTCCTTCTTCTCTTTTCATCTTCAAACATCAATAAAACACTTAATAAGGAATGACAAGTGTAGCACGCTACGAGCCTTAAGCTACTTGAGAAATGGTAATTGAGGGGCCTCCTCTCAAGGACCTAGAGTGTTTAGTGTACACCCCTTGGGTGATATACGACGCATTCGCTCTTAGGTCATAGTCTCTAGTGCGACATGGGTTACGAATCAAATTCAAAACACTTCTTCTCTAAAAAACACAAAAAACACATTAAACCATTTAACCTTTGGGGTTCTTAATCAGGAAAATCTTTTCAGATAAAAGAGTGTCGTTAACTCCTAGTTCTACCGCAAACGGTAACGCCTAAGTCTCCAATGGTCGAGCTGCATACACCAACTGCTAGAACTATTTGTTAACCCTACTCGGGCCTAAAAAACTGTTGAACCAACCTGTGGCCCTTTTAACCCGAACTATGTTCGCTATGATCTTTCATACCAAATGAAAGTACGTAGGCATAAGACGCGACGTCTTAGTGAGCAACCATCCCCATTCTTTAGCCGTAGTTAGGAGAACTACGTTGACTCTGACTTTCCCATTGCATGAGGGAGTACGTAGGCACAGAGCGGCGATGCTCTGCCGAGTCATTTCTCTTATCTTTTTATTTTGTCCCTAATCCTTTAGCTAGATAGTATCAACACACCCTTTTAGATAGACAACAATGCATGGATCCCGTCGAGTAGGACGGAAGTGAGGGGTGCTAATACCTTCCCCTTGCGTAACCGACTCCCGAATCCAAACATGGTTGCGATGAAATTGTCTTTCCCTTTTTCTTTAGGTTTTTGCGATCGTTTCCTTTCCCTCTCTCTGGGATAAATAAAAAAAGTGGTGACTCTTCTGTTTTTTCACCGGTGGTTTTTCGCAGTTGCGATAGCTGGGTAGTCTTGCTGAGTGTTTTTTACTCTTCTTCTCTCTGCTCTCTGAGTTGCATGTGTTCCTCTCCTTCTTGTTTGCCTCTCACGGATGTTATCTTCTTCTTCTTTTGCATGGCCGCCGATTTTTTCTTCTTCATCTCTTTTTCCTGAAACATGAAAAGCAATACGAAAATTAATATAATGTTTTTGATCCTTACAGAGTGATGATGGCCAATGATGATTGTTTATGAGGCCTATGGGTTTTCTGGAGTTTGTTCGGATTTACGGATGGTTTCTTTTTGTTATGATTTTCGTCCCGGTCGCCTCTATGATTTTCGGTGATGGTGCTGATGTTGGGTTTTCATCCCCTTTTCTTCAATATGATTTTTCGGCGATTTGAATTTAGGGGTTGTGATGATTAATTTCTGAGCCTCCTTTGAGCTTTTCGAATATGGTTTTTGTGTTTTTGTGATTTTTGATGATGGTTCTGTGCTCTGGGTTTGGATTTGTGGTTAGTTGCTTGAGGATTTTTGGATTCACGATTTAGTTGACGAATTCGTGGTTTTACAGCCAATGATGAAAGTCTTCTGAGGCCTTGTGGGTTTTTTTTCCGGACGAATTTGTGATGTTGAGGATTTTCACGATGATAGTGGTACTGTTTTTTTCCGTCCTTTTGAAGTTCTTTTCTCCTCTTCTTATAACTTTGATTTTGAAATTGCTTTGAAGAAGTTTTTTAAAATCTTTCCTTTTTAACTTGGACATGTTTTGTCTTCTTTCATTTTTGGATTTTAGGATATGAATGATGGTGATACAGTCAGATCCTTCCATTTTCAGAACTAATAGCGATGCTGAGAATATTCCAATTTTTGGATTTTTGTTGCCTCTGATATGTTTCCATTTTTTGGATTCATTCATTGATGGTGGTTGTTGGATTTGTTCTTGACATTTATCTTTCCATTCTCGGAGCTGCTTTAATGGTGGCTGTTAATATTATCCATTTCAGATTTCTTGGCCTCTTGATGGTGAAGATATTCGTCCGTTTCCATTTACAGAATTATTTGATGGCTGATAAGTTTTTATCAGATCTATTTGTGGGATGTTGGATTTAATCCGTTTTTGTTTACGGATTGCATGTTGTCTGTTGGATTTATGGATTCTTTTATGATGCTGATATTTTCTGTTTGATTTTCGTTTCGGAATTGGCCTCTTCTTTTCTTCTTTTGTGAAAATTACTTTTCCATTTTTAAAGAACAGATGTTGTCTTGTTGTTTATGCTGATTGCTGTCGGAAAAATGGAAGCTGGCGACGAACTTTCGTTGCCCTTCCAAAATGCCTTGTGATGAAATTACTCTTAGGGTTGTTCTACCGATTCAAAATCATTTTTTTATTTTTGCTTATGATTCTAACCTTCTTCTGACCTTTCTTGTTGTTGTTTTGCAGGTTTGACAATGGATGCTTCAAGACAAACACATAAGCTTTGAAGACTTCAGTCTTAGGATTTAGGATTGGATTTTTTTGGTAATATGAATCTCGAAATATGTTGTAGCTTGAGTATTCCAAATTGTAAACAAATTTTTGATACTTTGAATAAAAATGTCATCGAAACCATATGCTAAACTCTAATGTATTCTCAATGAAACGCATTTAACATAGAATTTGAATAGTGTACTTTCCAAAATCCGAACAATAGCTTAAACGTTCGAGTCACATGGTGAGTTAAGTGAAATTAAGATCTTATCCATAAACCAAAGCACTTTACATCTTAGACGCATTGAAACCCGACTTAGTGAAACAAACGTTAATTTGAGTCTGATTTTATCCAACGTATCATTCCAACATCGAAATAAATTCCAATTTTTCTCTTAAGATTCAAAAGAACAAAATGTCGCTCGTCCTCTTCATATTGCACCATTCAAATCTTACACTATGACGAACTCATTATACGCACCATGGAGACATAAATTTCAATATCACTTGCCACGAAACCAGAAGCTAGTCTTTAAATCACATACCAAACCCAAGGAGGACTTAATTCTCTCCAAGAATATTCATTGGAACTTCTGAGGAAAAATGAGGACAAGTCGACCTGACATTAACTGAGGAGTCTGCAAGAGATAATAGGGCGCCTGTAAGGCTTTCGTGACCTCCTGAACTTCCCGCAATAACCTAACTTCACAACACAAAACAGACAAACTGGTTAAACAGTTAGTTAAAACGAAAGATGATAGAAAATGAAATGCAAATGATCACTAAATCTAAGGGTAATATTTGGGGTGCGACAAGTACGAAGCGTGCATTGTGGGCTTAGAAAAGGCCATTGATCTAGGGATCGAGAATCTTGATGTATATGGCGATTCAGCGCTGGTTGTTAATCAAATCAAAGGAGACTGGGAAACTCGTCAGGCCAATCTGGTGCCCTACAAGAATTATGCAACAAGACTGCTCTCATTCCTTGATAGAGATGAGTTCCATCATGTGCTTAGGGCTGAGAATCAGATGGCGGACGCCTTGGCCACGTTATCGCCGATGTACAAAGTGAATTTCTGGAATGAAGCTCCAGCTATCATCATCATGCATCTTGACAGACCCGCCTTTGTATTTGCAATTGAAAAGGTATCAGATGGAAAGCCTTGGTATTTTGATATCAAGCACTTTCTCAGGACTCAAGAGTACCCACCTGGGGCATCTAACAAAGATAGGAAGACTCTGAGGAGGTTAGCCGGTAACTTCTATCTGAACAAGGATGATGTGCTATACAGGAGAAACTTCAACATAGTCTTGTTGTGTTGTGTTGATGACATGTGAAAATTCTGGCCAGCACACGATGGATGTTATTCCCCAGGTTACAACATCCACTGTGACATTCACTACAGACCAACAATTATGCAGTAATTATAAAGCAGCAAGTAACACAGTTGGTTGTTGACCCAGTTCAGTGAAACACACTTACATTTGGGGGCTACCAAGCCAGGGAGAAATTTCACTATCAGTAGAATTAATTCAGAGTCAAACCTCTAGTTTTCACTCCTCACTTAAAACCTACCCAATGACAATTTAACCTAGAGACACTCTAGACTTGAGTATACCCACTCACACCCTACAATCACCTCAGTGATATCCAATTACACTTACAAATTCAACAGTAGTATGAAGAACCACTTCACTTACACACACCTTGATCTTGCTTCAAAGCTTTGATCAAGGAACACTCACTCTTGCTTAACAGCTTCGAGTGACACACAACCTAGAAACTACCTAACCAATGCAATCAACAGTTGCATGGATTACACGTGTTCTTAAGACACAATCGTGAAGAACAACCTCTTCACTTCTAAACCACTATGGTGATTTCTCTGTTTCTCTCTCTTCAACAGCTGCCTTCTAGGATTGCTTCTCCTGTTATTTATAGCAGCAGATCAGTCCTTGGGCCTGGGCACACAATCTAGGTTTTTCATCAAAAAACCTCACCTTTAATTGTTTGCCCACTTGCCAATTTATTCAGGGACATTTTAGTTCGCTTAGGGCTTCTAAAATTTTTCCTGAATTCCAGCTTGAGCTCCTCCAAGGTTTCCTGATTTTTAGCCTGAGAATCCTCATTCTGAATACCAGAAAAACTACCATGCCCGCTGGATGTCATGCGACGCATGTTATGACATTCTGTATGACATTCAGCTTAACTAAGTTAACTTGTAGTTAACTTACCCTGCACCCACATCATTAAGTATGTCCTAACAATTAGTATGACATACATGCACATTATAAAGTTTTGCCACAAAATGCAGCCAATCAAGAGCACTTACAAACTCCCCCTTTGGCAAATTTTTGGCTAAAACAACCTGTTAGCATATCAGAGTTTACACACAGCAGAAGACTTATGATATGTCCTGTCATGCAGGAAAGTCACTAGCTGCTCAAGCTATCAGGGTCCTCACAGTTGGCTCTCAGCCCTGTTAAGCCCACCCTGTTAACCATTTGTCAGTTCTCACTGCAGATGTCACTCCCCCTCAACTGATGCATCTCATCAGCTGATCATTGTGCCTGCATACCTTTTAGTTTATAGACATCCAATCTGATTTGGATGTTATGATACTCAGAGTAACCTTCTGAAGTCACACAATTGTGCTACTCCCTCTGAAGGGATGCACTATGCTCTCATTCTGCTCCTAAGGTTAGCACTTGGTCACTAGCACATAGTTCCTAGTTCTAGCATACATGGCATACATATCACATCAATAACAGCCTAAATAGCTGTTATAGCTGTTAACACACACACACATCTCATTATCTGCACCTGTAGTTGCCCCTGTAAATTCACTATGAGAGCACAGCTCATGGCTGTCTTGTTCTTCCACCTGCTGTTACTACCACTACCACATAACCTGTGGTACACATTGGTTATCAACCAATTCTTCCATTTGCATGTACCTGCTCACTCTCTCCCCCTTTTTAGCCACAAATTAAGGTCCAACTAACACATAGCATAGATCATAAAATATACCAATACATATGTTTGGGGTTACATTACAAAACTGCTCATAGAGAGCACTACACAACCAGTGCAATTCTTGCTGGCAAATAGGTCTTCCCAAAATAACTCAAAACAAACATCAACATAATAGTTCACACAACCAGCTCAATCCGCATGAGCTACACAACACTTTATCATCACAAGTCATTCTTCTTCTTCAGATGCAGAACTGGACCTACCTTTGTCAGATTCTCCATCACTAGTCTCCTCAGCCTTAGAGGATCCATCTTCATTACTGTTCTCCCTCTCTTCCTCTGAATCAGCTTCCTGATGATCATTCTCTTCTGCACCATCGTGTTGCTTGTCCTCATCAGTGAACTCAGCCTTGTAATTTTGCTCAAGGGTCCTGATTAGTGCTTCAAGAGTTCTTTTCCTCGTATCCATCTCTTGACATGTTTCCTTTAGCTTGACAATCACTTCTGCTTTTGTTGATGTAGACTATGATGTCTCAGCTGATGTTGCAACAAGGTCAGGAACATGAGTTCCAAGAAACAGCTTGGGATGAAATGATAAGGGGCTTTCTCGTTTGCTCGCAACATCAGTCTTTTTGAGAATGATGGGATACTGTTTCAAAATGATGCCACATATGAGGGAAGGGAATGTAATGGGGCCCTTGATGCTATAGCTGCCTGCATGCTTCATAGTTTGATCAAACACATATGTTCCAAAATCAAATTTGGCCTTGGTCCCAATCACATAGATCATTTTACCAAGTCCAGTTGCCACACTAGATTTATGGTTTGTGGGCACCCAATTTGCTGCTCCAATCTTATGCAACATAGCATATTTTATACTCAATTTGCTGGGAACTAGCTTTCTTTTGGATGGCCATCTTTGTACCTGGTTGCTTGTTATCACTTGGCATATTTTGTTTTCTGAAACATTTACATCAGGACGAGCTCTATCTGATCTTCCCAGATATTTATTGATTGTGGATGGAGTAAAAGTAGCGCACTCCCCTCTTACATGCACCTTGCCAAACTCTTTCAATTTCCTGTCAGCATATTCCTCTGAGAGATTAACTATGAATTCTTTGACAAGTAGCTCATAGCATGAAGAGAATTCATTGACTGTTTTCATTAGTCCAGCATCATTAATGAGTCTCATGATTTCTTTACTCTCAAGCACATTCTGTCTTAGTTCCCTTTCCACTGCCATCCTTTTCTGAACAACATACTTCCACCTATTAATACATGAGGGGTAATGAAATGAAATATTGTTTATTGGAACTTTAGGGACCTTTTCAGCCAGCTTGCTCTTGGAGGGTTTCTTCTTGTTTTGAATGTCAGTGACATCTTCAGCAACATCAAACTCAGGCTCTGATTCAGTACCAGAGTCAGCCTTTCTTTTCTTGGTGACCACCTTGCTCCAGGCTTTGGGAGGTCCAACTGGTCTTCTCTTAGTCCTAGCCTTCCTTAAGGGAGTGTCATGTTCAGCTGTCTTCTTCTTTGTGAGGTTGTCTTGCTCAACAGCCTGTTCAACTGCCTTTTTCTTGGGGAAACCTTGTTCAACCACCTTTTTATCTTTCCTTGTCATAAGCCTTTTGGCTATGCCAGGATTGATGTTTGCAATTAACTCGTTATCAGAATATTCATCAAGGTCCACCAACTCCGCATTCTTGGTGTCTTGCACTTCATCACCTCCACCATCCGAGCCTATACCCTTGTTTTTCTCTTCTGAAGTACGACCTTTCAAGGTTCCAACATTGGGCATAGCACCACTTTGATCATGCATAGTTGGACCAGACCCCTCATTGCTGGGTGGAATTGGGATGTTCAAAGCCCTAGCTACCATGCCAGCAATGATGTTGTATGTATTCTTGGCTTCATCATCATTAACATCAGAAGTTTCCGGAGTAGGATTTTTACCTAGGATGAGGTCCTTGGACCTTCTTGCATGTTGGCTCCATGGATTTTTTACCAGAACCCCTTCTGGAGTCATCATGCGCAGGGGTGCTATTTCAAGCACTGAGTTAGGGTTACTTGACTCAGTTTCTATCTCAGACTCGTTGATGGGTATGTTCTTAGAGGGAGATGATTTTGGTGAATGTTGAGACATTGTACAGGACGTTGATCGTGTGAACAGGGGTTTCCGTTTGTTGAAGGTTGTAGGGAAGATGGGTCGTTTTATAATGGACCAAGTTGAGTAGGAGGTTGATATGGAGGGGCTCACTAGGTGATATAGAAAATGAGGAGGGAACTTAATGTTTTGACCTATCAGTAAATGATTGAATTTTAAATTATAATTCCCTATTCCAATTAGTTGCTATAACTCACCATTACTTAAAGGCCTCAATTTTTGTAAATCAATTTTATGGGCCTTGACACTCCATGTACCAATTTCAGTCCTATTCATGGCATCCTCATCAGGTATTGCACCAATCCCTTGCCCTTTACACGAGTGACCCCTGAGCCTGCCTCCTTTGGACTCACTAGGACTTGTTTGAATGGTGCGATGGATGTCACATAACAAGGTCATGACATCAGGAGTGACATTGATTCTTTTCTGCAGGGTAGCTTCCATGGACTCCATCAGGTTCCAATATAGCCTATCTAGCTTTACCTGATGACCAATCTTTGGGTATCCCTTCTTGTCTAGCCTTCCCACCTGAATTTTCTTACACCCTGTCCTTCTTTCTGAAGCATACTTTGAGGATCCTTTTGCTGATGATTTGGACCTGGTTCTTCTCTCTAGCCCTAGGTGGTCCTTCTTTTCCTCATTTACCAATCCATTTATGTTACTTCTGGGCTCCCATAGGTAACAGTTATTCTTGGATCTAAACCCCCTCATTTCTTCCTTACCATCTTCATTGATCACCACACACTTGTCTTTGGAAAAATGGACTTTTAAACCTTGATCACATAGCTGACTTATGGTTATTAGGTTAACAGTTAGTCCTTTAACTAACAAGACATTCTTCAATTCTGGAGCATTAGGACTGTCAAGTTGTCCAACACCTGTGATTTCTCCTCTAGCTCCATCACCAAAGGTTACATGACTAGATGAATGAGGTTTAAGTTTGATCAACAGATCCTCAATTCCAGTCATATTCCTGGAGCAGCCACTGTCAAAGTACCAATCTTCATTGGTAGGCATCCTTGGAGAAGTGTGAACTGCTAGTGCAACAGTCTTGGCAATCCATTGATTTTGCTTGTTATGCACTTCTTTCTTAGCTTGATGCTGCCTCTTGTCAGGCTTGGCATGATGTTGCCTTTTTCCATGTGTAACATGATGCTTCCTTTTTCCATGCTTACCTTGTTTGGTCTTGCTTTGGCTAGGAAATCCATGCAGCTAGAAGCACACAACTTTTATATGCCCAGGTTTTCCACAGTGGTAGCATCTGTACCCTTGGAATCTACTCTTGACTAGATTCCAGTTTCTGTTGGTTGGATGTTGTGACAGTGGTCGTGACATCCTCGTTGGCTTCTGGACCTCAGGTTGTATTTTCTTGAGTTTGAATACAGGATTTTGTTTATCAATAAATCCTAGTCCATACCTATCTCCTGAGGTTTGTCCACTCTGCAGAATTTCTTCTAGTGTGTTAGTCCCAGAATTGAGCATCCTTATGGATTTGGTCATTTGATCCTTCTTACTTTTCAACTCCTGTACTTCACTTCTGAGTGTGTCAATAGTGGCTAGATGCTCTCTCCTTTCAGCTTCTAACTCCTTTACGTTTCCTTGGAGTGAGTTTATAGTAGCTAGATGCTCTCTCTTTTCAGCTTCTAGCTCTTTGATGAGCTTCTTCTGATGCTCCCCTTGCTGGTACAACTCTGTGCTTCTGATGGACAACTTCTTATATGATTCAGCTAGTTCATCATATGTTAGCTCCTCTTCACTTGAGTCACCGTCAAATACACACACACTGTTGATAACAGTAACATGTTTGGAAGATTCTCCTTCTGATCCACTGTCAGAATCTTCATTAGACCAAGTGACTGTTAGACCTTTTCCTTTCTTTTTGAGGTATGTGGGACATTCCTTTCTAACATGTCCATATCCCTCACACTCATGGCATTGTACTGTACTGACTTTCTCCTCAGATTTTTCTTTGTCTGCAGGCAAGCTTTTGGAATAAGGTTTAGACTTGGCATCTATCCTTTTGACCAGTTTGTTGAACTGTCTTCCAAGCATGGCTATTGCCTCTGATAGATTCTCCACTTTTACATCATCTAAATCCTCAGCAATGTTTGAGACAAGAGCTATACTTTTGCTCTTTTTCTCCACAGCCTGATCATACATCCCCATCTCAAAGGTTTGGTGGGAACCAATGAGTTCATCCACCTTCATGTGGCATATGTCTTGAGCTTCTTCAATGGTTGTTACCTTCATGGCAAACCTTTTAGGCAGTGACCTTAGAATCTTCCTAACAAGCTTTTCATCAGCCATCTTTTCTACTAAAGCTCCTGAGGTGTTATCTAGTTCAAGAACATTAATGTAAAAGTCATGAATAGTCTCATCTTCCTTCATTCTCAGACTTTCAAATTTTGTGGTCAGTGTTGCACCCCAAAATTAGCCCAACAGTTCTTTACCTAGCTTATGTTTCATTTCATTCACATTAGCATTATCATTTTCATTTCATTGACATGTATGCATAAGATCAAGAGGTATGATTACCAATCAAGGTCTACACAAGACTATGAAGCTAGCTAAGAAGGTTATTCAAGTGTTCAAGGGTTGATATCTTTGTCAGAGAAGTTAAAAGATCCTCAGAAAGAGTGGTTGAAACCAAGAAGGCGTGTCTCCTAACTTGAGAGTTGTGGAAAGCCATCAGATGATTCTGAAGGCATGAGGATGGACTTGAGGTCTTGAGAGAGCTCATGAGAAGTGTTGAGGATCACCTTGAGGCCTAGACAGGTCATTGTGCAAGATTAAGAAGCCTCAGCCATGATTGGTGCAGCTAGGGTTTGACTGGGTCAACCCTAAGTCAACTAATGATTTGAAGGAGGTTGAGACCTAATCCAAGAGCCATGATTGAAGAGTTTGAGAAGTTTCAGGCTAGAATTTCTAAGACTTGACAGTGTAAAATCCCCTAGTTTGACCCCTGACTTCAAGGCTATCTAACTCAAGATATGATCTTCATCTCATCTTGACCCCAACATGATTGTTGTAGGGCATGATCTTAGCTTTAATTTGAGTACTATAAGTCCTTGATAGGATCCATAGTACTCAAGTTATGAGCCAGACAAGTTACAAGTCATTTGAGGAATGTGAATGTGGAGCTTGAAAGTTACCCAACTTGCATGACACTTTTGCCCTAGAAGGATGATTCCTGTGAACTTTTGGTCAACATGAATGTTGTTCCTTATCCTCTTATATTTCTAAAGAGTACTAGAAATCCATGATTGGATGTGTAGAACTCAAGTTATGGCTTTGACAAGTCAAGGGTATTTTGGGTATTTGGACATTACAGGTCATTTTGAATCATAAGTCAATTTCACCATCTTGCAAGCCTCAAATGGATTTTTGTTCAACATGGAAGTTGCTCAAAATGATGTTTTTAGCTTGTCTAAGTATCAATGGTCCATTGATATGGATTATATCAAGCATTGGTGGAAGAAAGTTCATATAAAAGCCATTTTAATGAATTAAGATGAGAAAATTCAAAACAATTGAGAATAACATGTTTTCAAGTCAAATTTGTAGTCATTTTGAATTCAATTGATGTTCTAAGGAGATTGGCATTATTAAACTTTTGGTTTGAAGTCCATAACATGGCTATTTGGAAGGTTGCTTCACAAATAAGAAACACGTCTCACACACTCCATAGGTTGAAATCAAAGGAAGAAAACCACATCACTACACTCCATAAGGCTTAAGTGAATCATGTTGGCTGAGTTTGGAGTGTGAACAAAGCTTGAAAGCACATATACACATTGAAAATTTGGAAGAAAAGTGAAAATCCAAAACTCATGAATGGGCCTGGTTTGGGCCTCTAATCCATTGAAACAGATCATAAATAGGATTTAGAACAGAATTGGAAGGTTTTGCTGATCATTTTCGTGGAGAAGCCATTGGAGATAAGTGAAGAAGCAAGCTTGGAATTGAAATTTCATTTTGGAGAATCAAGAGTTTTCAACCAGAATTGAGCATCAAGAAGCATTCACCATTTATCACTGAAGGTTTCTGGACGATTCGGAAGAGAATTGAGGCTTGAATCCACTGCAATCCAAGTTCAAAGCCAGGTTTTAACTTCTTGAAATCTCTCTCTGATTATGTGTTTTCAATGAACTAGAAGCATGCGGGTAGGTTCTATTCATGATCTAGATGGATTTTGGATAATTAATTTCAACTTTAGAGACAATTTAGGGTTAATTTCATTTTCGGTTGAGATTGATATCTCACGATTCTTGCGTTTTTAGAGCGAATAGATGCTATGGTTAGATTGCTGGTGAAATTCTGGACAAGTTTGATGTAGAGATCGTGGCCATTGGTGGCCTGTAGATGAACTTAGGGTTGTGCAGGGTGACCGGAGAAGTCACCGGCGGTGGGCATGGCTACACGCGAGACTTTGTGAGTTGCAGAAGTTTAAAATAAGGAAGATGGAATCTTCGCCTTCCATTTATGTTGAAACCTTGACTAAGTCTATCCATCCTAGCGCTCTTGTTGCGCCACGTATCCCCACATCCAAATGCAGCGTTTGGTTTATTGAAACTCAGGCTTGTGAGTCTTGGCTGTGTACCCAAGGACGCGTAGGTTCGATCCTCTTGTATGCCTCTTTTTTTTCTTTTTTATTCTTGTATTGTGCTTAATGGAATGAGTCCATGCGCCTGGGCTTAGTGAATTCGTTACTATCCCCACCCCTCTCTCCAGGCCCAATGTATTTTTGCAAAGCAAATCCTTGCTCAACGCACCCCCTCCCTAGTTGTTTCCATTGACTGAATTGATATTCAGATGGACCTCACGCCCAGTTGCTATCTTCACCCCCATTATGCTGGGCCCAGGTGAAGCTAGTTGAAATTAGTTGCTGATTGCACCCTCTATTCATCTTCTCTTTAATATTGTTTTATTATTTTTGTGCATTTCATGTTAGTTTGAAAACAATTCATAAAAAATAGAAAAATAAGTCAATTAATTCCAGATTTTTCCCCCTGATTCATGATTGAATCTAGAATTTTATTGGATAAAAATATTAGGAAAATCATGCATTTTCAAATTTTTTGCTTTTTTTACATTTTATTTGATAATAAAATTGCCATGGTTGATACCTCTGTTTGATGATTTTAGTGTGAGCACTTGGTGATGATTTTTGGCTTGATTTTTTGTGTGTGATTAGCTTAGACATGTATGCTCCCATATTTTTCTCACATGTTTGTGATGAAATTAGGTGAGGTTTTTAGATTGAAACTTTAGGTGCTTCCTTTTAGGGTTTAGGTTTAGTACCTTGTAGTGTAGAATTTATTTCTAGGTCTTATTTGAGGATTTGATCTCTGAAATTAACATGGTAGAGTCATGATTTACATAGGTTCCCATAGTTATTTTTGTAGGATTTTATAATTGGTTTTAGTATTTTAGTTATAATTAACTCTAGTACTAGGTTTTAGGTGATCCTAACATGCTAACTCAACTAGAATGACTTCATTAGTTCCCTTAGACTAGGGTGTTGCTTCTCTTGCTCTTGGATGAGGATGAAGACTTGTGCGGGCTGCTGTGGAATGCATGGTGGAGCTTGGACTTGAAGATTTATCTCCTTTTGGTGGAGTTTGTTTAGGGTTAAGGATTAGGGTTTTTAGGGAGATCCTTTAGAATAGATTTTCTTCCTTCATGAAACATGGAAGGTGTTGATCACTTCCATTCCTCCCTATGATGTAAGGTACCATTGTGAAGGACCCATCCCTCCTTTGGTAGGATGTGTGGCTCCTCACAAATTGGTAGAACCTTTGAGGGTCCCTTTCCTTGATGGTGGAGTGCTTAGAGGTGACCTTTGGTCTTCACTTTGCTTCTCCCTATCCCCACCTTGCTCTTGTTAGATGAATCTTTCTCCCTTGCTAGAGGATGGAGTTCCTTGCTAGAAGATTGAAGATGCTAGAGGTTGCACTTCCCCTTTGTTTGAAGACTGCCTTGGAGCTGAAGCTTGAAGATCAAGAAGAACAAGTTGACACTTGTGAAGAAGATCAAATTGAGATTGAAGAAAGAGCTAGAGCTTGAAGAAGATGGAGAACAAGTTGATACTTGTGTCTGATGCATTGAAAGCTTGAAGAATCAAGTTGATACTTGCTATTGAAGATGAAAGAATTGAAGAACAGTTACAGACTGAAGACTGAGCTGCTGTCAGAGGATTGCTTTGCTGTGAAGCTGTGGAAGCTGTTGATCTGCTTTCTTTTCTGTCTGTTTGCTTTCTGTGTAACTGTATTGATGTGACTTGTTTGATTTGCTTGATGCATTAGAATAAGTTCATGTTTAGATTGTTTTAAGCTAGGAGCATGATTGCACTAGAGGTTGAGTTGCTCCCTCTGCTTGTATTTTTACTGTATGGCTTTGCTTGCGGGTATTCGGTAGAGCCCTGCTCCCTTGCCTGTGTGGTTTGTGATTTGCTTGATGGCATTTTATTTCTTCTGTATGATTGCAATTATTCATATCTGGCTTGAGGTTGAGATGAGCTTGTTGAGGCTGATGCCCCACACACATTTCCTCCCTCACTTGCATTGCATGCATTTTACAGTCGTTTACTGTTTACTGTTTAAGCTGATGCTTTATCTGTTTCTGTTTATCATTGACGTGATCCCCTAGGAATCTCACTTCCTTTGATAAGGAAGTGATGATTAGAACTTTAGGTTGAAACCTATGCATGATAACTTCTAGGAGATCCTTGTTTCAAACCTCAACCATAGGATGAATCCTTGGCATGACAACATTAGGACTTGATAGTCTCCCCGTAGTTGTCCCTCTCTCTTCTCATCTTGAAACAACAGTAAAAAATGTAATAAAGGCAAGTTAGTATAAGCGCGTTACGAGCCTTAAGCTACTTGGATAATGATAATTCAGCGGCCTCCTCTCAATCATATAGAATGTTTAGTATACGTCCTTTGGACGATATGCGACGCATTCATTCCCAGGTCATAGTATCTAGTGTTGTACGAACTACAAACAAACATAAAAAACAGTTCTTCTGTAAAAGACAGAAAACAAACTTCAAACCTTTTTGCCCCGTGGGCCCATAATTCAAAGGAATATTTTCTGAAGAAAAAGAGTGTCGTTAATTCCGAGTTCTACCCCAAACGGTAACGCCTAAGTCTCCAAGGGTCGAGCTGCATACGCCAAACTGCCGGAACTGTTTGTTAACCCTACTCGAAAAACAGATGAATCTGAATTCCCGTAATCCGAATTATCCTGAACTACGTAAGCTCTGATCTCTCATGCCTGTTGAGAGTACATAGGCACAATACTAATGTATTGGCGAGCCACCTTCCCCGTAACCCGTAATTAGCCGAACTACGTTGACTCTGATTTCTCATTCTCTGATGAGAATACGTAGGCATAAAGTGCGACGCTTTGCTGAGTCATTTTCTTTTCTTTTTCAGACCAGCCTTGATAGGTAGATAGTAAACAAACCCGTCAGGTAAACACAACAAGCGTGGATCCCATCAAGTACGATGGACGTGAGGGGTGCTAATACCTTCCCCTTGCGTAACCGACTCCCGAACCCAAACAATGGTTGCATGACCTTGTCTTATACCTTTTCATCAGGTTTTTCCGATCGTTTCCTTTCCCGTTCTGAGGGATAAATAACGAAAGATGGCGACTCTTCTGTTTTACCGGCACCTTATTTTCGCGGAAGCGACAGCTGGCGACTCTGCTGGGGACTCTGATAGTTTCCTGGGATCCAACGTCCCTTATGCGAATCAATTTGGGGACCCAACGTCCCCTGCGAGAGTCAATCCTAGCGCTTGTATGATTACTTGTTGGGTTGTGTTTATTTATCGCATGTTATTTCCCGCACTTTATTTTTAGTATAATATGATTATCTACATTATTGTGGGGAGGCATTCTGATGAGTGAGAAGCCAGACCCAGGCTTGAGAGCTATTTAGTATTAGAGTGGGTTAGTGGAGGGCGTGCTTGCTTTGCTTGCAGTTGTTCCCATGTAATCCACACTCAGACGAGGTTCTCTTTGATGGCTTCCTATCGGTCCTTTGGACTCGAGGGGTTGTTGGATCTGAGGATTGTCGACTCTGGGAACCGATCATTTGGAATTCAGCTAAGTGAGGCCGCTTCAAGAGATGATGATGCCACACCTTCTGGGTATCGTATCATCGTTTCTTGAAAGTCTGTGACGCTGATGACCGCATAGGATGCCAAACCTTTTCCGTGATTAGGTCCATACCTGTGAGCAGGGTCGGGCTTGTTGCAGGAAACCTTAACCTTCAGACTACCTGGTTTTCTTGATAGTTGTTGCGGTGGAAATAGGATCACAAACTATTAATTAGTTCGAATCGCAATTCAATTCACAACCGCTCTTTGATTTATCCGAAGGAAAAGGTCAAAAGAGGGAAAACCTATTTTGCATCGTAAACACAATGCGGGGAAAGATCTAGGGTTCGGGGGTTTGTTAAATTTAGGGAAGGTATTAGCACCCTAAACTTCTGTAGTACTCTACAGGAACCTTTTGTTCAAATGTTTACTATTTGCTTTATTTATTTGCTTAAGGTATA
This sequence comes from Lathyrus sativus, assembly GCA_963859935.3. NCBI lineage: Eukaryota > Viridiplantae > Streptophyta > Magnoliopsida > Fabales > Fabaceae > Lathyrus > Lathyrus sativus. The sequence goes on along the minus strand of OZ012736.1, from coordinate 303,922,518 downwards.
TGTACAAAGGATTAAAAGTGAGAAAAGAGACCTAAATGGTTAATTCTAAGTTTACTCGGCAAGACATCGCATCTTGTGCCTACGTATCCTTACGGGAGTGGAATCAGAGTAATCGTAGTTCCCCTCAAAAGGGAGGTTAGAGACTTCTTGACTGTGGTCAAGGTCTCAAGGGGAATAAACGCATCTTAAGGACACGCTTACGTGGAGTGTAGAAACTCCAAATCTCTACGTTGAATTGTTAAGTGAATTAGGGTTAAATTAGGGATTCCACGGCGGGAAACCCTAAAATGAGCGCGACGGCTCTCTGACCTAATACTAGGGTAATTTTGTAATCTTGCCTGCGACGAGGCATTTGTGAAAATTAGGGTTTGTAAGGTGTAAGGGTTTGAAGGTGAGGACTATTGACACGGCGGTCAAACGGCTAGACCTAATTCCTTCGGAGGAGTGAAATTAATTATAAAGATGCGATGAAATTAAATATACATACAACGGCAGAAAATAAAGTGCGGAAAGATAAATGCGACAATTGTCTCGCAAAATTACATCCCATAAGCAGTTACAAATATGATAATTGAATATTTAAACTGAAAATAAAATCAATTGAACTTAGTCAGCTGCAAAAAACTAAAACAAACAGAGACTGTTATTATACGGGGTTAGACGAAAAATTAGACAGGAATGTTAGGAATTTAAGTAGAAAATTATAATTTTAACGAAACAAGAAGAAAATTAGAAATTTGGATCTTAAAAAGGAGGATGGTAGCGAAAAATTAATAAACAATGAAAATTGATACGCAATGAAGATAGTGATAATATACAAGTGATAATGGAATATGAAATAGCAACGATGATGTCAGATTATGTACAAATATAAAAATAAATAAATAAATATTAGTGAACAGGTTCATGGATAATCAATAATACTGTTAGGAATGAAGGATGAAAATTGGAATTGACGATAATTAGAAGTTAAGTGATGAATGTTTTGAGACGGTGAGAATTTAGGTAATTAGAAAAGAGTTAGAAGGGAATTAGGTTTTTTTTGGGTGAAATTTAGAAAAGTTAGAGTTTTTAATGTGATTAAGAAAAAGAAAATAGATTAAAAGTTAGAATTAAAAGTTAGCAAAAAAATTAGAACTTCGAAATTTGGTTTAAAAAAAAAAGGTTAGAAAATAAAAATAAAAGTTTGAAAATAAAAGAGAAAAGGTTAGAATTTTAATAAAAAAAAAAAAGAGTTAGAATGTTAGAATTTTAATTAAGAAAAAATGGTAGAAATTTTGAAAAAAAGATATAAAAAAGATTAGAAATTAAAAAAAGAAGAGTTAGTTACTTTTGATGAAGACTGTAAGAGTTTTTGATGCTTGCCGATCCCCCCGTTTTGTTGCTTCTGAGGGTCCTTTTATACTTGATTTTTAAATCTTTTTCAATCTCAGATTTGATTTGAATATCTCAATCTTTTTCAATCTCTGATTTGATTTGAATGAATTTTTATGATGATTTCAGATTTGATTCAATGATGGTGATGTTGATATTTAGATCTGATTTTCTTATGATGATGATATGATCTGATTGATTTGATTTTGCTCCATCTGGAATTCATTGGGATTGGATTTGATTAAAAAAGTGTTGGATTTAAATTTAAAAAGTTAGCAAAGAAAATAAGAGTTTCAAGTTAAATAAAAATTAGAATTTTAAGTTTAAAAAAAATGAGTTAGAATTTTAAAATAAAAAACATTTGAATGTTGATTTTAAAAAATGTTAGAATTATTTTGAAAACTGTTAGAATTTAATTTTAAAAGGAATTTAGATCTTAATTTTAAAAAAGAAAATAAAATGGCATTAGAATTTAATTTTAAAAGGAATTTAGAATTTTAATTTGAAAAAGGATGGTGTCAAAAAGATTTAGATTTAATTTTTTAAAAAAAAGGATAGATTTAATTTATAAAAAAAAAGGTTAGATTTAATTTTTAAAATAGTTAGAAAAAAAGATTTAATTTTAAAAAGAATTTAGAGAAAAAAAGATTTAATTTTAAAAAGAAGTTAGAGAAAAAAAAGATTTAATTTTTTTAAAAAAGTTAGAAAAAAAGATTTAACTTTAAAAAGAAGTTAGAGAAAAAAAAGATTTAATTTTTTTAAAAAAAGTTAGAAAAAAAGATTTAAGTTTATAAAAGTTAGAAAAAAAATTTAACTTTAAAAAGGAGTTAGAAAAAAGATTTAATTTTAAAAAGAAGTTAGAAAAAAATATTTAACTTTAAAAAAGTTAGAAAAAAGATTTGATTTTTTTAAAAAAAAATTAGAAAAAAAAAAAATTTAACTTTAAAAAAGTTAGAAATAGATTTAACTTTAAAAAAGGGTTAGAAAAAGGATTTATCTTTTAAAAAAAGTTAGAAAAAAGATTTAATTTTAAAAAGGTAATAGAATTTGATTAAAAAAATGTGTTAGAAATTAATTAAAAAAGGTTATAAAAAATTTACTCTTGAAGAAAAGAAGAAAAAAAAATTTAATTTTAATTTAAATCGTAAAAGTTAGTAAGAAGAGCTTAAAATGATTTAAATAAATAAACTAAATAGAAAAAAGAAAAAAAAGTTAATAAAAAACATTAGTAAAGTTATAAAAAAGAAAATTAATTAAATTATTATTAGTTAAAAAACAAGATCTAAAAAAAAGGTTAATTTATTAGGTTAATAAGAATTTAAAATAAAAATAAAAAAGAAAGGGTAAAATTTGGGGTATTACAGTTGCCCCTATTTAAATAACTACACCGGATGATTTGAGTGACGGAGACTCGAGGAATCATGGTGGAGGGATTTAAATATAGATAACCGAAAATTTTGCCCTTATATGTGGCGATATGCAATGTTATAGACAAAACGAGGACAGACTAATGCAGACGATGCCATGAATATGATATGATGCGTATGCTGGAATGATGAATGCGAAAATGCTGACGAATATGACGACGCAAGGACAGACGCTACGAGAAGAACACACTGGGGAAAACGACGCGCTGGGACACAGCACAACACCGGGGAATTCTAAAATGATGGTCAACTGGTGCGAACACGACCAATTGTCATTTTTAGAACGGGAACGAGATTCTCAAATGGAGATGGCACTTGTGAGACGGCCTCCACTGGGAATCTAAAAGTAAATCTGGATCACGTACGATTGCAAAATCGATCACAGAATGCATGGAGCATTGAGCAAAGAATAACATCCAAGCTTCTGTAAACTATCTCTCGTGACACGATCAAACGGACTTTTCGGGAATTCGTAGCAAATATACAGGGTAAAAACCGGCTGTATGCCAAAATAAATGGACTTTAGGAATAAGATCCTTAAATGGAGATGGCACCTATGAGATGACCTCCACTAGGGAATGTCTAATAATAAAACTGAACCTACACGATTGCAAGATCGATTACAGAATGCTGGAGCATTGAGCAAAGAATAACATCCAAGCTTCTATAAACTATCCTTCGTGATGGGATCAAACGGACTTTTCGGAAATCCGTATCAAATATACAGGGTAAAGACCGGCTGTATGCCAAAATAAATGGACTTTGATGGGAAATGCCCTGATAAGCTTCTCGAGGGAGAGCTGTCACTTATCGTTGGAAGGGACTTATGTGCCAAAATGGATAAGCACTCAAATAAAGAGGCTGCTGCTTATCTGATAAATAAATCTTCTCGTATTTAAGGTCGGCGCCTGGAATACGATTCTGATTCTTCTCTTACTGAAGGATAAATAAACTTCTTCATGCTTCAAGATCGTGCTCTCCTGAACATGAAAAGGGTAAACTGAACTTCCTCATACTTCAGAATCGTGCTCTTCTGAATATGATTCGGCTCTTTCGGGTAAATGAAATTCTTCATACTTCAGAATCGTGCTCTCCTGAATATGAAAAGGGTTAACTGAACTTCCTCATACTTCAGAATCGTGCTCTCCTGAATATGATTCGGTTGTAAATGAAATTCTTCATACTTCAGAATCGTGCTCTCCTGAATATGAAAAGGCTAACTGAACTTCCTCATACTTCAGAATCGTGCTCTCCTGAATATGATTCGGCTCTTTCTTGTAAATGAAATTCTTCATACTTCAGAATCGTGCTCTCCTGAATATGAAAAAGGCTAACTGAACTTCCTCATACTTCAGAATCGTGCTCTCCTGAATATGATTCGGCTCAAACCTCCCCGTATTTCAAGATCGTGCTCTCCTGAATACGATTTGGTTTCTTCTTTTACTAAAGGATAAATGAACTTCTTCATAATTCAGAATCGTGCTCTCCTGAATATGATTCCGCTCAAACCTCCCCGCATTTCAAGATCGTGCTCTCCTGAATACGATTTGGTTCAAAACCCCCCATACTTCAAGACGACAGGTAAATGGAAGCCCAACTGCTCCATGGAGATGGCCATTTGCTGCGAGTCATAACGAAGATAGGATCGGTTTCTTAGGTGAGAAATGTTGTATACCGATGTTGTAAGATGTAAAGTGTTGTACAGATGTTGTAACATGTAGGATTGTAAAGTGTTGTACTGATAGATTTTCCAGGCGTGAACTGGCGTGTATCTGTAAATGATTGTAGTTGAAGATAGTGCAAAATAAATGCACGTCCGGGTACAGTGATAAACTTCTCGGGCAAAAACAGTCGCGTATCTGCCATGGTATGGTGAAAATCTTTAGATGGTGCAAAATAAATGCACGTCCGGTTGGGATTGACGACCGACAAGACTGAGATTCAATCTAGGATTGAGCTAGAAAGAAGACTGGTAATCAAGACTCCATCGAGGGAATGAACTCGAAGGGTAAATATCTTGTCCTGGCAAGGAAAGATAGCTGAAGTAACCGTCATCCACGAGGATCGAGCTCCGTGGGGAAACTGGAAACAAGTAAATATTTTATGCTTAGGGCTGACAATCTATTTGGAGAGAATGGACGAACCCAGTTACTCGGCGGTAACAACCAAATGATGGTGAAACACAATGAACCTGTGAATGCTAATGCATATGTTAATGCATATGTTAATGTGAATGTATGTTAATGTCTATGCAGTTAATCATGCAGGATGTTATGAAATGAGTATGTAATGAATATGTAATGAATATGTAATGAATATGCACTGAATATGTGATGAATATGTAATGAAATATGTAATGAAATAGGCATGTGATGCTTATGCCCTTGCGTATGCTGACGAAACAGACTAGAGACGGGACGAGAGATGAAACAAACATCTCGACGGAAATACCCTGCGTTCTCCGCAACCAATACGTCAATCATGGGAGGGAATGGTAGGACCAAATCTGGTTTCAAAATTCTGAATTCTCTGGGGAGAAAGTGAATCTGCTTGGGTGTACAGTATCACGTCTTCACATGGGGAGAAGAAAACCTGAGGGACACTTTTGAGTTACCCAAGAAAAAATTGTCAGCTTATAGTCTCTCTGGGGACTATGATGAGGCAATAGTTTAGGAGCCTGTTGCAACACTGAGGTTTACTGGATGAAAGCCGCTGTGAGTAAAATCCATCGGGTGCATGAAGAAAAGTTGTGAAACCACATGGTTTTGATCTTGAAGGACCTTGTAGTAGTCGCCATTTGTTTTTTTTTTAAAAACACGGTGCCCCAGGATACTTGCGTTGTGAGGTAGGGTCATCTCAAGAGGATTTTATAGAGAACACCGAGTCCGGTTGCCCCATTGTTCTCAAACTCTTTGAGAGATTTGTCAGGTCTCGACGTAACTGGCACAAATTAATCGTGTTACGACAAAATCTTTGGGAAATAGCTCTTAAGAATGTCAGACTCGCGTTGGTAAGCGAATTGGGAAACTGCCTGCCCCTGTTTAGCAGGATCTTCAAGTTCCACGGGTTATGTCCATATGTAAATCTCTAAGATATCAAGCAAAGTTGTCATGCCTGAAATGCCTATCCTGAGCTTGTCAATGTACACATATATTTGTCTTGAATTTTTGTTTTGAAAAAGATATCGCAATAACTTGTGACCGAAATCACTAGTCCGGATATAAGTTTTAATTATAATGCCAACATGAATTTTTCTGAGCATAGCTCGTAGGAGTCAGGAAACGTGATCTTGTCGAGTATGCTTTCAACCGAAGTCCTACTTCAATTAGGTCTTTTAAAGGTTGTATCGTGGCTCAGTTCACGGTTTAAGAAACAAAGGATATAGGCTCGAAGTTATATTTGTACCCTCCCATTCTTCGTGATGTTCTCCAATCCTAATTCAGTTAACCGGATACGAACGCTCATATCTCAAGAGGATTTGCTATGGTCGAGAACTTATCAAGGCTTTGGACATGGCAGTCACTCACCTATTTCTTTTGGCAATTGGTCACACGACCTTGTTCTTTATAGGGGTTCTAAAAACTACTGGTTTGTTGTTCTTATTCCCTAACTTTTGCCTGGACAACGTCTTTTGATTTGACTTTGGAGTCCAGCGGGATGCCCGAGTTTTGCCTAAGTCTCCTTCATAGGTTTTGACTTAGCGGGCTTTTATTATTTTTTGAATATTCTTTTATGCACAAGTCGTGTAAATCTTTCGAAAGGCTTGTGACTGCCCCACTCCTTAGGTAACCGAGGGATAGCCATTGTATTGGACTTCTTAAGATGCTAAGGATAAATTCTCGAAGGTTGGCTCTTCCTTTTTAAGAGTCTAAGCGCTCGATTGGTTTAAATGAAACCTACCCTTCCCCAGGTTAGGATGAAGGTTCTTAAAAAGAAAGAAAAACTCCTACTTCAAGGCTCAAAGGGTTGACTAGGGATTAACATCCTTATATCTCCAGTGTTTGGGATTTGAAACAATGCCTTACATCATCAGCGAGTTTCAATCGAAAGCATACGACAAGAAATCTGACGTTTTGGGTTCGTCATCCTCCCCCTAATTCTCCATCAGAACAAGAGATCGGGTAAAGTTGGCATTGTAATTTATGAAAACGTTTTTTGAATGAGTGAAACGAATGGATTTATTCAAGACAAACATATGCGTTGCATTAATTAATCAAAGATAAACAAATTTGTACATGCTAAATATGCTTAATCAAAGAGAAATACATATAAACAAATGAACTGTCGGAAAAATCCTTCTAAATGTTTATGAAATCTTGCATTCAAACGTAACAGTTTCCTTTGGCGGAGCCTCAATGGAAAGGACGTCTGGCTTATGATCACTGTGAGTCATCATGGTTTGCCCCAGTTACGCTGGTCACATCTTCAACAGTTTTCAGTCGTTGCTTCAAAATAACTTTCCCAGATTCTTTGTTGATCCCGGTCATATCATCTTGAGGATTGCTGAAATGAAGCGAGCTAGGCCTTTGAATAATTACTGGATTCGGCTGATTTGCTGAGAGGTCAACATACTTTGCAGAATTCGAACCCGACAAGTGAGGGACCCCGAGAGGAGTCTCGATCTTCGGCTGAGCATTGCTAAAAGACAACTTCTTCGCTTCTAGCAAATCTCTGACAACTTTCTTAAGAGCATAGTAATTCTCTAGATCATGGCCGGGCGCACCCTCATGAAATAAACAATGAGCGGTAGCGTTGTAACTTGCAGGTAATGGATTAGGTGGAGGACCCAAAGCACGGGTGGTAATCAGACCTTGTTGTACCAAATGGGGGTATAACTCGGTGAAGGTTATCGGAATTGGAGGACAAGGCTTATACTGCTTCTTACGTGGATAAGGAACCTGATCCTGTGATTGTTGGAGAACAGGAGCGTTGGGCGCTCGTTGACTGTTGACAGGAACTTGCATAGGCGAATAACCGGAAGGTTGTTGATAAACTGGTACCTGATATACCGGAGCTTACTGTACATGCTGGCATGCAGGAAACTGCTGATCGAAAGGAGGTGCAACAGTAGCTACATAGGGTTGTTGAACATATAGAAACGGATAACCTTGAACATAACTCTGCTGATATTGTAAAGGTTGAGGAGTAGCCTTTTTGCGGTTCCTTGAACGTGTAGGTCCTTTACCATGGTCGGAGTTAGGAGTTTTGCACTTTGGAGGGGTAGCTCGTCGAACTGGTTGAGCACTGGGAGGCACCAAACCGGATTGAAGACCGTGAGGAGGTACATTCTCGACAGTAACAGCTGGTTGAGGTTCCATAACGGTATTAGTCTTAGAAACAACAGTAGACTGAGCATCCACCTTCACACTAAGAGCTCGTAACATCTCCAAAATCTGCCCTACACTTCCTCGAAGATCTTCGAATTCATGGCTGACACGGTTGATCTCTTGGTTTTGATCTTCCATTCTTTTGAAGGGTCGTATTGATGCAGAGAACTCAGGGTGACAAAACTGGAGGGTGAGAGAACCGAGTATGAGAAATCGGGAGACACATGCAATGCAAAAGTATGATGCTAAAATGTGAATGCAAATGAAGATTTCATGGAATTCAAACATTTACGAATGTCGTGGGGTACCAAGGAAATCTTTTTCTTGTTTTTTTTCATTTTATTTTTTTTATTTATGGTATCCCGCGATATCCATAAATGATGTTTGAACTCCATGAAATACAATGCAATGAGATGCTTTATGGATGCAATGCATGAAAACACACAAAGTCCTAGGTTAAAGGAACGTGAGCGGAGTCAAGGTCTACCCATCCCAAAAGGAGTGTACTATAGGTTAGTTGTACCTGCCGAACAAGGTTCTACAAAGTGCCCAAAGTCATCAGCCCATCTTTCGGATATTATCAACCTTCCGACTGACTCGGGGGTGAATAATATTCTCAAGAGAACCTCTTTTGAGTGTAGTATCGCGTAGCAGCCGTTGTAGGATTACTCCCACATAGCTCCCGCACTACGTCCTAAATAAGGCCAACGTGGTGTTAAGGTACTACGGTCCCCAATATCACAGACTCCAATCGACCATGGAAAAAGTTTTTACGATTACTCGTTCAACCGAACCATTTTCGAAAAGGTCTCAACTGAGCGGTGATTCTCGAATCAGCTTGGTCGGGATTCACTCCCTATAAGCCTCATCGAATATATCCCCATCCTATAATAATGTCACTAGTCCGGGCGTAGGACTTATCTCACAACACAAGGAACAGTCCCAAATCAGAGTACAAATATATACATGCAAATGAATAGTAAAACAAATAGTAATAAATACGAACAGGTTAGGGATAACCCTCAAAAGTTAAGACATTCAATCCCCAGTGAAGTCGCCATTTTCTGTTGCGGTGGAAATAGGATCACAAACTATTAATTAGTTCGAATCGCAATTCAATTCACAACCGCTCTTTGATTTATCCGAAGGAAAAGGTCAAAAGAGGGAAAACCTATTTTGCATCGTAAACACAATGCGGGGAAAGATCTAGGGTTCGGGGGTTGGTTAAATTTAGGGAAGGTATTAGCACCCTAAACTTCTGTAGTACTCTACAGGAACCTTTTGTTCAAATGTTTACTATTTGCTTTATTTATTTGCTTAAGGTATATGTACAAAGGATTAAAAGTGAGAAAAGAGACCTAAATGGTTAATTCTAAGTTTACTCGGCAAGACATCGCATCTTGTGCCTACGTATCCTTACGGGAGTGGAATCAGAGTAATCGTAGTTCCCCTCAAAAGGGAGGTTAGAGACTTCTTGACTGTGGTCAAGGTCTCAAGGGGAATAAACGCATCTTAAGGACACGCTTACGTGGAGTGTAGAAACTCCAAATCTCTACGTTGAATTGTTAAGTGAATTAGGGTTAAATTAGGGATTCCACGGCGGGAAACCCTAAAATGAGCGCGGCGGCTCTCTGACCTAATACTAGGGTAATTTTGTAATCTTGCCTGCGACGAGGCATTTGTGAAAATTAGGGTTTGTAAGGTGTAAGGGTTTGAAGGTGAGGACTATTGACACGGCGGTCAAACGGCTAGACCTAATTCCTTCGGAGGAGTGAAATTAATTATAAAGATGCGATGAAATTAAATATACATACAACGGCAGAAAATAAAGTGCGGAAAGATAAATGCGACAATTGTCTCGCAAAATTACATCCCATAAGCAGTTACAAATATGATAATTGAATATTTAAACTGAAAATAAAATCAATTGAACTTAGTCAGCTGCAAAAAACTAAAACAAACAGAGACTGTTATTATACGGGGTTAGACGAAAAATTAGACAGGAATGTTAGGAATTTAAGTAGAAAATTATAATTTTAACGAAACAAGAAGAAAATTAGAAATTTGGATCTTAAAAAGGAGGATGGTAGCGAAAAATTAATAAACAATGAAAATTGATACGCAATGAAGATAGTGATAATATACAAGTGATAATGGAATATGAAATAGCAACGATGATGTCAGATTATGTACAAATATAAAAATAAATAAATAAATATTAGTGAACAGGTTCATGGATAATCAATAATACTGTTAGGAATGAAGGATGAAAATTGGAATTGACGATAATTAGAAGTTAAGTGATGAATGTTTTGAGACGGTGAGAATTTAGGTAATTAGAAAAGAGTTAGAAGGGAATTAGGTTTTTTTTGGGTGAAATTTAGAAAAGTTAGAGTTTTTAATGTGATTAAGAAAAAGAAAATAGATTAAAAGTTAGAATTAAAAGTTAGCAAAAAAATTAGAACTTCGAAATTTGGTTTAAAAAAAAAAGGTTAGAAAATAAAAATAAAAGTTTGAAAATAAAAGAGAAAAGGTTAGAATTTTAATAAAAAAAAAAAGAGTTAGAATGTTAGAATTTTAATTAAGAAAAAATGGTAGAAATTTTGAAAAAAAGATATAAAAAAGATTAGAAATTAAAAAAAGAAGAGTTAGTTACTTTTGATGAAGACTGTAAGAGTTTTTGATGCTTGCCGATCCCCCTGTTTTGTTGCTTCTGAGGGTCCTTTTATACTTGATTTTTAAATCTTTTTCAATCTCAGATTTGATTTGAATATCTCAATCTTTTTCAATCTCTGATTTGATTTGAATGAATTTTTATGATGATTTCAGATTTGATTCAATGATGGTGATGTTGATATTTAGATCTGATTTTCTTATGATGATGATATGATCTGATTGATTTGATTTTGCTCCATCTGGAATTCATTGGGATTGGATTTGATTAAAAAAGTGTTGGATTTAAATTTAAAAAGTTAGCAAAGAAAATAAGAGTTTCAAGTTAAATAAAAATTAGAATTTTAAGTTTAAAAAAAATGAGTTAGAATTTTAAAATAAAAAACATTTGAATGTTGATTTTAAAAAATGTTAGAATTATTTTGAAAACTGTTAGAATTTAATTTTAAAAGGAATTTAGATCTTAATTTTAAAAAAGAAAATAAAATGGCATTAGAATTTAATTTTAAAAGGAATTTAGAATTTTAATTTGAAAAAGGATGGTGTCAAAAAGATTTAGATTTAATTTTTTAAAAAAAAGGATAGATTTAATTTATAAAAAAAAAGGTTAGATTTAATTTTTAAAATAGTTAGAAAAAAAGATTTAATTTTAAAAAGAATTTAGAGAAAAAAAGATTTAATTTTAAAAAGAAGTTAGAGAAAAAAAAGATTTAATTTTTTTAAAAAAGTTAGAAAAAAAGATTTAACTTTAAAAAGAAGTTAGAGAAAAAAAAGATTTAATTTTTTTTAAAAAAGTTAGAAAAAAAGATTTAAGTTTATAAAAGTTAGAAAAAAAATTTAACTTTAAAAAGGAGTTAGAAAAAAGATTTAATTTTAAAAAGAAGTTAGAAAAAAATATTTAACTTTAAAAAAGTTAGAAAAAAGATTTGATTTTTTTAAAAAAAAATTAGAAAAAAAAAAAATTTAACTTTAAAAAAGTTAGAAATAGATTTAACTTTAAAAAAGGGTTAGAAAAAGGATTTATCTTTTAAAAAAAGTTAGAAAAAAGATTTAATTTTAAAAAGGTAATAGAATTTGATTAAAAAAATGTGTTAGAAATTAATTAAAAAAGGTTATAAAAAATTTACTCTTGAAGAAAAGAAGAAAAAAAAATTTAATTTTAATTTAAATCGTAAAAGTTAGTAAGAAGAGCTTAAAATGATTTAAATAAATAAACTAAATAGAAAAAAGAAAAAAAAGTTAATAAAAAACATTAGTAAAGTTATAAAAAAGAAAATTAATTAAATTATTATTAGTTAAAAAACAAGATCTAAAAAAAAGGTTAATTTATTAGGTTAATAAGAATTTAAAATAAAAATAAAAAAGAAAGGGTAAAATTTGGGGTATTACAATAGTGAATTAGTTTTGTTGGTATCAGAGGTTCTCATCATCAGATATATGGTTGTTCTTGATAGAGCAGTATTGTGGTTTTGTTGATACAGAGCCTACATCTCCTTAACAACACAGTTGTCCGGATCTCCTGCTGCATGATTGCATTTTGCATTGCTTGCATCCTCATTTGCATGTCATTAACGTGTGTCTGTGTTGCAGGTGAATATTTCTCCCCTGGTTCTAGTGATCTTGATCCTTATGGCAGATATGGCATCTCTGAAGAAGACCGTGGCTTACAAGCTACCAACACCTGACATCCGAGAGTTACGGACTTTGATTTCTTTGGCTGATAAGACAGTGATGGAGAGTTTCATACAGAGTTATGGGAGACTTCTGGGTATTGTGTATAAGCTTCCTACGTACGAGTTGAGTGGCCTCTACGCCCTGCTGCAGTTTTACGACCCACAACTCAGATGCTTTGTGTTTCCAGACTATGTCCTAGCTCCGACCCTGGAGGAGTACTCTGACCTGTTGGGGGTGCCTTTGATGAATCAAATGCCTTACTACCGTGTTGAAGGTGAACCAAAATTGAGTAAGCTGACTGATGCTCTTCATGTAGATGAGTCTGAATTGGAAGGGATGGTATCCAGAAAGATTGGAGTTCATGGTTTCCCTTTGCCTTTCCTGATGGAAAAAGCCCGAAAGTTTGCCGAGAAGGACCGCTGGGATGTATTTAATGCCTTCTTAGCCCTCTGTATCTATGGGATCATGCTATTCCCAAGTCACCGAGACTTCATAAGCATAGATGCTTGTCATATATTTGCCTCCGGGAATCCGGTGCCCACTCTCCTTGGAGATGTCTACCATTCAGTTCACAGCAAGAATGAAAACAGAAAGGGGAAGAACGTGGCATGTTGTGCTCCTTTACTGTATAAGTGGTTTGCTAGCCATCTTCCTAAGTCAGGGCCGTTCATTGATTCTGCTGAGTCTTCACCTTGGTCTGCGCGTTTGATGGGTTTGACCGCTGACAATATTATCTGGTTTGATAGAGATCTACTAGGCAAAGATATTGTGCATAGCTGTTGTGGCTTTCCGAACGTCCCCCTGGTCGGAAGGAATGGATGTATCAACTACAATCCATCTCTGCTAGTACGACAATTTGGGTATGCACTACGAGGTCCTCCTGAAGAGGAAGAGATACGAGAATCTCTGTATCTCACAGGGTTGCTTGAAGGCGACACTTTGATCAAGGTGCAAAATGCTTGGAGAAAAATTCACCGGAAGGGGAAAGTCTTGCTGGGAAAGAGCAACAACAAGGCCTTTGATTCGTACGTGGCTTGAGTTCGAGGAAGAGCCGCCAAGTTTCTAATGTCGTTTCCTGCTGTGGAACCATTGTGTGCTTCCGTGTACAAAGAGCCTACTACAGTTGATATTCAAAAATTCAACCAGGTACTCCAAGAGAAGGAAGAGCTACGAAAGGCCAACGAAGAGTTGGAAAAAGAGATTGCTCAACTTCGGAAAGAGAAAAGCGAAGCTGTTTATACCTGCAAGAAGCAGACTGAGATGATCAACCGTCTAGGCTCCAACCTGACCAAAGAAACTGATGCTAGGGAACGTCTGGGGTTAGTTCTGAAGTCAGTACATGGCGTGTTGACAACCAAGAAATAGGATCTAGACAGAGTGTACGGGAAGCTAACCCAATACGAGAAGGTGTGGAGCAGCACACTAGCCAAATACAAAGAGCGGGAAGAAAACCTGAAGTAGCGAGTAGCCGAGCTAGAAGCTCAGATCATGGGTAAAGACGAGAAGACAAGGGTTGAAACCTCACTGTGACGAGACGTCCATTATAGATTGGCTGAAGCCGAGGCGGATTTGCAAGATTCTCAACTCCGAGCTGATGCTAAAAGGAGAAGAGTCGGGAACCATTCTGAAGAAGGTGTTTCTAGGAGCGTTGCCGAGAACCTCCCAAAGTCCATCAGGCCGAGGGACCTGCTGGCCCGGGGTTTGCTTGCTCAGTCAGATCACCCCGCTACAAAGAAGCTGGTAGAAGATTTTCGTGCCCGTGGCCGCGCTTGATCTTTTGTATCTCTTTTTGTACATTTTATGCATTGATATGCTGATCACTGCCAGGTCTGTTGGTTGGGGTCATGCCTTATTGCTTCAGTTGTATGTGATTACAGTTGTGCGCTACCCGAGCGGGCTTTTCGGATGAATATATGAGGATTTCTTTTCCATGATTGGATCATAGACTTTATTTGTCTAGGAAACTAGAATCGGGGGGATCTCCCCAAGGCACAAACACACGTTTGCATTTGCATGACGTGCACCTTGTCGTTTTTCTAACCCTTTGTGTATGCAGGTTGTTCCAGGATTGACCGAAGACCGATCCACCGCTATCCGACCAAAGAGAATCAAGCTAGAGCAATGGAACAAGGGAAAACTGACGTTCAGGAACTCCGAGAAAGGATGAACCGCTTCATGGAGCTCATGCAAGTGGTTGCCAACGTCCAAGACCAGCTCAGAACACTGGTCCAGCCTCTGATCTCAAGGGTTGACAGCAACGGTGTGCTTCATGGTGGGAGCGTTCCAGTCCCTCCACTTGTTGAAACTCCTCAGAATGGCATCCCCGTGACCGAGGGGAATGGAAGTGGTAACGGCAATGTGATCACTAACATCGGGCTCAATGGTAATACGACTGGCGTCGGTAATGGAAACTTTGAGGCTAATGGTAACACTGGACTAGGCAATGGCAACACAGGCGCCGGGAATCTGTATGGGCCTCAGCCATGGCTAGAAGATCGCCAAGAAGATTTGTTCTCACAGAGGAGTGCTGAGGGAGAACTGACTGTTGAAGCACGTCTGAGGTTTAAAGCACTCGAGGACAAAATGAAGAATTTCCAGAACCAGAACACTATAGGGGTCGACATGACTAAATTGGGATTGATTTCTGATTTCAAGGTGCCTCCTAAGTTCAAGGTACCCGACTTTGAGAAATACAAGGGCACCACTTTCCCTCGTGTCCACTTAAGGTCATATTACCGAAAGATGTCCGCTCACACTGAAGACGAGAAGCTGCTGATGCACTTCTTTCAGGATAGCTTGTCCGGGCCATCCTTGGAATGGTACATGAGTTTGGAACCCACCAGTGTGCGCACATAGAAGGAACTGGCTGAGGCCTTTGTACACCATTATCAGTATAACAGTGACTTGGCTCCGAACCGGGTTCAACTGCAGAACTTGTCACAGAGGAACAACAAGGGGTTCAAAGAATACGCACAGCAATGGCGTGAACTAGCAGCTAGAGTTCAGCCGCCGATGGTTGAACGAGAGCTTGTCGAAATGTTTGTAGCCACTCTCCCGGGGGTCTATTACGAGAAATGTCAGGGAGTTTCTCAGATCTCATCATTACTGGCGAGCACGTTGAAAATGGGATCAAGTTGGGGAAAAATCAAGGTGTTGATCTATCCTCAGCTGGAGGAGGAAAGAAACCATATGGTAACAAAAGGCGTGAAGGAGAAACGAGCGTCGTGTCCAACGCTCGGAGGAAGGGTAAGGGCCAGCGCCAGCAAGTGGCTAGCATAACCATCCCTGCTGTCCAACAACCCCAGCCACAACAGCAGTCGTAGCAGCAGCAGCCAAATCAGCAAGGGTACAGAAAGTATCAGAACAGGGCACCTCTATCAAGTCGTCACCTTGAGACACCGCCCATGTCTTATGCACAGCTATTACAGACTCTGCTTCAGTTACAGCTAGTCCAGAAAAGGACCCTGGCTCCCTTGACAGGGGCACCTCCGCAGGGTTATGATGCGAATGCAACGTGTGATTTTCACTCAGGGGCACCTGGCCATACGATAGAAAACTGCAAAGCCTTCAAGCACAAGGTGCAAGATATGGTGGATGCTAAGATCATCAATTTCTCAGATAATGTGCCAAATGTCACAAAGAACCCTATGCCGAACCATAGGGGAGGTGGGGTGAATGCCATTATTGAAGAAGAGGATTTGGATGTGTTGACTGATGTCAAGGATCTGAAGACACCGCTTAGCTTCGTTAAAGCCAAGCTGATGAAGAGAGGCTTCTTTCCGAGCTGTGGAGAATTGTGTATGGGTTGTGCGACCTGTCCTGATGGATGTGAACAGTTGATAGAGGGGATTAAGAGTCTGATGACCGAAGGAATCTTGCAGTTTAGCCGAAGGGCCGAATGTGGATCCGGAGAGGTAATGCTGAAGCAGGATAACGAGGTTGCCACCATCACCATCCCTCGCTAGACGATAACCATTTCTGCACTCAGGCCGCCCACAATTACCATCACCAAAGCTGGGCTGATACCTTTTGAAAGCACTAATGCTGTCCCATGGCACTATGGGGCAGACGTCTACTGTAACGGACAAAAATTTAAACTAGAACCCTCTGGACAGTCGGTGGATAACCTAGTGGGAATTGGCAGAATCATGCGAAGCGGAAGAGTATTTGCTCCACCTGAGATTGTGGTGGACAAAGCAGATAAAGTTGAGGAAACGGATAAGGGAAAGAGTAAAGTCATTGAGGAAATCCCTCGTGGGGTAGAGAAGGACTTACTTGTAAAGGACGCTGAAGAGTTCATGAGATTGATCAAGAAGAGTGACTACAAGATCGTGGATCACCTCCATCAGACACCCTCGAAAATTTCCATCCTGAATTTGTTGCTGTGTTCGGAGTCACATCGCAACGCGCTGTTAAAGGTTTTGAATGCCACGTATGTACCGCAGGAAATCTCGGTCAACCAGTTGGAAGGGGTAGTAGCCCACGTGAATGCTGGAAATGGGTTAGGGTTCACTGACCTGGAGCTGACGCCGAAGGGAAGAAACCACAACAGCGCCCTGCACATCTCGATAGAGTGTAGGGGAACAGTTATGTCTCATGTGTTGGTAGACACTAGGTCATCGCTCAATGTTCTTCCGAAGAAAGAATTGATGAAGTTAGACACTCGAGGATTGATTTGCACACCCAGTGACCTGGTTGTGAAGGCGTTTGATGGAACCAAGCGTCATGTCTTCGGAGAGGTAACTCTGCCAATCCAAGTTGGGCCGGAAACTTTCGACGCAGTCTTTTACATTATGGACATCATGCTTGCCTACAGCTGTCTCTTAGGCCGACCATGGATCCACTCTGCTGGTGTCGTGACCTCCACGTTGCAGCAGAAGCTCAAGTATGCTCTCAGAGGCAGCATTGTAACTGTATGTGGCGAGGAAGACATAATGGTGAGCCATTTGTCATCCTTCAAATACGTTGAGATGGATGGGGAAATCCACGAAACCTTATGATGTAAGGTCCCAACTTGCTAAGGATTAGGGTTTTATGAGTTTTTAGGATTTTATAATTGGTTTTAGTATTTTAGTTAGAATTAACTCTAGTACTAGGTTTTAGGTGATCCTAACTTGCTAACTCAACTAGAATGACTTCATTAGTTCCCTTAGACTAGGATGTTGCTTCTCCTTCTCTTGGATGAGGATGAAGACTTGTGTGGGCTGCTGTGGAATGCATGGTGGAGCTTGGACTTGAAGATTTCTCTCCGTTTGGTGTAGTTTGTTTAGGGTTAAGGATTAGGGTTTTTAGGGAGATCCTTTAGAATAGATTTTCTTCCTTCATGAAACATGGAAGGTGTTGATCACTTCCATTCCTCCCTATGATGTAAGGTCCCATTGTGAAGGCCTCATACCTCCTTTGGTAGGATGTGTGGCTCCTCACAAATTGGTAGAACCTTTGAGGGTCCCTTTCCTTGATGGTGGAGTGCTTAGAGGTGACCTTTGGTCTTCACTTTGCTTCTCCCTATCCCCACCTTGCTCTTGTTAGATGAATCTTTCTCCCTTGCTAGAGGATGGAGTTCCTTGCTAGAAGATTGAAGATGCTAGAGGTTACACTTCCACTTTGTTTGAAGACAGCCTTGGAGCTGAAGCTTGAAGATCAAGAAGAACAAGTTGACACTTGTGAAGAAGATCAAATTGAGATTGAAGAAAGAGCTGGAGCTTGAAGAAGATGGAGAACAAGTTGATACTTGTGTCTGATGCATTGAAATCTTGAAGAATCAAGTTGATACTTGCTATTGAAGATGAAAGCCTTGAAGAACAGTTACAGACTGAAGACTGAGCTGCTGTCAGAGGATTGCTTTGCTGTGAAGCTGTGGAAGCTGTTGATCTGCTTTCTTTTTTGTCTGTTTGCTTTCTGTGCAACTATATTGATGTGACTTGTTTGATTTGCTTGATGCATTAGTATAAGTTCATGTTTAGATTGTTTTAAGCTAGGGGCATGATTGCACTAGAGGTTGAGTTGCTCCCTCTGCTTGTATTTTTACTATATGGCTTTGCTTGCGGGTATTCGGTAGAGCCCTGCTCCCTTGCCTGTGTGGTTTGTGATTTGCTTGATGGCATTTTATTTCTTCTGTATGATTGCAATTATTCATATCTGGCTTGAGGTTGAGATGAGCTTGTGGAGGCTGATGCCCCACACACATTTCCTCCCTCACTTGCATTGCATGCATTTTACAGTCGTTTACTGTTTACTGTTTAAGCTGATGCTTTATCTGTTTCTATTTATCATTGACGTGATCCCCTAGGAATCTCACTTCCTTTGATAAGGAAGTGATGATTAGAACTTTAGGTTGAAACCTATTCATGATAACTTCTAGGAGATCCCTGTTTCAAACCTCAACCATAGGATGAATCCTTGGCATGACAACATTAGGACTTGATAGTCTCCCCGTAGTTGTCCCTCTCTCTTCTCATCTTGAAACAACAGTAAAAAACGTAATAAAGGCAAGTTATTATAAGCGCGTTACGAGCCTTAAGCTACTTGGGTAATGATAATTCAGCGGCCTCCTCTCAATCGTCTAGAATGTTTAGTATACGTCCTTTGGACGATATGCGACGCATTCGTTCCCAGGTCATAGTCTCTAGTGTTGTACGAACTACAAACAAACATAAAAAACAGTTCTTCCGTAAAAGACAGAAAACAAACTTCAAACCTTTTTGCCCCGTGGGCCCATGATTCAAAGGAATCTTTTCTGAAGAAAAAGAGTGTCGTTAATTCCCAGTTCTACCGTAAACGGTAACACCTAAGTCTCCAAGGGTCGAGCTGTGTACGCCAAACTGCTGGAACTGTTTGTTAACCCTACTCGAAAAACAGATGAATCTGAATTCCCGTAATCCGAATTATCCCGAACTACGTAAGCTCTAGTCTCTCATGCCTGTTGAGAATACGTAGGCACAATACTGACGTATTGGCGAGCCACCTTCCCCGTAACCCGTAGTTAGCCGAACTACGTTGACTCTGATTTCTCATTCTCTGATGAGAATACGTAGGCATAAAGTGCGACGCTTTGACGAGTCATTTTCTTTTCTTTTTCAGACCAGCCTTGATAGGTAGATAGTAAAAAACCCGTCAGGTAAACACAACAAGCGTGGATCCCATCGAGTACGATGGACGTGAGGGGTGCTAATACCTTCCCCTTGCGTAACAGACTCCCGAACCCAGACAATGGTTGCGATGACCTTGTCTTATACCTTTTGGTCAGGTTTTTCCGATCGTTTCCTTTCCCGTTCTAAGGGATAAATAACGAAAGGTGGCGACTCTTCTGTTTTGTCGGCACCTTATTTTTGCGGAAGCGACAATCAGCATTTGAAGTCTAGACATTTTTACCTTGGAAGATCCCTCATGAGTGGTTTTGAGAGTGTCCCAAACATCCTTTGCTAGTTCCCAGTGGTGGACCAGTCTGAAGATGTTTTTGTGTATACCATTGAAGAGTGCATTTAATGCTTTAGAGTTTCCAAGAGCCAATGCCTCTTGCTCTTTGGTCCATTCCTCTTCAGGAATTTGCATAGATATTCCATCCTTGTCAGTCTTCACAGGATGTTCCAAGCCAGAGTTTGCAGCTCTCCAAGCCTTGCTGTCTAAGGACCTTAGGAAAGCAATCATTCTAGGCTTCCAATAGTCATAATTAGAACCATCCAGAATTGGGTCTATTGGTGAATCCAATATCTTTATCCATAGTACCAGAATTTTAATTTCCCTATATCTCACCAAGAATAAACAGGCAGGGTGCCTGCTCTAATGCCAATTGAAAATTCTGGCCAGCACACGATGGATGTTATTCCCCAGGTTATAACATCCACTGTGACATTCACTACAGACCAACAATTATGCAGTAATTATAAAGCAGTAAGTAACACAGTTGGTTGTTGACCCAGTTCAGTGCAACACACTTACATCTGGGGGCTACCAAGCCATGGAGAAATTTCACTATTAGTAGAATTAATTCAGAGTCAAACCTCCAGTTTTCACTCCTGGTTCGTTGAACTCAACTACTCCAGTCCACCTTATCAAAGATGATTTGCCTTTTTCTGCAAGGACTTAATCCACTATTGATCAACTGATTACAATAGAAAGCACTAAGAACAACTGTCTTAGTCTTCTCAAGAACTAATGACCACACCTTGGTCTTCTTAAGGAACTTCTTACAATTTAATGTAAACTAACAAGTGTTTGAATGCTTCTTATAAGTTGTATCACAACTGTGATGTTTACACTTAAGATTAAGTACAACAAAAACTATATGGTTTTATGAGAGATCAAATGATTAAGATCTTGTGAGATTTTCTCTTTTATGAATCAAGCGTGTATTTCTTTCTGAGTGATCTAGCAATGAGCCAACGGTGAGTAGTGAATTAGCAACCTCAAAATGTTGAAGTAGTTCTCCTTTTATAGCTTTTTCAAATGCTTTGAGTGATGTGCAACTGAATATAATATTTGATTGTATGACTTTTCATCACCAAAGGTATGGGCAGAGATATGCTTTCTGCAGAAAGGTATGATTGTAGAAGCCTTGGGATTTGCACCACGTCACTTCTTTGGACAAATTAGTCGTTGGTTACCTTGGAAGTAGCACCACGTCTAATCAAGTTTACAGCTTCTTCAACAAGCTTCCTTCAAGATGAAGTCTTCATAATCTGCACTTCAGAATTTGTAGTAAGCATAAAAGGTATGGAATGCTTTAAGATGATCAGAGCTTAAGATGAATGATAAGTTCAGAGTCTTGATAGATGATCAGATCTTTAATGTATCAGAGTCTCAATCTTGATTAGAGTCTTCATCAGAGTATGCAACAGTATGTGCTAAGAGCGTGAATATTAATGATAAGAGTCTGATATTCAAAGCCTCATCTTTTGTACACTCCTTTCATTAACTCTTCAGATCATTCTGTAGCTTCTGCTTCAGATCCTTCTGGCAGCGCTTTAGAATCTTCTGATAGTCTTGCATCTGATGCTTCAGAGCTTTGCATAGTTTCTTTCTACTTATGTATTTTGCTTCTTTAAGAGTATTTAATTTTATACCTGAAACAATAATACTTTGAACAAATTTTAGAGTGTATCTTTTCTTACTACAAAATTCCATAACAGTTATCATCAAAACATAGAGATATAAGAAACACCAATCTGTGTTCTAACAATCTCCCCCTTTTTGATGATGACAAAACATAGGGAATTTTGTTCAATAAAGAGAAATAAAATAAATAACTCCCCCTGAGATTAAGAATCTCCCTCTGAAATGAATACTCTAATAGAAGAGAACACTTCCCTTTAGTACATTTCAGAACCTGGTAGAAATCCTTGTTGAGAGAAAGAATCAGAGCTTGGATGCTTTTCAGAATTAGAGTCTGATAATTTCTTTTAAAATGAAGAGTCTGGTGTATCTTCCAGAATCAGAGTCAAAAATTTCTTTCAAGGATCAGAGCCTGGTTGGATAATTCTCAGGGTAACTTCATATCATTTTGTTAGATGAAATAATAAGATCTGAAAGTCTTAAGATTCAATGTTAGATTAAAACAATGTCTGAATTTCATTTTAGTATTTGCTTATGGATTGAACAGTCAAATTCTCTTTCTCCCCCTTTTAGTCATAATCAAAAAGAATTTTAAAGACAGAAAAGATAACAGAAGAAGAGAAAAACATAACACATAAATGAAAGACAAAACAGGCAGATTTAATCATAGCAAAATAGCACAAAGGCATAAGAAGTTTGTACAGCAGATGATAGAAAATAGAACAAACAGAAAACAAGTGCAAAACAAGAATGCAAAGACATGAAAAAGAAAACTAGGGTTGGCGAGAAGCAATCAAGGTCAGAAGATCCGTAATCTTAGCAGTGGACTCTTCTTGCTTGGCCATCCAAGTCTTGATTTCTTCAGTGGTCTGTTCCTGTTTTATCATCCATGTTCTAATTTCCTTGACTTCTTAGACAACATCTGGAATCTCAATCTTCATCTCAGATGCAGAAGGTTCAGAAGCAGATGCAATTGCCATTGGATGATCAATCTCCATGTCAGATGTAGGAGTTTCTTCTATCAGTGCAGAATCTTCAGCAGGAGAATCTTCTAGAAGAAACACTGGAGTTGTGATAATGTTCAGCAGAGTCTGTTTGACCATTTCAGCAAACTTAGCCTTTGCATCGTCAGCACAGAGTGTTCTGAGGTCAGATGCAGCAGAGTTGAATTTTGATATGAATATGTTCCAAGAAGCTTCAAATTCAGCAGGATCCAAACTAGCCATGCACTCTTTCTCCACAGAAGCAATTCCCATACGTAGTTCCTTCTTGAAATTCTTGAACAGAGTAGAAACATCTTATCTGGGTTTGGGGTTCAGAAAGTCATCTATGGTGACAGGTTGTGATGCTTCAGGAGGTGGGTGATCAGATGATGGATGTTCAGATGGTGGTTGTTCAGATGGTTGGGGTATGGATGTTTGTGGTTCAGATGGTTGTGGTATGGATGTTTGTGGTATGGTGAGTTGAGGAATGGAGGTGTCAGTATCAGATGGTGTTGATGTAACAACATCAGATGAGGATGGTATAAAATCTGTGAAGTTGAATTTGAAGCGAAGAGGGTTGTCAGATGTAGGTAGATCAGATGGTAGTGGTTTATATGGATCAGGAATTTGTAAGCTAGTTGGTGAGGGGACTTCAGATTCATCAGAATCAGATGATTCAGTTGAATGACATGAAGTTGAAGAGAGGACATACATGGTTGCAAGTGGTGATACATCTAGAATGTCTTCAGATGGTTGTTGGACAGATGGTTCAGGATTTTTGATGATTAGTTCTTCTAGTGGTTGAGTAGATGAGAGTGGTTCAGATTGTTTTTATTGTTCTGATTGTGTTTGTTGTTCAGAGGATTTTTGTTTTTGTGATTCAGATGATGGTTGTTGTTGTGGTTCAGATTGTTTTTATTGAGGGGTTTAATGTTCAGATGATTTCTGTTGAGGGGGTTCAGATGGTAGTTGAACAGAAGATGGTTGAGAATGTGTATTAGATAAAATGGGTTAAGATGAATGAGGTTCAGATGATTTAGGTTCAGATGGTTTAGGAGGAAATGGTGGAGGTGAAGGTGAGGGTGAAGGTACATATGGTTTGGGATTAGATGTTAATACCTGGTGAATTGTTTCTCTAATTTCTTCCACAGTAGCTTCTGGAGGATTTTCCTTTTGCTTCTTGTCCTTCTCAGGCTTGTCACCAGCATCAGAGGCTTTCCTCTTGGGCTGTGCAACAGATCCTTCCTCAGCCTTTCTCTTCCTGTGCCTTTCTCTCAAAAGATTTGGCAATACTTCTCCTTCCTTCTGTACTATGTTAGCAGGCAGAGGAATACCTTCTCTTAAACATTCAGCAATGTATGTCAGAATGATGTGCCTAGGTTCATCAGCACTGAACATAGGAAAATCTGCTAAAGGAATTCTCCTTCTGCTGACGTCTTCAGAGTGAAATTTCTTGGGTTTTCCAGCAAGCTCTGAAATAACCTTCATTCTCTTAGAGTGTTCCCATTTATGACAGATCCTATAACATAGGACAGATCCTCTGTCACCCCAGTGTAACACCCATTTTAATTATTTAGTCATTTTATTATAATTTTAATTATTATGTGTTGGTGTGCCCTTTGGTGGGGTGTGTTGGATGATGATTGGTGGGTGTCCCTGATATGGGAGGATTATTGGTGGTGTTTTGGTGTGGATATAATAATATAATAAATAATAGTAATATTGGTGGTGATATTATTATTATTATTATTATTAATAATAAGTGTTATTATTTATATTAGTAATATTATATTAGTATTAATATTAAGATTATTATTATTATATTATTTTATTAAGTTATTATTATTATTAAGATTAGATAATTAAAATAGGGAATGTGAGGGGTTAGTGGTTTTTACGATACATTTGGAGAGTTGGGAGGAAGAACGAGAGAAGTGAGAAGAGCATAGAACGAGCAAAGGAACGAGGAACGGGAGAGAAAGGAGAAATCCAAGAGACCAAATCTAGGAGGATTTCCATCGATCAAACCGATTAACAAGGTAAGGGGGGAGAAACTTGATTGGGAATGATTTATACATGTATAGGGTAGTGGGAATTCCTTAACCCCGCAGGAAATTGATCGATATATGATTTCCTATATTGATATATTGTGATTGTTGATTATCGTTGATAGTTTGGTGTTGATGGTTCATGAATTGTTGTTTTTGGTAAATTTGGCATATAGGTTGTTTTACGGTTTTTAGGGAAGTTCCTATATAACCTCTGTGGTTTGGATAATGACCATGAGTATTGGTGAGATTTTGTGTAACCTCTGTGGCTTGGGTAATGACCATGATATAGGTTCTGAGATGTAGTTTAAGGAACAATTGATTATAGTAGTGTGTGATAGTTGTAGTAATGATAGGGCAGAGGATGGATGAAAAGTGATCAGCTTGGAATTGAGCAAGATGACAGTGTTGGACAGTAAGGGTGGGTTTTCGTATGGTCATTGTGATTGTGTAATAGTGTATGATAGGTAGGATCACATTTAGGATAGAAACCCCTAAATGCCATGGTTTTGAAAAGTATGGTTATATGATATATGATGACATGATCTTTAAAAATATGTTGTTGGCTGTTATAATTGTCATATTATGGTAGGATTTCGAATTCTGAAACCGAGGCTTTTTACGGAATTGAAATCGGAGGTTCAGAAGGCCTCCAACGATGGAAAACACAGAATTTTCTACATTCTGCGCTGTTTGTGTCGACTCAAAGCTGTATATTGGTGAATTTTCTGTTTTGACGATTTTGGCCATAACTTTTGATCCGTAAGTCGGATTTAGTACCCGTTCGAAGCGTTGGAAAGCTCTTGAATAGATCTATAACATGGTATAAATAACATAGTTATTTGCCAAATATTTCTATATCCAATATTTTTGGGGAGTCATTGTTTAATTAAATAGTAACTAAACCATGGATCGATTGAAATGATTTATTGATTATTTACTTGAGTTTAATTATTGTGCACTTAGTGTGCTTGTGTTTATTGGTGGTGTAATATATATAATGTGTGGTGATGTGATCAGGAGGATCGTGTGCACTTAGTGTGCCTGAATATAATAGTTATGCATTGGTGTTTTGCATATCATGGTGTTTGGTGGGATGAATCATATCTCAGTAGGAGCGTAAGTGATTCATCCGTACTCCTTTGAGGAGAATGGTGGGGGATAGATCATATCTCAGTAAGAGCGTAAGTGATCTGTCCAGGTTCGATTGAATGAACCAATGAGTCGGTACCGCATGTATGGTGTTGAGTTGCATATTTACATTATAATATGTTATATTGTAATTTGAACAGTAGGTTCGTGATTGGTGTTGTGGGGTGAATATTGGGGTGTTGGTGTGTTTTACTACCTTGTTTACATGTATTACATTACCAATATATTTTTGATCATGTTTTCTCACCCCTTTGTTGTTGTTGTGGTCTGTGCTTCTTTGGAAGTACAGATAATCCAGATACTTTGCTAGCTTGGATTATGGTGTTCCAGTCGAGTCTAGGATGCTCTGATACGTAGCACGGGACTTGGGTGTTTTTATTTGTTTTATGCTTAACTTGTATTCTGTTCCTGTGAACGTATCAAAAACCTTTGTTGGATTTTACTATTTGATATTCCGCTGTATTTGGAGAAAAACCTTTTTGTAAAGAAATGTTGGTTTTGCTATGTGATATCCCACTTGGGAAGAAAAACTCTGATGTTTATTTATAATGTTTATTATTTTAATTGTTTTTGGTAAGTGGGGTGTTACAATTGGTATCAGAGCAGGTCTGTCCTTTAGGATAGAGTTGAGTATCTTTTAACCTGGTGTTGTTATTTTTGAGCAGTATGGCAGGAAGGAACGATGCTGCGTTGGCTGCCGCTATGCAAGCAATGGCGCAGGCGGTTGCTAATCAGAACCAAACTGCAGATGCCCAATTCAAGAGTTTGGCGCAGTTTCGGAGCAACAAGCCGCTGACGTTTGAAGGAGGAATTCTGGATCCTGAAGCTGCACAGAAGTGCCTGAAGGCAATTGAGAAAATATTCAGGATTATGGATTGTAGTGATGAGCAAAAGGTGAGGTTTGGTACTCACATGCTGGAGGGCGAAGCTGAAGCTTGGTGGGACAACAGTCGCCAAAGATTGGAAGCTGCTGGAACTGCCATTACTTGGGAGGTGGTTCGAAAAGGTTTTCTGGAAAAGTATTTTCCGGAAGATATTCGCTGTGCTAAGGAGATTGAATTCTTAGAGTTGAAGCAAGGTAGTATGACGGTAGCAGAGTATGCTGCTAAGTTTGAAGAGCTGGTGCAGTATTGTCCTCATTATAATATTGATGGGGCAATGACTTCTAAGTGTTTAAAATTTGAGAATGGACTGCGTCCAGAGATTAAGTTGGGGATTGCTTGTCAGAAGATCAGGAGTTATCCCGAGCTGGTAAGTAGGAGCAGAATTTATGATAATGACAACCGGGCAAGGATTGCACACTACAAAGCTGTTAATGACCGTAAGGGTAAGCAGAGGTTTAGTGGTACTCCTTATAGTGTTGTTGCTGATAAGGGAAAGCGTAAAGCTGTTGTTGATAAGAAGCCCAGAGAGGGAAAAACATCTGCTGATGGGAAATGTTTCCGATGTGGTGGCATGGGACACCGTGCTAACGATTGTCCTAATGAAGTAAAGAAGTGTTTTAAGTGTGGGAAGCCAGGTCATGTGATAGCTGACTGCAGAGCAACTATGCCGACCTGTTACAACTGTGGTGAGAAGGGTCACATCAGTACACATTGCGAGAAGCCGAAGAAGCCTCAAACGTCTCCGGCTGGTGGGAAAGTGTTTGCTTTGGCAGGAACTCAAGCTGCCAGTGATGAGCGAGTTATCAAAGGTACTTGTATTATCAATAATATTCCTTTAACTGCTATTATTGATACGGGTGCAACCCACTCGTTTATTTTTGTGGATTGTGTGGAAAGGATAGGATTGGTGCCGTCTACTCTTGAGAGACGAATGACTATTGAGACACCCTCTATTGGCTCAGTGACTACTTCTTTGGTATGCCTGAAGTGTCCGCTGACTATTTTCGGTAGAGAATTTGGAGTGGATCTGATTTGTCTACCACTTGGTGATTTGGATGTTATTCTGGGTATGAACTGGTTAGAGTTCAACCGAGTCTACATCGATTGTTTTCGGAAGGAATTGTTGTTCCTGACTCCAGAAGGGGAAGCTTTAGCAGATTCTTTGTCTAGTAAAGAATTGAGGACCTTGTTGTAAGATGAAGCTAAAGTGTTTGCTTTATTTGCATCATTATCGGTGGATAGTAAAGCGTCAATGGAGGAATTGGCAATGGTGAATGAATTTCTGGAAGTGTTTCCTGATGACATTACGGAATTGCCTCCGACGAGGGAAGTTGAATTTAGTATTGATCTTGTTCCTGGTACGAGGCCTATTTCTATGGCGCCGTACAAGATGTCTGCAGTGGAATTGGCTGAGTTGAAGTCTCAGATTGGAGAATTGTTGGATAGAAAGTTTATTAGACCGAGTGTGTCGCCGTGGGGAGCTCCAGTGTTATTGGTGAAGAAGAAGGATGGTAGTATGCGTTTGTGCATCGACTACCGTCAGTTGAATAAAGTGACTATTAAGAATAAGTATCCTCTACCAAGGATTGATGATTTGATGGATCAGCTGGTGGGAGCTCGAGTGTTCAGTAAGATCGACTTGAGATCGGGTTACCATCAGATCAAAGTAAAAGAAGGTGATATTCAGAAGACTGCTTTTAGGACTAGATATGGACATTACGAATATGCTGTAATGTCGTTTAGAGTGACTAATGCGCCGGGAGTATTTATGGAGTATATGAACAGAATTTTCCATTCTTATTTGGATCAGTTCATTGTGGTATTTATTGACGATATATTAATTTATTCTAAATCTGATGAAGAACATGCAGGACATCTGAGGATTGCCTTGCAGGTGCTAAAGGAAAATAAATTGTTTGCTAAACTGTCAAAGTGTGACTTCTGGTTGAAGAAAGTGAGTTTCTTGGGGCATGTAATATCTGGTGATGGCATCACGGTGGACCCGTCAAAAGTAAGTGCAGTGTTGCAGTGGGAACCACCAAAGACAGTAACAGAGATTAGAAGCTTTTTGGGTTTGGCAGGTTATTACCGCAGATTTATTGAAGGGTTCTCTAATTTGGCGTTGCCAGTGACTCAGTTAACGAGGAAGAACCAAGTTTTTGTATGGGATGCTGCTTGTGAAGAAAGCTTTGAAGAGCTAAAGAAGAAATTGACTATGACACCGGTGTTAGTGTTGCCGACTCCGAGTGAACCGTTTGTGGTATACTGTGATGCGTCTAAGATGGGATTAGGCGGAGTTCTTATGTAGAATGGTAAGGTAGTAGCATATGCTTCGCGACAACTGAGAGTGCATGAGCGAAATTATCTGACTCATGATCTCGAGTTAGCTGCGGTTGTTTTTGTATTGAAAATATGGAGACATTATTTGTATGGTTCGAGATTTGAAGTGTTTAGTGATCATAAGAGTCTGAGATATCTGTTTGATCAGAAAGAGCTGAATATGAGACAGAGAAGATGGTTAGAATTTTTGAAGGATTATGACTTCAGTTTGAGTTATCATCCAGGAAAGGACAATGTAGTGGCGGATGCCTTGAGCAGGAAAACGATTCATATGGCAGCTCTGATGGTGAAAGAAATTGAGCTAATTGAACAGTTCAGAGATTTGAGCATGGTTTGTGAGACTACTGCAGATAGTGTGATGTTGGGTATGTTGCAGGTAAATAATGACTTCTTGGATATGATTAGAGAGAATCAGAAGTTGGATGTGAAATTAGTAGATTTGATGCCTGGAGTAGGAAGTGACTCCGATAGTGACTTTAAATTGGATAGTACAGGTGTGTTGAGATTTAGAGGCAGGATTTGTGTACCAGATGATGAAGAATTGAAAAAGTCAATTTTAAGTGAAGGACATCGTAGTAGTTTGAGTATCCATCCGGGAGCTACGAAAATGTACCATGATTTGAAGAAATTATTTTGGTGGTCTGGTATGAAAAAAGACATTGCTCAATTTGTTTATGCCTGTTTGACGTGTCAAAAGTCGAAGGTGGAACACCAAAGACCTTCGGGATTTATGCAACCATTAGAGATTCCGGTTTGGAAATGGGATTGTATTACTATGGACTTCGTTACAGGTTTGCCGAATACGGCGAGAGGATTTGATGCTATATGGGTAATTGTGGATCGATTGACGAAGTCTGCACACTTTGTGCCGATTAATATTAGTTTCCCGTTGACAAAGCTGGCGGAGATTTATATTCGGGTAATTATGAAGTTACATGGTGTTCCGTCCAGTATTGTGTCAGATAGAGACCCGAGGTTTACTTCAGAATTTTGGAAGAGCTTACAGGAAGCGTTGGGAACTAAGTTGAAGTTGAGTTCAGCTTATCATCCGCAAACTGATGGTCAGTCAGAGAGGACTATTCAGTCGCTTGAGGATTTGCTGAGGGATTGTGTGTTGGAAAAGGGTGGTGCGTGGGATACTCATTTACCATTGATTGAGTTCACGTACAATAACAGTCACCATTCGAGTATCGGAATGGCACCGTTCGAAGCTTTGTATGGGAGGAGGTGTAGGACTCCTCTGTGTTGGTATGAGACTGGTGAGA
Source organism: Lathyrus sativus (assembly GCA_963859935.3). Lineage (NCBI taxonomy): Eukaryota > Viridiplantae > Streptophyta > Magnoliopsida > Fabales > Fabaceae > Lathyrus > Lathyrus sativus. The sequence goes on along the minus strand of OZ012736.1, from coordinate 303,892,320 downwards.
ATGTGGTGCTTGGTCCAGAAATTGTACATCAGACTACTGAGACAATTCAGATGATTCGTGAGAAACTGAAAGTGTCTCAGAGTAGGCAGAAGAGTTATCATGATAATCGAAGGAAAGAGTTGGAATTCTGTGTAGGTGATCACATGTTCCTAAGAGTGAATCCGATGACCGGTGTGGGTCGTGCGTTGAAGTCCAAGAAGCTAGATCCTAAGTTTATTGGACCTTATGAAATTTTGCAGAGAATTGGTGCTGTGGCTTATAGAGTGGTGTTGCCGCCTGAGTTATCGAACTTACATGACGTGTTTCATGTGTCGCAATTGCGAAAGTATGTTTCTGATCCATCTCATGTGATTCAAAGAGATGATGTTCAGGTTCGGGAGAATCTTACTGTTGAAATGATGCCGTTGAGGATCGAGGACCATAAGATGAAACAGCTCCGAGGGAAGGAGATACCTTTGGTGAAGGTAGCTTGGGGAGGTGCTGCAGGAGGCAGTGTGACCTGGGAGTTGGAAAGTAGGATGCGAGAAGCGTATCCGGAACTATTTCCATCAGGTAATTTTCGAGGACGAAAATAATTAAAGTGGGGGAGAGTTGTAACACCCATTTTAATTATTTAGTCATTTTATTATAATTTTAATTATTATGTGTTGGTGTGCCCTTTGGTGGGGTGTGTTGGATGATGATTGGTGGGTGTCCCTGATATGGGAGGATTATTGGTGGTGTTTTGGTGTGGATATAATAATATAATAAATAATAGTAAAACTGGTGGTGATATTATTATTATTATTATTGTTATTATTATTATTATTATTAAGTGTTATTATTTATATTAGTAATATTATATTAGTATTACTATTAAGATTATTATTATTATATTATTTTATTAAATTATTATTATTATTAAGATTAGATAATTAAAATAGGGAATGTGAGGGGTTAGTGGTTTTTCCGATACATTTGGAGAGTTGGGACAAAGAACGAGAGAAGTGAGAAGAGCATAGAACGAGGAACGGAAGAGAAAGGAGAAAGCCAAGAGACCAAATCTAGGAGGATTTCCATCAATCAAACCGATTAACAAGGTAAGGGGGGAGAAACTTGATTGGGAATGGTTTATACATGTATAGGGTAGCGGGAATTCCTTAACCCCGCAGGAAATTGATCGATATATGATTTCCTATATTGATATATTGTGATTGTTGATTATCGTTGATAGTTTGGTATTGATGGTTCATGAATTGTTGTTTTTGGTAAATTTGGCATATAGGTTGTTTTACGATTTTTAGGGAAGTTCCTATATAACCTCTGTGGTTTGGATAATGACCATGAGTATTGGTGAGATTTTGTGTAACCTCTGTGGCTTGGGTAATGACCATGATATAGGTTCTGAGATGTAGTTTAAGGAACAATTGATTAGAGTAGTGTGTGATAGTTGTAGTAATGATAGGGCAGAGGATGGATGAAGAGTGATAAGCTTGGAATTGAGCAAGATGACAGTGTTGGACAGTAAGGGTGGGTTTTCGTATGGCCATTGTGATTGTGTAATAGTGTATGATGGGTAGGATCACATTTAGGATAGAAACCCCTAAATGCCATGGTTTTGAAAAGTATGGTTATATGATATATGATGACATGATCTTCAAAAATATGTTGTTGGCTGTTATAATTGTCATATTATGGTAGGATTTTGAATTCTGAAACCGGGGCTTTTTACGGAATTGAAATCGGAGGTCCGGAAGGCCTCCAACGATGGAAAACACAGAATTTTCTGCATTCTGCGCTGTTTGCGTCGACTCAAAGCTGTATATTGGTGAATTTTCTATTTTGACGATTTTGGCCATAACGTTTGATCCGTAAGTCGGATTTAGTCCCCGTTCGAAGCGTTGGAAAGCTCTTGAATAGATCTATAACATGGTATAAATAATATAGTTATTTTCCAAATATTTTTATATCCAATATTTTTGGGGAGTCATTGTTTAATTAAATAGTAACTAAACCATGGATCGATTGAAATGATTTATTGATTATTTACTTGAATTTAATTATTGTGCACTTAGTGTGCTTGTGTTTATTGGTGGTGTAATATATATAATGTGTGGTGATGTGATCAGGAGGATCGTGTGCACTTAGTGTGCCTAAATATAATAGTTATGCATTGGTGTCTTGCATATCATGGTGTTTGGTGGGATGAATCATATCTCAGTAGGAGCGTAAGTGATTCATCCGTACTCCTTTGAGGAGAATGGTGGGGGATAGATCATATTTCAGTAGGAGCGTAAGTGATCTGTCGGGGATAGATCATATCTCAGTAGGAGCGTAAGTGATTTGTCCAGGTTCGATTGAATGAACCAATGAGTCGGTACCGCATGCATGGTGTTGAGTTGCATATTTGCATTATAATATGTTATATTGTAATTTGAACAGTAGGTTCGTGATTGGTGTTGTGGGGTGAATATTGGGGTGTTGGTGTGTTTTACTACCTTGTTTACATGTATTACATTACCAATATATTTTTGATCATGTTTTCTCACCCCTTTGTTGTTGTTGTGGTCTGTGCTTCTTCGGAAGTACAGATAATCTAGGTACTTAGCTAGCTTGGATTATGGTGTGCCAGTCGAGTCTAGGATGCTCTGATACATAGCACAGGACTTGGGTGTTTTTATTTGTTTTATGCTGAACTTGTATTCTGTTCATGTGAACGTATCAAAAACCTTTGTTGGATTTTACTATTTGATATTCCGCTGTATTTGGGGAAAAACCTTTTTATAAGGAAATGTTGGTTTTGCTATGTGATATCCCACTTGGGAAGAAAAACTCTGATGTTTATTTAAAATGTTTATTATTTTAATTGTTTTTGGGAAGTGGGGTGTTACACCCAGCATCAAACAGATGTTTCACAAGACCATTCTCTGTTAGAATGTCTGATATCAGTCTTCCCATAGGGATCCAAGTTCTGATTTTTCCAGCTTTAACCCTTACTTCTTCTCTTGTTTCTTTGATATGGTTCAGAAGATAAGGTAAATCCACCTTCTTTCCTTTACTCATACAGAACATGAAGTACATTTGTTCTGAATTTACATAATCTGGTGAGTTAGAAGATTTCCTAGGAAAGATTGAACTCATGAAGATCTTAGCCCAGATTCTGTAAACAGGCTTCAGATCTCTGACCTTATTGGATGGTTCTCCAGAAACACAAACTTCTTGAAAAATGTCAGCCAAATCCACACGATTAGTAGCCATACTTGTAATTCCCTCAGTTTCCTTATACTCAAGTAGTTGTCTGATTAATTTTTCAGTGATGATAATTTCCTTCCCAAGAACAGATGAATGAATGAACTTAGGGCAAACTTGAGTGTGTATCCAGAATTCTTTTACCAAAGTTGGATAAACAGGACCCATCATCCTGTCAAAATACTTTTCCCAATTCTGAGTTTTGATGGTTGAAAGGAGATCAAAACCATTTTCTTTGATGGATTCAAAATCCACAAAGTTCTCACACAGAACTTCAAGTTCTTTGATTGGAGTGAGAAGAGTTCTCACAGGTGCTTTGTACACAACAGTAGTTTGGGATGAACAAGCAGCATTAGGAGAAGATGCAGCAACAGTTGAAGTTTGCATCTGAGCAGATGTTGATGATGGTGAAGCCATTAAAGTTCTTGAGATGCGTCTGGGTTTACGAGAGTTTTTGGGTTTTGAAATGAGATGGAAACAATAGAGAAGGCAGAAATGCATATGAGTGATGAAAAGAGTGTAAAGTGTGATTTGAGAAGTGTTTTGAGAATTTATAGAAAAATTTTAGGGCATGCAAAAAGACACACAATCTCAAGCGTGCACAAGCATTGAATGAAGTGAAACATAATCATATCAAGCAATTAATGCAAGGAATAAAATCATATCAAGCATTTAAGATTCTGACAGAAGGGGGGAGAATCAAGATATTTTGGATTTTCAAAGCAATACCTCAAACGTCACTTCAGTATGGTGCACTCTACCTTTCCAGATTCTGAGCTACACGTGTTTGCTTGCATGTGCCTCTGAAACTCTTTGAGAAATGAAACGTTAGGCAACGTTCAGATCCTCTGAGCCTTGTTAGTTCAGATTTACACACAAAGAAATAAACACAGAATTCAACAGAAGAAATACTTCAGAGTTTAGACATTTATCATCTGAAAAAAAATTTCATCTGATGAATATTTTATTCTGGACAGAAGTCAATACTAATATTTTTCAGAATAAATTTAAATCTATCTTCAGCAAGGGGTTTTGTAAAGATATCAGCCCACTGATGATCTGTATCTACAAAGTTTAAATTGATAATTCCCTTCTGAACATAGTCTCTCATGAAATGATGTTTAATCTCTATATGCTTAGCTTTAGAGTGTAAAATAGGGTTTTTAGATAAGCATATAGAAGAAGTATTATCACAAAAGATAGAAATGTTACTCTCAAAGATCTGATAATCTTCCAGTTGACTTTTCATCCAGAGCATCTGGGTGCTACAACTAGCAGCAGCAATATATTTTGCTTCTGTTGTTGAAAGTGCAATTGTGGGTTGCTTCTTGCTGAACCAGGAGATTAGATGACTTCCAAGAAATTGACAGCTTCCAGAATTACTTTTACGTTCTACTCTGTCTCCAGCATAGTCAGCATCACAGAATCCAACTAATTTATACTCATCAGATCTTCTGTAACACAGACCCACATTAGTAGTACCTTTCAGATGCCTTAGAATCCTCTTAACAGCTGTTAAGTGAGATTCTCTAGGATCTGATTGGAATCTAGCACACAGACACACACTAAATAAAATATCAGGTCTTGAAGCAGTCAAATATAAGAGAGATCCAATCATACCTCTGTAAAGTTTTTGATTAACTTTCTTACTTACCTCTTCCTTACCAAGTGTGCTTGTAGGATGCATTGGAGTCTTTTCCAATTTGCTTTCATTCAGATTGAATTTCTTCAGAAGCTCTTTGACATATTTAGTCTGGTGAATATATGTGCATTCTGGAGTCTGATTTACTTGGATTCCTAGAAAGAATCTAAGTTCTCCCATCATGCTCATTTCAAATTCAGCCTGCATAGACAAAGCAAACTTCTTTCCCAGCATAATATTAGTAGATCCAAAAATAATATCATCCACATAAATTTGACAAACTAGTAAATCTTTCTTAAATTTTTTACAGAAAAGAGTCATGTCCACTTTGCCTCTGATAAAGTTCTTTTCCAGAAGAAAATTACTTAATCGTTCATACCAAGCTCTGGGAGCTTGTTTCAAACCATAAAGAGATTTTTTGAGTTTGAAAACATGATTTGGAAATTTATCACTTTCAAAACCAGGTGGTTGATGAACATAAACTTCTTCTTCTATAATACCATTTAAGAAGGCACTCTTAACATCCATCTGATATAGAGTAATGTTATGTTGTGCAGCAAATGAAATAAGAAGGCGTATAGATTCTAACCTTGCCACTGGAGCATAAGTTTCAGTGTAATCAATACCTTCTTGTTGACTGTACCCTTGAGCTACCAGCCTTGCCTTGTTCCTAACAACTTCTCCTTGCTCATTTAATTTATTTCTGAATACCCACTTTGTTCCAATAATGTTGAAACCTTTTGGTCTAGGAACCAGATCCCACACATCATTTCTTGTAAATTGATTTAGCTCATCTTGCATTGCAAGTATCCAATCATTGTCACTCAGAGCCTCATCCACAGATGTTGGTTCAATAATAGACATCAACCCAAGAAGTGATGTTCCAGATGATCTGATAAACGACCTTGTTCATATAGGGTCATCTTTCTTCCCAATAATCATGTCTTCTGGATGAGAAGCCTTGATTCTGGATGATCCTTTAACTGTTGGTTCTTCAGAAATATTCATGTTATTCATCTGAGCAGCTAATGGAATTGCATCTGGCGTAGCTTCTTCTTGAGCTTTCTCTACCTCTGGTTTCTCAGATTCTATGAGAATAACTTCTCCATCTGCAGAGTTTTCAATCTGCTTTGGCTTTTGATTGCCAAGTTTTCAATCTGTGTCTCAGTATTGTATACTCTGTAGCCTTTAGAGCGTTCAGAATATTCAAGCATGAAACACTTTTGTGCTTTAGAATCAAACCTGTTAAGATTCTCTTTAGTGTTTAGTATAAAATAAATACATCCAAAAGGATGGAAATAAGAAATGTTTGGCTTTCTATTCCTTCACAATTCATAAGGAGTCTTTTCCAGAAGAGGTCTAATTGACACTCTGTTCTGAATGTAACATGATGTGTTAATTGCCTCTGCCCAAAAATGTTTTGCCATGTTAGTCTCATTGATCATGGTTCTAGCCATCTCTTGCAAAGTTCTATTTTTCCTCTCTACAACTCCATTCTGTTGTGGAGTTCTAGGACAGGATAAATCATGAGCAATGTCATTTTCATTAAAATATTTTTCAAAATGTTTGTTTTCAAATTCACCAGCATGGTCACTTCTGACTTTAACAATTTTGAAATCTTTTTCAGTTTGGACTTGTTTGCAGAAGTCAAAGAACACAAAGTGTGACTCATCCTTGTGTTTTAGGAATTTTCCCCATGTCCATCTGCTGTAGTCATCAACAATGACTAATCCATACTTCTTGCCTCTGATGGATGCAGTTTTCACTGGTCCAAACAGATCAATGTGAAGTAACTCTAATGGTTTTGAAGTTGAAACAACATTTTTGGATTTAAAAGATGATTTTGAAAATTTTCCTTTCTGACATGCTTCACAAAGAGCATCTGAGTTGAACTTCAGATTAGGAAGTCCTCTGACCAGATTAAGCTTATTAATCTGAGATATACGTCTCATATTAATATGACCCAATCTTCTGTGCCAGACCCATTGCTCCTCATTAATAGACATAAGGCATTTAACATTCTGAACCTTAAGTTCTGAAAGACTAATTTTATAAATGTTGTTTTTCCTTTTACCATTAAAGAGGATTGAGCCATCCTTTTGACTAACAGCTTTGCAACACTTTTGATTAAAGATAATGTCATAACCATTGTCACTTAATTGACTTATGGACAATAGATTATGAGCTAACCCTTCAACAAGCAAGACATTAGTTATGGAAGGAAGTTTACCATTGCCTATGGTTCCAGAGCCAATTATCTTGCCCTTCTGATTCCCTCCATACTTGACAACTCCTCCAGATCTAAGCTCCAGACTTTGGAACATAGACCTTTTTCCCATCATATGTCGTGAGCATCCAGAGTCCAGGTACCATGACTGGAGTCTTGACTTTGCTGCTAAGGATGTTTGCAACATAGATTATCTTATCCTTAGGTACCCAGATTTTCTTGGGTCCTTTTTGGTTAGTTGCCTTAAAGCTTTTTTTGAACTTCTGTCTTTCAACATAGGACTTGTTCTGATTAGCTTTAGATTTATTAAACACAAGTTTGTTCTGATTAGAACTTGTGTGTTTAATATCATTCAAGTGACCAAATGTAAATTGAGAATATAAAGGAGGATACTTGATATCCAGTTTATCTATAGATTTTGGATTTGAATCTTCATAAGAGAAAGATTTATATCCAACACTTTTTCTATAGTTTCTACTAATACCATAGATCATTGAAGCCATTTTGCTTCTATCTAGGCTTTTAGTTAGAAACTTCCTGAAACTATAGTCATACTCTTGTAAAATATTTTTAGAGCATGATTTAGATTTTGAATTAGAGTTTAGTTGAGCAGTTTCTAAATTATTTTTCAATTGAATATTTTCAGTTTTTAGTTCAGCTATTTCTGATTCAAACTTGTTACTCTAAAATTCAATATGCTTTAGAAGCGTTTTGTGCTTGAGTTTAACTTTACTGTAGTTTTCAAGAATATCAGATAAACTTTCAACAAGTTCCTGTCTAGAAAGTTCAGCGAATACCTCCTTAGAATCAGATTCTGATTCTGATCCAGATGATTCAACACTGTCCTCAATGTCAGCCATGAATGCTACATTTTCACATTCCTCTTCTGACTCTGATGACGAATCAGATGCATCTGAGTCATCCCAGGTAGCCATCAGAACTTTCTTTTTGTGATCTGACTTTCTTTTTGGGTTCTCCTTCTGAAGCTTTGGACAATCACTCTTGTAGTGCCCAGGTTCTTTGTATTCATAGCAAACAACCTCTCTTTTTCCAGATCGTCTGTGTCCATAGGATTCTCCAAATCTTCTGTATCCAGAGTGTTCTCCAGATCTTCTGTGCCCAGAAGATTCTTTGTGTTGATCTGGTTTTCTAAAGTTCTTGAACTTCCTTTGCTTATTCTTCCAGAGCTTATTGATTCTTCTGGATAGCAAGGATAGTTCTTCTTCATCTTCAGAAGCAGACTCTTCATAGCTTTCTTCTAATACCTGCAATGCTTTAACAACTTTATTAGATTTTAACGCAATTGACTTACCTTTCTTTAGAGGCTCATCTTCCTTTAGTTCCTTCTCATGGCTCTTTAGGGAACTGATTAGTTCCTCCAGCGTAATCTTGTTCAGATCCTTTGCCAGCTTCAGAGCAGTGACCATGGGTCTCCATCTGGTTGGCAAGCTTCTGATTATTTTCTTGACATGATCTGCTGTAGAGTAACCCTTGTCCAGAACCTTTAGGCCAGCAGTGAGAATCTGGAATCTGGAAAACATTGCTTCAATAGATTCTGATTCTTCCATCTTGAAAGCTTCATACTTCTGGATCAGCGCCAGAGCCTTTGTTTCTTTGACTTGAGAGTTCCCTTCATGAGTCATCTTCAGGGATTCAAATATATCAAAGGCAGTTTCTCTGTTGGTTATTTTCTCATACTCAGTATGAGATATAGCATTTAGCAATATAGTTCTAGCCTTGTGGTGATTTCTGAATTCCTTCTTTTGCTCCTCAGTCATTGATTTTCTGTCAACTTTCTTGCCATTCCCATCAGTGGGATGAACATATCCATCAATAACTAAGTCCCAAAGATCAGCATCAAATCCTAGAAAGAAACTTTCCAGTCTATCTTTCCAATAATCAAATTTCTCTCCATCAAACATGGGAGGTTTTGTGCTGACTCTTTCTTCATATTTGTTGTTGTTGGGTGTTGAAGTTTCAGCAGCCATAATGTATATCAACCAAGAGTATCAAGAGTTTTTCCCACTGGATCTTTTCTGGTCACGGTTAAGTGATAGCACAAACAGAACCGGAGCTCTGATGCCAACTGAAGGTGAGAAAAACACTTAGAAGGGGGGGGGGGGGTTGAATAAGAGTTTTAAGAAATATGGCAATAAAAACAACTTAAGATTTTTATCCTGGTTCGTTGAACTCAACTACTCCAGTCCACCTTATCAAAGATGATTTGCCTTTCTCTACAAGGACTTAATCCACTATTGATCAACTAATTACAATAGAAATCACTAAGAACAATTGTCTTAGTCTTCTCAAGAACTACTGACCACACCTTGGTCTTCTTAAGGAACTTCTTACAATTTAATGTAAACTAACAAGTGTTTGAATGCTTCTAATAAGCTGTATCACAACTGTGATGTTTACACTTAAGATTAAGTACAAAAAAAACTATATGGTTTTATCAGAGATCAAATGAGTAAGATCTTGTGAGATTTTCTCTTTTATGAATCAAGCGTGTATTTCTTTCTGAGTGATCTAGCAATGAGCCAACGGTGAGTAGTGAATTAACAACCTCAAAATGTTGAAGTAGTTATCCTTTTATAGCTTTTTCAAATGCTTTGAGTGATGTGCAGCTGAATATAATATTTGATTGTACGACTTTTCATCACCAAAGGTATGGGCAGAGATATGCTTTCTGCAGAAAGGTATGGTTGTAGAATCCTTGGGATTTGCACCACGTCACCTCTTTGGAAAAATTAGTCGTTGGTTACTTTGGAAGTAGCACCACGTCTAATCAAGTTTACAGCTTCTTCAACAAGCTTCCTTCAAGATGAAGTCTTCATAATCTGCACTTCAGAATTTGTAGTAAGCATAAAAGGTATGGAATGCTTTAAGATGATCAGAGCTTAAGATGAATGATAAGTTCAGAGTCTTGATAGATGATCAGATCTTTAATGTATCAGAGTCTCAATCTTGATTAGAGTCTTCATCAGAGTATGCAGCAGTATGTTCTAAGAGCGTGAATATTAATGATAAGAGTCTGATTGTCAAAGCCTCGTCTTTTGTACCCTCCTTTCATTAACGCTTCAGATCATTCAGTAGCTTCTGCTTCAGATCCTTCTGGCAGCGCTTCAGAATCTTTTGATAGTCTTGCATCTGATGCTTCAGAGCTTTGCATAGTTTCTTTGTACTTATGTATTTTGCTTCTTTAAGAGTATTTAATTTTATACCTGAAACAATAATACTTTGAACAAATTTTAGAGTGTATGTTTTCTTACTACAAAATTCCATAACAGTTATCATCAAAACATAGAGATATAAGAAACACCAATCTGTGTTCTAACATGAAGAACCACTTCACCTACACACACCTTGATCTTGCTTCAAATCTTTGATCAAGGAACACTCACTCTTGCTTAACAGCTTCGAGTGACACACAACCTAGAAACTACCTAACCAATGCAATCAAAAGTTGCTTGGATTACACGTGTTCCTAAGACACAATCATGAAGAACGACCTCTTCACTTCTAAACCACTATGGTGACTTCTCTGTTTCTCTCTCTTCAAAAGCTGCCTTCTAGGATTGCTTCTCCTGTTATTTATAGCAGCAAATCAGTCCTGGGGCCTGGGCGCACAATCTAGGTTTTTCATTACAAAACCTCACCTTTAATTGTCTGCCCACTTACCAATTTATTTAGGGACATTTTAGTTCGCTTAGGGCTTCTAAAATGTTTCCAGAATACCAGCTTGAACTCCTCCAAGGTTTCCTGATTTTTAGCCTGAGAATCCTCATTCTGAATACCAGAAAAACTACCTTGCCCGCTGGATGTCATACAAACAGTGTTATGACATTCTGTATGACATTCAGCTTAATTAAGTTAACTTACCCTGCACCCACATTATTAAGTATGTCCTAACAATCGGTATGACATACATGCACATTATAATGTTTTGCCACAAAATGCAGCCAATCAAGAGCACTTATAACATGAAACAAGTCTGTTGATGGATGGGTATTATCAGATGACTATGGAATCTGATTTCTTCAAATACGCCAAAAAATGTTGTAAATGCCAGATTTATGCTGATAAGGTGCATGTGCCACCAACTCCTCTGAATGTGTAGACATCTCCTTGGCCCTTTGCTATGTGGGGCATCGATATGATTAGAATGATTGAGCCGACTGCTTCTAATGAGCATCGCTTCATTTTGGTTGCAATTGATTACTTAACGAAATGGGTAGAAGTAGCTTCTTTTGCCAATGTCACGAAACAGGTGGTCGCCCGATTCATAAAGAAGGACATCATTTGTCGTTATGGAATCTCGGAGAGAATCATTACTGATAATGGTTCAAATTTGAATAACAAAATGATAAAGAAACTATGCCAGAGTTTCATGATTGAACATCACAACTCTTCTCCATATCGTCTGAAGATGAATGGCGCTGTTGAGGCAGCTAACAAGAATATCAAGAAGATTGTGCAGAAAATGGTTGTAACCTATAAGGATTGGCACGAGATGTTGCCCTTTTTTCTTTCATGGTTATTGTACTTCAGTATGTACATCAACCGGGGAAACTTATTTCACACCGGTTATGGTACGGAGGCAGTCCTACCATTAGACGTTGAGGTTCCTTCTTTAAGGGTATTGTACGATGTGAAGCTTGACGAAGTTGAGTGGGTGCAAACCAGATTGAATCAGTTGAGCCTGATTGATGAGAAGATATTGTCAGTAATTTCTCATGGCCGGTTGTACCAGAGTAGGATGAAGACAACCTTTGATCAGAAAGTGCGGCCTTGGTGCTTCCATATAGGTGAGTTGGTATTGAAAAGGATCCTTCCTCCTCAGACAGATTATAGGGACAAATGGACTCCAAACTATAAAGGTCCATATATGGTAAGAAAGGTTTTCTCTGGCGGAGCCTTATTATTATCTACCATGGATGGTGAAGATTTTTCGTCCCCTGTGAATGCAGACGGGGTTAAAAAATAATTTTCTTAAAAGAGACCCGCTGGACTAAAGAAAGAAAGTCCAGGCAAAAATGGGCATCCCGGCGAACCATAAAAGGAAAAGGTTCGGGCAAATATTAGGGATAAAGTAAAAAGAACGAACCCGCAAGGTTGAAAATCTGAAAAGGCGACCTTGGCAAAAATGGGTATCCCGGTGGATTGAAAACCCGAAAGGTCCATCCATGCGAAAGTTAGGGATTTGAAAGCAAATGACCGCGGTCTGCATTTAGTCTGTAAACTTATTCAATACATGGTTATCCCAAAGGAAATGAATCAGTCTAATCAGTCTTTTCAGAAGGCGAAACATTGGGGAACGTCGAAGACATACAAGTCATAGCTGAATCGACATATGGTGGTTGTCTATTTCCATATTGCCAACATTTGTGTATATTCTTTTTTCTTTTTGACCTCCTTTCAGGAATTGCATCTGTATTGTAAATTTCCTATTTACAGGGCTTTCATCAATAAAGTATTCATTTAAGTCAAAGAGCTTTTCATTTCTTGTTTTTACTTTTACTATTTTGTTTGCAAAAACGTCCAACATTTTTTATGAACATTACAGTTGAAAACATGAGGCTTTACAAAGCATAATGAAAGCAATGAATTTTCTTGAATGATAAGTGTCATGAGTGGTAATCGAGATAACCATTTCACATGTGGGGCATTCTTTTATTTCTTGTTTGTTGTAGGATGGCATGATCCTCTCGCCAGTAGAGCTTTTCTCCCTAACGGTAAAGTTCTAACAGTAATGCATGGTGAATTATTCCTCCCCTAGCAGGAGTTCAGAGATGTATTTCCATGCCGAAGTAGATTCATACTACCTAGAGAGTGTTCGAGGGTTGACTACTTCAGATAGAATGCAGTCAAGCATTTGTTCAATAAAGATTGTTTTTTTCCCACAACAAAGATTTTGTCTTCCCCGCAAAATCATGTTATCGAATCAGAAGTGCTGTCACCAGCAGAGGTGTATAACGTAACTCCAACAGAGCAATTTTTTTTCTCCCCACAGAGGCTAATCCCTAGAAGGGTGGATTTATTCTCAGCATATTCCCAGTAGAGTAAGGTTGAAGGATATTCCCTCAGCAGCAGGGCGAATTTTAACTTAGTGTTGCTATCCAACAGAATCAATGTTCTGAATGTCTTTTCCCGGCAGGATCAGTATTCATGAACTTCTTCCATGATCAGAGATTAGTGTTAATTCTCTCGACAGGTACATCAACGACAGAGTGATATCTCTAGCAAAATCCAATGATCATTGGCACCTTTCAGGATCAATTTTTCAGGACGAGCTCCCAACAGATGGTATTCTAATTCTCCTCGTGGTAGATGTTTTAAGCAAAGCTTGTTTATTCCCCAGTAGAGTGGAGTTCTCTATGGGTGTTCATTACATTCCCCGTGAAGGAGAACCACTAACAGAGGTTACTTTCATCTCTCCCTCAGAATGAAACCTTTAGTAGAAGCTTCTGATATCCCAAGTAAGCTAGATTTGTTAATTCTATGTCCCTAACAGGGTGGATTATTATTCTTGTATTATAAGTAGAGTGGAATCTTCCGCAGAATATTATTATCCCCATTAGGTTGGATGTCTCTGTGTTGTTCTTGATTCCCCATGGAGTGGAGTTTTGGTGTTTCCCCAGCAAGTTGGAATTTTTTAGTAGAGCTTTTCAAGAGAGCCGTCTAGGGCGTACTCCTCAGCGGGGTTGGTTTGCTGGTCCTCTCAGCACTCCTCCGGGTTGTGTTCCTTTGCATTTGCATCTTTGCATAGCATCCTCCCAAATGCGTAGCATTTCCATCTCGTATGGAGCATTATGCCATTTTCAAACATATGCATCTGAAGCATAAGTCAGGTTTGATACCTTTGGTGCTAGTTGTCTCTTCGGCAGATGATGGTTTTATTCAAGAGATTTTCATGTTATCCCCATCAGGGTGGATCTTTTGGGTGTTCATCTAATTTGGGTTCTCCCCGATTGAGTCGTTTATTTAAACGTCTTTTCCTCAATAGAGTTATTTGTTTAACTTCTCTTTCCTTAAATGAGTCGTTTGTTTAAACGTTTTTTTCCTCAGTAGATTTGTTTAAACCTTTATTTCCTCGTCAGAGTATTCTTTTCAGGTTATAATTCGGTTTATTCTATTTCCTGCCTATTCTGTATGTATCATTCCAACTTTTGGTTGGTAATCCCTAGTTTAGTCTGAAGTTTTGTTGTTGTTATTCCAACTCTTGGTTGGTAATCTTCACTTCGTGAGTGCTATCCCAACTTTTCGTTGGTAACCTTTGCTTCATTCCAACTTTTGATTGGTAGTCCATTGGTGGTTGGATGTTATCCCAACTTTTGGTTGGTACTCCTCTTGTATTCCCCAGAGGAGTTGTTATCCCAACTTTTGGTTGGTAATCCGTTGCTTGTTGGATGTTATTTCAACTTTTGGTGGGTAATCCCCATCTTAGTAAAGATTTATTGATGTTATTCTGACTTCTGGTTGGTAGTCTTTATTTCTGGATGTTATCCCAACTTTTGGTTGGTAGTCCTTGGTTTTCCCTGCGGAGTCGCTATCCCAACTTTTGGTTGGTAGTCTTTGTTATGGTCAGTTCACCTTCATTCAACATTGCGGTGATTCCAACTTTTGGTTGGTAGCCTTTGCTCGATTCCAAATTTTGGTTGGCAATTCCCAGCTTAGTCGTCTTGCTGATGTTATTCCAACTTTTGGTTGGTAGTATTTATTTCTTTATTGTTGATCCTAACTTTTGGTTGGTAACCCTCGTTTCCTTGTTGCCAATTCTATGTTTTGGTTCGTAGTCTTCGTTCTGAGTTGATGATTCCAACTTTTGGGTTGTAGTCTTCCTTTGTTGGTTCAACTGTTGGGGTTGGTGTCTTTCCCTGCAAAGTTCACCTTTGTTCAGTGTTCTGGTGATCCTTTTGGTTAGAGGCCTTATTTTTCAATTTTTGGCTGGATGTTATCCCTTGCAGAGTATTGAAGTGATTCAGACTCTTGGTTGGAAACTTTTGCTCGGGTTTTGTTTGGTGTTCAGGTGATTCCAACTTTGGGTTGGTAGCTTATGTAGGTACCTTTCATTGTATTCCAATTTTTGGTTCGTATACTCCCCGGTGAGGTCATTGTTTTGAGGATGTTATTCCCCATCATTTCGCCTTCGGTCGGTGTTGCGGTGATTCCAACTTTTGGTCGGTAGCCTTTGTTATTCCAACTATTGGTTGGTAGTGTTTGGTTTTAATCCCCAGGGAGTAACCTTTATCCCATCTTTTGGTTGGTATCCTTTGGTTATTATCTTCTGATAGATATCATTCCCCGTAGAGTTTTCTGTGTAGGCTTCTCCTCATCCCTAGTGGAGTTGTCTTTTCCCTCAGGTTGTAAGTCCGTTGATTGTACGTCCTGCAGGTTCTTGATTTGATTTTTGTCCCCCAGAAGGTTACCTTTGGTCGGAATTCTTGTTATCCCATCTCTTGGTTGTATCCTTTTATTGTTATCCCAACTCTTGGTTGATATCCTGATGCTTCGCAAGTGCACGGAAATATCGAAGTAATATAAAAGATTGTAGAACCCACAAAGGCTAATGGAATTAGGAAAGTTAAGTGCGAAAGGAATTAAATCTAAAAAATGCTAAAATTTCTAATAAGAATAAAATAATAACGGGATGTCAGTATGCAACGCATCAATCTTAGGGAATTTAATAAATAGTCGATGTACGTCAAATGTTCAAAATACTTTTTATTAGAAAAATACTCATTTAAAAATCCTTACATCACACTATCGTGTTTATTGATTTAGACTATATCGTTAAATTGAAATGAGCGCTCTCGCTGTATCGTTCGAATTTAACGATACCATTTGAAAATAAATAAGTCCTAATTAATTCTAAAGTGTTTCCGATGTGTTTAGAATTAATGCCTAATCTCAGCTATCTGGTTAAAACCTCAAACTCTCGTTTATCTTGACCTTAACCTTAGTTTCCCTTTTTACTCTCGCAAGATTGATTGATTAAAATAAGAAACTAGAGCCTAAAAAATACTTTGTAAAGAAAGATAACACCGGTTTTTATTTAATCCCCTCTGATATAAAAAAGTGTTAATCTATCAAAGGCTGGCTCACAGGGACAAAAGAAAAGAAAAGAGACCCGATAAGAGCATCACGGCTCTATGCCTACGTATTCCTTCGTGCAATTGGAAAGTCAGAGTCAACGTAGTTTGAAAACTACGGGTGAAGGGGGGAAGGTTGCTCGCCAAGACATCGTCGTCTTGTGCCTACATATCCTCGTCTGGTACGAGAAATCAGAGCAAATGTAGTTCGGGCTGACACGACCACAAATTGTTTAAGTGTTTTAACTGAGTATGGTTAAACCTTCTTTCTAGCAGTTAGGTGTATTGCTGCTCGACCATTGGAGACTTAGGCGTCACCTGTTTGCGGTAGAACCAAGACTTAACGCACTCTTTCTGAAAATGATTTCCAAACAATCCTGAAGGATAAAAAAGTTTGATGTTTTTTTTTTGTTTTTTAAACAAGAAGTGAATTGAGTTAAGTTTGTAACTCATGTTGCACTAAAGACTATGACTTGAGAGTGAATGCGTCACATATCTCCCAAAGGGCATACGCTAAATAGTCTAGACATATTGAGAGGAGGCCCCCAACTATCATTCCTCAAGTACTTAAGGCTCGTAGCGTACAACATTTATTATCCTTTATTAAATGTCTTAAGAGATTATGATATGAGAAGAGAAAGACACAAACTCTAAGGGGAAACTAATCAACCCTAATGTTATCATGCATTGTGCTCCTAAAGCTGGGATTAAGAAGGGAAGAATCTATCCTAATGTTATCATACAAAGGATTGAACACCTAATCTCTCTCCTATTCCCATCTTAAACAGGGGGACTAGGAATCCTAAGGAATCATGGCAAAAGACCAAGTAAACAACAGATAATCCAATCACAGATAGAATGAAAGATGAAAAGAAGTTGACTTGAACAGGTCAATGACAATGCAAACATGATATGCAAAGATACAAAGATGAACTGATGATATAAAATGATGCAAAAAAGACAAAGCAAATGATTCAAACAAGTTGACTTACACAAGTCAAAGAAAGAGTGAGATGAAATGGGAGAAGTCACAACTCCTATAACCATTCAAACATCAATCACTATAGCTAAAGCTAAGCACAAGGAAGTTTTTTTAATTTGAATTTGAATTTTATGGTTGGAAGTGTTTTTAATATGGTTCTTCTTTGATCATGCTTGTTTTGTGAACTATTTGCAATCACCAATGAGTGAGGTTTCATCTCCACTTTGATGATGGACTGAGGTACCTTTGAGGCTGATTTTGGTCAAGGTTTGACCTATTTTTGTTTGACTTTATGTTGCTTTTGTTTGACCCTCGATAATAATTCCATAAGGTGGAGCACCCTAGTTGATCAAATCATTTGGTGATGCCTTGAATGGAATTTGGTTTGGATGTTTTAGCCTCTAGTTTCCAACTTGTTTAGGAGCTTTGTGTATTTTATTTGAGATTTATTGAACATTTCTTCTATTTTTGGTGAACCTTGCAAGTCAAGTCACCCTAGTTGAAGTTCGAACAAACTAGTTGACCTAGTTCCTTTGGGAAATGACTTCTATGGACCCCATTTGCATCCTATGCTTATTGATTCACATTCTTGACGTGTTTAGGATGATGGTTTCAATTTTATAGGTCACACATTTTTTTGTTTGTGTTACAAGTTACTTTTTAATTAGGGCTTTCCATTTGCATTTGAATATTGAAAGTGTTATGAACTTTGGTTCATTAACTTGCCCTACTTTGTGAATTGTCTTGGATTTATTTCTTCTTTGGTTTGTGAACCTTCTTCTCTTGTTCTCACTTCTGTCCCTTAGACTTTGGAACTCATTCAAGGTGATTTGGTACTCTTTGTTTGTACTTTGAGTTTGCCTTGAATGAGATGCCACTTTGAGAACTTGTTTGTGCTTTCTTTTTGCATGATCAATTTGATGCATTTGGTTGAGATTATTCTTATGTTGATTTCTTCCAAAGACTATTCTCCCATCCTCATATGGATCATGCCTTCCTCTCTTTCTTATCTGTTTACCTTTTGAGGTTGGTGGTTGATGCATAAATGGTTGTAGGAGTTGTAACTTCTCCCATTTCATCTCACTTTTGCTTGGACTTGATTAAGTTCTTTTGCTTGCATTCCTCTTTTGTTTTGCATCTCTTTGTTTATTTTCAAGAGGTTGAGATGTGCTTGTGGTGGCTGCTTCCCCCCACTCTTTTCCTCCCTCTTTTCATTGTGTTGCATTTCATGTTTGCATCCCTTTCTTCCTTTTCATTTGTGATTGACTTATCTTGTGTTTACTTGGTTTTCTTTGCCATGATCCCTTAGGATTCTTAGTCCCATTTGTTTAAGGTGGGAGTAGGAGAGACATTTAGTGTTCAGTCCAAGCATGATAACATTAGGATAGTTCTTCCCTCTTAATCTCAATTTTAGGAGCGCATTGCATGATAACATTAGGGTTGAGTTACTTTCCCCTTAGTTATGTCTTCTCTCTTCTCATCTCAAAACTTCTTCAAAACATGTAATAAAGGATGATGAGTGTTGCACGCTACGAGCCTTAAGCATTTGGGAAATGATGATTGGGGGCCTCATCTCAATTGCCTAGACTGTTTAGCGTATGCCCTTTGGGTGATATGCGACGCATTCGCTCCTAAGTCATAGTCTTTAGTGCAACACGAATTAAAAATACAATTCAATTCACTTCTTCTTCATAAAAGACTCAAAAACAAATAGCAAACCTTTTTTTTATCCTTCGGGATTGTTTGGAAAATCATTTTCATAAAGAGAGTGTTGTTAACTCTTGGTTCTACCGCAACTAGGTAACGCCTAATTCTCCGATGGTCGAGCAGCAATACACCTAACTGCTAAAACTAAGGTTTAACCCTACTCGGGTAAAACACTTGAACCAACCTATGGTCGTGTCAGCCCGAACTACATTTTCTCTGATTTCTCGTACCAGACGAAGATACGTGGGCACAAGATGATGATGTCTTGGCGAGCAACCATCCCCACTTTCACCTGTAGTCTTCCGAACTACGTTCACTCTGACTTTCTCATTGCACGAGGGAGTACGTAGGCATAGAGCGGCGATGCTCTATCGAGTCTCTTTTCTTTTCTTTCATCCATGTGGACAAACTTATAGATTAACACCCTTTAGATAGATAACAAGCGTGGATCCCGTCGAGTACAACGGACGTGAGGGGTGCTCGTACCTTCCCCTTGCGTAACCGACTCCCGAACCCAGGATTTGGTTGCGATGACCTGTCTTCTCCTTTTTTGTAGGTTTTCTCTGATCATTTCCTTTCCCTCTCTTTGGGATAAATCACGAACGGTGGCGACTCTTCTGTCCTTGCCGGCACCTTTTACGCAGTAGCGACACCAACCGTACCTTCCAAAATAGTAGTTAATACATCCTTTGGAGTAGCTTCACTTGACAGAATGATGATTAAATTCTCCTCACACCCTATAAACACTGAATTAGCATAAAGCTAATCCTTCCACAAGGCTAAATCAACTTCCTTAAGCGACAAACATATAAGGTCAATCTGAAAAACTCTACCATCACCGATATAAACAATTTTCACAAATCATTAGCGTCTCGACAACATCATCCATGGCAGTAGTAACCACCAGGGAAGGAGACAAAGGAATTTCTTGTAAGCCAAGTTTCTCCATACATGTATCGACATAAAAAGTGTGTTACTCCATAATCAAATAATACAAAACAAGGATGACCATTTACGTAACAGGTACCAGCAATCAAAGCATTGTTACCCTTAGCTTTCTTCGCATCCAAGGTATAAACCCGACCAATATTCTTCCCTTACATCTGATTCTTATTCTGGGGGAAATCCCTATCCATGTGACCTAGTCCTTGAAAATGATAACATCTCACTCCTCCAATGGCACAACTCCCATAATGATTCTTATGGCATCTTTGGCATGAGGGAGGAGGGTTAGGTCTAACATTCTGCATTGGTTTCTCTTTAAAGGGTTGAGGTCTAGGTCTAAACTGGTCACTTGGTCTCCCCTAGTCCTTCTGACCCATCCTATACAAATCCCTTTCTTCTTGGACTTTCTTCAAGCTATTCTCGACCATAGAACATCACCTTAGAAACTCAATATAGGTATTGAACTCCCTCTGAAACACATTGTGAGACATTTCATCCCTCAAACCAAACAAAAGCTGATCAATCTTCCACTTCTCATCTAGTGCATACATAGCCTACCTAGAATAAACAACCACGTCCTCAAACTTCTCAGCATAAACAGACACTTTCATATTACCTTGTCTAAGCTGTAGAAATTCAAACTCTTTCTAAGTCCTCAAAGAGCTAGGAAAATACTTATCTAGAAAGGTATCCTTAAAATGCTCACACACCTTAAGCACTCCTTGGTTCATCATCAGAGTTAAAGCACTTTCCCACAACCTCATAGAGGGACCTCTCATCATGTGGGAAGCAAACACAACATTGTTCTCCTCACTACAGTACACTATATGAAATATTCCTTACATGTTAGACACCCATTCATAAGCCTTCAGAAGATCTAGTCCGCCATGAAATTTTGGAGGATTAATGCGAAAGAAATCCTAGAAACTCCAACTTGCCGCTTCTTGTGGAATCCATTGAGGATGAATACCACCATTCAATTGTTGCATGAATTGGTTTTGTTGATGCTGCATATGTTTCACAAATTGAGGCCACAAAACACCTTCAATACCACTTGGTGAATCCGAATCAAAAGCCTGAGTTCTGGGCCTAATACGACCTCCACGTCTGTTAACCATGATTCTAAAAATCATACAAATAGAATTAAGTTGATCAGACGCAATACTATAAATATAACATCCAGGACAATGATGACAACACACATATGAGGCATAAAGAAATACTTATAGTATTTCATGGCTAGGTCGAGGATACTGTTATTCCCTAATTTTGACCCTGGTTCGCCAACCATACATATCATATCATATCATATCATTTTCATCATCTGTGCATCATATCCATCATTCAGGTCATCTAACCATTATGCCTCTGAAATACATGTCCTTTTGCTTTCATTTTCCGGTTGCCTAAGCTCAGGTCTTGCAAGATTGAATCAAGGTTCGGGCCAGGTTATCAAGACAAGTATGTGTGCGGTGTGGTGTGAAATTCAATAGAAGTTTACCAAATCTTGGTCACATAAATGATTTATTTCAATGACCAAGTTGTCAGGTTTTAGCAAAGGCAGTTTGTTGTAAGATGGATAATCATCAGGGCCAGTTAATTTTCAATTAGGACTTTGGTGCAGTGGCAATATAGTTCATATCTCAGGTCGCTTGTGTTATGGATCGTTGTGATTGGCAAGGCAGTGTCCGATTCAAACCTATGTCTGAAAATCACCAAGTGATCAGGATTAGGGGTTTGTGTAACACCCCAAATTTAATCGAAATATTTTAATTCATTTATCTGATTGAGAATATTCATTTTCGGTGATTTTCGGAAGTTTGGTGGATTATTGGAAAAGTGTGCATTTTTGAGGTTATTTATTTGATTAATAGTATATAATATTAATTTATTAATATTATTATTATTTAAAATAAATAATAGTGAAAGAAGGGTAATTTGGGCAATTGTGAGGAGTTAGTGAGGGTATAATGGAGAAAGCCCAATTGTGAGGCCCTAGTCTAGGTTTAACAAAAAGGGAGTTCTTAAGGGTTTTAGGATTCAGTTTCTATTAACCGTAAGAATTGAGGCCAGAGAGCTCTGAAGAGGAAATTAGAGGCAAAAGCGTTGAAAGATTCCCTGACAGATTTGTGAAGGCTTTGAATCATTGTTTAAGGTATGGGGAGTATTTCCTTTCATAATTTTTTATGTGTAGATTTCGATGTAGTAAGGTTGACTTAAGGGTTAAGGGTTTTGAAGGTGGAAATGAAAAATTATGATCTTTGGCCTTCGTGGCCTAAACTGATAATAGGTAAATCTAGTCGTGGTTCAATTGGGGAAAAAGGGATTTTGGCCTTCGTGGCCTAAATCTAGTTGTGGAACTCTGATGTTGTGGTGTAGTTGTAAATATTCCTGACAGTTAGAGCATAATATGAGAAAGGGAAACCTTAGAACTTCATGGCCAAAACCTTGAATTGTTATATGTCTGACCCTGAAGGAATAAGAATATTTGAATGTGAGTAACTCTAATGCCTTAGGGTGTAATTGAAGGAAAAATTGTGATTTAGGGCTGAATACGTTTCGGAATTGGCCTAATAAACCTTAGGTTTTTTGCCTTTATCACCGTAAGACCTTAGGGATGATATAGAGATGTTTTCGGGGCATTGGGGAATTGAATCGTGTGGACTTTTGGGTTGATTTAGGTTCTAGAGCGTAACAGCGTTTTGCTGTCCGTAACCACTGTTAATGTTTTCGGTCGAAATCATTTTGGAAGTAACTTTAGATCCGTAAGTCCGTTTTGGCCCCCGTTCGAAGCGTTAGAAAGCTAATGAACAGGGATATAACATAGTATATATAAGAGAATTGGTTTCCAATTTTTTTTATCTAATCATATTTGAGAAGTCAATTGTGTATATGTTCTATTAATGAATCATGTTCTGGTTCAGTGATGTCTTGATGTTTTGATGCTGCAATTTTCCTGATGAATTACCATGAGGGTAACTATGGTAATATGTGATAATATGATGAATTAACATGAGTAGTACTATGAAGTTTATGTGATTCATAGGCGATAGTATGAGAATTAATGCGAGTATAATTATGAATTAATATGTGATAATATGATGAATTAATATGAGTATGACTGTGAGCGCTATGTGATTTGTATATGATTATATGATGATTTTCTATGATGTATGATGATGATTATATGATGAGATATGATGACATGATGTATGAAGAGGATTATTATGATGAGTTATGATGACATGACGTATGATGATGATTATGATGATGAGCTATGATGTTTGATGATGATGAATATGATGAATGATGATGCACCTATGTTATTATGAGGGTGATTTGTGACGTGTGCATCATGCATTCACGTGCATCCGGACTTCGGTTCAGGACCTCGATTACTTTGGCTTCAATCCCACTATGTGGATGTGAAGTGTTTTGATATGCTCCGATTCTCTAGTAGAAACAATCCTATTGATGGGGATCTATAGACGGTTGATGGCCCAGTGTCCATCGTGCTGTGATGATTGGTACCACATGCGTTGAGTCTATGTTACATTTGCATTTATGAGCCTTTTTGATAAATTATGATATTGTGGCCTTCGAGGCATATTGAAGGATATGACTGTGTTGAATATGAATATGGCGCCGTTTATATGTTGATTTTTATACATTGGTTATCATGAATTGTTTTACTCACCCTGTCTGTTTGAATGTTACCTCCACGTGGGTAACGTGCAGATGACCAGGTTTAGTCGTGGATGCCGTCGAGGATTATTTTTGAAGTCTTTGAGTCGTTAGCCTTTTTGGTTAACTTAGAGGGTCTTGCTCTGAAATGTAACATCGGGTTGGGTTCTTTTAAGTTAAACTATATATCGTTGAGTTATTTTGCTTACCTTCCCATATGAGGAAAACCTTGAGTTTTGTTTTGAGTTCCGCTGCTTTGTGCAATTTGATGTATTTTGAGAAAACCCGTTGTATGCAGAGCATCGACTTATTTTGAGACATCGAGAAATGGACGCCCTTTTTGGTGGATTTTTATGAAATTTAATAATTTAGTCTGATATCTGTGTTATTTTTCCTTAATAACTGTGGGGTAGAAAAGGGTGTTACATTAGTGGTATCAGAGTAGGTCGGTCGGTCCGACCAAGTTGTCCAATGTTATTTGTTCCCTAGTATGTGACATGTGCATAAAAACGATGTTGGTACACATTTTCTTTCTAACCTTTGTCTGCAGAAGTGGGAATGAATCAAGTGGGGGAAAAGCTTGTGCTTCTCCAGAATGCTTCAAGTGTGGAGTGGTGGCTCAGTGTATCGATGAACGCTCTCATAATTTGGTAAAGATGGTTTGTAGCCCATCATGATTTTTGGCTGTCTATTGATAAATTGAGGAACTGATCACCTTTAATCTCTTGTTGATAGTAGACGGGGTCATGTTGGATAGGATAGACGTGTCTTGTAAGCTTAGATGGCGTGTGTGGTGAATTTTTTTGAGTTAAGCTAAGTGCTTATAGAATGTTTTCGTGAACTAGTGCAGGATGGTGCTGAGGCGTTTATTTTGATGGAAACTTTGAGTGTTAATGAAAATGGGGAAGTTGGTGGTGTGCTAATTAGTTTTGAGTATCCGAAAGTTTTTCCTAACGAGATAAGTGATTTACTGTCGGAACGTGAAGTGGAGTTGATGATCGACTTAGTTCCTGGAACTAGTCCGATATCGATGGCTCCATATAGTGTGTATGCATTGGGATTGAAAGAGTTGAAGAGTCAACTTGAAGATTTTCTTGAGAAGAAATTCATTCGTTCGAGTGTGTCACCGTGGGGTGCACCAGTTTTGTTGATTAAGAAGAAAGAAGGTTTTGTGAGGCTTTGTGTTGATTGTAGACAATTGAACAAGGGGACTAGTCAAAGTGTGAGTTTTGGTTGAAGGAAGTGAGTTCCTTGGTCTTGTGATTTCGAGTAGAGGTATTGAAGTTGATCTGTCGCAGGTCGAATTTGTATCGCAATAGGAAGCTCCAAAACCTGTTTTTGAGATTAGAAGTTTTCTTGGGTTGGCAGATTATTATCGAAAATTCATTGAAGGATTTTTCCAAGTTATCTTTGCCATTGACGCAATGGACTAAGAAAGTTCAAGCTTTTGTTTTGGATGCAAAGGGTGAAGAAATTTTCAGGAGCTTTCGAGGAGGCTGACAGCAGCTCGTGTATTGATTTTTCTAAATCTGGCAGAACAATTGTGGTATATTGTGATGCTTCGTTGATGGGATTAGGAGGTGTGTTAGTGCAACATCATCAATTTTTAGCTTATGCTTCAAGGCAACTTAAAGTGCATAAGAGGAATTGTTTGACGCATGATTTAGAGTTTGTTGTTGTTGTTGTTGTGGTTGTGTCGAAGCTTTGGAGGCATTATTTGTTTGGTTCGAGATTTGAGATGTTTAATGATCTTAAAAGCTTAAAGTATTTGTTTGATTAGAAAGATTTGAATATGAGGCCGAGGAGAATGGCTTGAACTTCTGAAGGATTATGATTTTTAATTGAGTTACCACCCTGGTAAGGCTAATGTTGTAGTTGATGCATTGAGTAGGAAATCTTCACGTATGCCGATGATGATGGTGAAAGAGTTAGAACTGATTGAAAAATTTTATGATATGAGTTTGGTTTGTGAAGAGACTTCTTATGGAGTTAAACTTGGTATGTTGAAGCTTACTAGTGGAATTCTTGATGAGATCGAGAAGGTGAGAAACCTGATTTGAGTTGGTAGATCGGTTGGATGTGATGAATCAAATTCGAAGAGCTGAATTTCGGATTATTGGAAATGGTATCATGAGATGTCGTGATAGAGTTTGTGTTCCACATATTGTTGAGTTGAACAAGAGTATTCTTGAAGAAGGACATTGAAGTAGACTGAGTATCCATCTCGGTGCTATGAAGAGGTACCCGGATTTGAGGAAATGTTTTGGTGGCCAGGGAATAAGAAAGAAGTGGTTGAGTTTGTATATGATGGTTAGACTTGTCAGAAGTCGAAGATTGAACATCAGAGACCGTTGGGTCTGATGCAACCGTTGAGTATTCCAGAATGGAAATGGGATAGCATTTCTATGGATTTTGTGACAGTGTTGCCAAAGACTTTGAAGGGATATGATTCAATTTGGGTGATTGTTGATAGATTGACTAGATCAGCTCATTTTATACCAATGAGGGTATGGGATATCGTCGAATATTGTGTCAGATGGAAATCTAAGATTTACATCGAGATTTATGGCGAGTTTGCAGACGCTTTGGGTACCATGTTGAAGTTAAATTCTTCCTATCATCCGCGGACGGATGTACAGACATAGATAACTATCTAGTCTTTAGAGGATTTGTTGAGAGCTTGTGTGTTGGATCAAGGTGGATCGGGGGATAGTTATTTGTAGTTGATTGAGTTTACCTACAATAACAGTTACCATTCTAGTATCAAAACGGCACCGTATGAGGATTTGTATGGTAGGAGGTGTAGGACTCCTTTTTGTTGATATGAGTCAGGCGAGACTGTTGTACTCGGACCTGAGATTGCGTAAGTGGCGACTGAAAAGATCAAGAGGATCCAAGGAAAAGATGAGTGTTTTGCAGAGTCGTCAGAAGAGTTATCGTGATAAGAAGAGGAAAGCACTTGAATTTCAAGGGGGAGATCGTGTGTTTTGAGAGTTATGCTGATAACTGGTGTTGGCCGAGCTTTGAAGTCTCGAAAGCTCACATCGCATTTTGTTGGTCCGTATCAGGTTTCGCAGAGGGTGAGGGAAGTAGCATATCAGATTGCTTTACCGTTGTCGCTTACGAATTTGCATGATGTGTTTCATGTGTCTTAGTTGAGGAAGTACATTCCAGATTTGTCGCATGTGGTTCAGATGGATGATGTACAAGTGAGAGATGATTTCACTGTTGTGGCGTTGCCTGTTCGGATTGACGAACGAGGGGTGAAACAACTGCGAGGTAAAGAGATTTCCTTAGTGAAGGTATTGTGGGGAGGACCAGCTGGAGAAAGTTGGACTTGGGAACGTGAAGATCAGATGAAGGAGTCGTATCCGACTCTGTTTTCTTGAGGTTATTTTCGAGGACGAATATTCTTTTAAACGGGGGTGAGTTGTAACACGCCAAATTTAATCGGAATATTTTAATTAATTTATTTAATTGAGAATATTCATTTTCGGTGATTTTTGGTAGTTTGGTGGATTATTGGAAAAATGTGCATTTTTGAGGTTATTTATTTGATTAATAGTATATAATATTAATTTATTAGTATTATTATTATTTAAAATAAATAATAGTGAAAGAAGGATAATTTGGGCAATTGTGAGGAGTTAGTGAGGGTGTAATGGAGAAAGCCCAACTGTGAGGCCCTAGTCTAGGTTTAACAAAAAAGAAGTTCTGAAGGGTTTTAGGATTCATTTTGTGTTAACCGTAAGAATTGAGGCCATAGAGCTCTGAAGAGGAAATTGGAGGCAGAAGCGTTGAAAGATTCCCTGACAAATTTGTGAAGGCTTTGAATCAATGTTTAAGGTATGGGGAGTATTTCCTTTCATAATTTTTTATGTGTAGATTTCGATGTAGTAAGGTTGACTTAAGGGTTAAGGGTTTTGAAGGTGGAAATGAAAAATTATGATCTTTGGCCTTCGTGGCCTAAACTGATTATAGGTAAATCTAGTCGTGGTTCAATTGGGGAAAAACCTTGAATTGTTATATGTCTGACCCTGAAGGAATAAGAATATTTGAATGTGAGTAACTCTAATGCCTTAGGGTGTAATTGAAGGAATAATTGTGATTTAGGGTTGAATATGTTCCGGGATTGGCCTAATAAACCGTAGGTTTTTTGCCTTTATCACCGTAAGATCTTAGTGATGATATAGAGATATTTTGGGGGCATTGGGAAAGTGAATCGTGTGGACTTTTGGGTTGATTTAGGTTCTGGAGCGTAACAGCGTTTTGTCGTCCGTCACGACTGTACATGTTTTCGGTCGAAATCGTTTTGGAGGTAACTTTAGATCCGTAAGTTCGTTTTGGCCCCCGTTCGAAGCGTTAGAAAATTAATGAACAGGGCTATAACATAGTATAGATAAGGGAATTGGTTTCCCAATATTTTTATATCTAATTATGTTTGAGAAGTCAATTATGTATATGTTATATTAATGAATCATGTTCTGGTTCAGTGATGTCTTGATGTTTTGATGCTGCAATTTTCTTGATGAATTACCATGAGGGTAACTATGATAATATGTGATAATATGATGAATTAACATGAGTATGAGTGTGAAGTTTATGTGACTCATAGGCAATAGTATGAGAATTAGCGCGAGTATAATTAAGAATTAATATGTGATAATATGTGATAGTATGTGATAATATGATGAATTAATATGAGTATGACTGTGAGCACTATGTGATTTGTATATGATTATATGATGATTTTCTATGATGTATGATGATGATTATCATGATGAGATATGATGACATGATGTATGAAGAGGATTATTATGATGAGTTATCATGACATGACGTATGATGATGATTATGATGATGAGCTATGACGTTTGATGATGATGAATATGATGAATGATGATGGACCTATGATGTTATTATGAGGATGATTTGTGACGTGTGCATCATGCATTCACGTGCATCCGGACTTCGGTTCAGGACCTCGATTACTTTGGCTTCAATCCCACTGTGTGGATGTGAAGTGTATTGATGTGCTCCGGTTCTCTAGTAGAATTGATCCTATTGATGGGGATCTATGGAGGGTTGATGGCCCAGTGTCTATCGCACTGTGATGATTGGTACCACATGCATTGAATCTATGTTGCGTTTGCATTTATGAGCTTTTTTGTATAAATTATGATATTGTGGCCTTCGAGGCCTATTGAAGGATATGACTGTGTTGAATATGAATATGACACCGTTTATATGTTGATTTTTATACATTGGTTATTATGAATTGTTTTGCTCACCCTGCCTATTTGAATGTTACCTACACGTGGGTAACGTGCAGATGACCAGGTTTAGTCGTGGACGCCGTCGAGGATTATTTTTGAAGTCTTTGAGTTGTTAGCCTTTTTTGTTAACTTAGAGGATCTTGCAAGTTAATTTCAATCCAAATTAATTTCAATCCATTTGCAAGTGTATTTCCAAATTTAATCAAAATTCAAGTTCAAGTTTCAAGAATTCCATTTAATTTCCTTCAATTTCTAGTTTCAATGATTCTAGTTCAATTTTATTCCAATTCAAACAAGCTTCAAGTTCAAGCTCATTCAATTTTGTGTTTCAATTCAATCTCTTGTCAAGTTACTAATTTCATGTTTCATTTCAATTCAAATCAAGAGTTCAAGCCCCCTAAATTTATTTCCAAAAGTCCAAATCATATTCTATCAAAAATAAATTTTAAATCCAATATGCATAGAACTCAATCTAATCCAATTCTAATCTCATTCAAATGACAATTTCATTCTCTATTCTAAACACATTTAAGTTCAATTTACATGTTTAAGATTCGTGGCCTGTTTTCATGTCTTTCTAAGAACCTTTTTAAAATATAAGTGTTGGATTCATGTTGCTGGTGATGAGATCTTTTGAATGGTATAAGATTCCACCATTTTTATTGAGATTTGATGATTGGTCTCCGGCGAGCTGGCCGGAGAAGACGACCGGAGCCCTAGCTCCGGCGTCTGGTCATCTCTCTGATTAAAGCTGAGTTGGCGTGGGTTGAATATTTGACCATGTGATTTGTCACATTTTCATTTGCTTGACAAGGCCAGGTGTTGAGTTTGACTCCACGTGGTTTAATGAAACACTGAGTTTCATTAAACCTGTCTTTGCTTTGGTTTGGGCTTAGTCCCATTTGCTATGCATACCCCTACCTTTTTGGCCCAGTTGCGTGATTTTCCTTGATTCAGTTCATTTGGGTAATTGTTGTATACACCCCTCTTGCTTGCCTCTTTATTTTATTTCCTTCTTATTTCATTTTAACTCTTAATGATTTTAAAAATAGTTCTGATCATTCTAAACATTCCAAAAAATGTTTTCAGCTATTTCAAAATGTTAATTAATTTTTCATGATTTTTATTTTATTTTCCATTTAGTTTTGCTTTTTTTCATGGAATTTACAATTTGATGTGTTTCATGGTGTTTACCATAATTTACATGGATCATTTGAACCTCAAGGCTAAATCCCCTATGACCATTTCATCTCCATCACTTAGATGATGGATTCAAGCTTCTTTGAGGGTTGATTTAAGGTGTTAATGTTCATTTTTCATTTGATTTTCAATTGCTTTTTGCTGAGCCTCGACACATACTCGATAAGGTGGAACACCATACCTTCTTGGAATTATTTGGTGGTGTCTTGAGTTGAATTTGATCATGATTTTTTGCTTTCTGTTTTATGATGGATCAAGCTTGCTTTTTTTTTAATTGGCATTTATTGAGCTTGTTTCCTATTTTCATGGTTGCTTCAAATTGAAGTCTTCTTAGGGATGCTTACACATGCTAGTTTGGCCTAAAACTTTGGGATATGATCATCAGTCATCCCATATGCATCTTTTGAGCTTTTTTGATTCATTTTAACATACTTGAGGTATTGTTTCATCTTGTTAGAGGTCATTTGAATGTGTAACTTGCATCACAAGTCATCTTTGAATTATGTTTCTCCACTTGCTCTGAGTGTTGAGATTGTGTTAGAACTTTGGTTCCTTCACTTGACATGATATTTCTTGTGCTTTCCTCTTGTCTTGACCTTGAATTTG
This sequence comes from Lathyrus sativus, assembly GCA_963859935.3. Taxonomy (NCBI): domain Eukaryota; kingdom Viridiplantae; phylum Streptophyta; class Magnoliopsida; order Fabales; family Fabaceae; genus Lathyrus; species Lathyrus sativus. The sequence continues at coordinate 303,861,731 of OZ012736.1, read as the reverse complement.
AGGCACTCTTCTTGTTGTTTCTCTTCTGAGCTAGGTGGTTTACCATTTCTCATGATGATTTGGTGTAAGTGTATACACTTTGAGTTTGTCATGAACATTTGGGTTTGCCTTGCATTCTTGTTTTGTTGCATTGTTTTACTTATGTTTCAAGAATTGTATGGTTGAGATGTGCTTGTGGTGGTGGCTTCCGCATACTTTTTCCTCTCTCTTTTCTTTATGTGTGCATCTTAGGATGGCACCATTCTCCCTTGATGATTGATGGTAATGGTTGTAGGAGTTTACTTCTCCCATTTCATCTCATCTCTTGTTGACTTGTTTAAGTTGAATTTCTCTTGTGTTTGAGTCTCTTTTATTTGTTGAGTCTTGTTGCATCTCTTCATCCTTGCATTTGTGTTTGCATTTCATGTTTGTATCTCATTTTGCATTGACTTGTTTAAGTTTTCTTCATCTCTCTTCATCTATGATTGAATTGCTATGTGTTTACTTGTGCTCTTTTGCCATGATCGCTTAGGGTTCCTAGTCCCTCTGTTTAAGATGGGAGTAGGAAAGACAATAGGATTTCAATCCAAGAATGATAACATTAGGTAGTTCCCTTTTTAATCCCAACTTTAGGATCACATTGGATGATAACATTAGGGTTGATCAGTTCCCCTTAGAGTGTTGTGTCTTCTCTTCTCATCTCATAACATCATAAGACACTTAATAAAGGTTAACACTTGTTGTACGCTACGAGCCTTAAGCACTTGAGGAATGATGAATGGGGGGCATCCTCTCACCTTGTCTAGAGTGTTTAGCCTATGCCCTTAGGGCGATATATGACGCATTCGCTCTCAAGTCATAGGCTTTAGTGCAACATGAGTTTCAAATCTAACTCTATTCGCTTTTTCTCATAAAAAACACAAAAAAAAACATCAAACCTTTTTATCCTTTGGGATTGTTTGCAAAATCATTTTCAGAAAGAGTGTGTTAAGTTTTGGTTCTACCACAAACATGCATCGTCCCTAACTGTTGGAACGATTATTTAACCCTACTCAGTTAAAACACTTGAACCAACCAATGGTCGTGTTATCTCGAACTATGTTTGCTCTTATTTCTCATACCAGATAAGGATAGGTAGGCACAAGATGGCGATGTCTTGGCGAGCAACCTTCCCCCCATCACCCGTAGTTTCCCGAACTACGTTTGCTCTGATTTCCCATAGTAGAGGATGATACCTAGGCACAAGACGGCGATGTCTTGGCGAGCAACCTTCCCCCCATCACCTGTAGTTTTCCGAATTATGTTAACTCTGACTTTCCCATTGCACGAGGGAATACATAGGCATAGGGCAGCGATGTCCTTTCGAGTCTGTTCTTTCTCTTCACCCCCGTTTAGCAGTAGCATTAGATAGCCTTCACCCATAGATAGACAACAAGCATGGATCCCGTTTAGTACAACGGATGTGAGGCGTTCTCATACCTTCCCCTTGTGTAACTGACTCCTGAACCCAAGATTTGGTTGCGATGACCTTGTCTTTTCTCTTTTCGTCAAGTTTTCTTCGATCGTTTCCTTTCCCTCTATTTGGGATAAATAACGTTCGGTGGCGACTCTTCTGTCTTTACCCGCCCTTTTTTCGCAGTAGCAGCAACTGGCGACTCTGCTGGGGACTTTTCTCATCCCCTATGCGAGTCAATCCTAGTGTTTGTTTGCTTGTTTATGGGTGGTATATGTGTGCGTAGGTGTTGTATCTGTATTTTATTGCATTTGCATTTTATTTTTCCGCATATTATTATTTGTTGCTGTGCTGTTGGGTGGGACTGTTCCATCGAGAGATAAGCCCAATACCCAGGCTTGAGAATACACATAGTATTAGAAAGGAAAGTAGTGATGAACCTGCATGTTTTGGCATGAACTAGTCCTCACGAAATTCGCGTTCAGACGAGGTTTTCTTTGAAGACATTATATCCTGTACATTGGTCGGGAGGGGATGTTGGATTCGAAAACTGTTGACTCTGGAGACCGATCATTTGGGAGTCAGCTAAGTGAGGCCACTTCGTTTGACGATGATGCCAAAATAGAAATGGTGAACGTATCATCGTTTATCGAAAGTATGTGACGCTGACGACCGCATAGGATGCCAAACCTTATCAGATGTTAGGTCCATACCTTGTGAGTGAGAGGGTTATACAGGAAAATTGACCTCCAACCTACCCAGTTTTCTTGTCAAAACGGACCTTTGATCTTTGATACTATGGGTTCCTATATGTTGGTATTCTAATGTTTTGGTATTTTCTCGCCGAAGAAAAGCTCTGGTTCAACTCAGTTTGCAGCACAACAATCTTGATCCCCTGTTTGCATTTGCATACTCATTTGCATTTTAACATTTGCATGTATTGTGTTTCAGGTGCATATTTTCTCCTTGATTTTAGTAATCTAATCCACCATCATTATGGAGCCTGGTCTGAAGAAGAGTGTTATGTACAAGTTCCCGACACCAGAGATAGGACCTCTGCTTAAGCTCATTTCTATGACCGATCATAGTGTGATGGAAGACTTCAGAAAGGAGTATGGGAAGATTTTGAGTTTTGTCTGTAAGGTCTCCAAGTTTGAGTCAGAAGGTATTTACACGCTGCTACAGTTTTATGATCCTCAATTGCGTTGCTTCACATTCCCATGATATGTCTTGTTGCCAACTTTGGAGGAGTTTGCTCAGTTGGTAGGAATTTCTGTCTTGGAAGAAATGCCTTTTGTGCACTCTGAAGAGGAGCCTGATTTGACCAAGTTAGCTACTGCTCTTCATTTGGATATCTCTGAGTTGGATGGACAGTTGGTATGGAGAGGTGGATTTCCTGGTTACCCACTATCATTCTTGGTGAGTAAAGCTCAACACTTTGCTAAGAAGGGATGTTGGGTCATTTTCAACGCTATTCTAGCTTTGTGCATCTATGGATTAGTCTTGTTTCCCAATATGCCTGACTTCGTGGATCTGGATGCGTTTCATATTTTTACTTCTCGGAATCCTATGCCTACGCTCCTAGGTGATGTCTACCATTCAGTCCACTACAAAAATAAGAACAGACAAGGAAAGAATGTCGCTTGCTGCGCGCCACTATTACACAAATGGTTTATTTCACATCTTCCCAAGACTGGACCCTTTGTTGATATTGCAGACACAGTTGATTGGTCAGAAAGGCTCATGGGCTTAACCTCGGAGAATATTGTGTGGTTCAAGAGTGATATGCTTGGTAGTGAGATTGTCTTCAGTTGTGGAAGCTTCCCCAATGTTCCCTTGATAGGAAGGAGAGGCGGCATCAATTATAATCTCGCTCTTGCTATCAGACAGTTTGGCTATGCTTTGAGAGAACCCCCGAAGGAGGAGGAAATACAGGAATCTCTGTATTTCACAGGGTCAGCTGATAGTGATGCTCTGACTAATTTGCAACAAGCTTGGAGTAACGTTCATCGGAAAGGAACGAAAGCCTTGGGTAAAGGTGATTGCAAAGCATATAGACCATATGTTGAATGGATCGAAGATAGGGTTGAAAGGTTGTTGTTACCATTCCCAATCAAAGAGCCTCTATATCCTTTGGTAGTTGAAGAACCGACAATAATTGACATTCAAAAGTACAATCAACTGTGGGCTGAGAAGGAAGAACTACGCAAGGCAAATGAAGAGCTAGAAAAGGAGGTAATTTAGCTGAGAAGAGAGAAGAATGAAGCCACCTACCTGTCCAAGATGAAGACAGAGACTCTGAACAAGATTGGGAGGGAATTGACTGAAGAAATTCGCGCCAGTGAACATCTTGGTCAAGATATAAGGAGCATGTGTAATGCCTTCAAAGGGAAGAAGAAGGAGCTAGAGAAAGCGCACCTAGAGGTATCAAAGTTCAACGCTCAGTGGAATGCCATCTTGACCAACAACAAGGAGAGAGAAAATGAGCTTCGTTAGCAGATTGACAGGTTGAAAACTAAACTCTGAATCAAAGATGACAAAACTCCAGGAGAATCCTCTCGTCAGTACGAAAGCGACTGCAAACTACGAGAAGCTCTTGCAACGTTGGCGGAATACAAGTTAAGAGCATATTTGAAAAAGCCCAGACTAGAAGATGCTTTCGAAGAAGGCGCTTGAGAGGACTATGCTAAAGACTTGAAGGATGTCTTCAGCAAAAGAGAGTTTCTCATTCAGGCGTTGGTTGCACGACCTGACCATCCGGATACGAAGAAGTTGCTAGAAGAGTTCCAGAATCGCTGCCATGCTTGATGCAGTTTTCCTTTATTTTTCTCTATTTGTTGTTATCTTGTATTCCGACCATCACCAGGATTGTTGGATGAGGTCGCATTGATGGCTCTGTTGTTTTCCTTGATGATATTTGTATTATCCTTATTTTATTTATGAGATAGATTTTGTGGCTTCATATGTTGGCTCTTCATTCTCCGGTTGCTTGTGGAACTAGAATCAAGGGGGGAATTTCCCTGAAACATATTTACATGCTTGCATTTTGCATCATTATCATATTGCATTGTAGGTGTCCTGGTTCCGTTAACCTTATTCTCTCTGTGGTTTTTCTCTTAGCAGTGTTTTAGGATTGCAGACCGGAAAATTCAACGTTACTCGACTAGGGGAAATCAACAGAAAGTAATGGATCAGATTCAACTTGAGTTGCAAGAGTTCAGGGACCGTATGGCTCAGTTCATGGATCTTATGCAAGGGGTTTCTAATGGTCAGGAGCAGCTTAGAACGCTTGTCTAGCCTTTGATTTCTAGGGTGGATGGTAGCGGAGTTTTGCATAGTGGAACCACTGTTATTCCTCCCCCGGTTGATGGAAGTACTCCACAAGCCAATGCTGTTCCAACAGTTGTTATTCCTCCGGGAAAAGGTAATCAAGTTGGAGCTCATATGACAGGTGCAGTGGGCGCTGCTCATGGAAATGTCGGTCCTCAGTGGGAGGAGGACGAACAAGACGATATTCTCTCCATGGGAAATTTGGGTGCAGGTTTGCAGTCTGATGCAGACAAGAGGTTCAAAATGATCGAGGAGAAGATGAGGAACTTGGAGAATCATAATTCTCTTAGTCTCGATATGTCTAACTTGGGGCTGATTCCATGTTTGAAGATTCCTGCAAAGTTCAAAGTACCTGACTTTGACAAGTACAAAGGGACGACTTGTCCCAGAGTACACCTCTGATCTTACTACATGAAAATGGTTGCATATTCCGATAACGAAAAGTTGTTAATGCACTTTTTCCAAGACAGTTTGTCTGGACCGTCTTTGGAATGGTACATGGGCCTTGAGGGGACCAATATCAGAAGCTGGAGAGACCTTAGGAAGGCCTTCGTCTGTCATTATCAGTACAATTGTGACCTGGCGCCGAATAGAGTCTAACTACAGAATCTTTCTCAGAGATGTAATGAGGGGTTCAAAGAGTATGCCCAAAGGTGGCGTGAGCTAGCTGCAACAGTTTAGCCTTCAATGGTCGAAAGAAAACTCATTGATATGTTCATGGCAACATTGCCAGGGATATATTACGAAAAGTTGATAGGAAACATGTCCGGCAGTTTCTCAGATTTGATTATTACTGGTGAGAGGGTTGAGAATGGTATTAAACTGGGAAAAATTCAAGCAGGAGAAGGATCCACATCTGGTGGGGGAAGAAAAATTTTTGGAAATAACAAGAAATGGGAAGGTGAAACGAATGCAGTGTCAGGGTACAGAAATACGAACGGGAATAGGGTTCCACGCCAATAACAATATTAGCAACAACCACAAGTTGCAAGCATCACTATTCCTGTAGCACCTCAACAACAACAACAACAGCAGAACTATGCACCACGGAGGTTTCAAGACCGTGGAAGAATAATGAATAGGGAGTTTGATGCTCCACCTATGCCATATTCTCAACTTGTACAACATTTGCTTCAACTTCAACTGATTCAGAAGAGAACATTGGCACCTCTGACTGACGCACCACCTCCGGGTTATGATGCGAATGCCAGATGTGACTTTCATTCAGGCGCTCCAGGTCACAATATAGATAATTGCAAGGCTTTCAAGCATAAGGTGCTAGACCTTATTGATAGCAAGGCAATTAAATTCACTAATGATGCGCCTAATGTTATTCAGAACCCGATGCCTAATCATAGAGCGGCCGGTGTCAATGTTATTATTGAAGAAGAAGAGTTGAATTTGGTAATGGACGTAGCCTAGTTGAGAACACCATTGAGCTTTGTTAAAAGCAGGTTATTGAAAGGAGGAGTTTTTCCAGGCTGTGGAGAAAATTGTGAAGGGTGTCCAGTGCATCCCGAAGGTTGTGAAGATTTGAAGAATCATGTTCAGTGCTTGATGAATGAAGGGGTCTTACAGTTTGATAGGATTAAAGAAGGAAAAGATGTGGCGGTGGTTAATCAGGAGGAGGATAAGGTTACTACAATCTCGATCCCTTTCAAAATGATTAATATATCAGTGCCACCAAGGCCAGCGACTGTTATAATCACCAAAGCAGGACCAGTGTCATATGAAAGTACTAAAGTAATCCCATGGAATTATGGGGCGGAGGTCTTTTGTAATATCCAAAAGCAAGAGTTGAGTGGAACACCGTCTGATGGTTCATTTGTTGATAATTTGATTGGAACTAGTGGAATGACAAGAAGTGGTAGGGTGTTTTAATCGCCTGACGTTAATGTCGAGAGGCCTGACAAAGGAAAAGGCAAGGCTGTTGTAGAAGAAAGTTCACAACAAGGAGAGAAAGATGCTCTGATTAAAGACGGTGAAGAGTTCATGCGTCTGATTTGAAAGAGCGACTACAAGATTGTTGAATATCTGCAACAGATTCCTTCCAAAATTTCAATTCTATCTTTGTTATTGTGCTCAGAGGCACACACGAATTCTTTATTGAGGATTTTGAACACAACGTATGTGCCACAGGAGATTTCCATAAACCAGCTTGAGGGGGTTGTGGCCCACGTGAATGCTGGCAATGGCTTGGGGTTTATGGATTTAGACTTGACTCCTAAGGGAATGAATCACAATCATGCCTTGCACATCTCTATTGGATGTAGAGGGGTTGTCTTGTCACATGTCTTTGTGGATACTGGGTCTTCACTCAACGTGTTTCCCAAGAAAGCCTTAATGAAGTTAGACACCCAAGGCGTGATATGTACTCCTAGCGATGTTGTTGTGCGAGCGTTCGATGGAACAAGAAGATCTGTTTTTGGCAAAGTTACTCTCCCTATCCAAGTGGGTCTTGAAATTTTCAATGTTGTCTTCTATATAATGGACATTCAGCCTGCATACAGTTGTTTGTTAGATCGACCTTGGATATATTCTGCAGGCGCAGTCACATCAACCTTACACCAGAAGTTGAAGTACATGGTTGGTGGAAATATTGTCACTGTCTGTGGTGAAGAAGATATAATGATCAACCAGTTGTCGTCCTTCAACTATGTTGAAGTTGATGGGGAAATTCACGAAACCTTATGCCAAGCATTTGAAGCGGTCTAAGTCAAAGAGAAGCCTTCTGTGGTGGAAAAAACTCCCGAGATTTCTATGTCTTCTTTCAAAAAAGCTCGTGCGATGGTGGAGTCTGGTTCCTCACAAGGATGGGGTCAAGTGCTCAGTATCCCCAACAAGCAGGATAAATTTGGATTGGGATACAGTCCATCATAGTCCTCCTCATAGAGCGCGCCAAGGTACCGAGGACCAGTGCAGTTTACCAGCGGTGGAGTGATCTTTGACAAAATCAACGCCGTATCTGAAGACGAAGGGCACAGTGACTGTGACATGGACCCGTGGATCCAGTCGTGTGTTCCTGGACAAAACTTGTCCAAGTGTCCTTTGAAGATTAATTTATCTGTTTTGATTATGTATGGCCTTGCGTTTTGCCCAGGACGTGTGGTTTTTATTTGTAGGGCCATATCTTGTTTATGTTTGAACATTTGCTTTTATCATTAATCAAAAGGCGTCTTTATGCATTCAAATTTTTTGCTCCCTGTTTTTCTTATTTTATTTTAACAATAAAATGGAAATGTGGTTTGTGCTTGTCTGCATATCATTTTAAGCATCAAACATCATCATGCAGGTTTCACATTCCAGATGCCACCGCTTCGGACTCGTCTATGACTCGGTATGACTTTGATAATCCAATCATTCAAGCTGAAGAAGATATTGATGAAGACGAAGACCTGCCTGAAGAGCTTGCCAGACTACTGATACAAGAGGAAAAGGTCATTCTGCCTCATCAAGAAGAGATTAAAGTCGTCAACCTGGGTCCAGAGAAAGACAAGAAAGAGGTCAGAATTGGGGCTGCTTTAGAAGACGATGTCAAGAGAAGACTGATAGAGATGCTCCGAGAGTAAAGAGACGCCTTCGCTTGGTCATATGAGGATATGCCAGGACTAGATACAGATATAGTGGTTCATCGTCTACCTCTTCGAGAAAGGAAGAGGTTCAGAAGCAATTGGACGCCGATTTTCTTGCTGTTACGAATTATCCTCAGTGGGTCGCTAACATTGTTCATGTACCTAAGATGGATGGAAAGGTTTGGACGTGTGTTGATTACAGAGATTTGAGTAGAGCGAGCCCGAAAGATGATTTCCCGCTCCCCCACATTGATATGTTAGTTGATAACACTGCTCAACATTCAGTGTTTTCCTTCATGGACGGTTTGTCTGGGTACAACCAAATCAAGATGGCCCTAGAAGACATGGAGAAAACAACCTTTATCACACCATAGGGGACTTTTTGCTATAAGGTCATGCCCTTTGGATTGAAAAATGCAGGGGCAACTTATCAGCGGGCGATGGTGACTTTGTTTCATGATATGATTCATCATGAGATTGAGGTTTATGTTGATGACATGATTGCAAAATCACAAATGGAGGAAGAGCATCTGGTTAATCTTTTGAAGCTGTTTGAAAGGTTGAGGAAGTTCAGATTGAGGTTGAATCCGAACAAATGCACTTTTGGTGTACGGTCAGGAAAGCTATTGGGGTTCATTGTCAGTGAAAAAAGAATCGAGGTCGATCCTGTAAAGATAAAAGCAATACAAGAAATGCCAGCACCGAAAACGGAAAAAGAGGTTCGTGGTTTTCTAGGTAGATTGAACTACATTGCAAGGTTCATATCTCACCTTATAGCCACCTGTGAACCATTGTTCAAGCTATTAAAGAAGGATCACGCAGTTGTCTGGAATGAAAATTGCCAAAGGGCATTTGAAAAGATAAAAGAATATTTGCAGGAGCCTCCGATACTGATGCCTCCAGTGGCTAGAAGACCGTTGATAATGTACTTGACGGTTCTTGAGAACTCCATGGGTTGTGTTCTCGGTCAACATGACGAGACAGGAAGAAAGGAACATGCCATCTACTACTTGAGTAAAAAGTTCACAGATTGTGAGTCCAGATACTCAATGTTAGAAAAGACGTGTTGTGCACTTTCTTGGGCCGCCAAACGCCTAAGGCAGTACATGTTGAATCATACAACCATGCTGATTTCGAAGATGGATCCAATCAAGTATGTGTTCGAGAAGCAAGCGCTTTCGGGAAGAATTGCTAGGTGGCAGATGGTTTTGACAGAATACGATATTTAGTATGTCTCCCAAAAAGCCATTAAGGGGGGTGTTTTGTCAGAATATCTCACAGATCAACTAATTGATTATTATCAACTGATGAAGTTTGAATTTCCTGATGAGGATATAATGTTTCTGAAGATGAAAGATTGTGATGAGCTGTTACCTGACGAAGGTCCTGAGATAGGATCCCAGTGGAAGATGATTTTTGACGGTGCTGTTAACTCTTATGGCAGCAGAATTGGGGCAATCATTACAACTCCCCATGGTTCCCACATACCGTTTACTGCCAGGTTAGCGTTTTCCTGCATCAACAACGAAGCTGAGTATGAAGCATGCATCATGGGCATTGAAGAAGCGATTGATTTGAGGATCAAGAACCTTGATGTATATGGTGATTCAGCTTTGGTTGTCAATCAGATTAAAGGAGAATGGGAGACTCATCAACCCAACCTGATTCCCTACGTGAATTATGCGAGAAGGTTGCTACCTTTCTTCAACGGAGCAGAGTTTCATCATGTGCCAAGGGCCGAGAATCAGATGGCAGATGCTCCGAGAATTATTGGAGAGAATTTGTTGATTCATTTTAACATACTTGAGGTGTTGTTTCATCTTGTTAGAGGTCAATTGAATGTGTAACTTGCATCACAAGTTATCTTTGAATTAAGTTTCTCCACTTGTTCTGAGTGTTGAGATTGTGTTAGAACTTTGGTTCCTTCACTTGACATGATATTTCTTGTGCTTTCCTCTTGTACTGACCTTAAATTTGAGGCACTCTTCTTGTTGTTTCTCTTCTGCCCTAGGTGGTTTACCATTTGTCATGATTATTGGTGTTAGTATATACACTTTGAGTTTGTCATCAACATTTGGGTTTGCCTTGCATTTTTGTTATGTTGCATTGTTTTACTTGTATTTCAAGAATTGTATGGTTGAGATATGCTTGTGGTGGTCGCTTCCACACACTTTTTCCTCCCTCTTTTCTTTGTGTGTGCATCTTAGGATGGCACCATTCTCCCTTGATGATTGATGGTAATGGTTGTAGGAGTTTATTTCTCCCATTTCATCTCATCTCTTGTTGACTTGTTTAAGTTGACTTTGTTGAGTCTTGTTGCATCTCTTCATCCTTGCATCTGTGTTTGCATTTCATGTTTGTATCTCATTTTGCATTGACTTGTTTAAGTTTTCTTCATCTCTCTTTATCTATGATTGAATTGCTATGTTTTTTACTTGTGGTCTTTTGCCATGATCCCTTAGGATTCCTAGTCCCTCTATTTAAGATGAAAGTAGGAAAGACAATAGGCTTTCAACCCAAGCATGATAACATTAGGTAGTTCCTTTTTCAATCCCAACTTTAGGATCACATTGCATGATAACATTAGGGTTGATCAGTTCCCCTTAGAGTGTTATGTCTTCTCTTCTCATCTCATAACATCATAAGACACTTAATAAAGGTTAACAATTGTTGTACGCTACGAGCCTTAAGTACTTGAGGAATGATGAGTGTGGGGCCTCCTCTCACCTTGTCTAGAGTGTTTAGCGTATGCCCTTTGGGAGATATGCGACGCATTCGCTCTCAAGTCATAGTCTTTAGTGCAGCATGAGTTTCAAATCTAACTCAATTCACTTACTCTCATAAAAAACACAAAATAAAACATCAAACATTTTTATCCCTCGGGATTGTTTGCAAAATCATTTTTAGAAAGAGTGTGTTAAGTTTTGGTTCTACCGCAAACAGGCATCGTCCCTAACTGCTAGAATGATTATTTAACCCTACTCAATTAAAACACTTGAACCAACTAATGGTCGTGTCAGCCCGAACTATGTTTTCTCTGATTTCTCATACCAGATGAGGATAGGTAGGCACAAGACGGTGATTTCTTGGCGAGTAACCTTCCCCTCATCACCCGTAGTTTCCCAAACTACGTTTGCTCTGATTTCTCATACCAGATGAGGATACGTAGGCACAAGACGGTGATGTCTTGGAGAGCAACCTTCCCCCCATCACCTGTAGTTTTCCAAACTATGTTAACTCTGACTTTCCCATTGCACGAGGGAATACGTAGGCATAGGGCGACGATGTCCTATCGAGTCTGTTCTTTCTCTTCACCCCTGTTTAGCAGTAGCATTAGATAGCTTTCACCCGTAGATAGACAACAAGCGTGGATCCCATTGAGTATAACAGACGTGAGGGGTGCTCATAACTTCCCCTTGAGTAACCGACTCTCGAACCCAAGATTTGGTTGCGATGACCTTGTCTTTTCCCTTTTCGTCAGGTTTACTTCGATTGTTTCCTTTCCCTCTCTTTGGGATAAATAACATTCGGTGCCGACCCTTTTTTTGCAGCAGCGACAAAATGCGACCAAGTATCTTTCGATAAAATCAAACCAACATCCGTAGTCCGAACTACAGATGCTCTGATTCTTCATTCTCTTTTGAATGTAAGATATATAGGCACAAGGTTGTGATGATCTTGGTGAGCACAATTCCAAAACCTCCTCTCTTTTCTCCCGTAGTCCCACGAACTACGAACGCTCTGATTCTGCACTTATTCTGAGTGAAAATACGTAGGCACAAGGGCCCCAATCCTTGGCGAGCACCCTTTTTTAAAACCACCCATTTTCTACTATGTATTCTAAACTCTTTTACATTTATATTTTCACCTTATTCCTTTGGAAGAAAACAAACAAATTAGGCTAACATTTCTCACGAGTCGAATGAAGAGGTTCCCGTTGAGTACAACGGACATGAGGGGTGCTAATACCTTCCCCTCATGTAACCGACTCCCGAACCTAGAACTTGGTTGCAATGATTGTGTTCTTTCCCTAAAGTTTTTCTCAATATATTTCCATTCCCTTTTGGGATAAATAAAATTCGGTGGCGACTCTCTGTTTTCCACGACCATTCATGAAGGATTGTGCTTTTTTCGAGGTACGACAGCTGGCGAATCTGCTGGGGAATTTGCATTTCCCTATGCAAGAGAGAGTCAAGCCTAACTTGACTTGATTCGTAAGCATTAGTCTCGCTTTTTTGTGTTCTTTTTGTGTTTTTATTTCTTGCTTACTTGATTATTTTATTTACTTATTTGTATTTGTTATGTATCCTATATGCATTCTTGTGACTATTGGGTTTCTCTGATTGTTGGAACTCAGTGAGATGGCTCTACACCCGAGTTTGAGAAAAACTTAGGATTAGAATGGTGGTCGTGCAGTGGAATCCCTCGAGGAGCCTTTCTTGTTGGGAGCATACAAGGACCCCGCTTAGAGTTGATTCCCTTGGAAATGTTATTGTCGTGGTGAGCCTTCGCCAAGGTAGTTATGTTTTCGAGCCTGAATTGATAACTCTAAGGACCTTTTAAATATTTTCCATGGTGTTTGGTAGTATTAACTCATAAAGGTCACTCCTTGTGGGGTTGATATGAACGCGCCAATCAGATGAGATCCCTTGAATTTATCGTTATTCTGACAATGATATTTTTAACCTCGATCTATGACTCTGAGGTCCCTTTAGAAATCTTGGACTCGATGGTTGTGTTGTGGAGATCCACGAGGAGTCTTTCTCGTGGGACGATGCGAAAACCTCACCTAGACGAGATCCTTTCAAATTTATTATTATTGTGGTATCTCTTTGCCATGGTCATAATGAATTTGAAAGAAATCCATGACTCTAGGAACCTACCTATTAGAAACCTACCCATGGAGTTCCTGTAATCTGAGATTATCTGTCCCGCTTCAGAATTGTGCTTGTGGTCCTTATCCTTGCATCTGCATTTCATATTCATATCATAACATTCACATTTTCTTTAGTTTTTTAGGGAATCTAAGAATTAAGTTGCAGGTACTCAAAAATTATGGGAGCAAACACTAGAAGCACTTATCCTTACAGTATCAGGAAACCCAAGTTGGAAGACTTACGTGGTTTGGTTTCACGTATCCCTGCTGTCTTCAGAACCAATTTTTGGAAAGATTTTGGAAAGTTGATTCATATCTTAACCCAAGAGGTAGATCAAAAAGCGCTCGTTACTTTGGCTCAGTTTTATGATTCTCTGGTGAGGTGCTTTACATTTCAAGACTTCCAATTAGCACCAACACTTGAGGAGTACAAAAAATGGGTGGGTATTCCTATGAAGAACAAGTTACCATTCGTTGGTGTGGATCTATATATGGATGATAAGATCATTTCTGATGCTCTCCATATGTCCAAGAAAAATATCTCTGATAACTGGAAAACTAAAGGGGGTGTTAAGGGGCTTCCTCTCAAATTTCTCATAGAGAGAGCTGATACCCTTATAGAGGCTCAGAGTTGGGATGCCTGTTACGCTAATTTAGCTTTGGCTATCTATGGGATTATTTTGTTTCCCAACATAGACGATTTCATAGATGTGAATGCCATTCATATCTTCCTAACTAAGAATCATGTGCCAACTCTTTTGGCAGAAGTCTTTTATTTTCTGAGTTGGAGAAGTGAAAAGAAAGGAGGATCGATTGTTTATTGTGTTCCTCTTCTGTATCAGTGGCTAAACATGCATTTACCGATAGAGGGACCATTTGTTGACCAAGCTAGTAATAGTTGGGCTCAAAGGATGGTGTCTCTCAGATCTTCTGACCTTTCTTGGTTTTCACTAGATTATGATAAAGTTATTTCCAATTGTGGTGAGTTCCCAAATATCCCGCTTATTGGAAATCGAGGTTGTATCAACTCCAATCCTATGCTATCAGTGAGGTAGCTTGGGTATCCAATGGTGGCTCCTCCCGAAGAAAAGAATTTAGTGCCTTCATGATACATGATTTGGGAACTGAAAACCTAGAATTGTTCAAGAAGATTGTGAGAGCCTAAAGAAGTATTAAGAGGAAAGGGAAGAGCGAGTTGGGTCAAAGGAACAATATCACCAAGGAATCATACTTTGTGTGGGTCAAGGAAAGGGCGAATGAGGTTAAAATTCTTTTTTAGGTTAAGGTATTTGAACCTTTACCCAAACCAAAGCTCACTCATATCCCAATTAAGGAGGCTGAGGATCTCAGAGCTACTATAGCAAAGTTGATGCAGAAAAATGAACAACTTGAGCCGAAGCTTCAGAGTGTCACTATAGAGAAGAATGACATGAAATGGGAACTCCAACGCAAGAATACTCAATTAGAGGCAGTAGAAAAGAAGGCTGATGAAGAAGAGCACAAAAGGAAGAAAGTTAAGGTTTTTCTTAATCAGTATGATAGCAAGGTGAGTGGGCTCAAGGAAGAGTTGGATAAAGCCCGAAGGAAATGCATTGAGAATGAAAAACATTGGCTTTTGGCTACTCAGAAGAACAAGGCAATTAGAGAAGAAATGGGAGCGGGAATACAAAAGCTAAACACTGCTTTACGTCATTCAAGAGCTTCTGAAGCAGAGGAACGAAGACTTAAAGAGGATGCCATGAGAGCCTCTAGGGTTGAGCCCGCAAATTGGGACAAATTATGTAAGGATCTGGACGAGGTTAGAAGTCTTGCCGAAGATCAGAAGAGCCAGATGGAGGATATCCTTGTAGATAAGGATATTTGGGCTACTGAAAGGATAAATTTGCTTTCAAATTCTGACGGATATGAGCGGTCCATACATATTTTGATAGTTTATTGAGATATGTACCACAACAAGCTTAATGGGTTGGCAGAATTATGTAACTGGTTGGCCCAAGACTTGGTGTGGAAGCATAGAGATGCTTTTGAAGCAATGGATGACTCCATTCGTCCTGCCATCCGTGATTTCCTTTGCCTTTGCAAGGACATGCTGAAGAGGTTTAAGGAAGAATTGAAGGAGCATGAGGCTCGTAGGCCAAAGTTATGAGTTTTCATTGTTGTACTATTTCTTGTTTTTGAAAGTATTATGGATTGTAATTGATTCTGGATGACTTTTTGTATTATTTGATTGTTGCAATTTAATGAATGTGGCGTCATTTGCTTTATATTTGTTTGATTCCTTTATATTTTTGTATAAACTAACAACTAGTTCGAACGATTCCTTGAAACGCCAAAGGGTGCACACCTTGCATTGCGTTTCTCATTATGTGTCTCTCGTTCCAGTTTCCATCCTGAGTCCTCAACACTTATATAACACCAGAGCCCGTGCACACCAAAGGATGTCTATCATAGAAGAAGAAAAAGCAAGACTTGGAGCTGAAGTCGAGGATCTTCGAGGGAGTGTGAATCAACTCAGGGAAATGATCCAAACCTTGACTGCCAAGAGTGAGCCTCCTCAAATTGCAATTGTTTCAGAGATCATAGGATCTTCAGGAGGAACTCAACCTATGGTATTTGTGCCTTCCACATGGCACCCATTTGGTTTACATCATGATTTTGTGCCACGGTTTGAGACAATGGGGCAATCTGTGCCACAAGCAATCCCTACTCCATTCTATGTTGAAACACAACATGTTATGCATACTACTCCACAAACTGTGATGCCTACCGTTCCACATACGGTCGTTTCAACTAGATTTTCTACACAATATGAGGACTACAATCAGATCTAGCATGCTCCCGGATTAATCTCTATAGGTGACGATGCAAGAGACGAAGACCTTAGGGAGGTGAAAGAAAAAATCCAGAACCTCATGAAACGAATGCAAGCAGTGGAAGGTGATGATATTTTTGGGACTGCTGCTAAAGAGATGTGTTTAGTTCATGGTTTGGTTATTCTAGCCAAGTTTAAAACACCAGAATTTGATAAGTATAAGGGGCATACTTGTCCAAAGAGCCACCTTATCATGTACTATCGTAGGATGGATGCACATGTGAATGATAACAAGCTGATGATACATTGTTTTCAGGATAGCTTGAGCGGAGCGCCATGCAAATGGTACTTGAGTCTCGATCAAGGGAAAATTAAAAATTTCTAAGATCTATCTGACGCCTTTATCAAACACTACCGATACAGCATGGATATGGTGCCCGATAGGAGACAGTTACAAAATATGTCGTAGAAAGACAAAGAATCATTCAAGGAATATGCACAGAGGTGGAGGGAACTGGCCTTTCAGGTTGAACCCCCGTTAGCTGAAAAGGATCTTGTTGAACTATTCATGGACATTGTACCACCTGCCTATTATGAGAATATGGTAGGAAGCACATCATTGGGATTCTCTGAACTAGTGGCCATAGGAGCCCGAATTGAGCATGGTCTAAAAAGTGGTAAAATTGCGTCTGCTGCTACTACTTCCAGTAATGTGAGAAAGAACCAAGGAGGTTTCCAATGAAGACAAGAGGGCGAGACCAATGTTGTATCAAGTGGTTATTGGGGAAGCCAATAAAGAAGAAGACCTTCATAACCAGCTACTTATGAACAGCAACCTGCTTCGGTGCCATACTTTCAACAACCTTATGTGGCGTCTGTAATTCCAGCTTATCCACTGCCACAACCTCCTATCAGTTTTCCATTGTACCCTCAACCATTCCTTCCCGGATATCCGCCACAAACAGCTCCTCACTGTCCACCAGCTTCTCCAGCGCAAAATCAGCCGCAACAAAGGCCACAGGCTCCTCCTACTGCTCCTGCAAATCAAAATTGTGCCAGGAGAAGCCCAAATTTTGAACCGATCCCTATGACATATATGGATTTATACCCATCTCTGGCATACAAGGGGTTAGTGACCACCATATCGTTACCTCCTTTCATTGAAAAGCCTCCATATTGGTTCAACCTAGAATTACATTGCGAATACCATCAAGGCGCCGCAGAGCATGATTTGGACGGATGTTTTGCTCTAAAGGTGAGGGTGCAGGAGCTCATTAATTGCAAGATCTTGTCTTTCAAAGATAAGGGTCCTAATGTTTTCACTAACCCTCTTCCTACTCACAATGTACATGCAATCCATGCTATCGAGGAAGTATCCAATGAATTGGTCGTCAGGGATGTCAAGGAATTAAAAACCCCACTGAAGGAGCTCCATGCTCGCTTGGCGGAGTCTAGGGTAATTTCAAAGAAGCACGAAAAATGTGATGAATGTTCTGTTCTTGAAAAAAGATGTTCTATAGTTAACAGGGGTATTCAGCAGTTAATAAACAAAGGGATACTCTAAGTCAGTCGCCCAAAAACTGACAAGGATAATGCAGTGATCGAAACTCATTTTGAAATACCACCTACGTGGGAAATTAAGTATCTTAAATCACCAAATATTCCAACCAGAAGAGAATACGTGTGTCCGAAAATAACCATTCGACCTGTTCCTCTCCCTTATTACAACAACAATGCAGTGTCGTGGCGCTATAATACTGCATTTTTCATAAATGGCCAAGAGGTGTCCCTAGGGGACCAATTTGAAAAGATTTCTAGACCAGATATATCCAATATTACTGAAACAAGCAGGATGACACGTAGTGGTCGTGTCTTTGGGCCTACGCCGCCTCCAAAAGCTATTGAAGAGATTGTTAGAGGAAAGACTGTTGAAGTTCCACAAGCCCATAAAAGGTTGGAGATTCTTGATGAGACGATATCACCGCAAGAGGCAAAAGAATTCTTAAGGCTGATTAAAATAAGTGATTATAAAGTGGTGGAGCAGCTTCACCAAACCCCTTCGAGAACTTTTGTGCTTTCATTACTGTTCCAGTCAGAAGCTCATAGGAAGGCCTTGTTGAAAGTACTCATGCAGGCGCATGTATCACAAGGGATCACCGTAAATCAATTCATTGGAATTGTATCTAACATTACTGCTTGCCACACTCTGAGCTTTCATGACACATAGCTGCCCGTGGAAGGAAGAAATCATAACAGAGCATTGTGTATATCTGTGAAGTATTTGGATGATGTCTTAGTCCGAGTGCTGGTGGATACGGGTTCATCACTAAATGTCATGCCGAAGTCCATTTTGGCCAAACTCTCGTATACAGAGACGGTGATGAAGCCTAGTATGATGATTGTAAAGGCATTTGATGGCTCTCGCAGGGCTGTGATCGGAGAAGTGGACCTGCCCATACTAGTAGGCCCACATATTTCCAAGATGACTTTTCAGATCATAGATATCAACTAAGCATATAGCTGTCTGTTGGGAAGACCATGGATTCATGCTTCTGGCGCAGTAACGTCCACACTTCACCAAAAAATGATGTTTGTGGTGAATGGAAAGCTTACCACGGTGTCTGGTGAAGAGGATTTGTAGATCAGTCACCTATCGTCATTCAGATACGTTGAAGCGGATGAAGGTGCATTTGAAACTTCTTTTCAAGCCATGGAAATTGCAAATGCTGAATTTTGGGAAGTAAAAGAACAAGACATGGCGGTAGATCCATTGTTTGCTTCTTTGAAGGATGCAAAGGCGATGCTCGAGAGGGGCAATCCTGAAGGTTGGGGTCAAGTGATTCACATTCCCGAGAAGAATAAACGTTTTGGGCTAGGATACGAGTCTCAGATGAAAGAAGGTGCCCAGAGTTCGTATGGGGCAACAATGAAGATTTTCCAAGAAGTGTTCCATAGCGCATGATTTATTCACGACAAGGAGATAACCGTTGTAGAAGACAATGCAGCTGATTCAACGACACCATGCATGGTGTACCACAACACTGTTGATCTGAATAACTTGGAAGTTTTTTCATTGTCAGAGTAATTTATTTTCATTTTTCTCAAAAATCCTTTTGCTTTGCCCAAGGCTTAAGGATCATTTGTAGGGCCCCATTCGCTTCAAATGATTATCATCATTAATAAAAAGCATTTTGTTTTTCATCCTTTCCTTTTGTTTTCGTTTTAAGAAAATGGCAACCTTTTCAAAGCCACCAAAAGCATTTTATTTTCTTACATTTACTTTTCATTTTTCTAAAATTAACATTAAAATCATACAGAATAATCAATGAACCCGTTGAACTTGATAATGTTACAATCCCTCATGACTTTGAGACCCATGTGAATCAAGTGGAAGAAGAGTGTGATCTTCCTGAGGAACTAGCGAGGTTGCTAGAACACGAGGATAGAGCCATTTAGCCTCATCAAGAGCTCGTGCAGGTCATCAACCTGGGAACAGAAGAGGCAAAGAAAGAGGTGAAGATTGGTGTGGTTCTTAAAGACGACATCAATGAGAGTTTGGTCAAGCTTTTGCATGAATATGTAGACGTGTTCGCTTGGTCATACCAAGACATGTCGGGTTTGGACACAAATATTTTTGAACGTCGACTACCGCTTCGGCTAGAATGCCCGCCAGTAAAGCAGAAGTTGAGAAGAGCAAGGCCCGGTATGTCCATCAAGATTCAAGAAGAAGTCAAGAAGAAGTTTGACGCAGGTTTCCTAGCAGTGTCCAAATACCCCCAATGGGTTGTTAATATCGTGCCCGTCCCCAAGAAGGATGGAAAAGTGAGGATGTGTGTGGATTACAGAGATTTAAATAGAGCCAGTCCAAAGGACGATTTTCCTCTTACACATATTGATACACTAGTGGACAACACTGCTAAATTTTCCATTTTCTCCTTCATGGATGGTTTCTCAGGTTATAATCAAATCAAAATGGCGCCTGAAGACATGGAAAAGACTACATTTATTACACCATGGGGAACATACTGCTACAAGGTAATGCCTTTTGGGTTGAAGAACGCTGGGGCAACCCATCAACGAGCAATGGTCACTCTCTTCCACGACATGACGCATAAGGAAATCGAAGTATATGTCAATGATATGATAGCTAAATCACATAGGGAATAGGACCATATAGAGCATCTGCGAAAACTGTTGGAATGGCTGAGGAAGTTCAGGTTGCGTCTAAATCTTGCTAAGTGTACATTCGGCGTCCGATCAGGGAAGCTGCTTGGTTTTATTGTTAGTCAGCGTGGAATTAAAGTAGACCCCGATAAATTAAGGGCTATTCAAGAAATGCTTGCTCCGCAAACAGAGAAAGAAGTCAGAGGATTCTTAGGGAGATTGAATTATATCTCCAGGTTCATCTCTCACATGACTGCTACGTGTGAGCCTATATTCAAGCTACTGAGAAAGAATTAAGTTGTCCAGTGGGATCCCAATTGTCAAAAGGCCTTTGAAAAGATAAAATGTTACCTGCAAGAGCCTGCCATCTTGATCTCACCCGTTCCTGGGAAAGCGCTCATCATGTACTTGACTATGTTAGAAGATTCGATGGGTTGCGTACGGGGGAAACAAGATGAATCTGGTCGAAAAGAGAATGAGATTTACTACCTAAGCAAAAGGTTTATTGATTATGAATCGAGGTATTTGGCTGTAGAAAAGACTTGTTGTGCTCTGGCATGGGTCGTCCATCATTTAAGACAGTACTTGATTTGTCATACCACTTTGTTGATTTCCAAGATAGATCCCATAAAGTTCATCTTTGAGAAACCTGCTCTAAATGGAAGATTGGCTTGTTGGCAGATGTTGTTGTCTGAATATGATGTACAGTATGTCACTCAGAAGGCAATTAAAGGAAGTGTGTTAGCAAAATATTTGGCACATCAGCCGTTGGAGGATTACCAACCCATATGGTTTGATTTTCCTGATGAAGATATCATGGCTATAAAGGATTGTGAGGTCCCGGACCCTGACGAAGGACCTGAACCTGGGGAAATTTGACAACTTGCATTTGATGGTGCTTCAAATTCCAACAGACATGGCATTAGAGCTATTATGGTCTCTCCTTATGGTAATTTCACCCCTTTTACTGCAAGGTTGTGTTTCGCATGTACGAGCAATATGGCAGAGTATAAAGCCTGTGTATCCTTGGACTTGAAGCCGCAATCGATCTTCAAATCAAGAATCTTGAGGTGTACAGAGACTCAGCTTTGTTAATATACCAAATCAAAGGAGATTATGAAACCCGTGACACGAAGTTGATCCTGTATCATGCTTATGTCAAAGAGATGATAAAGAATTTTGATACCATAACGTTCCATCACATCTCAAGAATAGAAAACCGAGTGGCTGATGCTTTGGCTACATTAGCCGCCATATACCAAGTTAGATTCCATAATGAGGCCCCACTTATTATTATAAGGAGGCAGATTAAACCAACTTACTGTCATACAGTTGAAGTAGAACCTGATGGCAAACCATGATTTCATGATATCAAGTGTTTTCTAGAACGCCAAAAGTATCCAAGAAATGCTTCGACCATGGACAAGAAGACTCTGAGAAAGCTAGCGTCCAATTTCTTTTTAAGCAATGGTGTTCTATACAAAAGAAACCATGACATGGTGCTACTCAGGTGTGTGGATAAAAATGAAGCTGACATGTTGATCAAGGAGATACATGAAGGGTCCTTTGGAGCTCATGCTAATGGGCATGTCATGGCTAAAAAGATCCTAAGGGCTGGCTATTATTAGTTGACAATGGAAGCTGATTGTTTTTGTTATGCCAAAACTTGCCATAAATGTCAAATTTACTCTGATAAAGTCCATGTGCCGCCCACTCCTTTGAATGTTTTGACTTCTCCATGGCCGTTTTCGATGTGGGGTATGACATGATTGGCGCTATTGAACCAAACGCGTCTAATGGTGATCGCTTCATCCTAGTCTCCATTGATTACTTCACAAAATGGGCAGAGGTTGCTTCTTATGCCAACGTGACAAGACAAGTGGTTGCTCGTTTTCTCAAGAAGGACATTATCTGTCGATATGGGATTCCAAGTAAAATCATCACAAATAATGGGTCGAATTCAAACAACAAGGTTATGAAGGAGTTGTGTGAAAACTTTAAGATATTATACCATAACTC
Source organism: Lathyrus sativus (assembly GCA_963859935.3). Taxonomy (NCBI): domain Eukaryota; kingdom Viridiplantae; phylum Streptophyta; class Magnoliopsida; order Fabales; family Fabaceae; genus Lathyrus; species Lathyrus sativus. Next base: position 303,839,526 of record OZ012736.1, on the reverse strand, counting down.
TTCTCCATACCACCCAAAGATGAATGGAGCTGTTGAAGCTGCAAATAAAAACATCAAGAAGATCTTGCAAAAGATGGTAGTAACTTATAAAGATTGGCATGAGGTGCTACCTTTTGCTTTGCACAGATATCGAACGACTGTCCGCACTTCAACAGGGGAAACCCCTTTTTCCCTAGTATACAAAATGGAAGTAGTTCTCCCAACTGAGGTAGAAATCTCATCGATGAGAATCTTGATGGAAACTAAACTTGAAGAGGCTGAATGGACTTAAAACCATTTTGAGGAGTTGAATCTTATTGAAGAGAAGCGTATAGCCGCTTTATGTCATGGACAACTATATCAGAAGCGCCTCAAAAGGGCGTTTGACAAGAAGGTCTGTCTTCGAGAATATAAGGAAGGAGATCTCGTGCTCAAGAAGATTTTTCCTATTCACAAGGATCTACGAGGAAAATGGGCTCCAAATTATGAAGGTCCTTTCGTTGTTAAGAAAGTATTTTCTGGTGGAGCCTTAATTCTTGCAACAATGGAGGGCGAGGAGTTCCATAAGACAATAAACGCTGATGCAGTTCGTTTGTATTATGCCTAGAAAAAAGACAGTCGCTATGTTGAAAACCCGAAAGGGCAACTTAGGCAAAAATGACATCCCGGTGGACTGAAATCCCAAAAGGGCGGTCCAGGCAAAAATTAGGGATATAAAAAATGTCAGCTCGCTAAGTTGAAAACCTAAAAGGGCAACTTAGGCAAAAAAGAGCATCCCGGTGGATTAAAAACCCGAAAGGGCGATCCAGGAAAAATTTAGGGATAAATAAAAGGCTAATACAATATCGAACAAATCTGACCAGCGCAAAAGGACAGGGGCATGAAAGTCAACCTTTTTGTTCTCTTCAGAAGCAAAGTTCTAGGGATCTTTTAGTTATAGGGGAAGTAGCACTTATCTAGATTCAATGTAAACCTTTCCTATTGCCATTTTCATTTGTTTGTTTCCTTTGTAATATCCCGTGTGGAGCCGTGTTTTCATGCGCTACAACATTTTTCAATGAAGTTTGCATATTCTTTTTTCTATTCATTGTGCTTTCTTTCTTTTGCAAGTGCCATTTATTTTTGATGATATAATATTGAAACGGAGGTATAATGACATGTTGAACCACATATTTTCTTTGACAATTAAAATAACTAAAAGGGAAGTCGGTCTTTTCCCTAAAGATCACAGAACTACCAAATATTTGTGGAAGACTTCTGGAATGATCCCTAAGGAGAATTTGGTCTTGCCATTTTCCAATAATATTTTGATGCAATTTGACATGCCAGAAGAACATGTTCAAAACATCCTTTAATTTGTATTTGAGATACATCTCTAGGTGTTGAAGAAAACATGATGGTCATCTGTTCACCAAAGTCCTCTATGTCTGTCACAGTAATCCAGTCTTTTGCTTTGCATGCACGTCGCTCAGGTGGTTGTATACTAAGTGCGTCATGTCATCTTTTCTTTTGATTAGTCCAACTTTCGCTGGCATTTACTTAAATAGATACTTGCCAAAGTTTATCCCTTTTGTCGATCTGAGGTTTTTCCATATCATATACCAGATAGGTCAGAGTTTTAATTACTTTCTTATCTGACAAAATTCCCAGATATCCCTCTTCATGTTGTGTTGTTAAATTTTACTGTCAATTTTGGTTCTGCAGAAATCCGTAACCTTTTCTTTTAACTTTGAATGGATCCGGAGTCTATTGTTGTTCTGTGCAAACCCAGAACTTCATTTTAGGGTTATCTGAGAAGCATTAACCATCTCTCTTTTGTGCTCTGTGCGAATCCGGAGTCCTTTGTTTGTTCTGTGTGAATCCAGAACTCTTTTCATGGTTATGAGAGAAACCATACCTATCATCTGCGACGTTCTATGTAGAACCGTAGCCCATTTGATTTTTGCATCACTTTATGCGAATCCGGAGTCTCTGCTTTTCTTACTCTGTGCAAATCCAGAATCTTGTCTGTTATTACAGTCATTTATCTTTTGCTCCATGTGAATCCAAAGCATACTTTTCATTACAAGTTATCAATAACCTTTGGTTTGTTCCTTGAGAAACCAGAACTAACCATTTTCCTCGAGTATCAGTAGTGAGTCAGTCTACCTCACTTCTTTCAATCCCCAACAAACCTCATTGGTAGTCATCTCAATAATCCCCACAAAGTCCATTTTACATTCCTCCAATAACATATATTCTCACATACATGTATTAATGCATATGCATGGCATCCAAGCGTTTTTTACCATTCTGGTGTTACTTGTTCCGTCCACTTTGGCGTTTATTCCCCAAGTGGTCGGGTTTGTCGTCTTTCTCCAAGTGCGCATCATTTCTAAATTCCCCACTGAGTTTGATCCTCGTGGATGATGGTTTCTTCTGTATCTTCTCCATGTTCGGATAAGATAAACCCCATTTGAGTTCATTCCTTAATGATTGGAGTCTTTTTGACCGTTTCTTTCTAGTTTGTTCCTAGATTGAACTTTGGCCCCTAGCAAGTGTTGCTTTTGATTAGGTCATCGAACCTAGTTTGAGTGTGCATCTATTTTGCACTGTATCTCGTAGTAAGAATCTTTTACAAATTCCCATTGCGGATAAGTGGCAATCTCTTTCGAGAAGCTTATCCCTTTTTACAACAAGTGGCAGTATCCATTGAGAAACTTGTTTTGCTATTATGATAAGTGGCAATCTCTTCGAGAAGCTTATCCATGCTTTCCAACAAGTGGCAGTCTTTTTGAGAAGCTTGTTTTTGCTATTTCGATAAGTGGAAATCTCTTTTGAGAAGCTTATCCATCATCTTTCAACGACAAGTGGTCATCTCCCGTGAGAAGCTTGTTTCTTTTTTTCTCTTTCATCGATAAGTGGGAATCTCTTTCAAGAAGCTTATCCATCTTTGTCAGATAAGTGGAAATCTTCGAGAAGCTTATCCATGTTTTCCAACAAGTGGCAGTCTCTTTGAGAAGCTTATCCCTTTTTTTATCAACAAGTGGTTATCTCCCGTGAGAAGCTTGTTTCCTTTTATTCTCTTTCAACGATAAGTGGCAATCTCTTTCAAGAAGCTTATCCCTTACAACGATAAGTGGAAGCCTCTTTCGAGAAGCTTATCCTCTCTTGGTGGTACATAAATCCTTTTTTAGTGATAAGTGGCTATCTCCTTTTGACAAGCTTACCTAAAAGGCTTTTCCCAGTGAAGTCCAATCGTTTTGGCATACAGAAGAGTTTAGTTATCCTGTATCTTTCCTGAGGTTTCCTTAAGATCCCGTTTGATATCTTTGTTTAGGAATTTCCAGAAGCTTGGATGTTCTTTCTTATTTGAGAACTCCAGCATTTTCTTGCATGATCCTGATGGTATAAGGATCCCACTTTACCGTTGTCGCATCACTGCGAAGAGGGGCCGACAAGGACAGAAGATTCGTCGCCGCTCGTTATTTATCCCAAAGAGAGTGAAAGGAAACGATCAGAGAAAACCTACGGAAAAGGGAAAAGATAGGTCATCGCAACCAAATCTTGTGTTTGGAAATCGGTTACGCAAGGGGAAGGTATGAGCACCTGTCACGTCCGTTGTACTCAAAGGGATCCATGCTTGTTGTCTATCTAAAAGGGTGTTAAACTATCAAAGGCTGGCCCACAGGGGCAAAAGAAAGGAAAAGAGACTCGATAGAGCATCACTGCTCTATGCCTACGTACTCCCTCGTGCAATGGGAAAGTCAGAGTCAACGTAGTTCGGAAAACTACAGGTGAAGGTGGGGGAAGGTTGCTCGCCAAGACATCGTCGTCTTGTGCCTACGTATCCTCGTATGGTACGAGAAATCAGAGCAAACGTAGTTTGGGCTGACACAACCATAGATTGGTTCAAGTGTTTTAACTGTGTAGGGTTAAATGGTGGTTCCAGCAGTTAGGGACGATCCCTGTTTGCGGTAGAACCAAGACTTAACACACTCTTTCTGAATATAACTTTGCAAACAATCCCGAAGGATAAAAAGGTTTGATGTTTTGTTTTGTGTTTTTTAAAGAACAAGTGAATTGAGTTAACTTTGTAACTCATGTTGCACAAAAGACTATGACTTGAGGGCGATATACGACAGCGAATGCGTCGCATATCGCCCAAAGGGAATACGCTAAACACTCTAGACAGATTGAGAAGAGGCCACCAAACTATCATTCCTCAAGTACTTAAGGTTCGTAGAGTACAACAATTATTATCCTTTATTAAGTGGCTTAAGATGTTTAGGAGATGAGATGAGAAGACACAAACTCTAAGGGGAAACTAGACAACCCTAATATTATCATGCGAAGTGCTCCTAAAGTTGGGATTGAAAGGGAAATCTATCCTAATGTTAGCATGCTTGGATTGAACACCTAATGCCTCTCCTACTCCCATCATAAACGGAAGGACTAGGAATCCTAAGGGATCATGGCAAAAGAGAAAGTAAACACATAGCAATTCAATCACATATGAGAAGAAAATGAGATGAAAGTGACTTAAACAAGTTAATGCAACAAGAGATGCGAACACAAAAGATGCAATGGGAGAAGCAAGCTCATACAACCGTCAACCATCAATCATCAAAGCAAAAGGGTGCTATCCTAAGATGCACATACAAAGAAAATAGGGAGGAAAAAAAGTGTGGGGCAGCAACCACCACAAGCACATCTCAACCATACAATTCTTGAAATCAAACAAAGCAATGCAAATGATCAATGCAAAACAAACACCAATGTTCATGACAAACTCAAAGTGCAAACACAAGCACCAAATCATCCTGAACAAGTGTCAAATCACATGGGACAGAAGTGAATCACAAATGGAATGATCCAAATTCAGAGTCAAAGCATCAAGCAAGCACAAGAATGATAATGTCACATTGAAGAACCAAAGTCCAAACAATTATCTCACACTTTAAACTAGTGGAGAGACATAATTTAAAGAACACTTGTGGCACAAGGATATACATCCATGAATGAGGAAACATGTCAAAACAGTCCACATAAATGCATCACATCAATCCATGAAGGTTACATGTGGAAAGAAAACCAAACATGCTTGAAAACAAACAAAAGTTGCATTCTTGTTCAGTGTTAATCGGTTAACACTATTGGTTAACCGGTTAACTACTTAAAAATGTTTGGAAAATGTACTGGTTAACCGGTTAACCAGTTTGCACTCATCTGGTTAATCGGTTAACACTACACCAGAAGCAGAAAAACAACAATCCAAAATCACTTTCAGCAATTAATCTAATGTGCAATCATCCAAATGATCATGTAAACAATTATGCATGAATTTAACACCAAAAATCAGTGATTCAACATCAATCCAACTCAAACAAGCAATGAACTCACCAAGATTAAAAATCAAAATCAACAAAATGGAACAAAAAGCATCAAAAGCCATAGATCTACATTGTGATTATGCAAATAAGCTCAAAACAGAATTAGATCTAGAATTGCCAACCTACAAAGCGAAGATTTTCTTTGGTGAGTGTTGATTCACTTGAAATGAGTAGATCCAAGAAAGAAACCCAAAGATTCTTCAAAATCAAAGAGCTTTCTTGTTGTAGAAGTGAAAATCAAGCAAGATCAAGCTAAAACGATCCAAATAAGCACTTCCAAATTAGCTTCCAAATTCAGATCCAAATCCAAACGAAAATTGAATGGTGAAATGAGTATAATGGAGATGAAGGATGGAGGCTTAGCTCTAGAGTTCTATGATTCCAATGAAGAATCAAAGAACTCAAGTGAGAGCTCTAATGGAGGTTTTGGGAGTGAAAAAGTGGAGAGAAAATTTCAAGAGTGAGAGTGAAATCTGAAAATGAAATGTAATTGTGAGGTTTGGAGCAAATTCACTTAAATATGCTCTAGGTTTGGAGTAGAATGTGGTTTGGGGTGAGGTTATGAAAATTGGAATGGGATTAGGAATGGAAAGTGGGAGGGAAATTGAATTAATTTTGAAAGTTAATCCAAATTAGAGTGATTCTAGATCCTTCTTTTGGTGTAAAATCAAATTCACAAGTGATCAAAATGGACCCCAAAGGTGGCCACAATGAAAATTCACGTACAGGGCCAAATTTTCTATGTTTAACCGGTTAACCATTTTGGTTAATCGGTTAACGCCTTGAAAATTTGAATTTTGGCCCTTTTGGAGGGAATCTTGCACATTTGCCTGTTTTCTCCTGTTTTGAGCCTCGTTAGGCCTCTGAAACTTGCCTTTGCATATTATAACTGTAAGGACACCTGAGATAGCCTGTGACCTGTCTCATGAGCTGAAAATTATCCTGTTAAATAAAATAAAATCGACCGCTCGATCGCTGGGAAAAATAAATGTCGGAGCCTCTAATGCTCGCTGTTTAGACTCTTGCACCAAAAATGAACCCTGAGCCACATAAATACCTTGATCCCCTGCCTCAAGAACAAATGATATGATATGCAGAAATGCAAAAATGAAATGAAACATAAGCCAAGTACAAGAAATGGTTGGTCAAATTTTAGGGTACACCAATCGTTTGTCGTGGAGTGTTAGCAGGTCACGCCTGAACCTGTTAACCAATAACTTTATATTTCCCATTTGTTTCTTTGCCCTGGTGTTTGGTCATCCCCAATGAGTTTTCTACTCATTGTGTTGAATTTATCCCCGTGTTCTTCTTTCTTTGTATGCATTTTGCATGTATCATCCCATCATTTTCATCATGATAGAGTATCGCTGCATCTGCATTGCATTTGCCTTGCATAGTTTCTCTTTTGTTCATAGTATAACATGTCCTACGCATTCAGGATCAAAATTTGGGTATTGTTGGTATTTAACTATCCCCCACTACGATCATATGAAGAATGAACTTCTTCATACACTAGTTGAAGATATTTAAATAGGGACAACTATTACACCCTAATTTTGACCCTGGTTCACCAACCATACATATCATAGCCTTTTCATCATCTGCGCATCATATCCATCATTCAGGTCATCTAACCATTATGCCTCTAAAATACATGTCCTTTTTCTTTCATTTTCCGGTTGCCTAAGCTCAGGTCTTGCAAGATTGAATCAAGGTTTAGGCCAGGTTATCAAGACAAGTATGTGTGTGGTGTGGTGTGAAATTCAATGGAAGTTTTACCAAATCTTGGTCACAGAAATGGTTTATTTTAATGACCAAGTTGTTAGGTTATGGCAAAGGCAGTTTGTTGTAAGATGGATAATCATCAGGGCCAGTTAAGTTTCAATTAGGACTTTGGTGCAGTGGCAATATAGTTCATATCTCAGGTCGCTTGTATTATGGATCGTTGTGATGGGCAAGGAGGTGTCAGATTCAAACCTATTCTGAAAATTATCAAGTGATCAAGATTAGGGGTTTGTGCCAGATAACAAGTTATTTGCTGAAGTCAAGTTGCGTCAAGTCATTTGCGAGTGCCGACGATGCAGTTCATATTCTTGTTATAGGAGAATTCAAGCTTTCTATTCAATTCAAGGCCATTCAAGATTTTGTCTATTGACAAATTTCCAAAAATCTTTCCAAATTCTATTTAATTTCTCTTTCCAATTTTCAGTTCCATCCATTTTCAATTCATAATCACATTTCAATTTCCCTTCAATTTTAATTCATTCAAGTTTAATTTCCATTCAAAATCCAAATTCTAACTTCATTTCAATCCAAATTAATTCAAATCCATTTGCAAGTGCGTTTCCAAATTTAATCAAAATTCAAGTTCAAGTTTCAAGAATTCCATTTAATTTCCTTCCATTTCTAGTTTTAATGATTCAAGTTCAATTTTATTCCAATTAAAACAAGCTTCAAGTTCAAGCTCATTCAATTTCATGTTTCAATTCAATCTCTTGTTAAGTTACTAATTTCATGTTTCATTTCAATTCAAATCAAGAATTCAAGCCCCCTAAATTTCTTTCCAAAAGTCCAAATCATATTCTATCCAAAATAAATTTCAAATCCAATGTTCATAGAAACTCAATCTAATCCAATTCTAATCTCATTCAAATGTCAATTTCATTCTCTATTCTAAACCCATTCAAGTTCAATTGAAAAGTTTCAATTTCAAGTTTCATTTTAATCAATTTCAATTTTATTCCAATTTATCTCTAGGTAAAACTTATTCAATTTCATTTTTAATTTAAGTTTCAAAGTTAAGGTTTGCAAGTTTATTTCCAATTCATAATCAAATTTGAGTTCATGTCCAAGATACAAAGCTTCAAACTCATGTTAGTTTTAGTTCAAGTTCATTATTTGAATTGTCAATGTTACAAAAAACCAAAACAAAAAAATATATAAAAATCTTCAGCAGCTTCCACACTACAGTAAGTCATGCCTCCACAAAACTCTAGTTTCTACATAAATTGACCAAAGATTCCAATCAAGCTTCAAAAAAAAATTCTCCATGTTAGTCAAACTATTTCCAAAAGGTACTACAATCAATTGTTGAACAAGATGACAAAAAAATATTATTATTATTATAGCTTATTATTATTACAGCTTTTCCCAACTAACGTTACCCCCCCCCCCCTGCACTCTTGCAAAAACTTCTGCTACCTCCAAAATGCGACAAAGCTCGTCCAACCCAGCCTTCTCCCTGCTAGCACCCGTACAAATTACCGCAAATGAAAACTGCAAACCGTACCGCCATCAAAACCTGCACAAGCCTGCTATCCTCCAAGTTTCAGCGCTATGCACTAACCACACAAAAACAAAACCTCTACCAAATGTTATGTACAACCCTACGTACAACAGCAAGACGTACCGTCCTACACGCCATCCACAAACCGGACAAATTTACTGCTACCAACCTACAAAATACCATCAAGACCTGCTACAACGTACATAGTTTGCTACCTAAACCAAATGCGTGCCACTACCAACACATATTCTGCGTATACTAACCAACATAACCTGCCATGATAGTGATTTGTCATGAATTACAAAAAAAGTTAATGAACGAAAAATTAAGCGAGAGGTTTTATTTATTTATTTGAGTTTAAAGGGGGAAGAGAATAGCAGTAAAAAGAGGGGGTTGGAACAAGAACATTTTTGGATAAAAAAAAAGAGAACTTACCTTCACAAAGGGCTGAATGAGTTTTGATTCGGCACTAGTAACCTTCTTCAACAAAAAATATCAATCTTCATCCTCAACCTCATAACTCCATCATACTCTTCATCTTTTCCACCAACCAATTTTCACAAACCCTCATTCACTCCTCACAGATAAACTCTCAAGAACCATCTGTCTCCTTCAAATCTTCAAACTGTAAACACCCTTCCTCCTTCAATCGTGAAATCAAAACCACAACACACTCGACCAATCATCGCCTCAGATCCAACAACCCAACTTTCCTCCATCGCCATTGCGAGAGAACATAGGAAGAATAGAGCGGTGCAAGGAAAGAAGGTACACTCCTCCACCGCATATCTGAACCCACACCATCAAAGCTTCATCACCAACCTTCTCCCTCCTCCGCAAACCCTTTTCAATCTTCCGTCCACCCTTTGCCTCTAACCTGTCGATTCAATAACTACCGCGAATAGAGCCTTCGTTTTCCCTCCACCGTTGAATACCCCTCAATCCGACTTCCACCACGATTCACCCGGAGACGCCGCCGTGAGAGAGTGATTGACGAGAAAAGAATACGGAAAGGGAGAAAATTAAACGAAGAACGTGAAGGAGAAGAACCAAGATCCAATAAAAATCATAAGGTTTTCCTCTTTCCCATCTTGTTTAACTCGTGGCATTTGACATTTCTACATTTATGAAGTTTTATTTATTTATTTTATTATTATGATTTGGATAAGACTCAACCATGACCTGTGTGAATGGGCTTAATAGCCCGTGTTTTCCTTTTTATTTTTCTTCATCACCGATATTCATACTAAACCCATCTTGGCCCATGTTCTTATTGTCTTTTAAATCCAATTATTTAGAATTATAATTTATGATTAATATTTTAACTTTAGATTTAGTTTTAAGATTAGAACAATATTTTTAAGGATTAATATTTTAATTTTAGGATTAATTTTAGGATTAATATTGAGTTTAGTAGTTTTCTTTAATTTTAGGATTAGTTTTAAATTAGTATTAGGGTTAATATTTTTAATTTTAGGATTATTGATTAGAGATATTTTTTAGGATTAAAGATTGTGATTAGTAACCTTTTTTTAAAAAAATATTGAAAAATGAACAAAAATAACAAAAATATTTAATTCTGAGGATTAAGGGTGAAGAACGAGAGCTTCTGTACATATCTATTGGACTTCGTGTGTGACTCAGGCGTGACATTGAATCATCGTTTTAGATTTGGGACTTTAGGTCGTAAGGTGGTTGTTGTTACTTTGGTTGTAATCATTTATACTTGTGTTGTGGATTCATTCGTTTAGTTTAGGACACCTCTCACTCACATGTTTTCTCTTGGGCTATTCAACAACGAGCCTATTTAATTTCTCGCTTTGATTCTCCTGTGTACTTTACATGTGCCCTGATCCCTGTCGGATGTATGTTCTTTACTTGTGCTCTGATGCTTTAAACCATTGTTTAAAATTATTTCTCGATCCAACGTCGAGCCGCTTTCACCATTGTAAGTCGAGTGCCTATGCCTCACCATCGACCTTACCCTATATCTATAGGATCTCCTATCCCTTAGTTCAACTGCTTTCGTTTCGTAAACTTAAACCTCGATTCCCATTGAGTGTTTTATTGAAGCAAATTTAATGTACCTAACCATACTCAAATACAATTTCAACAAAAGATGAAAAGGAGGTTGGAATCGATCGATTCCTCTTCTCAATTGTTTGGGCCTGAGGAGCCTTTCTTAAGTATAAACAATTGTCTTCTCTCAAAACAATTTGTAACCCGATTCACATCAAATCATTTTATTAATGACTTAGATGAAAGAGAGAGAGAGAGAGAGTCAAGCCTTTGACTCACTTTCCCGATTACTTGGGCCCGAGGAGCCTTTCTTAAACCTCGAGTAATCGTCATCCGAACTAATTTACTTTAATTTATATCAAATATCTTTCATAATATAAGATGAAAAGAGAGGGACTCGAACCTTTAACTCATTCTTGCTTACTTGGTCCCGAGGAGCCTTTCTTAAGCCTCAAGTAATCCTCATCTGATTAAAATACTTTAACTATCTTATATCGTTCAAAATGCTTTTCCTACGCAACCTCTTTTTGAGAGGGAAAAGAGAGAGGTTCAAGTCTTTGACCCACTCTCTCGATTACTTGGGCTCTAGGAGCCTTTCTTAAGCTTCAGGTAATCGTCATCCGATCAACTTACTGGAACCATATCCATTTCCTTCGCATTTGAGATGAAAAATAAAGAGAGTCAAGTCTTTAACTCACTCTCCCGATTATTTAAATCCCGAGAAGTCTTTCTTAAGCTTCAAGTAATCGTCATCCAATCAAAATACGTCAACACATTTAATTCAACTTCTCGCCGTCGTGCGAACCATCAAATCTTTTATAAACGTGAGATATGAAGTCTTGAGAACGACGCAAAATATTGTTTCGTCCGTAACCTATCTGAATTAAGATAAGTGGCATGTTTCCCATGAATGTTGATATATGGAAATCCATTCAAAGAGATGCAAGCATCCTCTCCTCACCCGTTTGGGTAAAGCAATATTTTCTGTCGAATGCAACCAAGTATATTTCGATAAAATCGAACCAACATCCGTAGTCTGAACGAAGGACGCTCTGATTCTTCATTCTCTTTTGAATGTAAGATACGTAGACACAAGGTTGCGATGATCTTGGCGAGCACAATTCCAAAACCTCCTCTATTTTCTCCCGTAGTCCCACGAACTACGGACGCTCTGATTCTTCACTTCTTTCGAGTTAAAATACATAGGCACAAGAGCCCAAATCCTTAGCAAGCACCCTTTTCTAAAACCACCCATTTTCTCTTATGCATTCTAAACTCTTTTACATTTATATTTTCACCTTATTCCTTTGCAAGAAAACAAACAAATTAGGCTAACATTTCTCACGAATCGAATCAAGAGGTTCCCGTTGAGTACAACTGACACGAGGGGTGCTAATACCTTCCCCTCATGTAACCGACTCCCGAACCTAGAACTTGGTTGCGATGACCGTGTTCTTTCCTTAAAGGTTTTCTCGATATTTTTCCTTTCCCTTTTAGGATAAATAAAATTCGGTGGCGACTCTCTATTTTCCGCGACCATTCACGAAGGATCGTGCTTTTTCGAGGTACGACGGATACAACCTGCTTTATTACCAACTGTAACACCTATATATAATGTATGTCTAGAATATACATATTGTACATAGTTACAAATTTGGTACTGAAATACATAAGTTCCTAGTGACACGTTGTACATATTAAAAGACAAAAAATAAACAACTACAATGGCATATTATATACAAGATGCCCAAAATATAAACTAAGAACTATATCATCATAGAATGATCTTAAAATAACCATTTGGACAACAATAAGCCATCCCGAAAAAGTAAGATAAGTAAGGACATCAAGCTACTTTGTCCTTACCCTTCGCCAGATCAGAACCACCTGGAAAATAATCAACAACATGGGGTGAGATGATAATCCCAGTGGGTTCCCTATTTTATGGGTCATCTCGGCTCTACAAACCAAGCATAGCTCGAGTCCTAAGGGGGAAAAGAGACTCAAGCTCACAAAACTCACATTGTATGGGAATATGCCTCATGAGTTCATCAACTCACTCAATCACTAATTGGAAACCATACCAAGACATCTTTCCCCAACCAATCCTACGTCTAGGATTCTCGGCACAGGTCACAGATCCCTGTATCATACTTTGACTATCTTAAACACTTCAAGCTCTTCTATGGGACTCTAACCCATTTTGTTGAACATATGGGACTTTAACCCATTTGGTTGAACATATGGGACTCTAACCCATTTGGTTGATGTGAAGTATCAACGAATTCATCCCAATCTTACTCTATATAAGTACCATGACTTGGGATGACACAATTAAGGATTGTTTCCGCCTACGTGATTCAATAAGGGACAAATGATTGTATTCGAAAATCACAAGGAAATCACATCACCTTAGAATACACTTAACATTACATGTTTCATACAATGCCTCACCTCTCAACTAGGCAACTACTTGCCAATGATACACACCTAGGTATCGTATAACTAAGCTTTTCCATTTATGCCATTTATCATGTCCGAATCATCTTGATAATTCATCCCATTAACTGAAATTAAGGGTTTCCTCACTAGTCCTATAGTTTCTTTCAATTATGTTATCATTAATCACAAGGAACCAACCATACATGGAAATCATGCATAACAATCATAGTCCATGGTAATTGACATAAATAAGACTAAGGCGTACATGTGGAACACTACAACCAAGTAACAAAACCATATACCACACTCTTGTCACGGTCGCCTGACGAGCCGCCAGCGGGGCTGGCTCGCTTTTGATTCACTCACAAAGCCACAAAAGAGGTGCAGGCAAAACATAAAGTGCATCATGGTAACCCAACGAGCCATGAATGAGCTTGCTCGCATTCTGTTCGCTCGACGATGCTAGAAGAAAAACAGGTCGCCCTGGGCTCGCCCAAGCTCGCCTGGCGACCACGTTGTTTTCTGCAGAAATTCCAACAGAACCAAGGCAGGTGTGAGGGTTTTTCTACCCACCCCCAAATAACTTCCAAACACAATAAAATATCAACATATAATACAACACGTCGGCATAAACAACATAAATAACATGAAAAACTCCAAATTTCTTCTTCTTCTCTCACTTCTAGGTTTTCCTCCTTTTACCTTCTATTTCTCTTCTTCCTCTCTATATTCCCTTTCTATATTTTTCTCTTATGTTTCCCACTTTGTTGGAAAGGAAAGGAAAGAAAATGATACATAGAAGCATCATTTAGGGTGAAAGTTAGTAACATATGCCATAAGGTAGAAAAATGGTGAGTTTAGTAGAAACCATATACCAAAATGGCATGAAAGTTAGTAACATAATCCATGGTAATTGACATGAATAAGACTAAGGCATACATGTGGAACACCACAACCAAGTAATAAAATCATATACCAAAATCCTGTCACGGTCGCCCGGTGAGCAGCCAGCGAGGTTGGCTGGCTTTTGGTTCATTGGACAAACCTCAAGTGAGGTAGTGGCAGAGCCAAAACTGCATCATGGTCTCCCGGCGAGCCATCGAAAAGATTGCTCGCCTTCTGCTTTCTAGTCCTCGCCCGATGATGCTAGCAAAAAAATAGAACTCCCCGGGATCGCCCATGCTCGCCCGACGACCACGTCATTTTCTGCAGAAATTCTAGCAGAACCAAGGTAATCATGGGGGGTTTTTCAACCCATCCTCTAATGAGTTCCAAACACAAAAAAAATATCAACATATAATGCATCAATTCGGAATAAACAACATGAGTAACCACACATTCATAAGATTTCATGACATTGAGAGAATCATATATTAACAATGCAATCCCTATTTCAAAACCTAAAATCTCTAATCTTTACACTTATGGTATCTACCTAGAACCCACCTTGCAATGATGATGAAGAAGTTATGGATGATGTTGTTGAAGGATGATGAAAAACTCAAAGTTTCTTCTTCTTCTCTCACTTATAGGTTTTCCTCCTTCTTCCTTTTGTTTCTCTTCTTCCTCTCTATTTCCCTTTCTATCTTGTTCTCTTATGTTTCCCATTTCGTTGGAAATGGAAGGAAAGAAAATCATACATAGAAGCATCAATCAGGATGAAAGTTAGTAACATATGGCATGAGATAGAAAAATGGCGAGTTTAGTAGAAAATTAATATTAAGTGGTACAATGTTTAATATTTGTTCTACTAGAGTAACCAACTCATTAGTAACATTATCAAAATGTCTCAATTGTACCAATTAATAAAATTTTAGTATTAAATAATACTAATTAAGAAAAATTGAGCTCAGTACTTACTCTAATTATCCCAACTGATAACTCTCAGAGCACATAGGAACTCAATTGATCTCAACTGATATTATTTTGAGCATTTTAGGAAATATTGGGTATTTTAGGCTACGTAAATAAGAACCATTGGCCGGGTTATCTTAATAAAACCTCTGACCTCACTATTCGGCTACGTAAATAAGAACCCATGGTCGGGTTATTTTAATAGAACCTCTGACTTAATCGACCATGGAAATAAGAATCCTTGGCTGGGATATCAAGCTTATGACCAAATAAAAGGTCTAAAAGAGCCTCTAATAAACGACTAAAAGGGTTAGTCACTTAATCAAAAGGTCTAAATTATCAACAAATTCAATTAGATAAATTATTAAGAAGGAATGATTCGGTACGCGACAAGGCTGGGTTCTGAGGCATGTCGTTAAAACATAATTCAGAGTAATTTAAAGATATACCCAGGAATATATGCATAATCACGGCGGGACTGGATAACAAAATAATATTAGCTTATCCAAAGGGGCCCTCAAAGGGCTTAAACATGATACTAAAAATAAAAGACATTATCCCAATATTACGAAAAGCAATTACCATTTATGGATAAAAACAAACATAAACAATTTGAAACATCGTGGTGTTCGTCTTCTTGAGCCTCAGGGGTCGGGTTGTTGATCGTCACATCCTTTGAAATCTCATATTCAGGAGAAGCTACCTCCATATCCACAAGTTGGCCATCCACCATGGTCTTAAAGAATTCCATCTCGGACACATTAAGGTCAGGCATGATAAATAATTCTTCGGTTTTGGCTCTCTCAAAAGCTTCATCACCAGCTGAGAGCAAGTCTACCTAGGAATCATTGAGAGTCCGAGCTTTTTCCACATCTCGGACCAAACCGGTAGTGGTCATTTCGAGCTCTAAGCACTTGGACTCTATAGTCTCCTTCTGCTTCTTTATTTCCGATAGCTACTTGTTTAGTTCCTCAACATTGTCAGTCTGAATCTTAAGGTTATCCTTCAGTTGAGTCACATCCTTAGTAAGACATATTTCGTTCTGCTTATAAGCATCACCAACTTCAAACAATCCATATTGCACCTCATCATGTAGGACCTAGTGTTTTCGGTCAGTTGTTGAGCACCTATAGTCTTTACCTTCTCGACATCCCCTGTCATATTAAGATGACCATAAAGATACTCCAAGCCATGAAAACTGTAGGACTAGAACTTAAATTCGGTTGATGGATTAGATTAATGGTCACTGCCTGAATCCTGCATCAAGGAAGTAATTGCCAAGTCAACATAACTGACATGATCACTCATTAGAGTTTTCATCCTTTCTGGAGAATCCAATTTTGATCTTCTAGAAGGTGGAACAGAGGCAGTCTAGGGCTCTGATACAATAGGGGTTACCTTGCCAGCATCCATTTTCTTCCTTTTAAGAGTTTGAATCTGGATACCGCTAAACAAGTCACTCTTAGAGGCAGACTATTCCCCGCGTCTAACTCTCGCTTCATCCATTAGCTTCTTCTATTCGGATAGCTTGATATTCGTCATATCAGCTGAAAAGTAAAGAACAAAGTAAAGATCAGAAAAATAAAAACATAAAATCATCGAAGAATAATAAAGGGAATATATTAGCATTACCCAATAATTTAGAAAAAATCTCTAGGTCGTCGGCCATGTGTAGCAAGTCCTTAACTTTTACTACTCATAAAGCATCCAAAACGACTAAAGCTTGAGTTTCCAAGGCGTTCAATTTGTTATAACCAAAACTAGAAATTGGCAGTGGGTTATTCGACCAATAAATTGAGAAACAATAGTTCCCGTCCAACACATACATAACTTGAGAGCACCTTTCCCTACTCTTCCCTTGAACGAATTTATCCTTGAAACCCTTATAGTTGGTAATATAACTATGATGGATACTCTTCCTCGGGATTCCATTAAGGGAAACTCAACCTCCTTTTTTTGCTCCCTTAAGCTAAGACAAAGAGAAGAACAAACCTAAAGTAGGAGTTATACTCACCGTCGCACAGACAAGTTATAAAGCTTTAATTAAGCTCTAGCCATTTGGGTGTAACTGGAAATTGACTATATTTAGAGTTTTAAGGAGGCCGGATACAAAATCACTGAAGGGGATACATATCTTAAAGTCGCTTATTACCCCTGAGTAAAAGTAAAAATACTCATGTGACACCCCCTTTGTTCGAGAAATGCAAACTCTCTCACTAACTACAAAGTGTTTTAACACAAAGTCCTCCTCATTCCTGGTAAAGGAAATCTGATTATTGGAGAGAAGCTTTAAGATATAGCCATTGTTGACGATGCTGTTGTCATAACTTAGAACCTCTTTATCAATCAAATGCCCTGTTGTCACCATCAGAATATCCATGAAACCTGATGACGAAGACTCTGAGTCAGTTTTACTACTAGCTAGGTAAAGAGATCTCACCATAAACTTTCCTAATAATTTGATCAAACTCTACTTGATTCGGATGACCCTCGCACTCTCTCATACATTCGTCCTAGACTTTTCTTCTCTCATGAGTAGTAAGGAAAATAGGGGATTTTCTCGAATCATCATAATTATGTATTATAACCATATCAAAAGAGTAAAAAAGAGGGAAAGGGAGTAAATAGGGCAGAAAAAACAATACCTTAGGCTTGAGCTTGCAAAGAAATTATTGATAGAGGGAGTAAAGGAAACTTGTCATTAAGTCTTGAAAGAGATATCAATAGTTAGAAAATTGAAAAAAGAATGAAGGAATATTTTTATGGAAATAATTTTACAATGGTCAAGAAGTTGTATCAAACTAAAATCATGATGATAAGTTAGAGTTATTAATACTCCGTATTTGATAAAATGCTCTAAATAATATTAGTTGAGATAATTAGAGCAACCGATGAGCTAATATTTGATTTAATTAATATTATCTGACTCTGAGGTTTTATTAATTGGTACATTAGAGACATTTTGGATACCCTTAATTTTGGACATTAAACCAAATTAGTCTTACTAACTTCTCATGTTACCTCTTTGTGTCTTTTGTTCTATTTTGTTGGAAAAGTGATATAAAGGTAAAAAAAAAAGAAAGGAAAGAAAAGATAGTAAGAGAAAAGGGAAAGAAGAATAGAGATAAAGAATAGAAAAAAAGGGAGAAAGAAAAAGGAACCCTAGAAGAGGAAAACTTGGAAGTTCATCACTCTTCATCATCTCATCTTCATAATCAATAACTTTTTCATCTTATTCTAGAGGTGGGTTCTAGTTAGATACATTAGGGTAAGAATATTATAGACATAAATGTGTGAGATTGGATTTGATAAGAATTTCTCCATTTCCATAGAAATATCATGTTTTCTATTGTGTTTATGATGATGATGTTGGATTGTTGCCATAATGTTGTTTTGTACAAGAAATGTTGATATCAATGTTTGGAATGAGGTTGGGTGAATGGGGTTTTAAAAACCCTTTGAAATTGTTTATGTTATGTAGAAAATCCTGGAAATCGTAGAGCTCGCACAACGAGCTAAAGACGAACATGACAGTCTTTCATGCTCGCACTGCGAGATGAAGGCGAGGCGAAGGCGCGCATTCGCCCAAGGCTTGTACATCGACCATTAAGCCCTTTTGTACACACTATTAATTAATAAGTATCTGTGACCCGTGTCAAGAACTCTTGTGTAGGGTTGGCCGGGGAAAGTTACCTATTAGCTAGATATTTGTGACCCGTATCGAGAACTCTTGTGTGGGTTGGCTGGAGAAATATATCTATAATACAAGGATCCATGACTCGTGTAGATAACTCTAGATGTGGGGTTGGTCGGGGAAAGATGCCTTGATGTGGTTTCTGACTAGTGATGGTTTGACTTGTTGAATCATGTAACATGTTTCCATATAGGGTGAGATTATGAACTCAAGTCTATGTCCCTTCCCTTTTGACTTGAGTTAGGATTGATTAAAACCTTGTAAAGCTGAGAGAATCCATAATATAGGGAACCCACTAGGATTATTATCTCATCCCATGTTGTCTTGGCTATTTTGGGATGGCTTGTTTCTTCTATGAAGACTCTATTTTAAGATCATTTGATAGGATCTAGTTCTTAGTCTTTGGAGCATCTTGTGTATTTTATGCCATTATTTTTAGATTTTATGTTTTGGCCTGGAATGTATATAATGTGCCGTTAGGAACCTATTTTCGTTTCAGTACCAAACTTGCAAACATGTATAATGTCGTACCTCAAAAAATGCAAGATCCTTCGCGAATGGTCGCGGAAAATAGAGTCGCCACTAAATTTTATTTATCCCTAAGAGGGAAAGGAAAATATCGAGAAAGCCTTTAGAGAAAGAACATGGTCATCACAACCAAGTTCTAGGTTCGGGAGTCGGTTACACGAGGGGAAGGTATTAGCACCCTTCACATCCGTTGTACTCAACAGGAACCTCTTAATTCGACCCGTGAGAAAGTTAGCTAAGATTGTTTGTTTTCTTCTAAGGGAATAAAGCGAAAAGGTAAGGTAAAAGGAGTTTTTATTGCTAAGGGAAAAGGGGTTGGTTTTAGATTAGGGTAGGCGCCAAGGATTAGGGCCCTTGTGGCTACGTACCTTCACTTGAAAGAAGTGAAGAATCAGAGCACTTGTAGTTCGTGGAACTACGGGAGAAAAAAAAGAGGAGGTTGCTCGCTAGGATCTCGCAATCCTATGCCTACATATTCTCATTGAAAAATGAGAAATCAGAGGGTCCGTAGTTCAGACTATGGATTGTTGGTTGGATTTTTATCGAAAGATACTTAGCCGCATTCGATAGAAAATATTGTTTTACCCAACGGGGGAGGAGAGAACGCTTGCATCACTTTGAATGGATTTCCAAATATCAACATTCATGGGAAACACACCACTTATCTCGACTCAAATAAGTTATGGACAACGGAAAGTTTTGTGTCACCTCAAGACACCATATCTCACGTTTATGAAAAGGTTTGACGGTTCACACGACGGCGAGAAGTTGAATTAATGTGTTGATGTTTTTCTTTGGATGACGATTAGTTGAAGCTTAAGAAAGGCTCCTCGGGCCCAAGTAATCGGGAGAGTGGGTCAAAAACTTGACTCTCTCCCTTTTCCATCTCGAAAAGAGGTCGTGTTTGGAAAGTGTTTTGAATGATGGAAGATAATTAAAGTATTTTAAACAGATGAGGGTTACCTGAAGCTTAAAAAAGGCTCTTCGGGCCCAAGTAATCGGGAGAATGAGTCAAAGACTTGACTCTCTCTCTTTTTCGTCTTATGTTATGAAAGAGTTTTGATATAGCTAGAGTAAGTTATGAATGACGATTACTCGAAGCTTAAGAAAGGCTCCTCGGGCCCAAGTAATTGGGAGAATGAGTCAATGACTTGACTCTCTCTCTCTCTCTCTCTCTCTCTCTCTCTCTCTCTCTCTCTCTCTCTCTCTCTCTCTGTTTTTCATCTTAGTTTTGAGAAAATAAATTTGATTTTAATGTTTATTATGAAAATAGTTTGATGTAGGATCGGATTATAAATCTTTTAAAGAAGATAATTGTTCGAGCGTAAGAAAGGCTCCTTGGGCCCAAACAATGGAGGAGAGAAATCGAAGATTCCATTCCAACTCCTTTTTCATCTTTATTGAAATATAGTTTAAGTAAAATAAAGTTAATTGATTTGACTTTGAGAAAATGCTCGATGTTGATCCAGGTTTGAATTTGTGTTTGAAGTGGTGTAAAAGTTTGAACTAAATAGTAAGGAGGTCCTAATTGTGAAGGGTAAGGTCGATGGGGAGGCAAAACCGCTCGACTTACAAGTGGTAATGGTTTGTACCTTAGGGTTTCGATTTGAATCATCATACAAGAAATCATACAAGTAAACAAGTAATTGAATTAAATTTTAATTGTGTACACTAGTAAAGATGGCTCGTCTTCTAAACGACCAACTAGAGGTAATTGATCAAATAGGTATCATTGTAAGAAAGCCCAGGAGTAAGCTATGAATATTGTGTTTAGTGACCAATAATGTTAACGGTGATGCTTTGAAAGCAATCGACTTACAAGGTGTAAAATGGTTCGACGATGAATCGAGAATTATTTTGAAAATGGTTTAGTCTATCCTAGCCCTTAAGGGTGCTCCTAATAAGAAAAACCACAACCAAAGAAAAGAAAAGAAAGAACATACATTGAAAAGGAAGCGGGGTACATGTAAAGTACACGGGATTGCAAGAAATAAAAGGTTTCATTGTCAGGTAGCCCAAGAGGAAGTCGTACGTGTGCAAGTGTGAAAGCTAAAGTAAGAGAGAATAAAGACAGCCATAATCTACAGCCTCTTTGCTAGGGTTTCTATCCAATGTCTTAAATCTCTGATGCCAAAGCTACTAACCACAGTCCGCCATTTGAAAGCTTTTAGAGTTTCGATAATTTTAACATGTTTTTTTTTGTTTTTTTTTTTAATAAAATGAAGATGACAAGATGAATATGAATAATGATAATATGAACAATGATGCATAGACAGAAAGATAAATTAGAATAATAATGAACAAAAATTAAAGTCAATGGTCAATTGTTAATCGGATGAATCTGGCCCACTTTGGTGCTAAACCATCGTAGCATGATCTATGACGAAGATCATACTATAGGAAGCCACACAACACTGATGTTTGTGCTAAATCACGTTAGAGAAATAACATGTAGATTATTATCAAAGAATCGTGCCACACAAAAACAAAAGAGGACGGTCTCGTCTTAATCACAAACTTTTGTCGATTAATCGAAGGTAACCTATCACGATCTCAAAGTATAGAAAATGATCTCGATGATCATTCACTACAAATTTGAAATAATGAAGGCTTAAATCTCAACAGTCAACATTCATGATTCTAAGACTTCATCAACCAAAGAAATGGAGATAAAATTGAAATTAATATGAAATGAAAATCGAAAAGAAGTAATAAAAATAATATTGACAAATCAATAAAAAAGAAATAAAACTTAAACCTTTAACTTTTAAAGTTAAACAAAATATCAAAGAAGTAACTTCTAAAATAAATTGAAGAAACAAAGATAAATAATTAGAAAAAAAAATAAGAAAAAAAACTAAAAAAACAAAAACTAAAAGGGTGGTTGTCGCACCTCGAAAATTCATTCAAACAATGTACGACCCTCGCACAAAAGGTGCGGAAATGCGGTTCGACAGAGTCGCCACGAAACTTTATTTATCCCGAATAAACAAGAAAGGAAAATATCGAGAAAAAATTTTAAAACGAAAGGACAGGAACAGGGTCGTCGCAACCGATGATCCAGGTTTGGGAGTCGGTTACGCGAGGGGAAGGTATTAGCACCCCTTACGTCCGTTTTACTCAACAAGAACCTCTTAGGGTATTTTACGATGAAGGTTATCTAAGCTTGCTCGTTTTCTTCTCAATGATAAATGCTAATTGGTAGGATAAAAGGATAAATACTCTAAGGAGAAATGGGTGGTTATAGGATAGGGTGCTCGCTAAGGATTGGGGCCCTTGTGCCTACATATGCTCATTCGGATGAGAATGAGAAATCAGAGCGTCGTAGTTTGACTACGGGAAAATGTTAGGGGGGAAACGGAAGATGAAGGGAATTGTGCTCGCCAAGATCATCGCAATGTTGTGCCTACGTATTATCGCATCGCTGCGAAAAAGAGGGACCGGCAAACACAGAAGAGTCGCCACCATTTGTTATTTATCCCAAAGAGAGGGATAGGAAACGATCAGAGAAAACCTGACGAAAAGGGAAAGACAAGGTCATCACAACCAAATCTTGGGTTCGGGAGTCAGTTACGCAAGGGGAAGGTATGAGCACCCCTCATGTCCGTTGTACTCAATGGGATCCATGCTTGTTGTCTAAATCTATGTGTGAAAACTATCTAATGCTACTGCTAAAAAGGGGTGTTGCACCCTAAAATTTGCTCAACCTATTTCACCTGATTTATGTTTTAATTGCATTATCATTTGCATAGTAAATCATGTACATAATCTAATCATTTGCATAACATAGCATAGCAAGGCATCCAACAAGAGATCAAGTGCCATTCTCATCTAAAGAAGCACATCAAGGGTTTTTATTCATGTTTAAGACTATCCAAGTCATCAAGAAATGTTTGAAGCTTTGGGAAGTCTGAGGGTCAACCAGTGGACTTTTCTCCTAATCTGAGGTGTATTGAAGGTCATCAATGGGGGTATGAGATATGGATTGAGGGTATGGAAGGTGTACAAAGCTTATGAAATTCCTAAAGGGTCATATTGAAGATGAGACAAGTCATTGATTCAAGTACAAGAGCCACAGTTGAAGTGCAGTCAACTAGGGTTTCATCTGGGTCAACCCTAGGTCAACTGAACGATTGAAGAGCATCAAGGCTTAATTGAAGGATGTGGGATTCATGAATCGATGTGTTGATACATTTTCGATGTTGTTCCAAGGATAAATCAAAAAGGATCAAGAGGAGGAGGAATTACCAAATTAGGGTTTCAGTATAAAATCCCCTAATTTAGGCCTAACTTCCAAGCCAGATAAGTCAACATGCAAGTTTCAAATGAAGTCTTGGTCAACATGAAACTTGTAGGGCTTCTCAATAGCTTTAATTTGAGTACTAGAAGTCTTCAAGGAGATTTGTGGAACTCAAGTTATAGTTCTTCCAAGTTATGGGTCCCTAGAGGACACTGAATTTTATCTGTGAAAGTCCCTTGACTTCCAAGCAACGTTTTCCCATCAAAGAGTTTTCAAATGGATTCTTGGCCAACATAAGAGTTGTAGATCATGACCTTAGCTTTAATTTGAGTACTATAAGTCCTCAATAAGATTTGTGGAACTCAAGTTATGGTCTTGGCAATCCAGGGGTATTTTGGGAATTGATGATTATAGGTCATTTTTCAACATAGGTCAAAATCTCCATATTCCACTCCTCAAATGGAAAAATGTTCAACATGAGATGTGTTTAGAATGATGTTTTTGGGCTAGGTAAGAGGTCATGAGATCTTGGAAGGGCTTGTATCACAAAATTGCAAAAATGGCCTAAAATAAGGGTGAATTTTAAATGAACCAAGGATGAAAATTGGGATTTTTGATCTATAGGTCCAAACCAAGCCATATGACATACCAAATTGATTGGAAAATATATTTTGAAAACAATGACATTGCCACATTTTTGAGTTGAGGAGTAATTCAATGACTTCCTTTGTAAAATGGTTACTTACATTATAAGTCACATATGCAAAACCATTCTTCAAGGCATAACCAAGGCTCTAATGAATCCTAACACATTCAATATGTCATGTGGTGAGAATTTGGATCAGAATGAGGTGCAAATACAAGCTTGAAACTCAGCTGCCATATGTGAATTTCTCATGACATTTTCAAATGCAAGAGATGTGGAACTTCTAATTGGATCAATCCAGAAGTTTCTAGGGCTTCCATTCATGTTCTATATAAGGATTAGAAGAGGTTCAAAGCATTGGTTGGTGCAGATTGAGAGAGATTGGAGAGATTGAATATTGAGTTTTCCATTTGCAAAACAGAATCGGTTACACCAATTCACTCCATTTCAATCCAAATTCTTGCACTCAGAAGCTTGATCATGTGTCGGTGATTGATTCCAGATAGATTGGTGATCAAGAACTGTGAAGAATAGTGAGATAGCACTTTGAGTTTTCATCCTGCAAGTCAGAATCGGATTCAAAGATTCAAGAGGTTTCAATCCAATTTGTTGCATACAGAAGCTTGATCATACATCATTGAAGCTATCTGGAAAATCATGGAGCTCAATTTGAAGGATTGCTTGGTCTGTTCACTCGATTTTTGCAGGTATGTAAATCTTATCCTATGGCTTGATATATGTATAATTGTTAGGGTTTAGATGGTTGGATGAGATGTAGATCATGGCTAGGAACTTTCTGGTAAAGAAATTCAAGGATTGGATACATTTTTGTAGATGACACCATTTCTGCTCATGATCGTATCTTGCAATTCTTGGAGGTTTAAACATAGTTTAATAGTGGATTTTGCTCAGTGTAGCATGGTGATGATTTTAGGCCTCTCAATTTTGAGTTTGGTGATGATTTAGGGTTGAGCACTTTCTGAATATTTCATCGTGTTTTGAGGAGGAGAGGGTTTCAATACAAATGGAGGTTAGGGTTGGATTCCTTAGGGAAAAATGAGCAGGATGATATGTTTCTGTTAGGGTTTTGATGAGGTTTAAGAGAGTTGCGTTTGGAGAAGATGAAGGTTGAAGCTCTGTTCAGCCATGGCTTCCTTCTCCCTCCAAAATTCAAATGAAGAAGACGATGGGATGGCCCTTGGATCAGTAGTGGACCTTTTACTCAACCATCATCCAACGGCCACGAGCGAGTCTGAGTTTGTGAAGGAATTGAGAATGATGAAACGCTCCGTTTCATTAATGTACTTGGATGGGCTTCAGGATTTTGTTGCTAACCACACCCCATTTACCAGGCCCACTTGAAAACACACGTAAAAACATTGCTATTCATACCAGCGTTTTCCTTTTTTTTATTTGTTTTTCCATTTGATTTTCTGAATTGAATTGGGCCTAGCGCGCTTCCTAACCGCATCCCCCTCTGAGCCCAATTGGTGAATTAAACTGATTCTAATTGCTATTTGTCACGCCCATTTACCATTTTCTTTTAGTTTTCTTTTATTTCCACATTTATTTTAGGTTAATTAGAAAATTCATAATAAATTGAAAAAGGATCATTTTTGGATGGGAATGTTTTCCTTGTTTTCCTTAGGGTTCCTAGAATTTAATAAAGCATTAAAAATATTAATTACTTGCATTTTATATTTTTGGCATATTTTACCATTTTATTGATTTTATTTTGGATTTGTTTGATACCTTATTTTGCTGAATTTAGTATGAGAGATTGGTGAGTGTTTTTGAGTTGATTCTTGTTGGACTGATTAGATTAGAGGTACATGCTCCCTTAGAGATTTTTCTCATATTTTTATGATGAAATTTAGGCTAGCTTTGAATGAGGATCTTTAGGGTGTTAGGATTAGGGTTTTACAACACTTAGGTGTAGTTTAAGTCATAGTTTGGAGACTTAGGGTTTGATTTAAGCCTTGGGATCTATGTGGGGTATAGGGTACATAGTTAGGTTCCCTTAGAAATTAATCTAGGATTTTAGGATGAGTATTACTATTTTCTTTGATTTTTGCAAATTGGTTGTTATTGGTGTGTTTCCCTCTTGGGATGTTGTTGTGTTTGTTGGGTTTTGGGCATTTCAATTGGGTGTTGGGCTTGGGCTTGGTTTTTTGGAGCTAATGAAGGCTTTGGAGATGATTGGAGACAAAGGATGGAGCTTGGAGCATGAAGATTCTTGATCTTGAAGATTGCTTTTGAAGACATAAGAGATAGGAGATATAGGGAGAGCTTTAGAGTAGACTGATTTCTTCCTTCAAACATAGAGAGTTTCTTGTGCCTCTATTCCATCCTATGACACAAGGTACCCCAAAGAAGTTCCATCTCTCCTTAGGAGGGATGTAGAGCATGCTTTGATTGGGTAGAACCTTGAGGATAGTATTCACTTGCTGTGTTAAGATCTTAGTGATTTCCATGGGTTATCATTAAGCCTCTTAACATTTCAACTTCATCTCTTAGTTGATTCTCTCCAGTGAGTGCTTGCCTTGAAGATGGAAGCCTATTGAAGATGAAGTTCATTGAAGGTTGGTGAAGATGAAGCTTGTGCCTGTCAAAGCTGGGTATCTGTTGAAAATTAGGGTTTTGCTGCTGTTTGAGGCTGTTTATTTGTTGGAGTTCAGTGCTTGCCAGAGCTTGGAGACCTTTGAAGACAGAAGCTTATCTAAAGCTTAGGAAGATCAGTGGAGAGTAAAGATGGGGTCTTGTTGGGAGAAGTTGTTACTGTCAACCTTGTTGCTGTTGATCAACTGTAGCTGTCAGAGCTGGTGCTGTTTGAACTGCTTATTGTAGGAGCTGGTATTGCTGTCACAGCTGGTGTTGGGTTTTATTTCTTTTGTATTGTTTGTTGGCTTGTTCAGCTTGATCCCTTAGGTTTGAAGTGAAGCTGTTTCACTTTGCCTATTGTTTTCCCAGGTTCGAGGTTGAGTGGGACTCCCTTGCCTCGCTTGTCCTGCTGCATCTCATGCATATTTACTGTTTACCATATATATCTGTTTCTTTTCCGTTTATCCCCTAGGATCTCTGATTTCCTCTGTGCAGGAGGGAATTATGACAGACATTAGGTTGTAATCCATGCATGAAAACATTAGGGTAGTTTTGATTCCCATTTCAAACCCTAGGTTTTTAGAGTTCTTTCTCTTCTATCTCAAAACAATTCAAAACACAAAAATACGGACGATCGACGTCGTACACTACAAGCCTTAAGCTATTTGAGAGAGGATTGCTGGAGGGTCACTCTTCAGTAATCTAATTTCTTAGTGTGTTACCCTTAGGGTGACATACGACGTAGTCACCCTCAAATCATAGTCTCTAGTGCGTCAGAGATTGCAAACATCATAAAAAGCTGTTCTTGCATAAAAGACTGAAAACAAACATCAAAGTGTCATTTTTGTCCGCTTGGACTCTCAGTCAGGAGAAAACCTTTTCAGAAAGATAAAAACAGTCAGACAAATTTGTGTCTTCCGTAGCCCGAACTACGTTTGCTCTGATCTTTCATGCTGTATGAAAGTACGTAGGCATAGGATGCCATATCCAAGCGAGCAACCTTCCCCTCCTTTCCAGTAGGTAGGCGAACTACGTTGACTCTGATTTCTCGTTCCAGACGGGAATACGTAGGCATAAAGTGCGATACTTTGCCGAGTCATTTTCACTTTCTTTTCTTTTAACCCAGACCTGTAGAGTAGATAGAAAAACACACTCTTAGATAGAAACAAGCGTGGATCTCGTCGAATACGACGAACGTGAGGGGTGCTAATACCTTCCCCTTGCGTAACCGACTCCCGAATCCAGGATTTGGTTGCGATGACCATTCCTTTCCCGTCTTTGCGTTAGGTTTACTTCGAGCGTTTCCTTTCCCTCTTTTGGGATGAATAACGCACGGTGGCGACTCTTCTGTTTAGCCGGCGCCGATTTTCGCAGTAGCGACAGCTGGCGACTCTGCTGGGGACAGGAATATCCCCTATACGAGTCAATCCTAGCGCTTGTTTTCCCGTCGTGGGTGTTGTATAGATTTACCTTTCTGTCTTTACTTTCCGCATTTTATTATCAGCTCTATATTGTTATTGCTGTTGTGGGGAGGGGGTAATCTGTTGAGAGATAAGTCGGACCTGGGCTGGAGGTTACACATAGAATTAGAAGTAGAGAGTAGTGGTTAGCCTTCTTGCTTAGCTCGCACCAGCTAGCCACGAAATTTACGCTCGGACGAGATTCTCTTTGATGCTTCTTGCTTGGCCCTTAGGGCTCGACAAGTTGTCTGACCCGAGGATTGTCGACTCTGGGGACCTATCAATTGGGATTCAACTAAGTGAGCCCGCTTCAAGGGCTGATGATGCCACACCTTCTGGGTATCGTATCATCGCTCTTGAAAGTCGGTGACGTTGAACCCGCATAGGATGCCGTACCTCGTCTGCGAGTTAAGTACACACGTGTGAGGGGTAGGTGGGTCTGTTTGCAGAAAACCTTTGACCTCAGAATACCGGGTTTATCTCTGTCAAGGAGATATGGTTACAGGTTTCATTTGAGTGGTTGGTTTGAGATGAAGATTTGATGGTTCTCAGACTTCAGTACAAAGCAGCACAGTTCACCAGCATTGCACTTGGTCCCTTGTTTGCATATGCATGTGCATTTTTCATGATTGCATTTCATTAACATGTATTTATGTTGCAGGTGTGATCATTACCCTCTGATTCTAGTATATCTTCTGGCCAGACATGGAGTCCCAAAGAGGACAGTTGCTTACCGGTTGCATTCGCCAGATATCAGTTCTTTGTTGGGTTTAGTTGCTCTAGCAGATGAGAGAGTGAGGGCTGAGTTCAGAGTATCCTATGGGAGATTGCTTAGTTTGATGTACAGACCTTCAGCATTTGAGACGATTGGGGTGTATACTTTGATGCATTTTTATGAGCCGCAACTGAGATGTTTCCTATTTCCCGACTATATTCTGGCACCCACTTTGGAGGAGTATTCTGCTATGCTGGGAGTCCCTGTGTTAGACCAGATGCCCTTTGTACATGTTGATGCTGAGCCTGAGTTAGCTACGCTCGCTGAGATTGTCAGTCTGGACGCTTCTGAGTTCCCCAGAGGTTTGGTCAAGCTGAACGGAGCTTATGGTTTTCACCTGTCTGTCCTGGTTGAGAAGGCCACACAATGCGCGAAGAGTGGATGTTGGGTTGCTTTCAGTGCCATTCTAGCTGTCTGCATCTACGGGATTGTTCTGTTTCCTAATGTGCCAGATTTTTTCGATTCAGATGCCTTCTTGATTCTTGCCTCGAAGAATCCAATTCCTACCCTCTTGGGTGATGTTTATCATTCCATTCACTACAAGAATGAGAAACGTCGTGGCAAGAATGTCTCCTGCTGTCTTCCTCTCTTGTACAGGTGGTTCCAGGGGCATCTTCCGAAGACAGGACCTTTTGTTGATGTCGTTGATACTTTGGATTGGTCTTCTCGATTGATGGGGCTGTCTGCTGAGAATATCATTTGGTTTGATCGGAGCGTGCTTGGCACAGATATCATATATAGTTGTGGTGGCTTTCCAAATGTCCCATTGATTGGACGGAAAGGCTGTATTAACTATAACCCTTCACTGCTGGTAAGACAGTTCAGTTACACTTTGAGGGACGCTCCTACTGAGAAGGAGATACAGGAATCTCTGTATCTCACGGGCTTATTAGACACGGCTGTTTTAATCAGATTGAGACATGCATAGGCTAACGTCCATAGGAGAGGGAACGCTTTGCTCGGTAAGAGCAACAGCAAGGCTTATGACCCTTATTTGGCTTGGATTCGCGAGAGAGCTAGTACTTCCTTGATGCCTTATCCTGCTGCGGAACCCCTGTATCTTCCAATGATTGAGGTACCTACTTCGGAAGAGAGTGAGAAGTATAACAAATTATTGGCTGAAAACGAGGAGTTGAAGAAAGCCAATGATGAGCTAGAAAAAGAAATCTTCCAGTTGCGTCGTGAGAAGAATGAAGCCACCTTCACCGTGAAGGAACAAACTGAATTGATTAACAGGTTGGGTTCAGAGCTGACATAGGAGACCAACAAGAAAGAGAAAGTGGGGATAGCCTTGAACGGTGTCAGTAAGGTGCTTACTTCTAAGAAGGAACTTCTAAGCAAAGCTTATTCCCGCCTCAGCAAGTGGGAAGCATTGTGGAATGCCACGCTTACCAAGCAGAAGGAGCGTGAAGGAGAATTGAAGCTGCAGATTGCCACGCTAGAGGCACAGATTAGAGCCCAAGATGCCAAGATTGCCGAAGAGACATCACTTAGGAGCGCTGCTGAGCTCAGAGTAAGTGACCTTGACAAGAAACCAAGAGGTTATGAAGTGAAGACCGGTTCCAAGAGGTACAGACTTGACGAGAGTTCTGGCCAAGGAACCTGCCAGGATGACGCCAAGAGGCTGAGATCCACTACCGAGCGGCATGCCTTACAGATACAGGAGATGATCTCTCGACTAGGGCATTCGGAGACGTTGAGGATATTGGAAGATGTCAGAGCGCGCCATTTAGTCTGATTTATCTTAGCCTTGCTTTTGTTATCTGAACTTGTATTTTGACCATCGCCAGGCTTGTTGGCCGAGGTCTCTTCAGTTGTATTCAGTTGTACTCTTGTACTCAGCCTCTTGGCACGTGCTTATATATGAGGGTTTTTTTTTGATTTCTTGCTTGCTGGACGGGGACTCCATTGTCGTAATAGGCCTTCTCTCCGAAACTAGAATTGGGGGAGAATATAACCTGTAGCATATTTACACGTTTGCATCTGCATTCATATTGCATGACCAGTTATTCTTGAATCTGTATCTTATTTCCTGCATCTTGAGGTTTTCAGGATTGACGAACGAAGAGTTCACCACTACTCAACCCGAAACAACTGCAACTGAATCATGGATCAAGTCCAAGTGGAGATGCAGGAAATTCGCGAGAAGTTAAATTTGTTCATGCAAGCAATGGAGAACATTGCTAAGGGCCAGGAGAGCCTCCAGAATTTGGTACAGACGCTGCTGACGCAGGCTAATGGGAACGGCAACAATGACCACAATTCTGCGCATGTTGAGACCATTCCGGAGGATGGGCCCCCTACACCTGTGGTTCCACCTGTGGTGACCCCACCTGTTGTGGTTGTGAACGAGGGCGCTGGAGCTGGCAATGGTAATACAGGGAATGGAAATGAGACTGTTATTAACAATGTTGGATTTGGGGATGCCAACCAAGGCGGCGGTAACAACAATGGCGGTAATGGTTTTGGCAACAATGGTTTCGGCTACAATGATCAGGGATTTGATTACGTCAATCAAGACGGAAAATTCGTCTTCAACACTCAGGGTTTCGGTTATGACGGTTTTGGTAACACTAATCAGGGGTATGGTGGATTTGGTAATATGAATGGTGCTGGGGTGATTCCTGTCAACGCTGGGTTTGGACCTGTTAGGGTCAACCAGGGTTTCGGCAACGGGGGACGAGGTCCCATGATCAATTAGCAAGGGTTTGGTCGCAACACTGGTTACAACGGATATGGAAATGGAAATGTGAATTGGGGCGAAGACTGCCAGGAGGACGCCTTTTCCGGAAGAGGCATGGGATTTGAAGGACCTGTTGATCCTATGCAGAGGATTAAGATGCTTGAAGAACAGATGAAGGGGGTAGTGGATAGAACTCCACCGGTTTGGATATAAATCACTTCTTCGGAGGAGCCTTATTGTTGTCCACCATGGATGGCGAAGATTTTTCATCCCCTGTGAACTCGGACGCAGTTAAAAAATACTTTGCTTAAAGAGACCCGCTGGACAGAAAAAAGAGAGTCCAGGCAAAAATGGGGCATCCCGACGAACCAAAAAGAAAAAAGAAAAAGGTTCGGGCAAAAATTAGGGATAAAATTGAAAAAATATGTACACCCGCGAAGTCGAAAACCTGAAAAGGTGACTTCAGCAAAAAAGGGTATCCCGGTGAATTGAAAACCCACAAAGGGCGATTCAGGCAAAAGTTAGGGATTGAAAAAGCAAATGACTGCGGTCCGAGTTTGATACTGCATTACTTAGTGGTTTAGGAGCACCTGAGGGTCGGTTATCCAAGTCAATCTCTTCCGAGGACAGAGTATCGGGGAAGTGTCGGAGTCAGGCGAGTCATAGGAGGATCAGCTCATGGTGTTCGTCTGTACCACGTTGCCGACATGTATACAAATTTCTTTGTACCTCTTTACATATTTGCATTTATCTTGTAGCTTCCTCTTTTCAGGAGTTGCATCCATTGTACAAAAATTTTCCTATTTACATGCCCGTTATCAATAAAACGCATACTATTCAGTACTTGATTATTTGTTCTTGTTTTAACTTTCGTTGTTTTGTTTGTGGAAAACGCCGATGTTTTTGATAAACTTGCACGTGGATAAATTTGCAGGCCTCAGCCAATAATTGTTAAAACTTTGAATTGACTGAGCGATTGTCACGGCTATTGACCTGGATATTTCCTTTTGTATGGGATATCTTGTTGTTGCTCATGTTTTGCAGGGTCGTTACCTTTGCAGCAAACAGCTAAGGGATCGCGTTTCCCCAGCCAGCGTCCCTTAACGTAGGAGTAGGCTCTAGGTGATTTTATTCCTCCCCAGCAGATGGAAGTTGCATTTTTATCCCCACAGGAGTCGTATGCGAGTGATGTGCATCCCTAGCAGTGGTCGCATGTACATGTAATCCACAGTGAAGTCCCCACAGGGCACAACCAGGTTGTCCATGGTTCGAAAGTTCATCCCAGCACAAGGTGGTTTTTTCTGTTTCTCTAGCAGGTTGTCTTTCCTCCAATAGGCTGATTATCCTCTGCAGAGTTCGTAACTCCGGATCGTAAAACTGTCCCCCAGCAGGATTGTTTCTTCCCCTAGTGGAGTCGGTTCACCTTTCCAGCATTTATTTTGTTGGAATAATTCTGTGATACCCAGTTATCCCCATCGGAGTTGGCTTTATCTTCAACATTTATTTTTCCGAAGCGGTTTTGTATCCAGCTTTTCTCTAGCATCCAGTGTCAGGGCCTGCATTTGCATCATATCTGCATTGCATAGCAATTTACCCAAATGCGTAGCATTTCCATCGTATATGGAGCATTACGCCATTTTCAAACATGTCCATTCTGAAACATAAGCCAGGTTGGTTACCTCTTTGTTTTCTGGTGTTCTTCCCTGCAGGTAATTGGAATTCTTGTTCAGGATCGTTTTCAGATATTCAGATTTATGGCATGAGATATGTGATGATAACGTTCGTCCTAACATGTGTTCCCTTATCAGAGGTGCTTGATTAATTTCTCTTCTGCCCCAGCGGAGTGTTCCTTACATGGCTTCTTAGTTAGACCTTGAAGTTGTTGTCAAGAATTCCCCAATGGATTTTTCCCTCGGGTTGCTGTCACGTCAGCATTTCGAAAGGGAAAGATTTCATAGATTAGACATCTGGAGTCCTTACTCGTCGTCAAGGTGAATGTCTGGCAGTTGACGTCAGAAATTCCCCGGCGGAGTTCTCCTCATCTTATTGTCAAGGCTTCGTGATTTGACTTTGAAGTTGTTGTCAGCATTTTACAAGAAGATTTTAGCGATTTAACGGTTGAAGTCATTACTTGTTGTCAAGGCTTCATGATTTGACTTTGAAGTTGCTTTCAGCATTCAACGACTTTAAGATTTTAATTTGAAGTTTGTTGTCGGTATTTTGAAAGAAAGATTTCAGTGATTTGACGACTGAGGTCATTACTTGCTGTTAGGGCTTCATAATTAGACTTTGAAGTTTGTTATATCAACATTACACGGCTTCATAATTAGACTTTGAAGTTGTTACCATCCTGACATGGCTTCATAATTTGACTTTGGAGTTATTGTCAGTTCTGAAAAGATTCATAATTTGACTTTGAAGTTGTTTTCAGTATTCAATGGCTTCTCGATTTGACCTTGAAGTTATTGTCAGCATTTTAAAAAGGAAGATTTCAGCGATTAGACGGTTGAAATTGTTACTTGTTGTTACGACTTCATAATTTGACGTTGAAGTTCATCAGCATGGGATGCTCCATAATTAGACGTTGGAGTTGTTATCGGTACTCAATGGCTTCATAATTAGACTTTGAAGTTGTTGTTAGAATTTCCTTGGAAGGAGTCTAGAGGGCTTCATAATTTTACTTTGGAGTTCGATAGAGTTTCCTTGAATTGCTGTTACGTCAGCATTGCACGGCTTCATAATTAGACTTTGAGGTTCGTTACATCAGCGCTATAAGGCTTCATGATTTGACTTTGAAATTGTTGCTGGCATTTTTAAAGGGAGATTTCAGCGATTAGATGGTTGAAATCGTTGCTCGTTGTCACGGCTTCATAATTAGACGTTGAAGTTGTTAGCAGCAGTGGATGGCTTCATAATTAGACCTTGGAGTTATTATCGGTTTATATGGCTTCATAATTTGACCTTGGAGTTCGTCGGTGTTAAAAGGCTTCATAAGTAGACCTTGAAGTTGTTGTCAGAAATTCCTCGGAAAAGTTCAGCGGCTTCATAATTTGACTTTGAAGTTCGGAAAGATTTTCCTCGAATAGCTGTTACGTCAGCATTGCAGACTTCATGATTTGACTTTAGAGATCGGCATAGTTTTCTTCGAGTGGCTGTTACGTCAGCGTTACACGGCTTCATAATTAGACTTTGGAGTCGTCGTTAGCAATTCCCCAACAGAGTTTTCTCTAGTTGCTATTACGTCAGCATTGAGCAGCTTCATAATTAGACTTTGAAGCTCAGCGAAGTTTTCATTAAGCGGCTTCATAATTAGACTTTGGAGTTCGTCGGCATTAAATGGCTTCATAATTTGACTTTGAAGTTATCGCCGCCCTTTTCGCTGCTTCATAATTAGACCTTGGAGTTGTCGTCAACATCAAACGGCTTCGTAATTAGACTTTGGAGTTCGTCAGCATTGCAAACTTCATAAGTAGACTTTGGAGTTGTTGCCAGATTTTTTTCCTGCAGAGCTTCTTTGGAAATGGGAGATCCCGGATAGTACAGGGATACCTCGCCTTATGTAGCGTATGCCCGGAGATGGAAGGTCAAAAGATAGTACATTGACAGTTCCGCGTTTTATGGAAGATCCCGGATAGTACGGGGATGCCGCACTTTACGTAGTGCCCGCTTATTGTAGAGCATGTTTTGAAGTCGATTGTGGATTCAATGCCTATGGTGTCACATAGGTGGTTGATGTTAATCGGTTCCTGTATCAGATGATTGATCAGTTGTCGCCGTGACAACCAGATTCAATTTTCTGGACCCTTTTTCCCAAGCAGTTTGTGCAGTTTGTTTCTTCGATTAGCAAATTTATGGGTTCTCTGGTATTCAACCGTCTTCTACCTCGATTGTTCGAAAGCCGTTCGCTTTTCATCCAGTCGGGTCCAAGCCGCTTGAATAGGGGCAGCTGTTGCACCCCAAAATTTGCCTAACCTTTTCTTACTTGGTTTATGTCTCATTGCATTAACATATCATTGATCTAACATGTGTATAGCATAGCATTGTTCACCTGTGCAGGGGATCAAGTGGGGTTTATATCCAGAGAAGCCTATCTAGAGGTTTTATTCAAGCTTAAGAAGTCACCATAGTCATCAGGAAGGGGGCTGGGTTCTTAACAAGTTCATTTGCTTGTATGGGGTTAGTCTCCTAATTTGAGGACCGGTTGAAGATCAGCAGTGGATGGTGAGGTCTTGACCAAGGTGAGAGGGTGTGAGTAGAGCTCATTGAAGTGCCTTGAAGGTCATGTTGGAGCTCAATCAAGTCATTATGCCAGGTGTGGAAAGTCACAGTTGAGGGTGTTGCAAGTGGGGTTTTCATCTGAGAAATTCCAAGTCAACTGGGCAATTGAAGAGGATCAAAGCTCAATTCTAGGTCTCTGTAACCGTGGATAGTTGTGTTGAGACACATGAGATATTATTTCAAGATCAATTCATCAAGGATCAAGAGTGTGAGGAGTTTCTAAATTAGGGTTCTCAGGGTAAAATCCCCTATTTAGTGCCTAACTTCGAGACCACTTATCTCAAGATACAAGTTTCATCTCCACTTTTGGACAACATGAAACTTGTAGAGCATGCTATTAGATTTAATTTGATTACTAGAAATCCTCCATTGGATTTATAGAACTCAAGTTATGGTCCAGACAAGTTACAGGTCATCTGAGGAATGTGAAATTTGTCTATGAAAGTTCACCAACTTCCAAGGAACGTTTGACCTAGAGGGGTGTTTTTACTAAACTTTTGGCCAACATCAAAGTTGTAGGTCTTGATCTTAGCTTTCCAAATTGTATTAGAAGTCTTCCATCTGATTTGTAGAACTCAGGTTATAAGGTTTACAAGTCAGGGGTATTTTGGGAAAGTAAGATTATAGGTCATTTGGCATCATAGGTCAATTTCACTATCTTGCAAGCTTCAAACGGATTTTTGTTCAATATGAAAGTTTCTCAAAATGATGTTTTTAGCTTAGCCAAGTATCAAGAGTCCATTGATATGGATTGTATCAAGCATTGGTTGAAGAAAATTCCCAAAAAGACCATTTTAATGGATTAAAATGTAAAAATTCAAGACAATTGGAAATGGGATGTTTTCAGGCCAAGTTTGTGATCATTTTGATTGGAATTGACATTCTAAACGCTTTGGAATTATCACATTTTTAAATTGAAGCTCATAACATGGCCATATGGAGTCTTACTTCATTATGAAGAAACATACCACATGCATCCCTTTGATTGGAATCAAGGAGGGAAAACTCTTCACTTGTACTCCACAACTGTTATGTAAGTGAATTGGACTGGATTTGAGGGAGAGAGCAAGGCAAAACGTGTACCACCATCATTGAAATTTTGGAAGGAAAGTGAAAATGGGAAATCTCAAATTGGGCTTTGTTTGGGTCTCCAAAGTTGTTTAACTGGCTATAAATTGGATGTGGATCATTCTGAGAAGCTTCTAGTGTCAAATTCAGTTGAGAAGCCATTGGAGCAATTTGATGAAAGAGCTTGAAACTTGATTTTCGGTTTTGGAGATTCAGAGGGTTTCAGCAAGAATTGGTGATCAAGAAACGTCCATCATCATTCCCTGAAGCAATTGGCACTTGCTGGAGAAGAATTGAGGCCTGAAACCACCTGTAATTGAAGCTCCAACTCAGGTTTCCATTTCTCGAACTTGCACTCAATTTACACATTTTTATCATCTTAGATTCATGTGGCTAGGTTGTAATTAAGGTATAGATGGATTACGGATAGTAAATTTAAGGTTTAGTGACAAATTAGGTTTGGATCCATTTTCGGTTTGGTCATAGATTTCTTTAATCTTGGAGTTTTAGCTCATTTAAATAGGATATTTGTAATCCTCATGGAATTTCCCTCAAGTTTCATTCAAGAACCATGTAATTTCGTTGAGTATCGAGAGAGATAGAGTTGCTCGAAGGTTGCCGGAAAAGTACCGTCGCCAGCTGGTCTGCGCGCGAGTTCGCTACTTGTAGAAGTTCAAAATTGGAGAAGACGTAATCCTCACCGTTCATTCGTTTGAAAAATATTGACTAGGTCCTCGTATCCAATGACTCCAAGCGCGCCCCGTCAACCCCTTCCAAAACACAGCCGTTTAAGTTAGTGAGGTCACCAAGTTCTTTTCATTTCGCTGCATGTACCCAGGGAGCTTGGGTTCGATTCCTCGTGTGGTTGTTTTTGTTAATATTGTGAGAGATGAGTTGAATTAATTTGTGGTTTTGGGCTGTAGCTTCTTGTGCTATCCACGCCTCCCCCTAGTAGGCCCAGCATGAGAATACACGTAGAATAATTGCTTAATCCACCCCCTTATGTGTTTCCTTTAATTCCTACATTTTGCTGAATTAATAATCAAAATGGGCCCAGCGCCCATGCGCTATTAGCACCCCATTCTTGGGCCCAGGCGCAATAACACTTGTGCTTCTTGCTGATTACACCCCTCCCTGTTCATGCTTTTATTTTCTTTTCTTTACTTTTGTTTTTTTTGTTTTAGTGTTTGTTAGATTTAATTCAAAAAAAATAGTAAATGTTGGTAATAAATTCTGGAAAAATTTGTGAATATAGATTGAGATGTTTAGGATTTTATCATGCTTTTTATTTTAATTTTCCATGCATTTTCCATTTATTTCATATTTTCTCTTTTAGTGTATTTTTAATAGTGTGATAATGGTGTTCTGAATTTGTTCATTTTATTTCTCATCCATACTTCTGAGTTTAATCTTGAGATTTTGTATGCTGATTGTACACATGTTGATGGTATTGTGTAATTTTTGTTATGATTTTTAGATCATTTTAAATAGGAGTTTAGGGTAGTTATTTAAGAGTGTTCTTTAATGAATTCCTTTAGTGTACCCTTGAAGTTTTAGATTTAGTTTGAACCTTTTGACTTAGGTTTACCCTCTGATTTTTCTACCATGGAATGTCGATACATGTAGGATAGTGTAGTATTATTTTTAGATTTTTTAGGATTGATTTTCAATTAAGTTCCCATTTTACAAATTGACCTTAGTATATGTAATCATTAGGAGATAACATTTGACGTTCTTTAGAGATTCAAGTAGGTAGATGATATTTCCCTAGGATTAATTCCCCTTTCAAATACTCCTTGCTTAATTAGGATCCTTCATTGTGAGTATAACTCCTCCTGTGGAGGAATTCCCTGCCTTTCACATTGGAGTTGAGCCTAAGCAAGCTCTCTAAAGGAAATGGATTTGGTTGAGTGTCTGTGGTAGGTTCCTGTGGAACTTACCTTGCTTCTCATCTCCATTCTCCTAAAAATTCTCTCATTATTTCCTCTTTAGGAACCTTCTTGAGGTAGCACAGTCCCTCCTGTGGAGGGAATATTGCACACCTCTTGAAGGAGCCAAACCTTTAGGTTTCCCCAAAAATCTCTTAGTTGGTTGAGTGCCTGGGATAAGCTCCTGTGGAACTTACCCTTGCCTCCCAACACCCAATTTCCTTCCATAGGATAGAAGCTTGTTTGATTACTTGAATATGGTGTGGACTTGAAGAACAGTTACAGACTTTGGATTGGGTTGCTTTCAGAAGATTGCCCTGCTGTGGAGATTGCTGGCCTGTTTTCCCTGTTTGTCTGTTTTCTTCTTGTTCAACTGTATTGATGTGACTTGCTTGGAGTGTTGCATTAGTAGTAGGCTTCATGTAGATGATCATAGGCCTAAGAGCATCCTAAGGGTTGAATTTCTCCCCTTGCTTGTATTGCATTAGAGGTTGAGTTTCTCCCTCTGCTTGTATTTTTACTATGTGGCTTTGCTTGCTGGTATTTGGTAGAGCTCAGCTCCCTTGCCTGTGTGGAGTGTGGTCTGTTTGATTGCATTTACTTTCTTCTATTATCTTTGCAGTTATTCATATCTGGATTGAGGTTGAGATGAGCTTGTGGAGGCTTCTGCCCCACACATATTTCCTCCCTCACTTGCATTGCATGCATTTTTACAGTTATTTCTTTTACTGTTTGCTTTCCTTTGTCATGTTTCCCTAGGAACTCTGACTTCTCTAGTTCAAGAGAAGTTATGACAGACGTTAGGATCCTAACCATGCATGATAACATTAGTTAGTTTCCCTCCTAACCTCAACCATAGGACAAACATTGCATGACAACATTAGGACTGTACAGTTTCCCTTTAGTTGTTCCCTCTCTATTCTTATCTCAAACAACAGTAAAAAACGTAATAAAGGCCAATTAGTACAAGCGCGATACGAGCCTTAAGCTACTTGGGAAGTGATGATTGAGCGGTCTCCTCTTAATCATCTAGAGTGTTTAGTATATGTCCTTTGGACGATATGCGACGCATTCGCTCCTAAGTCATAGTCTCTAGTGTTGCACAAACTACAGACAACTAAAAAACACTTCTTCCGTAAAAAAACAAAAAAACAAAGATCAAATATCTTTTTTTCCTCTTGGACCCTAATCCTTGGAACCCCCTTTTTTAGAAGGAGAGTTCTGTTAACTTTCAGTTCTACCGCAAACGGTAATGCCTAAGTCTCCAAAGGTCGAGCTGCAAACACCAACTGCTGGAACTGTCTGTTAACTTTACTTGGATAAAAAGCAGCAGAACAAACCTGTGTTCTTCGTAGCCCGAACTACGTTTGCTCTGATCTTTCATGCCGTATGAAAGTACGTGGGCACAATATGCGATATCTTGGCGAGCAACCTTCCCCCATAACCCGTAGTTTGGCGAACTACGTTAACTTTGATTTCTCGTTCCAGACGGGAATACGTAGGCATAAAGTGCAATACTTTGCCGAGTCATTTTCTTCTCTTTTTAGACCAGACTTTTAGCGTAGATAGTTTAAACACACCCGTCAGATAAATACAACAAGCGTGGATCCCATCGAGTACGATGGACGTGAGGGGTGCTAATACCTTCCCCTTGCGTAACTGACTCCTGAATCCAGACAATGGTTGTGATGACCTTATCTTATAGCCTTTGCGTCAGGTTTTTTCCGATTGTTTCCTTTCCCGTTCTGAGGGATAAATAACGAAAGGTGGCGACTCTTCTGTCTTTCCGGCACCTTATTTTCGCAGTAGCGACACTCCTCAACTTTTAATGAACATGTAAGTTGTTCCTTATGATCTTAGCTTTCCAAAAAGTCCTAGAAGTCCTTCATCTCATTTGTGGAACTCAAGTTATGAAGCTTGCAAGGCAGGGGTGTTTTGGGAAACTTTGATTATAAGTCATTTTGGTTATGGGTCATTTACATACACTTGTGCACTTCAAATGGAACTTTCACCAACATTAAATTTGTCCCAAATGACCTAAATTACATCATGGAACTAAATATTGGCATGAATTATGCATGGATAGGGACATCGGTGAAGAAGTTTAAGGTGAAAATGGACTTAAAGAGGTGAATTCAATTAATATGGTCATAGGACTTTTTCATGCCATTTTTCAATCCAATTTTGCTCACAATGTGTTCACAACTAAAATGCACCAAACAATTGTAGTGTGTGCAAGAAAAAACACGTGAATTATGAAATTACTTCAAGAAGAAGTTTGCATTCAAATCTCCATAATTGGATCACAATCAAGCCCAAAACTAATCCACATATAAAGTCCAAGCTCTCAGCTGCAAAACCAAGCAAGTTTCAAGTGTGTTGCATGCTGAATTCACATGTGCATGAGTTCACTTTCCAAATTGGGCATTTCCATAATTCAGCAAGTTGTAGCCTCATTGGGCCTCCAATCCATTCCATAATATTATCCACATAAAATCTTTCTTTTCCACTTTGCCTCTGATAAAGTTCTTTTCCAGAAGAAAATTACTTAATCGTTCATACCAAGCTCTGGGAGCTTGTTTCAAACCATAGAGAGATTTTTTGAGTTTGAAAACATGATTTGGAAATTTATCACTTTCAAAACCAGGTCGTTGATGAACATAAACTTCTTCTTCTATAATACCATTTAAGAAGGCACTCTTAACATCCATCTGATATAGAGTAATGTTATGTTGTGCAGCAAATGAAATAAGAAGGCGTATAGATTCTAACCTTGCCACTGGAGCATAAGTTTCAGTGTAATCAATACCTTCTTGTTGACTGTACCCTTGAGCTACCAGCCTTGCCTTGTTCCTAACAACTTCTCCTTGCTCATTTAATTTATTTCTGAATACCCACTTTGTTCCAATAATGTTGAAACCTTTTGGTCTAGGAACCAGATCCCACACATCATTTCTTGTAAATTGATTTAGCTCATCTTGCATTGCAAGTATCTAATCATTGTCACTCAGAGCCTCATCCACAGATGTTAGTTCAATAATAGACATCAACCCAAGAAGTGATGTTCCAGATGATCTGATAAACGACCTTGTTCATATAGGGTCATCTTTCTTCCCAATAATCATGTCTTCTGGATGAGAAGCCTTGATTCTGGATGATCCTTTAACTGTTGGTTCTTCAGAAATATTCATGTTATTCATCTGAGCAGCTAATGGAATTGCATCTGGCGTAGCTTCTTCTTGAGCTTTCTCTACCTCTGGTTTCTCAGATTCTATGAGAATAACTTCTCCATCTGCAGAGTTTTCAATCTGCTTTGGCTTTTGATTGCCAAGTTTTCAATCTGTGTCTCAGTATTGTATACTCTGTAGCCTTTAGAGCGTTCAGAATATTCAAGCATGAAACACTTTTGTGCTTTAGAATCAAACCTGTTAAGATTCTCTTTAGTGTTTAGTATAAAATAAATACATCCAAAAGGATGGAAATAAGAAATGTTTGGCTTTCTATTCCTTCACAATTCATAAGGAGTCTTTTCCAGAAGAGGTCTAATTGACACTCTGTTCTGAATGTAACATGATGTGTTAATTGCCTCTGCCTAAAAATGTTTTGCCATGTTAGTCTCATTGATCATGGTTCTAGCCATCTCTTGCAAAGTTCTATTTTTCCTCTCTACAACTCCATTCTGTTGTGGAGTTCTAGGACAGGATAAATCATGAGCAATGTCATTTTCATTAAAATATTTTTCAAAATGTTTGTTTTCAAATTCACCACCATGGTCACTTCTGACTTTAACAATTTTGAAATCTTTTTCAGTTTGGACTTGTTTGCAGAAGTCAAAGAACACAAAGTGTGACTCATCCTTGTGTTTTAGGAATTTTACCCATGTCCATCTGCTGTAGTCATCAACAATGACTAATCCATACTTCTTGCCTCTGATGGATGCAGTTTTCACTGGTCCAAACAGATCAATGTGAAGTAACTCTAATGGTTTTGAAGTTGAAACAACATTTTTGGATTTAAAAGATGATTTTGAAAATTTTCCTTTCTGACATGCTTCACAAAGAGCATCTGAGTTGAACTTCAGATTAGGAAGTCCTCTGACCAGATTAAGCTTATTAATCTGAGATATACGTCTCATATTAATATGACCCAATCTTCTGTGCCAGACTCATTGCTCCTCATTAATAGACATAAGGCATTTAACATTCTGAACCTTAAGTTCTGAAAGACTAATTTTATAAATGTTGTTTTTCCTTTTACCATTAAAGAGGATTGAGCCATCCTTTTGACTAACAGCTTTGCAACACTTTTGATTAAAGATAATGTCATAACCATTGTCACTTAATTGACTTATGGACAATAGATTATGAGCTAACCCTTCAACAAGCAAGACATTAGTTATGGAAGGAAGTTTACCATTGCCTATGGTTCCAGAGCCAATTATCTTGCCCTTCTGATTCCCTCCATACTTGACAACTCCTCCAGATCTAAGCTCCAGACTTTGGAACATAGACCTTTTTCCCATCATATGTCGTGAGCATCCAGAGTCCAGGTACCATGACTGGAGTCTTGACTTTGCTGCTAAGGATGTTTGCAACATAGATTATCTTATCCTTAGGTACCCAGATTTTCTTGGGTCCTTTTTGGTTAGTTGCCTTAAAGCTTTTTTTGAACTTCTGTCTTTCAACATAGGACTTGTTCTGATTAGCTTTAGATTTATTAAACACAAGTTTGTTCTGATTAGAACTTGTGTGTTTAATATCATTCAAGTGACCAAATGTAAATTGAGAATATAAAGGAGGATACTTGATATCCAGTTTATCTATAGATTTTGGATTTGAATCTTCATAAGAGAAAGATTTATATCCAACACCTTTTCTATAGTTTCTGCTAATACCATAGATCATTGAAGCCATTTTGCTTCTATCTAGGCTTTTAGTTAGAAACTTCCTGAAACTATAGTCATACTCTTGTAAAATATTTTTAGAGCATGATTTAGATTTTGAATTAGAGTTTAGTTGAGCAGTTTCTAAATTATTTTTCAATTGAATATTTTCAGTTTTTAGTTCAGCTATTTCTGATTCAAACTTGTTACTCTCAAATTCAATATGCTTTAGAAGCGTTTTGTGCTTGAGTTTAACTTTACTGTAGTTTTCAAGAATATCAGATAAACTTTCAACAAGTTCCTGTCTAGAAAGTTCAGCGAATACCTCCTTAGAATCAGATTCTGATTCTGATCCAGATGATTCAACACTGTCCTCAATGTCAGCCATGAATGCTACATTTTCACATTCCTCTTCTGACTCTGAAGACGAATCAGATGCATCTGAGTCATCCCAGGTAGCCATCAGAACTTTCTTTTTGTGATCTGACTTTCTTTTTGGGTTCTCCTTCTGAAGCTTTGGACAATCACTCTTGTAGTGCCCAGGTTCTTTGTATTCATAGCAAACAACCTCTCTTTTTCCAGACCGTCTGTGTCCATAGGATTCTCCAAATCTTCTGTATCCAGAGTGTTCTCCAGATCTTCTGTGCCCAGAAGATTCTTTGTGTTGATCTGGTTTTCTAAAGTTCTTGAACTTCCTTTGCTTATTCTTCCAGAGCTTATTGATTCTTCTGGATAACAAGGATAGTTCTTCTTCATCTTCAGAAGCAGACTCTTCAGAGCTTTCTTCTAATACCTGCAATGCTTTAACAGCTTT
Organism: Lathyrus sativus; assembly: GCA_963859935.3. Taxonomy (NCBI): domain Eukaryota; kingdom Viridiplantae; phylum Streptophyta; class Magnoliopsida; order Fabales; family Fabaceae; genus Lathyrus; species Lathyrus sativus. Next base: position 303,794,977 of record OZ012736.1, on the reverse strand, counting down.
ATTAGATTTTAACGCAATTGACTTACCTTTCTTTAGAGGCTCATCTTCCTTTAGTTCCTTCTCATGGCTCTTTAGGGAACTGATTAGTTCCTCCAGCGTAATCTTGTTCAGATCCTTTGCCAGCTTCAGAGCAGTGACCATGGGTCTCCATCTGGTTGGCAAGCTTCTGATTATTTTCTTGACATGATCTGCTGTAGAGTAACCCTTGTCCAGAACCTTTAGGCCAGCAGTGAGAATCTGGAATCTGGAAAACATTGCTTCAATAGATTCTGATTCTTCCATCTTGAAAGCTTCATACTTCTGGATCAGCGCCAGAGCCTTTGTTTCTTTGACTTGAGAGTTCCCTTCATGAGTCATCTTCAGGGATTCAAATATATCAAAGGCAGTTTCTCTGTTGGTTATTTTCTCATACTCAGTATGAGATATAGCATTTAGCAATATAGTTCTAGCCTTGTGGTGATTTCTGAATTCCTTCTTTTGCTCCTCAGTCATTGATTTTCTGTCAACTTTCTTGCCATTCCCATCAGTGGGATGAACATATCCATCAATAACTAAGTCCCAAAGATCAGCATCAAATCCTAGAAAGAAACTTTCCAGTCTATCTTTCCAATAATCAAATTTCTCTCCATCAAACATGGGAGGTTTTGTGCTGACTCTTTCTTCATATTTGTTGTTGTTGGGTGTTGAAGTTTCAGCAGCCATAATGTATATCAACCAAGAGTATCAAGAGTTTTTCCCACTGGATCTTTTCTGGTCACGGTTAAGTGATAGCACAAACAGAACCGGAGCTCTGATGCCAACTGAAGGTGAGAAAAACACTTAGAAGGGGGGGGGGGGGGTTGAATAAGAGTTTTAAGAAATATGGCAATAAAAACAACTTAAGATTTTTATCCTGGTTCGTTGAACTCAACTACTCCAGTCCACCTTATCAAAGATGATTTGCCTTTCTCTACAAGGACTTAATCCACTATTGATCAACTAATTACAATAGAAATCACTAAGAACAATTGTCTTAGTCTTCTCAAGAACTACTGACCACACCTTGGTCTTCTTAAGGAACTTCTTACAATTTAATGTAAACTAACAAGTGTTTGAATGCTTCTAATAAGCTGTATCACAACTGTGATGTTTACACTTAAGATTAAGTACAAAAAAAACTATATGGTTTTATGAGAGATCAAATGAGTAAGATCTTGTGAGATTTTTTCTTTTATGAATCAAGCGTGTATTTCTTTCTGAGTGATCTAGCAATGAGCCAACGGTGAGTAGTGAATTAACAACCTCAAAATGTTGAAGTAGTTATCGTTTTATAGCTTTTTCAAATGCTTTGAGTGATGTGCAGCTGAATATAATATTTGATTGTACGACTTTTCATCACCAAAGGTATGGGCAGAGATATGCTTTCTGCAGAAAGGTATGGTTGTAGAATCCTTGGGATTTGCACCACGTCACCTCTTTGGAAAAATTAGTCGTTGGTTACTTTGGAAGTAGCACCACGTCTAATCAAGTTTACAGCTTCTTCAACAAGCTTCCTTCAAGATGAAGTCTTCATAATCTGCACTTCAGAATTTGTAGTAAGCATAAAAGGTATGGAATGCTTTAAGATGATCAGAGCTTAAGATGAATGATAAGTTCAGAGTCTTGATAGATGATCAGATCTTTAATGTATCAGAGTCTCAATCTTGATTAGAGTCTTCATCAGAGTATGCAGCAGTATGTTCTAAGAGCGTGAATATTAATGATAAGAATCTGATTGTCAAATCCTCGTCTTTTGTACCCTCCTTTCATTAACGCTTCAGATCATTCAGTAGCTTCTGCTTCAGATCCTTCTGGCAGCACTTCAGAATCTTTTGATAGTCTTGCATCTGATGCTTCAGAGCTTTGCATAGTTTCTTTGTACTTATGTATTTTGCTTCTTTAAGAGTATTTAATTTTATACCTGAAACAATAATACTTTGAACAAATTTTAGAGTGTATGTTTTCTTACTACAAAATTCCATAACAGTTATCATCAAAACATAGAGATATAAGAAACACCAATCTGTGTTCTAACATGAAGAACCACTTCACCTACACACACCTTGATCTTGCTTCAAATCTTTGATCAAGGAACACTCACTCTTGCTTAACAGCTTCGAGTGACACACAACCTAGAAACTACCTAACCAATGCAATCAAAAGTTGCTTGGATTACACGTGTTCCTAAGACACAATCATGAAGAACGACCTCTTCACTTCTAAACCACTATGGTGACTTCTCTGTTTCTCTCTCTTCAAAAGCTGCCTTCTAGGATTGCTTCTCCTGTTATTTATAGCAGCAAATCAGTCCTGGGGCCTGGGCGCACAATCTAGGTTTTTCATTACAAAACCTCACCTTTAATTGTCTGCCCACTTACCAATTTATTTAGGGACATTTTAGTTCGCTTAGGGCTTCTAAAATGTTTCCAGAATACCAGCTTGAACTCCTCCAAGGTTTCCTGATTTTTAGCCTGAGAATCCTCATTCTGAATACCAGAAAAACTACCTTGCCCGCTGGATGTCATACAAACAGTGTTATGACATTCTGTATGACATTCAGCTTAATTAAGTTAACTTACCCTGCACCCACATTATTAAGTATGTCCTAACAATCGGTATGACATACATGCACATTATAATGTTTTGCCATAAAATGCAGCCAATCAAGAGCACTTATAACATGAAACAAGTCTGTTGATGGATGGGTATTATCAGATGACTATGGAATCTGATTTCTTCAAATACGCCAAAAAATGTTGTAAATGCCAGATTTATGCTGATAAGGTGCATGTGCCACCAACTCCTCTGAATGTGTTGACATCTCCTTGGCCCTTTGCTATGTGGGGCATCGATATGATTAGAATGATTGAGCCGACTGCTTCTAATGAGCATCGCTTCATTTTGGTTGCAATTGATTACTTAACGAAATGGGTAGAAGTAGCTTCTTTTGCCAATGTCACGAAACAGGTGGTCGCCCGATTCATAAAGAAGGACATCATTTGTCGTTATGGAATCTCGGAGAGAATCATTACTGATAATGGTTCAAATTTGAATAACAAAATGATAAAGAAACTATGCCAGAGTTTCATGATTGAACATCACAACTCTTCTCCATATCGTCTGAAGATGAATGGCGCTGTTGAGGCAGCTAACAAGAATATCAAGAAGATTGTGCAGAAAATGGTTGTAACCTATAAGGATTGGCACGAGATGTTGCCCTTTTTTCTTTCATGGTTATTGTACTTCAGTACGTACATCAACCGGGGAAACTTCTTTCACACCGGTTATGGTACGGAGGCAGTCCTACCATTAGACGTTGAGGTTCCTTCTTTAAGGGTATTGTACGATGTGAAGCCTGACGAAGTTGAGTGGGTGCAAACCAGATTGAATCAGTTGAGCCTGATTGATGAGAAGATATTGGCAGTAATTTCTCATGGCCGGTTGTACCAGAGTAGGATGAAGACAACCTTTGATCAGAAAGTGAGGCCTTGGTGCTTCCATATAGGTGAGTTGGTGTTGAAAAGGATCCTTCCTCCTCAGATAGATTATAGGGACAAATGGACTCCAAACTATAAAGGTCCATATCGTCTGAAGATGAATGGCGCTGTTGAGGCAGCTAACAAGAATATCAAGAAGATTGTGCAGAAAATGGTTGTAACCTATAAGGATTGGCACGAGATGTTGCCCTTTTTTCTTCATGGTTATTGTACTTCAGTACGTACATCAACCGGGGAAACTTCTTTCTCGCTGGTGTATGGTACGGAGGCAGTCCTACCATTAGACGTTGAGGTTCCTTCTTTAAGGGTATTGTACGATGTGAAGCTTGACGAAGTTGAGTGGGTGCAAACCAGATTGAATCAGTTGAGCCTGATTGATGAGAAGATATTGGCAGTAATTTCTCATGGCCGGTTGTACCAGAGTAGGATGAAGACAACCTTTGATCAGAAAGTGCGGCCTTGGTGCTTCCATATAGGTGAGTTGGTGTTGAAAAGGATCCTTCCTCCTCAGACAGATTATAGGGACAAATGGACTCCAAACTATAAAGGTCCATATATGGTAAGAAAGGTTTTCTCTGGCGGAGCCTTATTATTATCCACCATGGATGGTGAAGATTTTTCGTCCCCTGTGAATGCAGACGGGGTTAAAAAATAATTTTCTTAAAAGAGACCCGCTGGACTAAAGAAAGAAAGTCCAGGCAAAAATGGGCATCCCAGCGAACCATAAAAGGAAAAGGTTCGGGCAAATATTAGGGATAAAGTAAAAAGAACGAACCCGCAAGATTGAAAATCTGAAAAGGCGACCTTGGCAAAAATGGGTATCCCGGTGGATTGAAAACCCGAAAGGTCCATCCATGCGAAAGTTAGGGATTTGAAAGCAAATGACCGCGGTCTGCATTTAGTCTGTAAACTTATTCAATACATGGTTATCCCAAAGGAAATGAATCAGTCTAATCAGTCTTTTCAGAAGGCGAAACATTGGGGAACGTCGAAGACATACAAGTCATAGCTGAATCGACATATGGTGGTTGTCTATTTCCATATTGCCAACATTTGTGTATATTCTTTTTTCTTTTTGACCTCCTTTCAGGAATTGCATCTGTATTGTAAATTTCCTATTTACAGGGCTTTCATCAATAAAGTATTCATTTAAGTCAAAGAGCTTTTCATTTCTTGTTTTTACTTTTACTATTTTGTTTGCAAAAACGTCCAACATTTTTTATGAACATTACAGTTGAAAACATGAGGCTTTACAAAGCATAATGAAAGCAATGAATTTTCTTGAATGATAAGTGTCATGAGTGGTAATCGAGATAACCATTTCACATGTGGGGCATTCTTTTATTTCTTGTTTGTTGTAGGATGGCATGATCCTCTCGCCAGTAGAGCTTTTCTCCCTAACGGTAAAGTTATAACAGTAATGCATGGTGAATTATTCCTCCCCTAGCAGGAGTTCAGAGATGTATTTCCATGTCGAAGTAGATTCATACTACCTAGCGAGTGTTCGAGGGTTGACTACTTCAGATAGAATGCAGTCAAGCATTTGTTCAATAAAGATTGTTTTTTTCCCACAACAAAGATTTTGTCTTCCCCGCAAAATCCTGTTATCGAATCAGAAGTGGTGTCACCAGCAGAGGTGTATAACGTAACTCCAACAGAGCAATTTTTTTTCTCCCCACAGAGGCTAATCCCTAGAAGGGTGGATTTATTCTTAGCATATTCCCAGTAGAGTAAGGTTGAAGGATATTCCCTCAGCAGCAGGGCGAATTTTAACTTAGTGTTGCTATCCAACAGAATCAATGTTCTGAATGTCTTTTCCCGGCAGGATCAATATTCATGAACTTCTTCCATGATCAGAGATTAGTGTTAATTCTCTCGACAGGTACATCAACGACAGAGTGATATCTCTAGCAAAATCCAATGATCATTGCCACCTTTCAGGATCAATTTTTCAGGACGAGCTCCCAACAGATGGTATTCTAATTCTCCTCGTGGTAGATGTTTTAAGCAAAGCTTGTTTATTCCCCAGTAGAGTGGAGTTCTCTATGGGTGTTCATTACATTCCCCGTGAAGGAGAACCACTAACAGAGGTTACTTTCATCTCTCCCTCAGAATGAAACCTTTAGTAGAAGCCTCTGATATCCCAAGTAAGGTAGATTTGTTAATTCTATGTCCCTAACAGGGTGGATTATTATTCTTGTATTATAAGTAGAGTGGAATCTTCCGCAGAATATTATTATCCCCATTAGGTTGGATGTCTCTGTGTTGTTCTTGATTCCCCATGGAGTGGAGTTTTGGTGTTTCCCCAGCAAGTTGGAATTTTTTAGTAGAGCTTTTCAAGAGAGCCGTCTAGGGCGTACTCCTCAGCGGGGTTGGTTTGCTGGTCCTCTCAGCACTCCTCCGGGTTGGGTTCCTTTGCATTTGCATCTTTGTATAGCATCCTCCCAAATGCGTAGCATTTCCATCTCGTATGGAGCATTATGCCATTTTCAAACATATGCATCTGAAGCATAAGTCAGGTTTGATACCTTTGGTGCTAGTTGTCTCTTCGGCAGATGATGGTTTTATTCAAGAGATTTTCATGTTATCCCCATCAGGGTGGATCTTTTGGGTGTTCATCTAATTTGGGTTCTCCCCGATTGAGTCGTTTATTTAAACGTCTTTTCCTCAATAGAGTTATTTGTTTAACTTCTCTTTCCTTAACTGAGTCGTTTGTTTAAACGTTTTTTTCCTCAGTAGATTTGTTTAAACCTTTATTTCCTCGTCAGAGTATTCTTTTCAGGTTATAATTCGGTTTATTCTATTTCCTGCCTATTCTGGATGTATCATTCCAACTTTTGGTTGGTAATCCCTAGTTTAGTCTGAAGTTTTGTTGTTGTTATTCCAACTCTTGGTTGGTAATCTTCACTTCGTGAGTGCTATCCCAACTTTTCGTTGGTAACCTTTGCTTCATTCCAACTTTTGGTTGGTAGTCCATTGGTGGTTGGATGTTATCCCAACTTTTGGTTGGTACTCCTCTTGTATTCCCCAGAGGAGTTGTTATCCCAACTTTTGGTTGGTAATCCGTTGCTTGTTGGATGTTATTTCAACTTTTGGTGGGTAATCCCCATCTTAGTAAAGATTTATTGATGTTATTCTGACTTCTGGTTGGTAGTCTTTATTTCTGGATGTTATCCCAACTTTTGGTTGGTAGTCCTTGGTTTTCCCTGCGGAGTCGCTATCCCAACTTTTGGTTGGTAGTCTTTGTTATGGTCAGTTCACCTTCATTCAACATTGCGGTGATTCCAACTTTTGGTTGGTAGCCTTTGCTCGATTCCAAATTTTGGTTGGCAATTCCCAGCTTAGTCGTCTTGCTGATGTTATTCCAACTTTTGGTTGGTAGTCTTTATTTCTTTATTGTTGATCCTAACTTTTGGTTGGTAACCCTCGTTTCCTTGTTGGCAATTCTATGTTTTGGTTCGTAGTCTTCGTTCTGAGTTGATGATTCCAACTTTTGGGTTGTAGTCTTCCTTTGTTGGTTCAACTGTTGGGGTTGGTGTCTTTCCCTGCAAAGTTCACCTTTGTTCAGTGTTCTGGTGATCCTTTTGGTTAGAGGCCTTATTTTTCAATTTTTGGCTGGATGTTATCCCTTGCAGAGTGTTGAAGTGATTCAGACTCTTGGTTGGCAACTTTTGCTCGGGTTTTGTTTGGTGTTCAGGTGATTCCAACTTTGGGTTGGTAGCTTATGTAGGTACCTTTCATTGTATTCCAATTTTTGGTTCGTATACTCCCCGGTGAGGTCATTGTTTTGAGGATGTTATTCCCCATCATTTCGCCTTCGGTCGGTGTTGCGGTGATTCCAACTTTTGGTCGGTAGCCTTTGTTATTCCAACTCTTGGTTGGTAGTGTTTGGTTTTAATCCCCAGGGAGTAACCTTTATCCCATCTTTTGGTTTGTATCCTTTGGTTATTATCTTATGATAGATATCATTCCCCGTAGAGTTTTCTGTGTAGGCTTCTCCTCATCCCTAGTGGAGTTGTCTTTTCCCTCAGGTTGTAAGTCCGTTGATTGTACGTCCTGCAGGTTCTTGATTTGATTTTTGTCCCCCAGAAGGTTACCTTTGGTCGGAATTCTTGTTATCCCATCTCTTGGTTGTATCCTTTTATTGTTATCCCAACTCTTGGTTGGTATCCTGATGCTTCGCAAGTGCACGGAAATATCGAAGTAATATAAAAGATTGTAGAACCCACAAAGGCTAATGGAATTAGGAAAGTTAAGTGCGAAAGGAATTAAATCTAAAAAATGCTAAAATTTCTAATAAGAATAAAATAATAACGGGATGTCAGTATGCAACGCATCAATCTTAGGGAATTTAATAAATAGTCGATGTACGTCAAATGTTCAAAATACTTTTTATTAGAAAAATACTCATTTAAAAATCCTTACATCACACTATCGTGTTTATTGATTTAGACTATATCGTTAAATTGAAATCAGCGCTCTCGCTGTATCATTCGAATTTAACGATACCATTTGAAAATAAATAAGTCCTAATTAATTCTAAAGTGTTTCCGATGTGTTTAGAATTAATGCCTAATCTCAGCTATCTGGTTAAAACCTCAAACTCTCGTTTATCTTGACCTTAACCTTAGTTTCCCTTTTTACTCTCACAAGATTGATTGATTAAAATAAGAAACTAGAGCCTAAAAAATACTTTGTAAAGAAAGATAACACCGGTTTTTATTTAATCCCCTCTGATATAAAAAAGTGTTAATCTATCAAAGGCTGGCTCACAGGGACAAAAGAAAAGAAAAGAGACCCGATAAGAGCATCACGGCTCTATGCCTACGTATTCCTTCGTGCAATAGGAAAGTCAGAGTCAACGTAGTTTGAAAACTACGGGTGAAGGGGGGAAGGTTGCTCGCCAAGACATCGTCGTCTTGTGCCTACATATCCTCGTCTGGTACGAGAAATCAGAGCAAATGTAGTTCGGGCTGACACGACCACAAATTGTTTAAGTGTTTTAACTGAGTATGGTTAAACCTTCGTTCTAGCAGTTAGGTGTATTGCTGCTCGACCATTGGAGACTTAGGCGTCACCTGTTTGCGGTAGAACCAAGACTTAACGCACTCTTTCTGAAAATGATTTCCAAACAATCCTGAAGGATAAAAAAGTTTGATGTTTTTTTTGTGTTTTTTAAACAAGAAGTGAATTGAGTTAAGTTTGTAACTCATGTTGCACTAAAGACTATGACTTGAGAGTGAATGCGTCACATATCTCCCAAAGGGCATACGCTAAATAGTCTAGACATATTGAGAGGAGGCCCCCAACTATCATTCCTCAAGTACTTAAGGCTCGTAGCGTACAACATTTATTATCCTTTATTAAATGTCTTAAGAGATTATGATATGAGAAGAGAAAGACACAAACTCTAAGGGGAAACTAATCAACCCTAATGTTATCATGCATTGTGCTCCTAAAGTTGGGATTAAGAAGGGAAGAATCTATCCTAATGTTATCATACAAAGGATTGAACACCTAATCTCTCTCCTATTCCCATCTTAAACAGGGGGACTAGGAATCCTAAGGAATCGTGGCAAAAGACCAAGTAAACAACAGATAATCCAATCACAGATAGAATGAAAGATGAAAAGAAGTTGACTTGAACAGGTCAATGACAATGCAAACATGATATGCAAAGATACAAAGATGAACTGATGATATAAAATGATGCAAAAAAGACAAAGCAAATGATTCAAACAAGTTGACTTACACAAGTCAAAGAAAGAGTGAGATGAAATGGGAGAAGTCACAACACCTATAACCATTCAAACATCAATCACTATAGCTAAAGCTAAGCACAAGGAAAACAAAAAATATTTTCAAACACTTTACAGTCTTAATTAATTTTCATAATTTTAAATTTTGATTTTCTTTTATTTTTCAATTTAATTTGAATTTTATGGTTGGAAGTGTTTTTAATATGGTTCTTCTTTGATCATGCTTGTTTTGTGAACTATTTGCAATCACCAATGAGTGAGGTTTCTTCTCCACTTTGATGATGGACTGAGGTACCTTTGAGGCTGATTTTGGTCAAGGTTTGACCTATTTTTGTTTGACTTTATGTTGCTTTTGTTTGACCATCGATAATAATTCCATAAGGTGGAGCACCCTAGTTGATCAAATCATTTGGTGATGCCTTGAATGGAATTTGGTTTGGATGTTTTGGCCTCTAGTTTCCAACTTGTTTAGGAGCTTTGTGTATTTTATTTGAGATTTATTGAACATTTCTTCTATTTTTGGTGAACCTTGCAAGTCAAGTCACCCTAGTTGAAGTTCGAACAAACTAGTTGACCTAGTTCCTTTGGGAAATGACTTCTATGGACCCCATTTGCATCCTATGCTTATTGATTCACATTCTTGACGTGTTTAGGATGATGGTTTCAATTTTATAGGTCACACATTTTTTTGTTTGTGTTACAAGTTACTTTTTAATTAGGGCTTTCCATTTGCATTTGAATATTGAAAGTGTTATGAACTTTGGTTCATTAACTTGCCCTACTTTGTGACTTGTCTTGGATTTATTTCTTCTTTGGTTTGTGAACCTTCTTCTCTTGTTCTCACTTCTATCCCTTAGACTTTGGAACTCATTCAAGGTGATTTGGTACTCTTTGTTTGTACTTTGAGTTTGCCTTGAATGAGATGCCACTTTGAGAACTTGTTTGTGCTTTCTTTTTGCATGATCAATTTGATGCATTTGGTTGAGATTATTCTTATGTTGATTTCTTCCAAAGACTATTCTCCCATCCTCATATGGGTCATGCCTTCCTCTCTTTCTTATCTGTTTACCTTTTGAGGTTGGTGGTTGATGCATAAATGGTTGTAGGAGTTGTAACTTCTCCCATTTCATCTCACTTTTGCTTGGACTTGATTAAGTTCTTTTGCTTGCATTCCTCTTTTGTTTTGCATCTCTTTGTTTATTTTCAAGAGGTTGAGATGTGCTTGTGGTGGCTGCTTCCCCCCACTCTTTTCCTCCCTCTTTTCATTGTGTTGCATTTCATGTTTGCATCCCTTTCTTCCTTTTCATTTGTGATTGACTTATCTTGTGTTTACTTGGTTTTCTTTGCCATGATCCCTTAGGATTCTTAGTCCCATTTGTTTAAGGTGGGAGTAGGAGAGACATTTAGTGTTCAATCCAAGCATGATAACATTAGGATAGTTCTTCCCTCTTAATCTCAATTTTAGGAGCGCATTGCATGATAACATTAGGGTTGAGTTACTTTCCCCTTAGTTATGTCTTCTCTCTTCTCATCTCAAAACTTCTTCAAAACATGTAATAAAGGATGATGAGTGTTGTACACTACGAGCCTTAAGCATTTGGGAAATGATGATTGGGGGCCTCATCTCAATTGCCTAGACTGTTTAGCGTATGCCCTTTGGGCGATATGCGACGCATTCGCTCCTAAGACATAGTCTTTAGTGCAACACGAATTAAAAATACAATTCAATTCACTTCTTCTTCATAAAATACTCAAAAACAAATAGCAAACCTTTTTTTATCCTTCGGGATTGTTTGGAAAATCATTTTCATAAAGAGAGTGTTGTTAACTCTTGGTTCTACCGCAACTAGGTAACGCCTAATTCTCCGATGGTCGAGCAGCAATACACCTAACTGCTAGAACTAAGGTTTAACCCTACTCGGGTAAAACACTTGAACCAACCTATGGTCGTGTCAGCCCGAACTACATTTTCTCTGATTTCTCGTACCAGACGAAGATACGTGGGCACAAGATGACGATGTCTTGGCGAGCAACCATCCCCACTTTCACCTGTAGTCTTCCGAACTACGTTCACTCTGACTTTCTCATTGCACGAGGGAGTACGTAGGCATAGAGCGGCGATGCTCTATCGAGTCTCTTTTCTTTTCTTTCATCCATGTGGACAAACTTATAGATTAACACCCTTTAGATAGATAACAAGCGTGGATCCCGTCGAGTACAACGGACGTGAGGGGTGCTCGTACCTTCCCCTTGCGTAACCGACTCCCAAACCCAGGATTTGGTTGCGATGACCTGTCTTCTCCTTTTTTGTAGGTTTTCTCTGATCATTTCCTTTCCCTCTCTTTGGGATAAATCACGAACGGTGGCGACTCTTCTGTCCTTGCCGGCACCTTTTACGCAGTAGCGACACCAACCGTACCTTCCAAAATAGTAGTTAATACATCCTTTGGAGTAGCTTCACTTGACAGAATGATGATTAAATTCTCCTCACACCCTATAAACACTGAATTAGCATAAAGCTAATCCTTCCACAAGGCTAAATCAACTTCCTTAAGCGACAAACATATAAGGTCAATCTGAAAAACTCTACCATCACCGATATAAACAATTTTCACAAATCATTAGCGTCTCGACAACATCATCCATGGCGGTAGTAACCACCAGGGAAGGAGACAAAGGAATTTCTTGTAAGCCAAGTTGCTCCATACATGTATCGACATAAAAAGTGTGTTACTCCATAATCAAATAATACAAAACAAGGATGACCATTTACGTAACAGGTACCAGCAATCAAAGCATTGTTACCCTTAGCCTTCTTCGCATCCAAGGTATAAACCCGACCAATATTCTTCCCTTACATCTGATTCTTATTCTGAGGGAAATCCCTATCCATGTGACCTAGTCCTTGACAATGATAACATCTCACTCCTCCAATGGCACAACTCCCATAATGATTCTCATGGCATCTTTGGCATGAGGGAGGAGGGTTAGGTCTAACATTCTGCATTGGTTTCTCTTTAAAGGGTTGAGGTCTAGGTCTAAACTGGTCACTTGGTCTCCCCTAGTCCTTCTGACCCATCCTATACAAATCCCTTTCTTCTTGGACTTTCTTCAAGCTATTCTCGACCATAGAACATCACCTTAGAAACTCAATATAAGTATTGAACTCCCTCTGAAACACATTGTGAGACATTTCATCCCTCAAACCAAACAAAAGCTGATCAATCTTCCACTTCTCATCTAGTGCATACATAGCCTACCTAGAATAAACAACCACGTCTTCAAACTTCTCAGCATAAACAGACACTTTCATATTACCTTGTCTAAGCTGTAGAAATTCAAACTCTTTCTAAGTCCTCAAAGAGCTAGGAAAATACTTAACTAGAAAGGTATCCTTAAAATGCTCACACACCTTAAGCACTCCTTGGTTCATCATCAGAGTTAAAGCACTTTCCGACAACCTCATAGAGGGACCTCTCATCATGTGGGAAGCAAACACAACATTGTTCTCCTCACTACAGTACACTATATGAAATATTCCTTACATGTTAGACACCCATTCATAAGCCTTCAGAAGATCTAGTCCGCCATGAAATTTTGGAGGATTAATGTGAAAGAAATCCTAGAAACTCCAACTTGCCGCTTCTTGTGGAATCCATTGAGGATGAATACCACCATTCAATTGTTGCATGAATTGGTTTTGTTGATGCTGCATATGTTTCACAAATTGAGGCCACAAAACACCTTCAATACCACTTGGTGAATCCGAATCAAAAGCCTGAGTTCTGGGCCTAATACGACCTCCACGTCTGTTAACCATGATTCTAAAAATCATACAAATATAATTAAGTTGATCAGACGCAATACTATAAATATAACATCCAGGACAATGATGACAACACACATATGAGGCATAAAGAAATACTTATAGTATTTCATGGCTAGGTCGAGGATACTATTATTCCCTAATTTTGACCCTGGTTCGCCAACCATACATATCATATCATATCATATCATTTTCATCATCTGTGCATCATATCCATCATTCAGGTCATCTAACCATTATGCCTCTGAGATACATGTCCTTTTGCTTTCATTTTCCGGTTGCCTAAGCTCAGGTCTTGCAAGATTGAATCAAGGTTCAGGCCAGGTTATCAAGACAAGTATGTGTGCGGTGTGGTGTGAAATTCAATAGAAGTTTACCAAATCTTGGTCACATAAATGATTTATTTCAATGACCAAGTTGTCAGGTTTTAGCAAAGGCAGTTTGTTGTAAGATGGATAATCATCAGGGCCAGTTAATTTTCAATTAGGACTTTGGTGCAGTGGCAAAATAGTTCATATCTCAGGTCGCTTGTGTTATGGATCGTTGTGATTGGCAAGGCAGTGTCCGATTCAAACCTATGTCTGAAAATCACCAAGTGATCAGGATTAGGGGTTTGTGTAACACCCCAAATTTAATCGAAATATTTTAATTCATTTATCTGGTTGAGAATATTCATTTTCGGTGATTTTCGGAAGTTTGGTGGATTATTGGAAAAGTGTGCATTTTTGAGGTTATTTATTTGATTAATAGTATATAATATTAATTTATTAATATTATTATTATTTAAAATAAATAATAGTGAAAGAAGGGTAATTTGGGCAATTGTGAGGAGTTAGTGAGGGTATAATGGAGAAAGCCCAATTGTGAGGCCCTAGTCTAGGTTTAACAAAAAGGGAGTTCTTAAGGGTTTTAGGATTCAGTTTCTATTAACCGTAAGAATTGAGGCCATAGAGCTCTGAAGAGGAAATTGGAGGCAAAAGCGTTGAAAGATTCCCTGACAGATTTGTGAAGGCTTTGAATCATTGTTTAAGGTATGGGGAGTATTTCCTTTCATAATTTTTTATGTGTAGATTTCGATGTAGTAAGGTTGACTTAAGGTTTAAGGGTTTTGAAGGTGGAAATGAAAAATTATGATCTTTGGCCTTGGTGGCCTAAACTGATAATAGGTAAATCTAGTCGTGGTTCAATTGGGGAAAAAGGGATTTTGGCCTTCGTGGCCTAAATCTAGTTGTGGAACTCTGATGTTGTGGTGTAGTTGTAAATATTCCTGACAGTTAGAGCATAATATGAGAAAGGGAAACCTTAGACCTTCATGGCCAAAACCTTGAATTGTTATATGTCTGACCCTGAAGGAATAAGAATATTTGAATGTGAGTAACTCTAATGCCTTAGGGTGTAATTGAAGGAAAAATTGTGATTTAGGGCTGAATACGTTTCGGAATTGGCCTAATAAACCTTAGGTTTTTTGCCTTTATCACCGTAAGACCTTAGGGATGATATAGAGATGTTTTCGGGGCATTGGGGAATTGAATCGTGTGGACTTTTGGGTTGATTTAGGTTCTAGAGCGTAACAGCGTTTTGCTGTCCGTAACCACTGTTAATGTTTTCGGTCAAAATCATTTTGGAGGTAACTTTAGATCCGTAAGTCCGTTTTGGCCCCCGTTCGAAGCGTTAGAAAGCTAATGAACAGGGCTACAACATAGTATATATAAGAGAATTGGTTTCCAATTTTTTTTATCTAATCATATTTGAGAAGTCAATTGTGTATATGTTCTATTAATGAATCATGTTCTGGTTCAGTGATGTCTTGATGTTTTGATGCTGCAATTTTCCTGATGAATTACCATGAGGGTAACTATGGTAATATGTGATAATATGATGAATTAACATGAGTAGTACTATGAAGTTTATGTGATTCATAGGCGATAGTATGAGAATTAATGCGAGTATAATTATGAATTAATATGTGATAATATGTGATAATATGATGAATTAATATGAGTATGACTGTGAGCGCTATGTGATTTGTATATGATTATATGATGATTTTCTATGATGTATGATGATGATTATATGATGAGATATGATGACATGATGTATGAAGAGGATTATTATGATGAGTTATGATGACATGACGTATGATGATGATTATGATGATGAGCTATGATGTTTGATGATGATGAATATGATGAATGATGATGCACCTATGTTATTATGAGGGTGATTTGTGACGTGTGCATCATGCATTCACGTGCATCTGGACTTCGGTTCAGGACCTCGATTACTTTGGCTTCAATCCCACTATGTGGATGTGAAGTGTTTTGATATGCTCCGATTCTCTAGTAGAAACGATCCTATTGATGGGGATCTATAGACGGTTGATGGCCCAGTGTCCATCGTGCTGTGATGATTGGTACCACATGCGTTGAGTCTATGTTACATTTGCATTTATGAGCCTTTTTGATAAATTATGATATTGTGGCCTTCGAGGCATATTGAAGGATATGACTGTGTTGAATATGAATATGGCGCCGTTTATATGTTGATTTTTATACATTGGTTATCATGAATTGTTTTACTCACCCTGTCTGTTTGAATGTTACCTCCACGTGGGTAACGTGCAGATGACCAGGTTTAGTCGTGGATGCCGTCGAGGATTATTTTTGAAGTCTTTGAGTCGTTAGCCTTTTTGGTTAACTTAGAGGGTCTTGCTCTGAAATGTAACATCGGGTTGGGTTCTTTTAAGTTAAACTATATATCGTTGAGTTATTTTGCTTACCTTCCCATATGAGGAAAACCTTGAGTTTTGTTTTGAGTTTCGCTGCTTTGTGCAATTTGATGTATTTTGAGAAAACCCGTTGTATGCAGAGCATCGACTTATTTTGAGACATCGAGAAATGGACGCCCTTTTTGGTGGACTTTTATGAAATTTAATAATTTAGTCTGATATCTGTGTTATTTTTCCTTAATAACTGTGGGGTAGAAAAGGGTGTTACATTAGTGGTATCAGAGTAGGTCGGTCCGTCCGACCAAGTTGTCCAATGTTATTTGTTCCCTAGTATGTGACATGTGCATAAAAACGATGTTGGTACACATTTTCTTTCTAACCTTTGTCTGCAGAAGTGGGAATGAATCAAGTGGGGGAAAAGCTTGTGCTTCTCCAGAATGCTTCAAGTGTGGAGTGGTGGCTCAGTGTATCGATGAACGCTCTCATAATTTGGTAAAGATGGTTTGTAGCCCATCATGATTTTTGGCTGTCTATTGATAAATTGAGGAACTAATCACCTTTAATCTCTTGTTGATAGTAGACGGGGTCATGTTGGATAGGATAGACGTGTCTTGTAAGCTTAGATGGCGTGTGTGGTGAATTTTTTTGAGTTAAGCTAAGTGCTTATAGAATGTTTTCGTGAACTAGTGCAGGATGGTGCTGAGGCGTTTATTTTGATGGAAACTTTGAGTGTTAATGAAAATGGGGAAGTTGGTGGTGTGCTAATTAGTTGTGAGTATCCGAAAGTTTTTCCTAACGAGATAAGTGATTTACTGTCGGAACGTGAAGTGGAGTTGATGATCGACTTAGTTCCTGGAACTAGTCCGATATCGATGGCTCCATATAGTGTGTATGCATTGGGATTGAAAGAGTTGAAGAGTCAACTTGAAGATTTTCTTGAGAAGAAATTCATTCGTTCGAGTGTGTCACCGTGGGGTGCACCAGTTTTGTTGATTAAGAAGAAAGAAGGTTTTGTGAGGCTTTGTGTTGATTGTAGACAATTGAACAAGGGGACTAGTCAAAGTGTGAGTTTTGGTTGAAGGAAGTGAGTTCCTTGGTATTGTGATTTCGAGTAGAGGTATTGAAGTTGATCTGTCGCAGGTCGAATTTGTATCGCAATAGGAAGCTCCAAAACCTGTTTTTGAGATTAGAAGTTTTCTTGGGTTGGCAGATTATTATCGAAAATTCATTGAAGGATTTTTCCAAGTTATCTTTTCGATTGACGCAATGGACTAAGAAAGTTCAAGCTTTTGTTTTGGATGCAAAGCGTGAAGAAAGTTTCAGGAGCTTTCGAGGAGGCTGACAGCAGCTCGTGTATTGATTTTTCTAAATCTGGCAGAACAATTGTGGTATATTGTGATGCTTCGTTGATGGGATTAGGAGGTGTGTTAGTGCAACATCATCAATTTTTAGCTTATGCTTCAAGGCAACTTAAAGTGCATAAGAGGAATTGTTTGACGCATGATTTAGAGTTTGTTGTTGTTGTTGTTGTGGTTGTGTCGAAGCTTTGGAGGCATTATTTGTTTGGTTCGAGATTTGAGATGTTTAATGATCTTAAAAGCTTAAAGTATTTGTTTGATTAGAAAGATTTGAATATGAGGCCGAGGAGAATGGCTTGAACTTCTGAAGGATTATGATTTTTAATTGAGTTACCACCCTGGTAAGGCTAATGTTGTAGTTGATGCATTGAGTAGGAAATCTTCACGTATGCCGATGATGATGGTGAAAGAGTTAGAACTGATTGAGAAATTTTGTGATATGAGTTTGGTTTGTGAAGAGACTTCTTATGGAGTTAAACTTGGTATGTTGAAGCTTACTAGTGGAATTCTTGATGAGATCGAGAAGGTGAGAAACCTGATTTGAGTTGGTAGATCGGTTGGATGTGATGAATCAAATTCGAAGAGCTGAATTTCGGATTATTGGAAATGGTATCATGAGATGTCGTGATAGAGTTTGTGTTCCACATATTGTTGAGTTGAACAAGAGTATTCTTGAAGAAGGACATTGAAGTAGACTGAGTATCCATCTCGGTGCTATGAAGAGGTACCCGGATTTGAGGAAATGTTTTGGTGGCCAGGGAATAAGAAAGAAGTGGTTGAGTTTGTATATGATGGTTAGACTTGTCAGAAGTCAAAGATTGAACATCAGAGACCGTTGGGTCTGATGCAACCGTTGATTATTCCAGAATGGAAATGGGATAGCATTTCTATGGATTTTGTGACAGTGTTGCCAAAGACTTTGAAGGGATATGATTCAATTTGGGTGATTGTTGATAGATTGACTAGATCAGCTCATTTTATACCAATGAGGGTATGGGATATCGTCGAATATTGTGTCAGATGGAAATCTAAGATTTACATCGAGATTTATGGCGAGTTTGCAGACGCTTTGGGTACCATGTTGAAGTTAAACTCTTCCTATCATCCGCGGACGGATGTACAGACATAGATAACTATCTAGTCTTTAGAGGATTTGTTAAGAGCTTGTGTGTTGGATCAAGGTGGATCAGGGGATAGTTATTTGTAGTTGACGGAGTTTACCTACAATAACAGTTACCATTCTAGTATCAAAACGGCACCGTATGAGGATTTGTATGGTAGGAGGTGTAGGACTCCTTTTTGTTGATATGAGTCAGGCGAGACTGTTGTACTCGGACCTGAGATTGCGTAAGTGGCGACTGAAAAGATCAAGAGGATCCAAGGAAAAGATGAGTGTTTTGCAGAGTCGTCAGAAGAGTTACCGTGATAAGAAGAGGAAAGCACTTGAATTTCAAGGGGGAGATCGTGTGTTTTGAGAGTTATGCTGATAACTGGTGTTGGCCGAGCTTTGAAGTCTCGAAAGCTCACATCGCATTTTGTTGGTCCGTATCAGGTTTCGCAGAGGGTGAGGGAAGTAGCATATCAGATTGCTTTACCGTTGTCGCTTACGAATTTGCATGATGTGTTTCATGTGTCTTAGTTGAGGAAGTACATTCCAGATTTGTCGCATGTGGTTCAGATGGATGATGTACAAGTGAGAGATGATTTCACTGTTGAGGGGTTGCCTGTTCGGATTGACGAACGAGGGGTGAAACAACTGCGAGGTAAAGAGATTTCCTTAGTGAAGGTATTGTGGGGAGGACCAGCTGGAGAAAGTTGGACTTGGGAACGTGAAGATCAGATGAAGGAGTCGTATCCGACTCTGTTTTCTTGAGGTTATTTTCGAGGACGAATATTCTTTTAAACGGGGGTGAGTTGTAACACGCCAAATTTAATCGGAATATTTTAATTAATTTATTTAATTGAGAATATTCATTTTCGGTGATTTTTGGTAGTTTGGTGGATTATTGGAAAAATGTGCATTTTTGAGGTTATTTATTTGATTAATAGTATATAATATTAATTTATTAGTATTATTATTATTTAAAATAAATAATAGTGAAAGAAGGATAATTTGGGCAATTGTGAGGAGTTAGTGAGGGTGTAATGGAGAAAGCCCAACTGTGAGGCCCTAGTCTAGGTTTAACAAAAAGGAAGTTCTGAAGGGTTTTAGGATTCATTTTGTGTTAACCGTAAGAATTGAGGCCATAGAGCTCTGAAGAGGAAATTGGAGGCAGAAGCGTTGAAAGATTCCCTGACAAATTTGTGAAGGCTTTGAATCAATGTTTAAGGTATGGGGAGTATTTCCTTTCATAATTTTTTATGTGTAGATTTCGATGTAGTAAGGTTGACTTAAGGGTTAAGGGTTTTGAAGGTGGAAATGAAAAATTATGATCTTTGGCCTTCGTGGCCTAAACTGATTATAGGTAAATCTAGTCGTGGTTCAATTGGGGAAAAACCTTGAATTGTTATATGTCTGACCCTGAAGGAATAAGAATATTTGAATGTGAGTAACTCTAATGCCTTAGGGTGTAATTGAAGGAATAATTGTGATTTAGGGTTGAATATGTTCCGGGATTGGCCTAATAAACCGTAGGTTTTTTGCCTTTATCACCGTAAGACCTTAGTGATGATATAGAGATGTTTTGGGGGCATTGGGAAAGTGAATCGTGTGGACTTTTGGGTTGATTTAGGTTCTGGAGCGTAACAGCGTTTTGTCGTCCGTCACGACTGTACATGTTTTCGGTCGAAATCGTTTTGGAGGTAACTTTAGATCCGTAAGTCCGTTTTGGCCCCCGTTCGAAGCGTTAGAAAATTAATGAACAGGGCTATAACATAGTATAGATAAGGGAATTGGTTTCCCAATATTTTTATATCTAATTATGTTTGAGAAGTCAATTATGTATATGTTATATTAATGAATCATGTTCTGGTTCAGTGATGTCTTGATGTTTTGATGCTGCAATTTTCTTGATGAATTACCATGAGGGTAACTATGATAATATGTGATAATATGATGAATTAACATGAGTATGAGTGTGAAGTTTATGTGACTCATAGGCGATAGTATGAGAATTACCGCGAGTATAATTAAGAATTAATATGTGATAATATGTGATAGTATGTGATAATATGATGAATTAATATGAGTATGACTGTGAGCACTATGTGATTTGTATATGATTATATGATGATTTTCTATGATGTATGATGATGATTATCATGATGAGATATGATGACATGATGTATGAAGAGGATTATTATGATGAGTTATCATGACATGACGTATGATGATGATTATGATGATGAGCTATGACGTTTGATGATGATGAATATGATGAATGATGATGGACCTATGATGTTATTATGAGGATCATTTGTGACGTGTGCATCATGCATTCACGTGCATCCGGACTTCGGTTCAGGACCTCGATTACTTTGGCTTCAATCCCACTGTGTGGATGTGAAGTGTATTGATGTGCTCCGGTTCTCTAGTAGAATTGATCCTATTGATGGGGATCTATGGAGGGTTGATGGCCCAGTGTCTATCGCACTGTGATGATTGGTACCACATGCATTGAATCTATGTTGCATTTGCATTTATGAGCTTTTTTGTATAAATTATGATATTGTGGCCTTCGAGGCCTATTGAAGGATATGACTGTGTTGAATATGAATATGACACCGTTTATATGTTGATTTTTATACATTGGTTATTATGAATTGTTTTGCTCACCCTGCCTATTTGAATGTTACCTCCACGTGGGTAATGTGCAGATGACCAGGTTTAGTCGTGGACGCTGTCGAGGATTATTTTTGAAGTCTTTGAGTTGTTAGCCTTTTTTGTTAACTTAGAGGATCTTGCTCTGATATGTAACATCGAGTTGCGTTCTTTTGAGTTAAACTAAATACCGTTGAGTTACTTTGCTTACCTTCCCATACGAGGAAAACCTTGAGTTATGTTTTGAGTTCCGCTGCTTTGTGCAATTTGATGTATTTTGAGAAAACCCGTTGTATACGGAGCATCGACCTATTTTGAGACATCGAAAAATGTACGCCCTTTTTGGTGGCTTTTTATGAAATTTAATAATTTACTCTGATATCTGTGTTATTTTGCCTTAGTAACTGTGAGATAGAAAAGGGTGTTACAGTTTGTGCCAGATAACAAGTTATCTGCTGAAGTCAAGTTGCGTCAACTCATTTGCGAGTGTCGGCAATGCAGTTCATATTCTTGTTATAGAAGAATTCAAGCTTCCTATTCAATTCGAGGCAATTCAAGATTTCGTCCATTGACAAATTTTCAAAAATCTTTCCGAATTCTATTCAATGTCTCTTTCCAATTTTCAATTCCATCCATTTTCAATTCATAATCACATTTCAAATCCCCTTCAATTTTAATTCATTCAAGTTTAATTTCCATTCAAAATCTAAATTCTAACTTCATTTCAATCCAAATTAATTTCAATCCATTTGCAAGTGTATTTCCAAATTTAATCAAAATTCAAGTTCAAGTTTCAAGAATTACATTTAATTTCCTTCAATTTCTAGTTTCAATGATTCTAGTTCAATTTTATTCCAATTCAAACAAGCTTCAAGTTCAAGCTCATTCAATTTTGTGTTTCAATTCAATCTCTTGTCAAGTTACTAATTTCATGTTTCATTTCAATTCAAATCAAGAGTTCAAGCCCCCTAAATTTCTTTCCAAAAGTCCAAATCATATTCTATCAAAAATAAATTTTAAATCCAATATGCATAGAACTCAATCTAATCCAATTCTAATCTCATTAAAATGACAATTTCATTCTCTATTCTAAACACATTTAAGTTCAATTTACATGTTTAAGATTCGTGGCCTGTTTTCATGTCTTTCTAAGAACCTTTTTAAAATATACGTGTTGGATTCATGTTGCTGGTGATGAGATCTTTTGAATGGTATAAGATTCCACCATTTTTATTGAGATTTGATGATTGGTCTCCGGCGAGCTGGCCGGAGAAGACGACCGGAGCCCTAGCTCCGGCGTCTGGTCATCTCTCTGATTAAAGATGAGTTGGCGTGGGTTGAATATTTGACCATGTGATTTGTCACATTTTCATTTGCTTGACAAGGCCAGGTGTTGAGTTTGACTCCACGTGGTTTAATGAAACACTGAGTTTCATTAAACCTGTCTTTGCTTTGGTTTGGGCTTAGTCCCATTTGCTATGCATACCCCTACCTTTTTGGCCCAGTTGCGTGATTTTCCTTGATTCAGTTCATTTGGGTAATTGTTGTATACACCCCTCTTGCTTGCCTCTTTATTTTATTTCCTTTTTATTTCATTTTAACTCTTAATGATTTTAAAAATAGTTCTGATCATTCTAAACATTCCAAAAAATGTTTTCAGCTATTTCAAAATGTTAATTAATTTTTCATGATTTTTATTTTATTTTCCATTTAGTTTTGCTTTTTTTCATGGAATTTACAATTTGATGTGTTTCATGGTGTTTACCATAATTTACATGGATCATTTGAACCTCAAGGCTAAATCCCTTATGACCATTTCATCTCCATCACTTAGATGATGGATTCAAGCTTCTTTGAGGGTTGATTTAAGGTGTTAATGTTCATTTTTCATTTGATTTTCAATTGCTTTTTGCTGAGCCTCGACACATACTCGATAAGGTGGAACACCATACCTTCTTGGAATTATTTGGTGGTGTCTTGAGTTGAATTTGATCATGATTTTTTGCTTGCTGTTTTATGATGGATCAAGCTTGCTTTTTTTTTAATTGGCATTTATTGAGCTTGTTTCCTATTTTCATGGTTGCTTCAAATTGAAGTCTTCTTAGGGATGCTTACACATGCTAGTTTGGCCTAAAACTTTGGGATATGATCATCAGTCATCCCATATGCATCTTTTGAGCTTTTTTGATTCATTTTAACATACTTGAGGTATTGTTTCATCTTGTTAGAGGTCATTTGAATGTGTAACTTGCATCACAAGTCATCTTTGAATTATGTTTCTCCACTTGCTCTGAGTGTTGAGATTGTGTTAGAACTTTGGTTCCTTCACTTGACATGATATTTCTTGTGCTTTCCTCTTGTCTTGACCTTGAATTTGAGGCACTCTTCTTGTTGTTTCTCTTCTGAGCTAGGTGGTTTACTATTTCTCATGATGATTTGGTGTAAGTGTATACACTTTGAGTTTGTCATGAACATTTGGGTTTGCCTTGCATTCTTGTTTTGTTGCATTGTTTTACTTATGTTTCAAGAATTGTATGGTTGAGATGTGCTTGTGGTGGTGGCTTCCGCATACTTTTTCCTCTCTCTTTTCTTTATGTGTGCATCTTAGGATGGCACCATTCTCCCTTGATGATTGATGGTAATGGTTGTAGGAGTTTACTTCTCCCATTTCATCTCATCTCTTGTTGACTTGTTTAAGTTGAATTTCTCTTGTGTTTGAGTCTCTTTTATTTGTTGAGTCTTGTTGCATCTCTTCATCCTTGCATTTGTGTTTGCATTTCATGTTTGTATCTCATTTTGCATTGACTTGTTTAAGTTTTCTTCATCTCTCTTCATCTATGATTGAATTTCTATGTGTTTACTTGTGCTCTTTTGCCATGATCGCTTAGGATTCCTAGTCCCTCTGTTTAAGATGGGAGTAGGAGAGACAATAGGATTTCAATCCAAGAATGATAACATTAGGTAGTTCCCTTTTCAATCCCAACTTTAGGATCACATTGGATGATAACATTAGGGTTGATCAGTTCCCCTTAGAGTGTTGTGTCTTCTCTTCTCATCTCATAACATCATAAGACACTTAATAAAGGTTAACACTTGTTGTACGCTACGAGCCTTAAGCACTTGAGGAATGATGAATGGGGGGCATCCTCTCACCTTGTCTAGAGTGTTTAGCCTATGCCCTTAGGGCGATATATGACGCATTCGCTCTCAAGTCATAGGCTTTAGTGCAACATGAGTTTCAAATCTAACTCTATTAGCTTTTTCTCATAAAAAACACAAAAAAAAAACATCAAACCTTTTTATCCTTTGGGATTGTTTGCAAAATCATTTTCAGAAAGAGTGTGTTAAGTTTTGGTTCTACCACAAACATGCATCGTCCCTAACTGTTGGAACGATTATTTAACCCTACTCAGTTAAAACACTTGAACCAACCAATGGTCGTGTTATCTCGAACTATGTTTGCTCTTATTTCTCATACCAGATAAGGATAGGTAGGCACAAGACGACGATGTCTTGGCGAGCAACCTTCCCCCCATCACCCGTAGTTTCCCGAACTACGTTTGCTCTGATTTCCCATAGTAGAGGATGATACCTAGGCACAAGACGACGATGTCTTGGCGAGCAACCTTCCCCCCATCACCTGTAGTTTTCCGAATTATGTTAACTCTAACTTTCCCATTGCACGAGGGAATACATAGGCATAAGGCAGCGATGTCCTTTCGAGTCTGTTCTTTCTCTTCACCCCCGTTTAGCAGTAGCATTAGATAGCCTTCACCCATAGATAGACAACAAGCATGGATCCCGTTTAGTACAACGGATGTGAGGCGTGCTCATACCTTCCCCTTGTGTAACTGACTCCTGAACCCAAGATTTGGTTGCGATGACCTTGTCTTTTCTCTTTTCGTCAAGTTTTCTTCGATCGTTTCCTTTCCCTCTATTTGGGATAAATAACGTTCGGTGGCGACTCTTCTGTCTTTACCCGCCCTTTTTTCGCAGTAGCAGCAACTGGCGACTCTGCTGGGGACTTTTCTCATCCCCTATGCGAGTCAATCCTAGTGTTTGTTTGCTTGTTTATGGGTGGTATATGTGTGTGTAGGTGTTGTATCTGTATTTTATTGCATTTGCATTTTATTTTTCCGCATATTATTATTTGTTGCTGTGCTGTTGGGTGGGACTGTTCCATCGAGAGATAAGCCCAATACCCAGGCTTGAGAATACACATAGTATTAGAAAGGAAAGTAGTGATGAACCTGTATGTTTTGGCATGAACTAGTCCTCACGAAATTCGCGTTCAGACGAGGTTTTCTTTGAAGACATTATATCCTGTACATTGGTCGGGAGGGGATGTTGGATTCGAAAACTGTTGACTCTGAAGACCGATCATTTGGGAGTCAGCTAAGTGAGGCCACTTCGTTTGACGATGATGCCAAAATAGAAATGGTGAACGTATCATCGTTTATCGAAAGTATGTGACGCTGACGACCGCATAGGATGCCAAACCTTATCAGATGTTAGGTCCATACCTTGTGAGTGAGAGGGTTATACAGGAAAATTGACCTCCAACCTACCCAGTTTTCTTGTCAAAACGGACCTTTGATCTTTGATACTATGGGTTCCTATATGTTGGTATTCTAATGTTTTGGTATTTTCTCGCCGAAGCAAAGCTCTGGTTCAACTCAGTTTGCAGCACAACAATCTTGATCCCCTGTTTGCATTTGCATACTCATTTGCATTTTAACATTTGCATGTATTGTGTTTCAGGTGCATATTTTCTCCTTGATTTTAGTAATCTAATCCACCATCATTATGGAGCCTGGTCTGAAGAAGAGTGTTATGTACAAGTTCCCGACACCAGAGATAGGACCTCTGCTTAAGCTCATTTCTATGACCGATCGTAGTGTGATGGAAGACTTCAGAAAGGAGTATGGGAAGATTTTGAGCTTTGTCTGTAAGGTCTCCAAGTTTGAGTCAGAAGGTATTTACACGCTGCTACAGTTTTATGATCCTCAATTGCGTTGCTTCACATTCCCATGATATGTCTTTTTGCCAACTTTGGAGGAGTTTGCTCAGTTGGTAGGAATTTCTGTCTTGGAAGAAATGCCTTTTGTGCACTCTGAAGAGGAGCCTGATTTGACCAAGTTGGCTACTGCTCTTCATTTGGATATCTCTGAGTTGGATGGACAGTTGGTATGGAGAGGTGGATTTCCTGGTTACCCACTATCATTCTTGGTGAGTAAAGCTCAACACTTTCCTAAGAAGGGATGTTGGGTCATTTTCAACGCTATTCTAGCTTTGTGCATCTATGGATTAGTCTTGTTTCCCAATATGCCTGACTTCGTGGATCTGGATGCGTTTCATATTTTTACTTCTCAGAATCCTATGCCTACGCTCCTAGGTGATGTCTACCATTCAGTCCACTACAAAAATAAGAACAGACAAGGAAAGAATGTCGCTTGTTGCGCGCCACTATTACACAGATGGTTTATTTCACATCTTCCCAAGACTGGACCCTTTGTTGATATTGCAGACACAGTTGATTGGTCAGAAAGGCTCATGGGCTTAACCTCGGAGAATATTGTGTGGTTCAAGAGTGATATGCTTGGTAGTGAGATTGTCTTCAGTTGTGGAAGCTTCCCCAATGTTCCCTTGATAGGAAGGAGAGGCAGCATCAATTATAATCTCGCTCTTGCTATCAGACAGTTTGGCTATGCTTTGAGAGAACCCCCGAAGGAGGAGGAAATACAGGAATCTCTGTATTTCACAGGGTCAGCTGATAGTGATGCTCTGACTAATTTGCAACAAGCTTGGAGTAACGTTCATCGGAAAGGAACGAAAGCCTTGGGTAAAGGTGATTGCAAAGCATATAGACCATATGTTGAATGGATCGAAGATAGGGTTGAAAGGTTGTTGTTACCATTCCCAATCAAAGAGCCTCTATATCCTTTGGTAGTTGAAGAACCGACAATAATTGACATTCAAAAGTACAATCAACTGTGGGCTGAGAAGGAAGAACTACGCAAGGCAAATGAAGAGCTAGAAAAGGAGGTAATTTAGCTGAGAAGAGAGAAGAATGAAGCCACCTACCTGTCCAAGATGAAGACAGAGACTCTGAACAAGATTGGGAGGGAATTGACTGAAGAAATTCGCGCCAGTGAACATCTTGGTCAAGATATAAGGAGCATGTGTAATGCCTTCAAAGGGAAGAAGAAGGAGCTAGAGAAAGCGCACCTAGAGGTATCAAAGTTCAACGCTCAGTGGAATGCCATCTTGACCAACAACAAGGAGAGAGAAAATGAGCTTCGTTAGCAGATTGACAGGTTGAAAACTAAACTCTGAATCAAAGATGACAAAACTCCAGGAGAATCCTCTCGTCAGTACGAAAGCGACTGCAAACTACGAGAAGCTCTTGCAACGTTGGCGGAATACAAGTTAAGAGCATATTTGAAAAAGCCCAGACTAGAAGATGCTTTCGAAGAAGGCGCTTGAGAGGACTATGCTAAAGACTTGAAGGATGTCTTCAGCAAAAGAGAGTTTCTCATTCAGGCGTTGGTTGCACGACCTGACCATCCGGATACGAAGAAGTTGCTAGAAGAGTTCCAGAATCGCTGCCATGCTTGATGCAGTTTTCCTTTATTTTTCTCTATTTGTTGTTATCTTGTATTCCGACCATCACCAGGATT
Source organism: Lathyrus sativus (assembly GCA_963859935.3). Taxonomy (NCBI): domain Eukaryota; kingdom Viridiplantae; phylum Streptophyta; class Magnoliopsida; order Fabales; family Fabaceae; genus Lathyrus; species Lathyrus sativus. Next base: position 303,767,351 of record OZ012736.1, on the reverse strand, counting down.
GTTGGATGAGGTCGCATTGATGGCTCTGTTGTTTTCCTTGATGATATTTGTATTATCCTTATTTTATTTATGAGATAGATTTTGTGGCTTCATATGTTGGCTCTTCATTCTCCGGTTGCTTGTGGAACTAGAATCAAGGGGGGAATTTCCCTGAAACATATTTACATGCTTGCATTTTGCATCATTATCATATTGCATTGTAGGTGTCCTGGTTCCGTTAACCTTATTCTCTCTGTGGTTTTTCTCTTAGCAGTGTTTTAGGATTGCACACCGGAAAATTCAACGTTACTCGACTAGGGGAAATCAACAGAAAGTAATGGATCAGATTCAACTTGAGTTGCAAGAGTTCAGGGACCGTATGGCTCAGTTCATGGATCTTATGCAAGGGGTTTCTAATGGTCAGGAGCAGCTTAGAACGCTTGTCTAGCCTTTGATTTCTAGGGTGGATGGTAGCGGAGTTTTGCATAGTGGAACCACTGTTATTCCTCCCCCGGTTGATGGAAGTACTCCACAAGCCAATGTTGTTCCAACAGTTGTTATTCCTCCGGGAAAAGGTAATCAAGTTGGAGCTCATATGACAGGTGCAGTGGGCGCTGCTCATGGAAATGTCGGTCCTCAGTGGGAGGAGGACGAACAAGACGATATTCTCTCCATGGGAAATCTGGGTGCAGGTTTGCAGTCTGATGCAGACAAGAGGTTCAAAATGATCGAGGAGAAGATGAGGAACTTGGAGAATCATAATTCTCTTAGTCTCGATATGTCTAACTTGGGGCTGATTCCAGGTTTGAAGATTCCTCCAAAGTTCAAAGTACCTGACTTTGACAAGTACAAAGGGACGACTTGTCCCAGAGTACACCTCTGATCTTACTACATGAAAATGGTTGCATATTCCGATAACGAAAAGTTGTTAATGCACTTTTTCCAAGACAGTTTGTCTGGACCGTCTTTGGAATGGTACATGGGCCTTGAGGGGACCAATATCAGAAGCTGGAGAGACCTTAGGAAGGCCTTCGTCTGTCATTATCAGTACAATTGTGACCTGGCGCCGAATAGAGTCCAACTACAGAATCTTTCTCAGAGATGTAATAAGGGGTTCAAAGAGTATGCCCAAAGGTGGCGTGAGCTAGCTGCAACAGTTTAGCCTTCAATGGTCGAAAGAAAACTCATTGATATGTTCATGGCAACATTGCCAGGGATATATTACGAAAAGTTGATAGGAAACATGTCCGGCAGTTTCTCAGATTTGATTATTACTGGTGAGAGGGTTGAGAATGGTATTAAACTGGGAAAAATTCAAGCAGGAGAAGGATCCACATCTGGTGGGGGAAGAAAAACTTTTGGAAATAACAAGAAGAGGGAAGGTGAAACGAATGCAGTGTCAGGGTACAGAAATACGAACGGGAATAGGGTTCCACGCCAATAACAATATCAGCAACAACCACAAGTTGCAAGCATCACTATTCCTGTAGCACCTCAACAACAACAACAACAACAGCAGAACTATGCACCACGAAGGTTTCAAGACCGTGGAAGAATAATGAATAGGGAGTTTGATGCTCCACCTATGCCATATTCTCAACTTGTACAACATTTGCTTCAACTTCAACTGATTCAGAAGAGAACATTGGCACCTCTGACTGACGCACCACCTCCGGGTTATGATGCGAATGCCAGATGTGACTTTCATTCAGGCGCTCCAGGTCACAATATAGATAATTGCAAGGCTTTCAAGCATAAGGTGCTAGACCTTATTGATAGCAAGGCAATTAAATTCACTAATGATGCGCCTAATGTTATTCAGAACCTGATGCCTAATCATAGAGCGGCCGGTGTCAATGTTATTATTGAAGAAGAAGAGTTGAATTTGGTAATGGACGTATCCTAGTTGAGAACACCATTGAGCTTTGTTAAAAGCAGGTTATTGAAAGGAGGAGTTTTTCCAGGCTGTGGAGAAAATTGTGAAGGGTGTCCAGTGCATCCCGAAGGTTGTGAAGATTTGAAGAATCATGTTCAGTGCTTGATGAATGAAGGGGTCTTACAGTTTGATAGGATTAAAGAAGGAAAAGATGTGGCGGTGGTTAATCAGGAGGAGGATGAGGTTACTACAATCTCGATCCCTTTCAAAATGATTAATATATCAGTGCCACCAAGGCCAACGACTGTTATAATCACCAAAGCAGGACCAGTGTCGTATGAAAGTACTAAAGTAATCCCATGGAATTATGGGGCGGAGGTCTTTTGTAATATCCAAAAGCAAGAGTTGAGTGGAACACCGTCTGATGGTTCATTTGTTGATAATTTGATTGGAACTAGTGGAATGACAAGAAGTGGTAGGGTGTTTTAATCGCCTGACGTTAATGTCGAGAGGCCTGACAAAGGAAAAGGCAAGGCTATTGTAGAAGAAAGTTCACAACAAGGAGAGAAAGATGCTCTGATTAAAGACGGTGAAGAGTTCATGCGTCTGATTTGAAAGAGCGACTACAAGATTGTTGAATATCTGCAACAGATTCCTTCCAAAATTTCAATTCTATCTTTGTTATTGTGCTCAGAGGCACACACGAATTCTTTATTGAGGATTTTGAACACAACGTATGTGCCACAGGAGATTTCCATAAACCAGCTTGAGGGGGTTGTGGCCCACGTGAATGCTGGCAATGGCTTGGGGTTTATGGATTTAGACTTGACTCCTAAGGGAATGAATCACAATCATGCCTTGCACATCTCTATTGGATGTAGAGGGGTTGTCATGTCACATGTCTTTGTGGATACTGGGTCTTCACTCAACGTGTTTCCCAAGAAAGCCTTAATGAAGTTAGACACCCAAGGCGTGATATGTACTCCTAGCGATCTTGTTGTGCGAGCATTCGATGGAACAAGAAGATCTGTTTTTGGCAAAGTTACTCTCCCTATCCAAGTGGGTCTTGAAATTTTCAATGTTGTCTTCTATATAATGGACATTCAGCCTGCATACAGTTGTTTGTTAGATCGACCTTGGATATATTCTGCAGGCGCAGTCACATCAACCTTACACCAGAAGTTGAAGTACATGGTTGGTGGAAATATTGTCACTGTCTGTGGTGAAGAAGATATAATGATCAACCAGTTGTCGTCCTTCAACTATGTTGAAGTTGATGGGGAAATTCACGAAACCTTATGCCAAGCATTTGAAGCGGTCTAAGTCAAAGAGAAGCCTTCTGTGGTGGAAAAAACTCCCGAGATTTCTATGTCTTCTTTCAAAAAAGCTCGTGCGATGGTGGAGTCTGGTTCCTCACAAGGATGGGGTCAAGTGCTCAGTATCCCCAACAAACAGGATAAATTTGGATTGGGATACAGTCCATCATAGTCCTCCTCATAGAGCGCGCCAAGGTACCGAGGACCAGTGCAGTTTACCAGCGGTGGAGTGATCTTTGACAAAATCAACGCCGTATCTGAAGACGAAGGGCACAGTGACTGTGACATGGACCCGTGGATCCAGTCGTGTGTTCCTGGACAAAACTCGTCCAAGTGTCCTTTGAAGATTAATTTATCTGTTTTGATTATGTATGGCCTTGCGTTCTGCCCAGGACGTGTGGTTTTTATTTGTAGGGCCCTATCTTGTTTATGTTTGAACATTTGCTTTTATCATTAATCAAAAGGCGTCTTTATGCATTCAAAATTTTTGCTCCCTGTTTTTCTTATTTTATTTTAACAATAAAATGGAAATGTGGTTTGTGCTTGTCTGCATATCATTTTAAGCATCAAACATCATCATGCAGGTTTCACATTCCAGATGCCACCGCTTCGGACTCGTCTATGACTCGGTATGACTTTGATAATCCAATCATTCAAGCTGAAGAAGATATTGATGAAGACGAAGACCTGCCTGAAGAGCTTGGCAGACTACTGATACAAGAGGAAAAGGTCATTCTGCCTCATCAAGAAGAGATTAAAGTCGTCAACCTGGGTCCAGAGAAAGACAAGAAAGAGGTCAGAATTGGGGCTGCTTTAGAAGACGATGTCAAGAGAAGACTGATAGAGATGCTCCGAGAGTAAAGAGACGCCTTCGCTTGGTCATATGAGGATATTCCAGGACTAGATACAGATATAGTGGTTCATCGTCTACCTCTTCGAGAAAGGAAGAGGTTCAGAAGCAATTGGACGCCGATTTTCTTGCTGTTACGAATTATCCTCAGTGGGTCGCTAACATTGTTCATGTACCTAAGATGGATAGAAAGGTTTGGACGTGTGTTGATTACAGAGATTTGAGTAGAGCGAGCCCGAAAGATGATTTCCCGCTCCTCTACATTGATATGTTAGTTGATAATACTGCTCAACATTCAGTGTTTTCCTTCATGGACGGTTTGTCTGGGTACAACCAAATCAAGATGGCCCTAGAAACATGGAGAAAACAACCTTTATCACACCATAAGGGACTTTTTGCTATAAGGTCATGCCCTTTGGATTGAAAAATGCAGGGGCAACTTATCAGCGGGCGATGGTGACTTTGTTTCATGATATGATTCATCATGAGATTGAGGTTTATGTTGATGACATGATTGCAAAATCACAAATGGAGGAAGAGCATCTGGTTAATCTTTTGAAGCTGTTTGAAAAGTTGAGGAAGTTCAGATTGAGGTTGAATCCGAACAAATACACTTTTGGTGTACGGTCAGGAAAGCTATTGGGGTTCATTGTCAGTGAAAAAAGAATCGAGGTCGATCCTGCAAAGATAAAAGCAATACAAGAAATGCCAGCACCGAAAACGGAAAAAGAGGTTCGTGGTTTTCTAGGTAGATTGAACTACATTGCAAGGTTCATATCTCACCTTATAGCCACCTGTGAACCATTGTTCAAGCTATTAAAGAAGGATCACGCAGTTGTCTGGAATGAAAATTGCCAAAGGGCATTTGAAAAGATAAAAGAATATTTGCAGGAGCCTCCGATACTGATGCCTCCAGTGGCTAGAAGACCGTTGATAATGTACTTGACGGTTCTTGAGAACTCCATGGGTTGTGTTCTCGGTCAACATGACGAGACAGGAAGAAAGGAACATGCCATCTACTACTTGAGTAAAAAGTTCACAGATTGTGAGTCCAGATACTCAATGTTAGAAAAGACGTGTTGTGCACTTTCTTGGGCCGCCAAACGCCTAAGGCAGTACATGTTGAATCATACAACCATGCTGATTTCGAAGATGGATCCAATCAAGTATGTGTTCGAGAAGCAAGCGTTTTCGGGAAGAATTGCTAGATGGCAGATGGTTTTGACAGAATACGATATTTAGTATGTCTCCCAAAAAGCCATTAAGGGGGGTGTTTTGTCAGAATATCTCACAGATCAACTAATTGATTATTATCAACTGATGAAGTTTGAATTTCCTGATGAGGATATAATGTTTCTGAAGATGAAAGATTGTGATGAGCTGTTACCTGACGAAGGTCCTGAGATAGGATCCCAGTGGAAGATGATTTTTGACGGCGCTGTTAACTCTTATGGCAGCAGAATTGGGGCAATCATTACAACTCCCCATGGTTCCCACATACCGTTTACTGCCAGGTTAGCGTTTTCCTGCATCAACAACGAAGCTGAGTATGAAGCATGCATCATGGGCATTGAAGAAGCGATTGATTTGAGGATCAAGAACCTTGATGTATATGGTGATTCAGCTTTGGTTGTCAATCAGATTAAAGGAGAATGGGAGACTCATCAACCCAACCTGATTCCCTACGTGAATTATGCGAGAAGGTTGCTACCTTTCTTCGACGGAGCAGAGTTTCATCATGTGCGAAGGGCCGAGAATCAGATGGCAGATGCTCCGAGAATTATTGGAGAGAATTTGTTGATTCATTTTAACATACTTGAGGTGTTGTTTCATCTTGTTAGAGGTCAATTGAATGTGTAACTTGCATCACAAGTTATCTTTGAATTAAGTTTCTCCACTTGTTCTGAGTGTTGAGATTGTGTTAGAACTTTGGTTCCTTCACTTGACATGATATTTCTTGTGCTTTCCTCTTGTGCTGACCTTAAATTTGAGGCACTCTTCTTGTTGTTTCTCTTCTGCCCTAGGTGATTTACCATTTGTCATGATTATTGGTGTTAGTATATACACTTTGAGTTTGTCATCAACATTTGGGTTTGCCTTGCATTTTTGTTATGTTGCATTGTTTTACTTGTATTTCAAGAATTGTATGGTTGAGATATGCTTGTGGTGGTCGCTTCGACACACTTTTTCCTCCCTCTTTTCTTTGTGTGTGCATCTTAGGATGGCACCATTCTCCCTTGATGATTGATGGTAATGGTTGTAGGAGTTTATTTCTCCCATTTCATCTCATCTCTTGTTGACTTGTTTAAGTTGACTTTGTTGAGTCTTGTTGCATCTCTTCATCCTTGCATCTGTGTTTGCATTTCATGTTTGTATCTCATTTTGCATTGACTTGTTTAAGTTTTCTTCATCTCTCTTCATCTATGATTGAATTGCTATGTTTTTTACTTGTGCTCTTTTGCCATGATCCCTTAGGATTCCTAGTCCCTCTATTTAAGATGAAAGTAGGAAAGACAATAGGCTTTCAACCCAAGCATGATAACATTAGGTAGTTCCTTTTTCAATCCCAACTTTAGGATCACATTGCATGATAACATTAGGGTTGATCAGTTCCCCTTAGAGTGTTATGTCTTCTCTTCTCATCTCATAACATCATAAGACACTTAATAAAGGTTAACAATTGTTGTACGCTACGAGCCTTAAGTACTTGAGGAATGATGAGTGTGGGGCCTCCTCTCACCTTGTCTAGAGTGTTTAGCGTATGCCCTTTGGGAGATATGCGACGCATTCGCTCTCAAGTCATAGTCTTTAGTGCAGCATGAGTTTCAAATCTAACTCAATTCACTTACTCTCATAAAAAAACACAAAATAAAACATCAAAAATTTTTATCTCTCGGGATTGTTTGCAAAATCATTTTTAGAAAGAGTGTGTTAAGTTTTGGTTCTACCGCAAACAGGCATCGTCCCTAACTGCTAGAACGATTATTTAACCCTACTCAATTAAAACACTTGAACCAACTAATAGTCGTGTCAGCCCGAACTATGTTTTCTCTGATTTCTCATACCAGATGAGGATAGGTAGGCACAAGACGGTGATTTCTTGGCGAGTAACCTTCCCCTCATCACCCGTAGTTTCCCAAACTACGTTTGCTCTGATTTCTCATACCAGATGAGGATACGTAGGCACAAGACGGTGATGTCTTGGAGAGCAACCTTCCCCCCATCACCTGTAGTTTTCCAAACTATGTTAACTCTGACTTTCCCATTGCACGAGGGAATACGTAGGCATAGGGCGACGATGTCCTATCGAGTCTGTTCTTTCTCTTCACCCCTGTTTAGCAGTAGCATTAGATAGCTTTCACCCGTAGATAGACAACAAGCGTGGATCCCATTGAGTATAACAGACGTGAGGGGTGATCATAACTTCCCCTTGAGTAACCGACTCTCGAACCCAAGATTTGGTTGCGATGACCTTGTCTTTTCCCTTTTCGTCAGGTTTACTTCGATTGTTTCCTTTCCCTCTCTTTGGGATAAATAACATTCGGTGCCGACCCTTTTTTTGCAGCAGCGACAAAATGCGACCAAGTATCTTTCGATAAAATCAAACCAACATCCGTAGTCCGAACTACAGATGCTCTGATTCTTCATTCTCTTTTGAATGTAAGATATATAGGCACAAGGTTGTGATGATCTTGGTGAGCACAATTCCAAAACCTCCTCTCTTTTCTCCCGTAGTCCCACGAACTACGAACGCTCTGATTCTGCACTTATTCTGAGTGAAAATACGTAGGCACAAGGGCCCCAATCCTTGGCGAGCACCCTTTTTTAAAACCACCCATTTCCTCCTATGTATTCTAAACTCTTTTACATTTATATTTTCACCTTATTCCTTTGGAAGAAAACAAACAAATTAGGCTAACATTTCTCACGAGTCGAATGAAGAGGTTCCCGTTGAGTACAACGGACATGAGGGGTGCTAATACCTTCCCCTCATGTAACCGACTCCCGAACCTAGAACTTGGTTGCAATGATTGTGTTCTTTCCCTAAAGTTTTTCTCAATATATTTCCATTCCCTTTTGGGATAAATAAAATTCGGTGGCGACTCTCTGTTTTCCACGACCATTCATGAAGGATTGTGCTTTTTTCGAGGTACGACAGCTGGCGAATCTACTGGGGAATTTGCATTTCCCTATGCAAGAGAGAGTCAAGCCTAACTTGACTTGATTCGTAAGCATTAGTCTCGCTTTTTTGTGTTCTTTTTGTGTTTTTATTTCTTGCTTACTTGATTATTTTATTTACTTATTTGTATTTGTTATGTATCCTATATGCATTCTTGTGACTATTGGGTTTCTCTGATTGTTGGAACTCTGTGAGATGGCTCTACACCCGAGTTTGAGAAAAACTTAGGATTAGAATGGTGGTCGTGCAGTGGAATCCCTCGAGGAGCCTTTCTTGTTGGGAGCATACAAGGACCCCGCTTAGAGTTGATTCCCATGGAAATGTTATTGTCGTGGTGAGCCTTCGCCATGGTAGTTATGTTTTCGAGCCTGAATTGATAACTCTAAGGACCTTTTAAACATTTTCCATGGTGTTTGGTAGTATTAACTCATAAAGATCACTCCTTGTGGGGTTGATATGAACGCGCCAATCAGATGAGATCCCTTGAATTTATCGTTATTCTGACAATGATATTTTTAACCTCGATCTATGACTCTGAGGTCCCTTTAGAAATCTTGGACTCGATGGTTGTGTTGTGGAGATCCACGAGGAGTCTTTCTCGTGGGACGATGCGAAAACCTCACCTAGACGAGATCCTTTCAAATTTATTATTATTGTGGTATCTCTTTGCCATGGTCATAATGAATTTGAAAGAAATCCATGACTCTAGGCACCTACCTATTAGAAACCTACCCATGGAGTTCCTGTAATCTGAGATTATCTGTCCCGCTTCAGAATTGTGCTTGTGGTCCTTATCCTTGCATCTGCATTTCATATTCATATCATAACATTCACATTTTCTTTGGTTTTTTAGGGAATCTAAGAATTAAGTTGCAGGTACTCAAAAATTATGGGAGCAAACACTAGAAGCACTTATCCTTACAGTATCAGGAAACCCAAGTTGGAAGACTTACGTGGTTTGGTTTCACGTATCCCTGCTGTCTTCAGAACCAATTTTTGGAAAGATTTTGGAAAGTTGATTCATATCTTAACCCAAGAGGTAGATCAAAAAGCGCTCGTTACTTTGGCTCAGTTTTATGATTCTCTGGTGAGGTGCTTTACATTTCAAGACTTCCAATTAGCACCAACACTTGAGGAGTACAAAAAATGGGTGGGTATTCCTATGAAGAACAAGTTACCATTCGTAGGTGTGGATCTATATATGGATGATAAGATCATTTCTGATGCTCTCCATATGTCCAAGAAAAATATCTCTGATAACTGGAAAACTAAAGGGGGTGTTAAGGGGCTTCCTCTCAAATTTCTCATAGAGAGAGCTGATACCCTTATAGAGGCTCAGAGTTGGGATGCCTGTTACACTAATTTAGCTTTGGCTATCTATGGGATTATTTTGTTTCCCAACATAGACGATTTCATAGATGTGAATGCCATTCATATCTTCCTAACTAAGAATCATGTGCCAACTCTTTTGGCAGAAGTCTTTTATTTTCTGAGTTGGAGAAGTGAAAAGAAAGGAGGATCGATTGTTTATTGTGTTCCTCTTCTGTATCAGTGGCTAAACATGCATTTACCGACAGAGGGGCCATTTTTTGACCAAGCTAGTAATAGTTGGGCTCAAAGGATGGTGTCTCTCAGATCTTCTGACCTTTCTTGGTTTTCACTAGATTATGATAAAGTTATTTCCAATTGTGGTGAGTTCCCAAATATCCCGCTTATTGGAAATCGAGGTTGTATCAACTCCAATCCTATGCTATCAGTGAGGTAGCTTGGGTATCCAATGGTGGCTCCTCCCGAAGAAAAGAATTTAGTGCCTTCATGATACATGATTTGGGAACTGAAAACCTAGAATTATTCAAGAAGATTGTGAGAGCCTAAAGAAGTATTAAGAGGAAAGGGAAGAGCGAGTTGGGTCAAAGGAACAATATCACCAAGGAATCATACTTTGTGTGGGTCAAGGAAAGGGCGAAGGAGGTTAAAATTCTTTTTTAGGTTAAGGTATTTGAACCTTTACCCAAACCAAAGCTCACTCATATCCCAATTAAGGAGGCTGAGGATCTCAGAGCTACTATAGCAAAGTTGATGCAGAAAAATGAACAACTTGAGCCGAAGCTTCAGAGTGTCACTATAGAGAAGAATGACATGAAATGGGAACTCCAACGCAAGAATACTCAATTAGAGGCAGTAGAAAAGAAGGCTGATGAAGAAGAGCACAAAAGGAAGAAAGTTAAGGTTTTTCTTAATCAGTATGATAGCAAGGTGAGTGGGCTCAAGGAAGAGTTGGATAAAGCCCGAAGGAAATGCATTGAGAATGAAAAACATTGGCTTTTGGCTACTCAGAAGAACAAGGCAATTAGAGAAGAAATGGGAGCGGGAATACAAAAGCTAAACACTGCTTTACGTCATTCAAGAGCTTCTGAAGCAGAGGAACGAAGACTTAAAGAGGATGCCATGAGAGCCTCTAGGGTTGAGCCCGCAAATTGGGACAAATTATGTAAGGATCTGGACGAGGTTAGAAGTCTTGCCGAAGATCAGAAGAGCCAGATGGAGGATATCCTTGTAGATAAGGATATTTGGGCTACTGAAAGGATAAATTTGCTTTCAAATTCTGACGGATATGAGCGGTCCATACATATTTTGATAGTTTATTGAGATATGTACCACAACAAGCTTAATGGGTTGGCAGAATTATGTAACCGGTTGGCCCAAGACTTGGTGTGGAAGCATAGAGATGCTTTTGAAGCAATGGATGACTCCATTCCTCCTGCCATCCGTTATTTCCTTTGCCTTTGCAAGGACATGCTGAAGAGGTTTAAGGAAGAATTGAAGGAGCATGAGGCTCGTAGGCCAAAGTTATGAGTTTTCATTGTTGTACTATTTCTTGTTTTTGAAAGTATTATGGATTGTATTTGATTCTGGATGACTTTTTGTATTATTTGATTGTTGCAATTTAATGAATGTGGCGTCATTTGCTTTATATTTGTTTGATTCCTTGATATTTTTGTATAAACTAACAACTAGTTCGAACGATTCCTTGAAACGCCAAAGGGTGCACACCTTGCATTGCGTTTCTCATTATGTGTCTCTCGTTCCAGTTTCCATCCTGAGTCCTCAACACTTATATAACACCAGAGCCTGTGCACACCAAAGGATGTCTATCATAGAAGAAGAAAAAGCAAGACTTGGAGCTGAAGTCGAGGATCTTCGAGGGAGTGTGAATCAACTCAGGGAAATGATCCAAACCTTGACTGCCAAGAGTGAGCCTCCTCAAATTGCAATTGTTTCAGAGATCATAGGATCTTCAGGAGGAACTCAACCTATGGTATTTGTGCCTTCCACATGGCACCCATTTGGTTTACATCATGATTTTGTGCCACGGTTTGAGACAATGGGCCAATCTGTGCCACAAGCAATCCCTACTCCATTCTATGTTGAAAAACAACATGTTATGCATACTACTCCACAAACTGTGATGCCTACCGTTCCACATACGGTCGTTTCAACTAGATTTGCTACACAATATGAGGACTACAATCAGATCTAGCATGCTCCCGGATTAATCTCTATAGGTGACGATGCAAGAGACGAAGACCTTAGGGAGGTGAAAGAAAAAATCCTGAACCTCATGAAACGAATGCAAGCAGTGGAAGGTGATGATATTTTTGGGACTGCTGCTAAAGAGATGTGTTTAGTTCATGGTTTGGTTATTCTAGCCAAGTTTAAAACACCAGAATTTGATAAGTATAAGGGGCATACTTGTCCAAAGAGCCACCTTATCATGTACTATCGTAGGATGGATGCACATGTGAATGATAACAAGCTGATGATACATTGTTTTCAGGATAGCTTGAGCGGAGCACCATGCAAATGGTACTTGAGTCTCGATCAAGGGAAAATTAAAAATTTATAAGATCTATCTGACGCCTTTATCAAACACTACCGATACAACATGGATATGGTGCCCGATAGGAGACAGTTACAAAATATGTCGTAGAAAGACAAAGAATCATTCAAGGAATATGCACAGAGGTGGAGGGAACTGGCCTTTCAGGTTGAACCCCCGTTAGCTGAAAAGGATCTTGTTGAACTATTCATGGACATTGTACCACCTGCCTATTATGAGAATATGGTAGGAAGCACATCATTGGGATTCTCTGAACTAGTGGCCATAGGAGCCCGAATTGAGCATGGTCTAAAAAGTGGTAAAATTGCGTCTGCTGCTACTACTTCCAGTAATGTGAGAAAGAACCAAGGAGGTTTCCAATGAAGACAAGAGGGCGAGACCAATGTTGTATCAAGTGGTTATTGGGGAAGCCAATAAAGAAGAAGACCTTCATAACCAGCTACTTATCAACAACAACCTGCTTCGGTGCCATACTTTCAACAACCTTATGTGGCGTCTGTAATGCCAGCTTATCCACTGCCACAACCTCCTATCAGTTTTCCATTGTACCCTCAACCATTCCTTCCCGGATATCCGCCACAAACAGCTCCTCAGTGTCCACCAGCTTCTCCAGCGCAAAATCAGCCGCAACAAAGGCCACAGGCTCCTCCTACTGCTCCTGCAAATCAAAACTGTGCCAGGAGAAGCCCAAATTTTGAACCGATCCCTATGACATATATGGATTTATACCCATCTCTGGCATACAAGGGGTTAGTGACCACCATATCTTACCTCCTTTCATTGAAAAGCCTCCATATTGGTTCAACCTAGAATTACATTGCGAATACCATCAAGGCGCCGCAGAGCATGATTTGGACGGATGTTTTGCTCTAAAGGTGAGGGTGCAGGAGCTCATTAATTGCAAGATCTTGTCTTTTAAAGATAAGGGTCCTAATGTTGCCACTAACCCTCTTCCTACTCACAATGTACATGCAATCCATGCTATCGAGGAAGTATCCGATGAATTGGTCGTCAGGGATGTCAAGGAATTAAAAACCCCACTGAAGGAGCTCCATGCTCGCTTGGCGGAGTCTAGGGTAATTTCAAAGAAGCACGAAAAATGTGATGAATGTTCTGTTCTTGAAAAAAGATGTTCTATAGTTAACAGGGGTATTCAGCAGTTAATAAACAAAGGGATACTCTAAGTCAGTCGCCCAAAAACTGACAAGGATATTGCAGTGATCGAAACTCATTTTGAAATACCACCTACGTGGGAAATTAAGTATCTTAAATCACCAAATATTCCAACCAGAAGAGAATACGTGTGTCCGAAAATAACCATTCGACCTGTTCCTCTCCCTTATTACAACAACAATGCAGTGTCGTGGCGCTATAATACTGCATTTTTCATAAATGGCCAAGAGGTGTCCCTAGGGGACCAATTTGAAAAGATTTTTAGACCAGATATATCCAATATTACTGAAACAAGCAGGATGACACGTAGTGGTCGTGTCTTTGGGCCTACGCCGCCTCCAAAAGCTATTGAAGAGATTGTTAGAGGAAAGACTGTTGAAGTTCCACAAGCCCATAAAAGGTTGGAGATTCTTGATGAGACGATATCACCGCAAGAGGCAAAAGAATTCTTAAGGCTGATTAAAATAAGTGATTATAAAGTGGTGGAGCAGCTTCACCAAACCCCTTCGAGAACTTTTGTGCTTTCATTACTGTTCCAGTCAGAAGCTCATAGGAAGGCCTTGTTGAAAGTACTCATGCAGGCGCATGTATCACAAGGGATCACCGTAAATCAATTCATTGGAATTGTATCTAACATTACTGCTTGCCACACTCTGAGCTTTCATGACACATAGCTGCCCGTGGAAGGAAGAAATCATAACAGAGCATTGCGTATATCTGTGAAGTATTTGGATGATGTCTTAGTCCGAGTACTGGTGGATACGGGTTCATCACTAAATGTCATGCCGAAGTCCATTTTGGCCAAACTCTCGTATACAGAGACGGTGATGAAGCCTAGTATGATGATTGTAAAGGCATTTGATGGCTCTCGCAGGGCTGTGATCGGAGAAGTGGACCTGCCCATACTAGTAGGCCCACATATTTCCAAGATGACTTTTCAGATCATAGATATCAACTCAGCATATAGCTGTCTGTTGGGAAGACCATGGATTCATGCTTCTGGCGCAGTAACGTCCACACTTCACCAAAAAATGATGTTTGTGGTGAATGGAAAGCTTACCACGGTGTCTGGTGAAGAGGATTTGTAGATCAGTCACCTATCGTCATTCAGATACGTTGAAGCGGATGAAGGTGCATTTGAAACTTCTTTTCAAGCCATGGAAATTGCAAATGCTGAATTTTGGGAAGTAAAAGAACAAGACATGGCGGTAGATCCATTGTTTGCTTCTTTGAAGGGTGCAAAGGCGATGCTCGAGAGGGGCAATCCTGAAGGTTGGGGTCAAGTGATTCACATTCCCGAGAAGAATAAACGTTTTGGGCTAGGATATGAGTCTCAGATGAAAGAAGGTGCCCAGAGTTCGTATGGGGCAACAATGAAGATTTTCCAAGAAGTGTTCCATAGCGCATGATTTATTCACGACAAGGAGATAACCGTTGTAGAAGACAATGCAGCTGATTCAACGACACCATGCATGGTGTACCACAACACTGTTGATCTGAATAACTTGGAAGTTTTTTCATTGTCAGAGTAATTTATTTTCATTTTTCTCAAAAATCCTTTTGCTTTGCCCAAGGCTTAAGGATCATTTGTAGGGCCCCATTCGCTTCAAATGATTATCATCATTAATAAAAAGCATTTTGTTTTTCATCCTTTCCTTTTGTTTTCGTTTTAAGAAAATGACAACCTTTTCAAAGCCACCAAAAGCATTTTATTTTCTTACATTTACTTTTCATTTTTCTAAAATTAACATTAAAATCATACAGAATAATCAATGAACCCGTTGAACTTGATAATGTTACAATCCCTCATGACTTTGAGACCCATGTGAATCAAGCGGAAGAAGAGTGTGATCTTCCTGAGGAACTAGCGAGGTTGCTAGAACACGAGGATAAAGCCATTTAGCCTCATCAAGAGCTCGTGCAGGTCATCAACCTGGGAACAGAAGAGGCAAAGAAAGAGGTGAAGATTGGTGTGGTTCTTAAAGACGACATCAATGAGAGTTTGGTCAAGCTTTTGCATGAATATGTAGACGTGTTCGCTTGGTCATACCAAGACATGTCGGGTTTGGACACAAATATTTTCGAACGTCGACTACCGCTTCGGCTAGAATGCCCGCCAGTAAAGCAGAAGTTGAGAAGAGCAAGGCCCGATATGTCCATCAAGATTCAAGAAGAAGTCAAGAAGAAGTTTGACGCAGGTTTCCTAGCAGTGTCCAAATACCCCCAATGGGTTGTTAATATCGTGCCCGTCCCCAAGAAGGATGGAAAAGTGAGGATGTGTGTGGATTACAGAGATTTAAATAGAGCCAGTCCAAAGGACGATTTTCCTCTTACACATATTGATACACTAGTGGACAACACTGCTAAATTTTCCATTTTCTCCTTCATGGATGGTTTCTCAGGTTATAATCAAATCAAAATGGCGCCTGAAGACATGGAAAATACTACATTTATTACACCATGGGGAACATACTGCTACAAGGTAATGCCTTTTGGGTTGAAGAACGCTGGGGCAACCCATCAACGAGCAATGGTCACTCTCTTCCACGACATGACGCATAAGGAAATCGAAGTATATGTCGATGATATGATAGCTAAATCACATAGGGAATAGGACCATATAGAGCATCTGCGAAAACTGTTGGAATGGCTGAGGAAGTTCAGGTTGCGTCTAAATCTTGCTAAATGTACATTCGGCGTCCGATCAGGGAAGCTGCTTGGTTTTATTGTTAGTCAGCGTGGAATTAAAGTAGACCCCGATAAATTAAGGGCTATTCAAGAAATGCTTGCTCCGCAAACAGAGAAAGAAGTCAGAGGATTCTTAGGGAGATTGAATTATATCTCCAGGTTCATCTCTCACATGACTGCTATGTGTGAGCCTATATTCAAGCTACTGAGAAAGAATTAAGTTGTCCAGTGGGATCCCAATTGTCAAAAGGCCTTTGAAAAGATAAAATGTTACCTGCAAGAGCCTGCCATCTTGATCTCACCCGTTCCTGGGAAAGCGCTCATCATGTACTTGACTATGTTAGAAGATTCGATGGGTTGTGTACGGGGGAAACAAGATGAATCTGGTCGAAAAGAGAATGAGATTTACTACCTAAGCAAAAAGTTTATTGATTATGAATCGAGGTATTTGGCTGTAGAAAAGACTTGTTGTGCTCTGGCATGGGTCGTCCATCATTTAAGACCGTACTTGATTTGTCATACCACTTTGTTGATTTCCAAGATAGATCCCATAAAGTTCATCTTTGAGAAACCTGCTCTAAATGGAAGATTGGCTTGTTGGCAGATGTTGTTGTCTGAATATGATGTACAGTATGTCACTCAGAAGGCAATTAAAGGAAGTGTGTTAGCAGAATATTTGGCACATCAGCCGTTGGAGGATTACCAACCCATATGGTTTGATTTTCCTGATGAAGATATCATGGCTATAAAGGATTGTGAGGTCCCGGACCCTGACGAAGGACCTGAACCTGGGGAAATTTGACAACTTGCATTTGATGGTGCTTCAAATTCCAACGGACATGGCATTAGAGCTATTATGGTCTCTCCTTATGGTAATTTCACCCCTTTTACTGCAAGGTTGTGTTTCGCATGTACGAGCAATATGGCAGAGTATAAAGCCTGTGTATCCTTGGACTTGAAGCCGCAATCGATCTTCAAATCAAGAATCTTGAGGTGTACAGATACTCAGCTTTGTTAATATACCAAATCAAAGGAGATTATGAAACCCGTGACACGAAGTTGATCCTGTATCATGCTTATGTCAAAGAGATGATAAAGAATTTTGATACCATAACGTTCCATCACATCTCAAGAATAGAAAACCGAGTGGCTGATGCTTTGGCTACATTAGCCGCCATATACCAAGTTAGATTCCATAATGAGGCCCCACTTATTATTATAAGGAGGCAGATTAAACCAGCTTATTGTCATACAGTTGAAGTAGAACCTGATGGCAAACCATGATTTCATGATATCAAGTGTTTTCTAGAACGCCAAAAGTATCCAAGAAATGCTTCGACCATGGACAAGAAGACTCTGAGAAAGCTAGCGTCCAATTTCTTTTTAAGCAATGGTGTTCTATACAAAAGAAACCATGACATGGTGCTACTCAGGTGTGTGGATAAAAATGAAGCTGACATGTTGATCAAGGAGATACATGAAGGGTCCTTTGGAGCTCATGCTAATGGGCATGCCATGGCTAAAAAGATCCTAAGGGCTGGCTATTATTAGTTGACAATGGAAGCTGATTGTTTTTGTTATGCCAAAACTTGCCATAAATGTCAAATTTACTCTGATAAAGTCCATGTGCCGCCCACTCCTTTGAATGTTTTGACTTCTCCATGGCCGTTTTCGATGTGGGGTATGACATGATTGGCGCTATTGAACCAAACGCGTCTAATGGTGATCGCTTTATCCTAGTCTCCATTGATTACTTCACAAAATGGGCAGAGGTTGCTTCTTATGCCAACGTGACAAGACAAGTGGTTGCTCGTTTTCTCAAGAAGGACATTATCTGTCGATATGGGATTCCAAGTAAAATCATCACAAATAATGGGTCGAATTCAAACAACAAGGTTATGAAGGAGTTGTGTGAAAACTTTAAGATATTATACCATAACTCTTCTCCATACCACCCAAAGATGAATGGAGCTGTTGAAGCTGCAAATAAAAACATCAAGAAGATCTTGCAAAAGATGGTAGTAACTTATAAAGATTGGCATGAGGTGCTACCTTTTGCTTTGCACAGATATCGAACGACTGTCCGCACTTCAACAGGGGAAACCCCTTTTTCCCTAGTATACAAAATGGAAGTAGTTCTCCCAACTGAGGTAGAAATCTCATCGATGAGAATCTTGATGGAAACTAAACTTGAAGAGGCTGAATGGACTTAAAACCATTTTGAGGAGTTGAATCTTATTGAAGAGAAGCGTCTAGCCGCTTTATGTCATGGACAACTATATCAGAAGCGCCTCAAAAGGGCGTTTGACAAGAAGGTCTGTCTTCGAGAATATAAGGAAGGAGATCTCGTGCTCAAGAAGATTTTTCCTATTCACAAGGATCTACGAGGAAAATGGGCTCCAAATTATGAAGGTCCTTTCGTTGTTAAGAAAGTATTTTCTGGTGGAGCCTTAATTCTTGCAACAATGGAGGGCGAGGAGTTCCATAAGACAATAAACACTGATGCAGTTCGTTTGTATTATGCCTAGAAAAAAGACAGTCGCTATGTTGAAAACCCGAAAGGGCAACTTAGGCAAAAATGACATCCCGGTGGACTGAAATCCCGAAAGGGCGGTCCAGGCAAAAATTAGGGATATAAAAAATGTCAGCTCGCTAAGTTGAAAACCTAAAAGGGCAACTTAGGCAAAAAAGAGCATCCCGGTGGATTAAAAACCCGAAAGGGCGATCCAGGAAAAATTTAGGGATAAATAAAAGGCTAATACAATATCGAACAAATCTGACCAGCGCAAAAGGACAGGGGCATGAAAGTCAACCT
Organism: Lathyrus sativus; assembly: GCA_963859935.3. NCBI lineage: Eukaryota > Viridiplantae > Streptophyta > Magnoliopsida > Fabales > Fabaceae > Lathyrus > Lathyrus sativus. The sequence goes on along the minus strand of OZ012736.1, from coordinate 303,748,573 downwards.
TTTTGTTCTCTTCAGAAGAAAAGTTCTAGGGATCTTTTAGTTATAGGGGAAGTAGCATTTATCTAGATTCAATGTAAACCTTTCCTATTGCCATTTTCATTTGTTTGTTTCCTTTGTAATATCCCGTGTGGAGCCGTGTTTTCATGCGCTACAACATTTTTCAATGAAGTTTGCATATTCTTTTTTCTATTCATTGTGCTTTCTTTCTTTTGCAAGTGCCATTTATTTTTGATGATATAATATTGAAACGGAGGTATAATGACATGTTGAACCACATATTTTCTTTGACAATTAAAATAACTAAAAGGGAAGTCGGTTTTTTCCCTAAAGATCACAGAACTACCAAATATTTGTGGAAGACTTCTGGAATGATCCCTAAGGAGAATTTGGTCTTGCCATTTTCCAATAATATTTTGATGCAATTTGACATGCCAGAAGAACATGTTCAAAACATCCTTTAATTTGTATTTGAGATACATCTCTAGGTGTTGAAGAAAACATGATGGTCATCTGTTCACCAAAGTCCTCTATGTCTGTCACAGTAATCCAGTCTTTTGCTTTGCATGCACGTCGCTCAGGTGGTTGTATACTAAGTGCGTCATGTCATCTTTTCTTTTGATTAGTCCAACTTTCGCTGGCATTTACTTAAATAGATACTTGCCAAAGTTTATCCCTTTTGTCGATCTGAGGTTTTTCCATATCATATACCAGATAGGTCAGAGTTTTAATTACTTTCTTATCTGACAAAATTCCCAGATATCCCTCTTCATGTTGTGTTGTTAAATTTTACTGTCAATTTTGGTTCTGCAGAAATCCGGAACCTTTTCTTTTAACTTTGAATGAATCCGGAGTCTATTGTTGTTCTGTGCAAACCCAGAACTTCATTTTAGGGTTATCTGAGAAGCATTAACCATCTCTCTTTTGTGCTCTGTGCGAATCCGGAGTCCTTTGTTTGTTCTGTGTGAATCCAGAACTCTTTTCATGGTTATGAGAGAAACCATACCTATCATCTGCGACGTTCTATGTAGAACCGTAGCCCATTTGATTTTTGCATCACTTTATGCGAATCCGGAGTCTTTGCTTTTCTTACTCTGTGCGAATCCAGAATCTTGTCTGTTATTACAGTCATTTATCTTTTGCTCCATGTGAATCCAAAGCATACTTTTCATTACAAGTTATCAATAACCTTTGGTTTGTTCCTTGAGAAACCAGAACTAACCATTTTCCTCGAGTATCAGTAGTGAGTCAGTCTACCTCACTTCTTTCAATCCCCAACAAACCTCATTGGTAGTCATCTCAATAATCCCCACAAAGTCCATTTTACATTCCTCCAATAACATATATTCTCACATACATGTATTAATGCATATGCATGGCATCCGAGCGTTTTTTTACCATTCTGGTGTTACTTGTTCCGTCCACTTTGGCGTTTATTCCCCAAGTGGTCGGGTTTGTCGTCTTTCTCCAAGTGCGCATCATTTCTAAATTCCCCACTGAGTTTGATCCTCGTGGATGATGGTTTCTTCTGTATCTTCTCCATGTTCGGATAAGATAAACCCCATTTGAGTTCATTCCTTAACGATTGGAGTCTTTTTGACCGTTTCTTTCTAGTTTGTTCCTAGATTGAACTTTGGCCCCTAGCAAGTGTTGCTTTTGATTAGGTCATCGAACCTAGTTTGAGTGTGCATCTATTTTGCACTGTATCTCGTAGTAAGAATCTTTTACAAATTCCCATTTCGGATAAGTGGCAATCTCTTTCGAGAAGCTTATCCCTTTTTACAACAAGTGGCAGTATCCATTGAGAAACTTGTTTTGCTATTATGATAAGTGGCAATCTCTTCGAGAAGCTTATCCATGCTTGCCAACAAGTGGCAGTCTTTTTGAGAAGCTTGTTTTTGCTATTTCGATAAGTGGAAATCTCTTTTGAGAAGCTTATCCATCATCTTTCAACGACAAGTGGTCATCTCCCGTGAGAAGCTTGTTTCTTTTTTTCTCTTTCATCGATAAGTGGGAATCTCTTTCAAGAAGCTTATCCATCTTTGTCAGATAAGTGGAAATCTTCGAGAAGCTTATCCATGTTTTCCAACAAGTGGCAGTCTCTTTGAGAAGCTTATCCCTTTTTTTATCAACAAGTGGTTATCTCCCGTGAGAAGCTTGTTTCCTTTTATTCTCTTTCAACGATAAGTGGCAATCTCTTTCAAGAAGCTTATCCCTTACAACGATAAGTGGAAGCCTCTTTCGAGAAGCTTATCCTCTCTTGGTGGTACATAAATCCTTTTTTAGTGATAAGTGGCTATCTCCTTTTGACAAGCTTACCTAAAAGGTTTTTCCCAGTGAAGTCCAATCGTTTTGGCATACAGAAGAGTTTAGTTATCCTGTATCTTTCCTGAGGTTTCCTTAAGATCCCGTTTGATATCTTCGTTTAGGAATTTCCAGAAGCTTGGATGTTCTTTCTTATTTGAGAACTCCAGCATTTTCTTGCATGATCCTGATGGTATAAGGATCCCACTTTACCGTTGTCGCATCACTGCGAAGAGGGCCGACAAGGACAGAAGAGTCGTCGCCGCTCGTTATTTATCCCAAAGAGAGTGAAAGGAAACGATCAGAGAAAACCTACGGAAAAGGGAAAAGATAGGTCATCGCAACCAAATCTTGTGTTCGGAAATCGGTTACGCAAGGGGAAGGTATGAGCACCTGTCACGTCCGTTGTACTCAAAGGGATCCATGCTTGTTGTCTATCTAAAAGGGTGTTAAACTATCAAAGGCTGGCCCACAGGGGCAAAAGAAAGGAAAAGAGACTCGATAGAGCATCACTGCTCTATGCCTACGTACTCCCTCGTGCAATGGGAAAGTCAGAGTCAACGTAGTTCGGAAAACTACAGGTGAAGGTGGGGGAAGGTTGCTCGCCAAGACATCGTCGTCTTGTGCCTACGTATCCTCGTATGGTACGAGAAATCAGAGCAAACGTAGTTTGGGCTGACACAACCATAGATTGGTTCAAGTGTTTTAACTGTGTAGGGTTAAATGGTGGTTCCAGCAGTTAGGGACGATCCCTGTTTGCGGTAGAACCAAGACTTAACACACTCTTTCTGAATATGACTTTGCAAACAATCCCGAAGGATAAAAAGGTTTGATGTTTTGTTTTGTGTTTTTTAAAGAACAAGTGAATTGAGTTAACTTTGTAACTCATGTTGCACAAAAGACTATGACTTGAGGGCGATATACGACAGCGAATGCGTCGCATATCGCACAAAGGGAATACGCTAAACACTCTAGACAGATTGAGAAGAGGCCACCAAACTATCATTCCTCAAGTACTTAAGGTTCGTAGAGTACAACAATTATTATCCTTTATTAAGTGGCTTAAGATGTTTAGGAGATGAGATGAGAAGACACAAACTCTAAGGGGAAACTAGACAACCCTAATATTATCATGCGAAGTGCTCCTAAAGTTGAGATGAAAGTGACTTAAACAAGTTAATGCAACAAGAGATGCGAACACAAAAGATGCAATGGGAGAAGCAAGCTCATACAACCGTCAACCATCAATCATCAAAGCAAAAGGGTGCTATCCTAAGATGCACATACAAAGAAAATAGGGAGGAAAAAAGTGTGGGGCAGCAACCACCACAAGCACATCTCAACCATACAATTCTTGAAATCAAACAAAGCAATGCAAATGATCAATGCAAAACAAACACCAATGTTCATGACAAACTCAAAGTGCAAACACAAGCACCAAATCATCCTGAACAAGTGTCAAATCACATGGGACAGAAGTGAATCTCAAATGGAATGATCCAAATTCAGAGTCAAAGCATCAAGCAAGCACAAGAATGATAATGTCACATTGAAGAACCAAAGTCCAAACAATTATCTCACACTTTAAACTAGTGGAGAGACATAATTTAAAGAACACTTGTGGCACAAGGATATACATCCATGAATGAGGAAACATGTCAAAACAGTCCACATAAATGCATCACATCAATCCATGAAGGTTACATGTGGAAAGAAAACCAAACATGCTTGAAAACAAACAAAAGTTGCATTCTTGTTCAGTGTTAATCGGTTAACACTATTGGTTAACCGGTTAACTACTTAAAAATGTTTGGAAAATGTACTGGTTAACCGGTTAACCAGTTTGCACTCATCTGGTTAATCGGTTAACACTACACCAGAAGCAGAAAAACAACAATCCAAAATCACTTTCAGCAATTAATCTAATGTGCAATCATCCAAATGATCATGTAAACAATTATGCATGAATTTAACACCAAAAATCAGTGATTCAACATCAATCCAACTCAAACAAGCAATGAACTCACCAAGATTAAAAATCAAAATCAACAAAATGGATCAAAAAGCATCAAAGGCCATAGATCTACATTGTGATTATGCAAATAAGCTCAAAACAGAATTAGATCTAGAATTGCCAACCTACAAAGCGAAGATTTTCTTTGGTGAGTGTTGATTCACTTGAAATGAGTAGATCCAAGAAAGAAACCCAAAGATTCTTCAAAATCAAAGAGCTTTCTTGTTGTAGAAGTGAAAATCAAGCAAGATCAAGCTAAAACGATCCAAATAAGCACTTCCAAATTAGCTTCCAAATTCAGATCCAAATCCAAACGAAAATTGAATGGTGAAATGAGTATAATGGAGATGAAGGATGGAGGCTTAGCTCTAGAGTTCTATGATTCCAATGAAGAATCAAAGAACTCAAGTGAGAGCTCTAATGGAGGTTTTGGGAGTGAAAAAGTGGAGAGAAAATTTCAAGAGTGAGAGTGAAATCTGAAAATGAAATGTAATTGTGAGGTTTGGAGCAAATTCACTTAAATATGCTCTAGGTTTGGAGTAGAATGTGGTTTGGGGTGAGGTTATGAAAATTGGAATGGGATAAGGAATGGAAAGTGGGAGGGAAATTGAATTAATTTTGAAAGTTAATCCAAATTAGAGTGATTCTAGATCCTTCTTTTGGTGTAAAATCAAATTCACAAGTGATCAAAATGGACCCCAAAGGTGGCCACAATGAAAATTCACGTACAGGGCCAAATTTTCTATGTTTAACCGGTTAACCATTTTGGTTAATCGGTTAACGCCTTGAAAATTTGAATTTTGGCCCTTTTGGAGGGAATCTTGCACATTTGCCTGTTTTCTCCTGTTTTGAGCCTCGTTAGGCCTCTGAAACTTGCCTTTGCATATTATAACTGTAAGGACACCTGAGATAGCCTGTGACCTGTCTCATGAGCTGAAAATTATCCTGTTAAATAAAATAAAATCGACCACTCGGTCGCTGGGAAAAATAAATGTCGGAGCCTCTAATGCTCGCTGTTTAGACTCTTGCACCAAAAATGAACCCTGAGCCACATAAATACCTTGATCCCCTGCCTCAAGAACAAATGATATGATATGCAGAAATGCAAAAATGAAATGAAACATAAGCCAAGTACAAGAAATGGTTGGTCAAATTTTAGGGTACACCAATCGTTTGTCGTGGAGTGTTAGCAGGTCACGCCTGAACCTGTTAACCAATAACTTTATATTTCCCATTTGTTTCTTTGCCCTGGTGTTTGGTCATCCCCAATGAGTTTTCTACTCATTGTGTTGAATTTATCCCCGTGTTCTTCTTTCTTTGTATGCATTTTGCATGTATCATCCCATCATTTTCATCATGATAGAGTATCGCTGCATCTGCATTGCATTTGCCTTGCATAGTTTCTCTTTTGTTCATAGTATAACATGTCCTACGCATTCAGGATCAAAATTTGGGTATTGTTGGTATTTAACTATCCCCCACTACGATCATATGAAGAATGAACTTCTTCATACACTAGTTGAAGATATTTAAATAGGGACAACTATTACACCATAATTTTGACCCTGGTTCACCAACCATACATATCATAGCCTTTTCATCATCTGCGCATCATATCCATCATTCAGGTCATCTAACCATTATGCCTCTAAAATACATGTCCTTTTTCTTTCATTTTCCGGTTGCCTAAGCTCAGGTCTTGCAAGATTGAATCAAGGTTTAGGCCAGGTTATCAAGACAAGTATGTGTGTGGTGTGGTGTGAAATTCAATGGAAGTTTTACCAAATCTTGGTCACAGAAATGGTTTATTTTAATGACCAAGTTGTTAGGTTATGGCAAAGGCAGTTTGTTGTAAGATGGATAATCATCAGGGCCAGTTAAGTTTCAATTAGGACTTTGGTGCAGTGGCAATATAGTTCATATCTCAGGTCGCTTGTATTATGGATCGTTGTGATGGGCAAGGAGGTGTCAGATTCAAACCTATTCTGAAAATTATCAAGTGATCAAGATTAGGGGTTTGTGCCAGATAACAAGTTATTTGCTGAAGTCAAGTTGCGTCAAGTCATTTGCGAGTGCCGACGATGCAGTTCATATTCTTGTTATAGGAGAATTCAAGCTTTCTATTCAATTCAAGGCCATTCAAGATTTTGTCTATTGACAAATTTCCAAAAATCTTTCCAAATTCTATTCAATTTCTCTTTCCAATTTTCAGTTCCATCCATTTTCAATTCATAATCACATTTCAATTTCCCTTCAATTTTAATTCATTCAAGTTTAATTTCCATTCAAAATCCAAATTCTAACTTCATTTCAATCCAAATTAATTCAAATCCATTTGCAAGTGCGTTTCCAAATTTAATCAAAATTCAAGTTCAAGTTTCAAGAATTCCATTTAATTTCCTTCCATTTCTAGTTTTAATGATTCAAGTTCAATTTTCATTCCAATTCAAACAAGCTTCAAGTTCAAGCTCATTCAATTTCATGTTTCAATTCAATCTCTTGTTAAGTTACTAATTTCATGTTTCATTTCAATTCAAATCAAGAATTCAAGCCCCCTAAATTTCTTTCCAAAAGTCCAAATCATATTCTATCCAAAATAAATTTCAAATCCAATGTTCATAGAAACTCAATCTAATCCAATTCTAATCTCATTCAAATGTCAATATCATTCTCTATTCTAAACCCATTCAAGTTCAATTGAAAAGTTTCAATTTCAAGTTTCATTTTAATCAATTTCAATTTTATTCCAATTTATCTCTAGGTAAAACTTATTCAATTTCATTTTTAATTTAAGTTTCAAAGTTAAGGTTTGCAAGTTTATTTCCAATTCATAATCAAATTTGAGTTCATGTCCAAGATAGAAAGCTTCAAACTCATGTTAGTTTTAGTTCAAGTTCATTATTTGAATTGTCAATGTTACAAAAAACCAAAACAAAAAAATATATAAAAATCTTCAGCAGCTTCCACACTACAGTAAGTCATGCCTCCACAAAACTCTAGTTTCTACATAAATTGACCAAAGATTCCAATCAAGCTTCAAAAAAAAATTCTCCATGTTAGTCAAACCATTTCCAAAAGGTACTACAATCAATTGTTGAACAAGATGACAAAAAAATATTATTATTATTATAGCTTATTATTATTACAGCTTTTCCCAACTAACGTTACCCCCCCTGCACTCTTGCAAAAACTTCTGCTACCTCCAAAATGCGACAAAGCTCGTCCAACCCAGCCTTCTCCCTGCTAGCACCCGTACAAATTACCGCAAATGAAAACTGCAAACCGTACCGCCATCAAAACCTGCACAAGCCTGCTATCCTCCAAGTTTCAGCGCTATGCACTAACCACACAAAAACAAAACCTCTACCAAATGTTATGTACAACCCTACGTACAACAGCAGGACGTATCGTCCTACACGCCATCCACAAACCGGACAAATTTACTGCTACCAACCTACAAAATACCATCAAGACCTGCTACAACGTACATAGTTTGCTACCTAAACCAAATGCGTGCCACTACCAACACATATTCTGCGTATACTAACCAACATAACCTGCCATGATAGTGATTTGTCATGAATTACAAAAAAAGTTAATGAACGAAAAATTAAGCGAGAGGTTTTATTTATTTATTTGAGTTTAAAGGGGGAAGAGAATAGCAGTAAAAAGAGGGGGTTGGAACAAGAACATTTTTGGATAAAAAAAAAGAGAACTTACCTTCACAAAGGGCTGAATGAGTTTTGATTCGGCACTAGTAACCTTCTTCAACAAAAAATATCAATCTTCATCCTCAACCTCATAACTCCATCATACTCTTCATCTTTTCCACCAACCAATCTTCACAAACCCTCATTCACTCCTCACAGATAAACTCTCAAGAACCATCTGTCTCCTTCAAATCTTCAAACTGTAAACACCCTTCCTCCTTCAATCGTGAAATCAAAACCACAACACACTCGACCAATCATCGCCTCAGATCCAACAACCCAACTTTCCTCCATCGCCATTGCGAGAGAACATAGGAAGAATAGAGCGGTGCAAGGAAAGAAGGTACACTCCTCCACCGCATATCTGAACCCACACCATCAAAGCTTCATCACCAACCTTCTCCCTCCTCCGCAAACCCTTTTCAATCTTCCGTCCACCCTTTGCCTCTAACCTGTCGATTCAATAACTACCGCGAATAGAGCCTTCGTTTTCCCTCCACCGTTGAATACCTCTCAATCCGACTTCCACCACGATTCACCCGGAGACGCCGCCGTGAGAGAGTGATTGACGAGAAAAGAATACGGAAAGGGAGAAAATTAAACGAAGAACGTGAAGGAGAAGAACCAAGATCCAATAAAAATCATAAGGTTTTCCTCTTTCCCATCTTGTTTAACTCGTGGCATTTGACATTTCTACATTTATGAAGTTTTATTTATTTATTTTATTATTATGATTTGGATAAGACTCAGCCATGACCTGTGTGAATGGGCTTAATAGCCCGTGTTTTCCTTTTTATTTTTCTTCATCACCGATATTCATACTAAACCCATCTTGGCCCATGTTCTTATTGTCTTTTAAATCCAATTATTTAGAATTATAATTTATGATTAATATTTTAACTTTAGATTTAGTTTTAAGATTAGAACAATATTTTTAAGGATTAATATTTTAATTTTAGGATTAATTTTAGGATTAATATTGAGTTTAGTAGTTTTCTTTAATTTTAGGATTAGTTTTAAATTAGTATTAGGGTTAATATTTTTAATTTTAGGATTATTGATTAGAGATATTTTTTAGGATTAAAGATTGTGATTAGTAACCTTTTTTTAAAAAAATATTGAAAAATGAACAAAAATAACAAAAATATTTAATTCTGAGGATTAAGGGTGAAGAACGAGAGCTTCTGTACATATCTATTGGACTTCGTGTGTGACTCAGGCGTGACATTGAATCATCGTTTTAGATTTGGGACTTTAGGTCGTAAGGTGGTTGTTGTTACTTTGGTTGTAATCATTTATACTTGTGTTGTGGATTCATTCGTTTTGTTTAGGACACCTCTCACTCACATGTTTTCTCTTGGGCTATTCAACAACGAGCCTATTTAATTTCTGGCTTTGATTCTCCTGTGTACTTTACATGTGCCCTGATCCCTGTCAGATGTATGTTCTTTACTTGTGCTCTGATGCTTTAAACCATTGTTTAAAATTATTTCTCGATCCAACGTCGAGCCGCTTTCACCATTGTAAGTCGAGTGCCTATGCCTCACCATCGACCTTACCCTATATCTATAGGATCTCCTATCCCTTAGTTCAACTGCTTTCGTTTCGTAAACTTAAACCTCGATTCCCATTGAGTGTTTTATTGAAGCAAATTTAATGTACCTAACCATACTCAAATACAATTTCAACAAAAGATGAAAAGGAGGTTGGAATCGATCGATTCCTCTTCTCAATTGTTTGGGCCTGAGGAGCCTTTCTTAAGTATAAACAATTGTCTTCTCTCAAAACAATTTGTAACCCGATTCACATCAAATAATTTTCTTAATGACTTAGATGAAAGAGAGAGAGAGAGAGAGAGTCAAGCCTTTGACTCACTTTCCCGATTACTTGGGCCCAAGGAGCCTTTCTTAAACCTTGAGTAATCGTCATCCGAACTAATTTACTTTAATTTATATCAAATATCTTTCATAATATAAGATGAAAAGAGAGGGACTCGAACCTTTAACTCATTCTTGCTTACTTGGTCCCGAGGAGCCTTTCTTAAGCCTCAAGTAATCCTCATCTGATTAAAATACTTTAACTATCTTATATCGTTCAAAATGCTTTTCCTACGCAACCTCTTTTTGAGAGGGAAAAGAGAGAGGTTCAAGTCTTTGACCCACTCTCTCGATTACTTGGGCTTTAGGAGCCTTTCTTAAGCTTCAGGTAATCGTCATCCGATCAACTTACTGGAACCATATCCATTTCCTTCGCATTTGAGATGAAAAATAAAGAGAGTCAAGTCTTTAACTCACTCTCCCGATTATTTAAATCCCGATAAGTCTTTCTTAAGCTTCAAGTAATCGTCATCCAATCAAAATACGTCAACACATTTAATTCAACTTCTCGCCGTCGTGCGAACCATCAAATCTTTTATAAACGTGAGATATGAAGTCTTGAGAACGACGCAAAATATTGTTTCGTCCGTAACCTATCTGAATTAAGATAAGTGGCATGTTTCCCATGAATGTTGATATATGGAAATCCATTCAAAGAGATGCAAGCATCCTCTCCTCACCCGTTTGGGTAAAGCAATATTTTCTGTCGAATGCAACCAAGTATATTTCGATAAAATCGAACCAACATCCGTAGTCCGAACGACGGATGCTCTGATTCTTCATTCTCTTTTGAATGTAAGATACGTAGACACAAGGTTGTGATGATCTTGGCGAGCACAATTCCAAAACCTCCTCTATTTTCTCCCGTAGTCCCACGAACTACGGACGCTCTGATTCTTCACTTCTTTCGAGTTAAAATACATAGGCACAAGAGCCCAAATCCTTAGCAAGCACCCTTTTCTAAAACCACCCATTTTATCTTATGCATTCTAAACTCTTTTACATTTATATTTTCACCTTATTCCTTTGCAAGAAAACAAACAAATTAGGCTAACATTTCTCACGAATCGAATCAAGAGGTTCCCGTTGAATACAACTGACACGAGGGGTGCTAATACCTTCCCCTCATGTAACCGACTCCCGAACCTAGAACTTGGTTGCGATGACCGTGTTCTTTCCTTAAAGGTTTTCTCGATATTTTTCCTTTCCCTTTTAGGATAAATAAAATTCGGTGGCGACTCTCTATTTTCCGCGACCATTCACGAAGGATCGTGCTTTTTCGAGGTACGACGGATACAACCTGCTCTATTACCAACTGTAACACCTATATATAATGTATGTCTAGAATATACATATTGTACATAGTTACAAATTTGGTACTGAAATACATAAGTTCCTAGTGACACGTTGTACATATTAAAAGACAAAAAATAAACAACTACAATGGCATATTATATACAAGATGCCCAAAATATAAACTAAGAACTATATCATCATAGAATGATCTTAAAATAACCATTTGGACAGCAATAAGCCATCCCGAAAAAGTAAGATAAGTAAGGACATCAAGCTACTTTGTCCTTACCCTTCGCCAGATCAGAACCACCTAGAAAATAATCAACAACATGGGGTGAGATGATAATCCCAGTGGGTTCCCTATTTTATGGGTCATCTCGGCTCTACAAACCAAGCGTAGCTCGAGTCCTAAGGGGGAAAAGAGACTCAAGCTCACAAAACTCACATTGTATGGGAATATGCCTCATGAGTTCATCAACTCACTCAATCACTAATTGGAAACCATACCAAGACATCTTTCCCCAACCAATCCTACGTCTAGGATTCTCGGCACAGGTCACAGATCCCTGTATCATACTTTGACTATCTTAAACACTTCAAGCTCTTCTATGGGACTCTAACCCATTTTGTTGAACATATGGGACTTTAACCCATTTGGTTGAACATATGGGACTCTAACCCATTTGGTTGATGTGAAGTATCAATGAATTCATCCCAATCTTACTCTATATAAGTACCATGACTTGGGATGACACAATTAAGGATTGTTTCCGCCTACGTGATTCAATAAGGGACAAATGATTGTATTCGAAAATCACAAGGAAATCACATCACCTTAGAATACACTTAACATTACATGTTTCATACAATGCCTCACCTCTCAACTAGGCAACTACTTGCCAATGATACACACCTAGGTATCGTATAACTAAGCTTTTCCATTTATGCCATTTATCATGTCCGAATCATCTTGATAATTCATCCCATTAACTGAAATTAAGGGTTTCCTCACTAGTCCTATAGTTTCTTTCAATTATGTTATCATTAATCACAAGGAACCAACCATACATGGAAATCATGCATAACAATCATAGTCCATGGTAATTGACATAAATAAGACTAAGGCGTACATGTGGAACACTACAACCAAGTAACAAAACCATATACCACACTCTTGTCACGGTCGCCTAACGAGCCGCCAGCGGGGCTGGCTCGCTTTTGATTCACTCACAGAGCCACAAAAGAGGTGCAGGCATAACATAAAGTGCATCATGGTAACCCAACGAGCCATGAATGAGCTTGCTCGCATTCTGTTCGCTCGACGATGCTAGAAGAAAAACAGGTCGCCCTGGGCTCGCCCAAGCTCGCCTGGCGACCACGTTGTTTTCTGCAGAAATTCCAACAGAACCAAGGCAGGTGTGAGGGTTTTTCTACCCACCCCCAAATAACTTCCAAACACAATAAAATATCAACATATAATACAACACGTCGGCATAAACAACATAAATAAAATGAAAAACTCCAAATTTCTTCTTCTTCTCTCACTTCTAGGTTTTCCTCCTTTTACCTTCTATTTCTCTTCTTCCTCTCTATATTCCCTTTCTATATTTTTCTCTTATGTTTCCCACTTTGTTGGAAAGGAAAGGAAAGAAAATGATACATAGAAGCATCATTTAGGGTGAAAGTTAGTAACATATGCCATAAGGTAGAAAAATGGTGAGTTTAGTAGAAACCATATACCAAAATGGCATGAAAGTTAGTAACATAAGCCATGGTAATTGACATGAATAAGACTAAGGCATACATGTGGAACACCACAACCAAGTAATAAAATCATATACCAAAATCCTGTCACGGTCGCCCGGTGAGCAGCCAGCGAGGTTGGCTGGCTTTTGGTTCATTGGACAAACCTCAAGCGAGGTAGTGGCAGAGCCAAAACTGCATCATGGTCTCCCGGCGAGCCATCGAAAAGATTGCTCGCCTTCTGCTTTCTAGTCCTCTCCCGATGATGCTAGCAAAAAAATAGAACTCCCCGGGATCGCCCATGCTCGCCCGACGACCACGTCATTTTCTGCAGAAATTCTAGCAGAACCAAGGTAATCATGGGGGGTTTTTCAACCCATCCTCTAATGAGTTCCAAACACAAAAAAATATCAACATATAATGCATCAATTCGGAATAAACAACATGAGTAACCACACATTCATAAGATTTCATGACATTGAGAGAATCATATATTAACAATGCAATCCCTATTTCAAAACCTAAAATCTCTAATCTTTACACTTATGGTATCTACCTAGAACCCACCTTGCAATGATGATGAAGAAGTTATGGATGATGAAAATGAGATGATGTTGTTGAAGGATGATGAAAAACTCAAAGTTTCTTCTTCTTCTCTCACTTATAGGTTTTCCTCCTTCTTCCTTTTGTTTCTCTTCTTCCTCTCTATTTCCCTTTCTATCTTGTTCTCTTATGTTTCCCATTTCGTTGGAAATGGAAGGAAAGAAAATCATACATAGAAGCATCAATCAGGATGAAAGTTAGTAACATATGGCATGAGATAGAAAAATGGCGAGTTTAGTAGAAAATTAATATTAAGTGGTACAATGTTTAATATTTGTTCTACTAGAGTAACCAACTCATTAGTAACATTATCAAAATGTCTCAATTGTACCAATTAATAAAATTTTAGTATTAAATAATACTAATTAAGAAAAATTGAGCTCAGTACTTACTCTAATTATCCCAACTGATAACTCTCAGAGCACATAGGAACTCAATTGATCTCAACTGATATTATTTTGAGCATTTTAGGAAATATTGGGTATTTTAGGCTACGTAAATAAGAACCATTGGCCGGGTTATCTTAATAAAACCTCTGACCTCACTATTCGGCTACGTAAATAAGAACCCATGGTCGGGTTATTTTAATAGAATCTCTGACTTAATCGACCATGGAAATAAGAATCCTTGGCTGGGATATCAAGCTTATGACCAAATCAAAGGTCTAAAAGAGCCTCTAATAAACGACTAAAAGGGTTAGTCACTTAATCAAAAGGTCTAAATTATCAACAAATTCAATTAGATAAATTATTAAGAAGGAATGATTCGGTACGCGACAAGGCTGGGTTCTGAGGCATGTCGTTAAAACATAATTCAGAGTAATTTAAAGATATACCCAGGAATATATACATAATCACGGCGGGACTGGATAACAAAATAATATTAGCTTATCCAAAGGGGCCCTCAAAGGGCTTAAAAATGATACTAAAAATAAAAGACATTATCCCAATATTACGAAAAGCAATTACCATTTATGGATAAAAACAAACATAAACAATTTGAAACATCGTGGTGTTCGTCTTCTTGAGCCTCAGGGGTCGGGTTGTTGATCGTCACATCCTTTGAAATCTCATATTCAGGAGAAGCTACCTCCATATCCACAAGTTGGCCATCCACCATGGTCTTAAAGAATTCCATCTCGGACACATTAAGGTCAGGCATGATAAATAATTCTTCGGTTTTGGCTCTCTCAAAAGCTTCATCACCAGCTGAGAGCAAGTATACCTAGGCATCATTGAGAGTCCGAGCTTGTTCCACATCTCGGACCAAACCGGTAGTGGTCATTTCGAGCTCTAAGCACTTGGACTCTATAGTCTCCTTCTGCTTCTTTATTTCCGATAGCTACTTGTTTAGTTCCTCAACATTGTCAGTCTGAATCTTAAGGTTATCCTTCAGTTGAGTCACATCCTTAGTAAGACATATTTCGTTCTGCTTATAAGCATCACCAACTTCAAACAATCCCTATTGCACCTCATCATGTAGGACCTAGTGTTTTTGGTCAGTTGTTGAGCACCTATAGTCTTTACCTTCTCGACATCCCCTGTCATATTAAGATAACCATAAAGATACTCCAAGCCATGAAAACTGTAGGACTAGAACTTAAATTCGGTTGATGGATTAGATTAATGGTCACTGCCTGAATCCTGCATCAAGGAAGTAATTGCCAAGTCAACATAACTGACATGATCACTCATTAGAGTTTTCATCCTTTCTGGAGAATCCAATTTTGATCTTCTAGAAGGTGGAACAGAGGCAGTCTAGGGCTCTGATACAATAGGGGTTACCTTGCCAGCATCCATTTTCTTCCTTTTAAGAGTTTGAATCTGGATACCGCTAAACAAGTCACTCTTAGAGGCAGACTATTCCCCGCGTCTAACTCTCGCTTCATCCATTAGCTTCTTCTATTCGGATAGCTTAATATTCGTCATATCAGCTGAAAAGTAAAGAACAAAGTAAAGATCAGAAAAATAAAAACATAAAATCGTCGAAGAATAATAAAGGGAATATATTAGCATTACCCAATAATTTAGAAAAAATCTCTAGGCCGTCGGCCATGTGTAGCAAGTCCTTAACTTTTACTACTCATAAAGCATCCAAAACGACTAAAGCTTGAGTTTCCAAGGCGTTCAATTTGTTATAACCAAAACTAGAAATTGGCAGTGGGTTATTCGACCAATAAATTGAGAAACAATAGTTCCCGTCCAACACATACATAACTTGAGAGCACCTTTCCCTACTCTTCCCTTGAACGAATTTATCCTTGAAACCCTTATAGTTGGTAATATAACTATGATGGATACTCTTCCTCGGGATTCCATTAAGGGAAACTCAACCTCCTTTTTTTGCTCCCTTAAGCTAAAACAAAGAGAAGAACAAACCTAAAGTAGGAGTTATACTCACCGTCGCACAGACAAGTTATAAAGCTTTAATTAAGCTCTAGCCATTTGGGTGTAACTGGAAATGGACTATATTTAGAGTTTTAAGGAGGCCGGATACAAAATCACTGAAGGGGATACATATCTTAAAGTCGCTTATTACCCCTGAGTAAAAGTAAAAATACTCATGTGACACCCCCTTTGATCGAGAAATGCAAACTCTCTCACTAACTACAAAGTGTTTTAACACAAAGTCCTCCTCATTCCTGGTAAAGGAAATCTGATTATTGGAGAGAAGCTTTAAGATATAGCCATTGTTGACGATGCTGTTTTCATAACTTAGAACCTCTTTATCAATTAAATGCCCTGTTGTCACCATCAGAATATCCATGAAACCTGATGACGAAGACTCTGAGTCAGTTTTACTACTAGCTAGGTAAAGAGATCTCACCATAAACTTTCCTAATAATTTGATCAAACTCTACTTGATTCGGATGACCCTCGCACTCTCTCATACATTCGTCCTAGACTTTTCTTCTCTCATGAGTAGTAAGGAAAATAGGGGATTTTCTCGAATCATCATAATTATGTATTATAACCATATCAAAAGAGTAAAAAAGAGGGAAAGGGAGTAAATAGGGCAGAAAAAACAATACCTTAGGCTTGAGCTTGCAAAGAAATTATTGATAGAGGGAGTAAAGGGAACTTGTCATTAAGTCTTGAAAGAGATATCAATAGTTAGAAAATTGAAAAAAGAATGAAGGAATATTTTTATGGAAATAATTTTACAATGGTCAAGAAGTTGTATCAAACTAAAATCATGATGATAAGTTAGAGTTATTAATACTCCGTATTTGATAAAATGCTCTAAATAATATTAGTTGAGATTAACTAGGTTCCGGTGTGCTCTAAGAGTTATCTATTGAGATAATTAGAGCAACCGATGAGCTAATATTTGATTTAATTAATATTATCTGACTCTGAGGTTTTATTAATTGGTACATTAGAGACATTTTGGATACCCTTAATTTTGGACATTAAACCAAATTAGTCTTACTAACTTCTCATGTTACCTCTTTGTGTCTTTTGTTCTATTTTGTTGGAAAAGTGATATAAAGGTAAAAAAAAAGAAAGGAAAGAAAAGATAGTAAGAGAAAAGGGAAAGAAGAATAGAGAGAAAGAATAGAAAAAAAGGGAGAAAGAAAAAGGAACCCTAGAAGAGGAAAACTTGAAAGTTCATCACTCTTCATCATCTCATCTTCATAATCAATAACTTTTTCATCTTATTCTAGAGGTGGGTTCTAGTTAGATACATTAGGGTAAGAATATTATAGACATAAATGTGTGAGATTGGATTTGATAAGAATTTCTCCATTTCCATAGAAATATCATGTTTTCTATTGTGTTTATGATGATGATGTTGGATTGTTGCCATAATGTTGTTTTGTACAAGAAATGTTGATATCAATGTTTGGAATGAGGTTGGGTGAATGGGGTTTTAAAAACCCTTTGAAATTGTTTATGTTATGTAGAAAATCCTGGAAATCGTAGAGCTCGCACAACGAGCTAAAGACGAACATGACAGTCTGTCATGCTCGCACTGCGAGATGAAGGCGAGGCGAAGGCGCGCATTCGCCCAAGGCTTATACATCGACCATTAAGCCCTTTTGTACACACTATTAATTAATAAGTATCTGTGACCCGTGTCAAGAACTCTTGTGTAGGGTTGGCCGGGGAAAGTTACCTATTAGCTAGATATTTGTGACCCGTATCGAGAACTCTTGTGTGGGTTGGCTGGAGAAATATATCTATAATACAAGGATCCATGACTCGTGTAGATAACTCTAGATGTGGGGTTGGTCGGGGAAAGATGCCTTGATGTGGTTTCTGACTAGTGATGGTTTGACTTGTTGAATCATGTAACATGTTTCCATATAGGGTGAGATTATGAACTCAAGTCTATGTCCCTTCCCTTTTGACTTGAGTTAGGATTGATTAAAACCTTGTAAAGCTGAGAGAATCCATAATATAGGGAACCCACTAGGATTATTATCTCATCCCATGTTGTCTTGGCTATTTTGGGATGGCTTGTTTCTTCTATGAAGACTCTATTTTAAGATCATTTGATAGGATCTAGTTCTTAGTCTTTGGAGCATCTTGTGTATTTTATGCCATTATTTTTAGATTTTATGTTTTGGCCTGGAATGTATATAATGTGCCGTTAGGAACCTATTTTCGTTTCAGTACCAAACTTGCAAACATGTATAATGTCGTACCTCAAAAAATGCAAGATCCTTCGCGAATGGTCGCGGAAAATAGATTCGCCACTAAATTTTATTTATCCCTAAGAGGGAAAGGAAAATATCGAGAAAGCCTTTAGAGAAAGAACATGGTCATCACAACCAAGTTCTAGGTTCGGGAGTCGGTTACACGAGGGGAAGGTATTAGCACCCTTCACGTCCGTTGTACTCAACAGGAACCTCTTAATTCGACCCGTGAGAAAGTTAGCTAAGATTGTTTGTTTTCTTCTAAGGGAATAAAGCGAAAAGGTAAGGTAAAAGGAGTTTTTATTGCTAAGGGAAAAGGGGTTGGTTTTAGATTAGGGTAGGCGCCAAGGATTAGGGCCCTTGTGGCTACGTACCTTCACTTGAAAGAAGTGAAGAATCAGAGCACCTGTAGTTCGTGGAACTACGGGAGAAAAAAAAGAGGAGGTTGCTCGCTAGGATCTCGCAATCCTATGCCTACATATTCTCATTGAAAAATGAGAAATCAGAGGGTCCGTAGTTCAGACTATGGATTGTTGGTTGGATTTTTATCGAAAGATACTTAGCCGCATTCGATAGAAAATATTGTTTTACCCAACGGGGGAGGAGAGAACGCTTGCATCACTTTGAATGGATTTCCAAATATCAACATTCATGGGAAACACACCACTTATCTCGACTCAAATAAGTTATGGACAACGGAAAGTTTTGTGTCACCTCAAGACACCATATCTCACGTTTATGAAAAGGTTTGACGGTTCACACGACGGCGAGAAGTTGAATTAATGTGTTGATGTTTTTCTTTGGATGACGATTAGTTGAAGCTTAAGAAAGGCTCCTCGGGCCCAAGTAATCGGGAGAGTGGGTCAAAAACTTGACTCTCTCCCTTTTCCATCTCGAAAAGAGGTCGTGTTTGGAAAGTGTTTTGAATGATGGAAGATAATTAAAGTATTTTAAACAAATGAGGGTTACTTGAAGCTTAAAAAAGGCTCTTCGGGCCCAAGTAATCGGGAGAATGAGTCAAAGACTTGACTCTCTCTCTTTTTCGTCTTATGTTATGAAAGAGTTTTGATATAGCTAGAGTAAGTTATGAATGACGATTACTCGAAGCTTAAGAAAGGCTCCTCGGGCCCAAGTAATTGGGAGAATGAGTCAATGACTTGACTCTCTCTCTCTCTCTCTCTCTCTCTCTCTCTCTCTCTCTCTCTCTCTCTCTCTCTCTCTCTCTCTCTCTCTCTCTCTCTCTCTCTCTCTCTCTCTCTCTCTCTCTCTGTTTTTCATCTTAGTTTTGAGAAAATAAATTTGATTTTAATGTTTATTATGAAAATAGTTTGATGTAGGATCGGATTATAAATCTTTTAAAGAAGATAATTGTTCGAGCATAAGAAAGGCTCCTCGGGCCCAAACAATGGAGGAGAGAAATCGAAGATTCCATTCCAACTCCTTTTTCATCTTTATTGAAATATAGTTTAAGTAAAATAAAGTTAATTGATTTGACTTTGAGAAAATGCTCGATGTTGATCGAGGTTTGAATTTGTGTTTGAAGTGGTGTAAAAGTTTGAACTAAATAGTAAGGAGGTCCTAATTGTGAAGGGTAAGGTCGATCGGGAGGCAAAACCGCTCGACTTACAAGTGGTAATGGTTTGTACCTTAGGGTTTCGATTTGAATCATCATACAAGAAATCATACAAGTAAACAAGTAATTGAATTAAATTTTAATTGTGTACACTAGTAAAGATGGCTCGTCTTCTAAACGACCAACTAGAGGTAATTGATCAAATAGGTATCATTGTAAGAAAGCCCAGGAGTAAGCTATGAATATTGTGTTTAGTGACCAATAATGTTAATGGTGATGCTTTGAAAGCAATCGACTTACAAGGTGTAAAATGGTTCGACGATGAATCGAGAATTATTTTGAAAATGGTTTAATCTATCCTAGTCCTTAAGGGTGCTCCTAATAAGAAAAACCACAACCAAAGAAAAGAAAAGAAAGAACATACATTGAAAAGGAAGCGGGGTACATGTAAAGTACACGGGATTGCAAGAAATAAAAGGTTTCATTGTCAGGTAGCCCAAGAGGAAGTCGTACGTGTGCAAGTGTGAAAGCTAAAGTAAGAGAGAATAAAGACAGCCATAATCTACAACCTCTTTGCTAGGGTTTCTATCCAATGTCTTAAATCTCTGATGCCAAAGCTACTAACCACAGTCCGCCATTTGAAAGCTTTTAGAGTTTCGATAATTTTAACATGTTTTTTTTTGTTTTTTTTTTAATAAAATGAAGATGACAAGATGAATATGAATAATGATAATATGAACAATGATGCATAGACAGAAAGATAAATTAGAATAATAATGAACAAAAATTAAAGTCAATGGTCAATTGTTAATCGGATGAATCTGACCCACTTTGGTGCTAAACCATCGTAGCATGATCTATGACGAAGATCATACTATAGGAAGCCACACAACACTGATGTTTGTGCTAAATCACGTTAGAGAAATAACATGTAGATTATTATCAAAGAATCGTGCCACACAAAAACAAAAGAGGACGGTCTCGTCTTAATCACAAACTTTTGTCGATTAATCGAAGGTAACCTATCACGATCTCAAAGTATAGAAAATGATCCCGATGATCATTCACTACAAATTTGAAATAATGAAGGCTTAAATCTCAACAGTCAACATTCATGATTCTAAGACTTCATCAACCAAAGAAATGGAGATACAATTGAAATTAATATGAAATGAAAATCGAAAAGAAGTAATAAAAATAATATTGACAAATCAATAAAAAAGAAATAAAACTTAAACCTTTAACTTTTAAAGTTAAACAAAATATCAAAGAAGTAACTTCTAAAATAAATTTAAGAAACAAAGATAAATAATTAGAAAAAAAATAAGAAAAAAAACTAAAAAAACAAAAACTAAAAGGGTGGTTGTCGCACCTCGAAAATTCATTCAAACAATGTACGACCCTCGCACAAAAGGTGCGGAAATGCGGTTCGACAGAGTCGCCACGAAACTTTATTTATCCCGAATAAACAAGAAAGGAAAATATCGAGAAAAAATTTTAAAACGAAAGGACAGGAACAGGGTCGTCGCAACCGATGATCCAGGTTTGGGAGTCGGTTACGCGAGGGGAAGGTATTAGCACCCCTTACGTCCGTTTTACTCAACAAGAACCTCTTAGGGTATTTTACGATGAAGGTTATCTAAGCTTGCTCGTTTTCTTCTCAATGATAAATGCTAATTGGTAGGATAAAAGGATAAAGACTCTAAGGAGAAATGGGTGGTTATAGGATAGGGTGCTCGCTAAGGATTGGGGCCCTTGTGCCTACATATGCTCATTCGGATGAGAATGAGAAATCAGAGCGTCGTAGTTTGACTACGGGAAAATGTTAGGGGGGAAACGGAAGATGAAGGGAATTGTGCTCGCCAAGATCATCGCAATGTTGTGCCTACGTATTATCGCATCGCTGCGAAAAAGAGGGACCGACAAACACAGAAGAGTCGCCACCATTTGTTATTTATCCCAAAGAGAGGGATAGGAAACGATCAGAGAAAACCTGACGAAAAGGGAAAGACAAGGTCATCACAACCAAATCTTGGGTTCGGGAGTCAGTTACGCAAGGGGAAGGTATGAGCACCCCTCATGTCCGTTGTACTCAATGGGATCCATGCTTGTTGTCTAAATCTATGTGTGAAAACTATCTAATGCTACTGCTAAAAAGGGGTGTTGCACCCTAAAATTTGCTCAACCTATTTCACCTGATTTATGTTTTAATTGCATTATCATTTGCATAGTAAATCATGTACATAATCTAATCATTTGCATAACATAGCATAGTAAGGCATCCAACAAGAGATCAAGTGCCATTCTCATCTAAAGAAGCACATCAAGGGTTTTTATTCATGTTTAAGACTATCCAAGTCATCAAGAAATGTTTGAAGCTTTGGGAAGTCTGAGGGTCAACCAGTGGACTTTTCTCCTAATCTGAGGTGTATTGAAGGTCATCAATGGGGGTATGAGATATGGATTGAGGGTATGGAAGGTGTACAAAGCTTATGAAATTCCTAAAGGGTCATATTGAAGATGAGACAAGTCATTGATTCAAGTACAAGAGCCACAGTTGAAGTGCAGTCAACTAGGGTTTCATCTGGGTCAACCCTAGGTCAACTGAACGATTGAAGAACATCAAGGCTTAATTGAAGGATGTGGGATTCATGAATTGATGTGTTGATACATTTTCGATGTTGTTCCAAGGATAAATCAAAAAGGATCAAGAGGAGGAGGAATTACCAAATTAGGGTTTCAGTATAAAATCCCCTAATTTAGGCCTAACTTCCAAGCCAGATAAGTCAACATGCAAGTTTCAAATGAAGTCTTGGTCAACATGAAACTTGTAGGGCTTCTCAATAGCTTTAATTTGAGTACTAGAAGTCTTCAAGTAGATTTGTGGAACTCAAGTTATAGTTCTTCCAAGTTATGGGTCCCTAGAGGACACTGAATTTTATCTGTGAAAGTCCCTTGACTTCCAAGCAACTTTTGCCCATCAAAGAATTTTCAAATGGATTCTTGGCCAACATAAGAGTTGTAGATCATGACCTTAGCTTTAATTTGAGTACTATAAGTCCTCAAGAAGATTTGTGGAACTCAAGTTATGGTCTTGGCAATCCAGGGGTATTTTGGGAATTGATGATTATAGGTCATTTTTCAACATAGGTCAAAATCTCCATATTCCACTCCTCAAATGGAAAAATGTTCAACATGAGATGTGTTTAGAATGATTTTTTTGGGCTAGGTAAGAGGTCATGAGATCTTGGAAGGGCTTGTATCACAAAATTGCAAAAATGGCCTAAAATAAGGGTGAATTTTAAATGAACCAAGGATGAAAATTGGGATTTTTGATCTATAGGTCCAAACCAAGCCATATGACATACCAAATTGATTGGAAAATATATTTTGAAAACAATGACATTGCCACATTTTTGAGTTGAGGAGTAATTCAATGACTTCCTTTGTAAAATGGTTACTTACATTATAAGTCACATATGCAAAACCATTCTTCAAGGCATAACCAAGGCTCTAATGAATCCTAACATATTCAATATGTCATGTGGTGAGAATTTGGATCAGAATGAGGTGCAAATACAAGCTTGAAACTCAGCTGCCATATGTGAATTTCTCATGACATTTTCAAATGCAAGAGATGTGGAACTTCTAATTGGATCAATCCAGAAGTTTCTAGGGCTTCCATTCATGTTCTATATAAGGATTAGAAGAGGTTCAAAGCATTGGTTGGTGCAGATTGAGAGAGATTGGAGAGATTGAATATTGAGTTTTCCATTTGCAAAACAGAATCGGTTACACCAATTCACTCCATTTCAATCCAAATTCTTGCACTCAGAAGCTTGATCATGTGTCGGTGATTGATTCCAGATAGATTGGTGATCAAGAACTGTGAAGAATAGTGAGATAGCACTTTGAGTTTTCATCCTGCAAGTCAAAATCGGATTCAAAGATTCAAGAGGTTTCAATCCAATTTTTTGCATACAGAAGCTTGATCATACATCATTGAAGCTATCTGGAAAATCATGGAGCTCAATTCGAAGGATTGCTTGGTCTGTTCACTCGATTTTTGCAGGTATGTAAATCTTATCCTATGGCTTGATATATGTATAATTGTTAGGGTTTAGATGGTTGGATGAGATGTAGATCATGGCTAGGAACTTTCTGGTAAAGAAATTCAAGGATTGGAGACATTTTTGTAGATGACACCATTTCTGCTCATGATCGTATCTTGCAATTCTTGGAGGTTTAAACATAGTTTAATAGTGGATTTTTCTCAGTGTAGCATGGTGATGATTTTAGGCCTCTCAATTTTGAGTTTGGTGATGATTTAGGGTTGAGCACTTTCTGAATATTTCATCGTGTTTTGAGGAGGAGAGGGTTTCAATACAAATGGAGGTTAGGGTTGGATTCCTTAGGGAAAAATGAGCAGGATGATATGTTTCTGTTAGGGTTTTGATGAGGTTTAAGAGAGTTGCGTTTGGAGAAGATGAAGGTTGAAGCTCTGTTCAGCCATGGCTTCCTTCTCCCTCCAAAATTCAAATGAAGAAGACGATGGGATGGCCCTTGGATCAGTAGTGGACCTTTTACTCAACCATCATCCAACGGCCACGAGCGAGTCTGAGTTTGTGAAGGAATTGAGAATGATGAAACGCTCCGTTTCATTAATGTACTTGGATGGGCTTCAGGATTTTGTTGCTAACCACACCCCATTTACCAGGCCCACTTGAAAACACACGTAAAAACATTGCTATTCATACCAGCGTTTTCCTTTTTTTTATTTTTTTTTCCATTTGATTTTCTGAATTGAATTGGGCCTAGCGCGCTTCCTAACCGCATCCCCCTCTGAGCCCAATTGGTGAATTGAACTGATTCTAATTGCTATTTGTCACGCCCATTTACCATTTTCTTTTAGTTTTCTTTTATTTCCACATTTATTTTAGGTTAATTAGAAAATTCATAATAAATTGAAAAAGGATCACTTTTGGATGGGAATGTTTTCCTTGTTTTCCTTAGGGTTCCTAGAATTTAATAAAGCATTAAAAATATTAATTACTTGCATTTTATATTTTTGGCATATTTTACCATTTTATTGATTTTATTTTGCATTTGTTTGATACCTTATTTTGCTGAATTTAGTATGAGAGATTGGTGAGTGTTTTTGAGTTGATTCTTGTTGGACTGATTAGATTAGAGGTACATGCTCCCTTAGAGATTTTTCTCATATTTTTATGATGAAATTTAGGCTAGCTTTGAATGAGGAACTTTAGGGTGTTAGGATTAGGGTTTTACAACACTTAGGTGTAGTTTAAGTCATAGTTTGGAGACTTAGGGTTTGATTTAAGCCTTGGGATCTATGTGGGGTATAGGGTACATAGTTAGGTTCCCTTAGAAATTAATCTAGGATTTTAGGATGAGTATTACTATTTTCTTTGATTTTTGCAAATTGGTTGTTATTGGTGTGTTTCCTCTTGGGATGTTGTTGTGTTTGTTGGGTTTTGGGCATTTCAATTGGGTGTTGGGCTTGGGCTTGGTTTTTTGGAGCTAATGAAGGCTTTGGAGATGATTGGAGACAAAGGATGGAGCTTGGAGCATGAAGATTCTTGATCTTGAAGATTGCTTTTGAAGACATAGGAGAAAGGAGATATAGGGAGAGCTTTAGAGTAGACTGATTTCTTCCTTCAAACATAGAGAGTTTCTTGTGCCTCTATTCCATCCTATGACACAAGGTCCCCCAAAGAAGTTCCATCTCTCCTTAGGAGGGATGTAGAGCAGGCTTTGATTGGGTAGAACCTTGAGGATAGTATTCACTTGCTGTGTTAAGATCTTAGTGATTTCCATGGGTTATCATTAAGCCTCTTAACATTTCAACTTCATCTCTTAGTTGATTCTCTCCAGTGAGTGCTTGCCTTGAAGATGGAAGCCTATTGAAGATGAAGTTCATTGAAGGTTGGTGAAGATGAAGCTTGTGCCTGTCAAAGCTGGGTATCTGTTGAAAATTAGGGTTTTGCTGCTGTTTGAGGCTGTTTATTTGTTGGAGTTCAGTGCTTGCCAGAGCTTGGAGACCTTTGAAGACAGAAGCTTATCTAAAGCTTAGGAAGATCAGTGGAGAGTAAAGATGGGGTCTTGCTGGGAGAAGTTGTTACTGTCAACCTTGTTGCTGTTGATCAACTGTAGCTGTCAGAGCAGGTGCTGTTTGAACTGCTTATTGTAGGAGCTGGTATTGCTGTCAGAGCTGGTGTTGGGTTTTATTTCTTTTGTATTGTTTGTTGGCTTGTTCAGCTTGATTCCTTAGGTTTGAAGTGAAGCTGTTTCACTTTGCCTATTGTTTTCCCAGGTTCGAGGTTGAGTGGGACTCCCTTGCCTCGCTTGTCCTGCTGCATCTCATGCATATTTACTGTTTACCATATATATCTGTTTCTTTTCCGTTTATCCCCTAGGATCTCTGATTTCCTCTGTGCAGGAGAGAATTATGACAGACATTAGGTTGTAATCCATGCATGAAAACATTAGGGTAGTTTTGATTCCCATTTCAAACCCTAGGTTTTTAGAGTTCTTTCTCTTCTATCTCAAAACAATTCAAAACACAAAAATATAGACGATCGACGTCGTACGCTACAAGCCTTAAGCTATTTGAGAGAGGATTGCTGGAGGGTCACTCTTCAGTAATCTAATTGCTTAGTGTGTTACCCTTAGGGTGACATACGACGTAGTCACCCTCAAATCATAGTCTCTAGTGCGTCAGAGATTGCAAACATCATAAAAAGCTGTTCTTGCATAAAAGACTGAAAACAAACATCAAAGTGTCATTTTTGTCCGCTTGGACTCTTAGTCAGGAGAAAACCTTTTCAGAAAGATAAAAACAGTCAGACAAATTTGTGTCTTCCGTAGCCCGAACTACGTTTGCTCTGATCTTTCATGCTGTATGAAAGTACGTAGGCATAGGATGCCGTATCCAAGCGAGCAACCTTCCCCTCCTTTCCAGTAGGTAGGCGAACTACGTTGACTCTGATTTCTCGTTCCAGACGGGAATACGTAGGCATAAAGTGTGATACTTTGCCGAGTCATTTTCACTTTCTTTTCTTTTAACCTAGACCTGTAGAGTAGATAGAAAAACACACTCTTAGATAGAAACAAGCGTGGATCCCGTCGAATACGACGACCGTGAGGGGTGCTAATACTTTCCCCTTGCGTAACCGACTCCCGAATCCAGGATTTGGTTGCGATGACCATTCCTTTCCCGTCTTTGCGTTAGGTTTACTTCGAGCGTTTCCTTTCCCTCTTTTGGGATGAATAACGCACGGTGGCGACTCTTCTGTTTAGCCGGCGCCGATTTTCGCAGTAGCGACAGCTGGCGAATCTGCTGGGGACAGGAATATCCCCTATACGAGTCAATCCTAGCGCTTGTTTTCCCGTCGTGGGTGTTGTATAGATTTACCTTTCTGTCTTTACTTTCCGCATTTTATTATCATCTCTATATTGTTATTGCTGTTGTGGGGAGGGGGTAATCTGTTGAGAGATAAGTCGGACCTGGGCTGGAGGTTACACATAGACTTAGAAGTAGAGAGTAGTGGTTAGCCTTCTTGCTTAGCTCGCACCAGCTAGCCACGAAATTTACGCTCGGACGAGATTCTCTTTGATGCTTCTTGCTTGGCCCTTAGGGCTCGACAAGTTGTCTGATCCGAGGATTGTCGACTCTGGCGACCTATCAATTGGGATTCAACTAAGTGAGGCCGCTTCAAGGGCTGATGATGCCACACCTTCTGGGTATCGTATCATCGCTCTTGAAAGTCTGTGACGTTGAACCCGCATAGGATGCCGTACCTCGTCTGCGAGTTAAGTACACACGTGTGAGGGGTAGGTGGGTCTGTTTGCAGAAAACCTTTGACCTCAGAATACCGGGTTTATCTCTGTCAAGGAGATATGGTTACAGGTTTCATTTGAGTGGTTGGTTTGAGATGAAGATTTGATGGTTCTCAGGCTTCAGTACAAAGCAGCACAGTTCACCAGCATTGCACTTGGTCCCTTGTTTGCATATGCATGTGCATTTTTCATGATTGCATTTCATTAACATGTATTTATGTTGCAGGTGTGATCATTACCCTCTGATTCTAGTATATCTTCTGGCCAGACATGGAGTCCCAAAGAGGACAGTTGCTTACCGGTTGCATTCGCCAGATATCAATTCTTTGTTGGGTTTAGTTGATCTAGCAGATGAGAGAGTGAGGGCTGAGTTCAGAGTATCCTATGGGAGATTGCTTAGTTTGATGTACAGACCTTCAGCATTTGAGACGATTGGGGTGTATACTTTGATGCATTTTTATGAGCCGCAGCTGAGATGTTTCCTATTTCCCGACTATATTCTGGCACCCACTTTGGAGGAGTATTCTGCTATGCTGGGAGTCCCTGTGTTAGACCAGATGCCCTTTGTACATGTTGATGCTGAGCCTGAGTTAGCTATGCTCGCTGAGATTGTCAGTCTGGACGCTTCTGAGTTCCCCAGAGGTTTGGTCAAGCTGAACGGAGCTTATGGTTTTCACCTGTCTGTCCTGGTTGAGAAGGCCACACAATGCGCGAAGAGTGGATGTTGGGTTGCTTTCAGTGCCATTCTAGCTGTCTGCATCTACGGGATTGTTCTGTTTCCTAATGTGCCAGATTTTGTCGATTCAGATGCCTTCTTGATTCTTGCCTCGAAGAATCCAATTCCTACCCTCTTGGGCGATGTTTATCATTCCATTCACTACAAGAATGAGAAACATCGTGGCAAGAATGTCTCCTGCTGTCTTCCTCTCTTGTACAGGTGGTTCCAGGGGCATCTTCCGAAGACAGGACCTTTTGTTGATGTCGTTGATACTTTGGATTGGTCTTCTCGATTGATGGGGCTGTCTGCTGAGAATATCATTTGGTTTGATCGGAGCGTGCTTGGCACAGATATCATATATAGTTGTGGTGGCTTTCCAAATGTCCCATTGATTGGACGGAAAGGCTGTATTAACTATAACCCTTCACTGCTGGTAAGACAGTTCGGTTACGCTTTGAGGGACGCTCCTATTGAGA
This sequence comes from Lathyrus sativus, assembly GCA_963859935.3. NCBI lineage: Eukaryota > Viridiplantae > Streptophyta > Magnoliopsida > Fabales > Fabaceae > Lathyrus > Lathyrus sativus. The sequence continues at coordinate 303,719,760 of OZ012736.1, read as the reverse complement.
AGGAGATACAGGAATCTCTGTATCTCACGGGCTTATTAGACACGGCTGTTTTAATCAGATTGAGACATGCATAGGCTAACGTCCATAGGAGAGGGAACGCTTTGCTCGGTAAGAGCAACAGCAAGGCTTATGACCCTTATTTGGCTTGGATTCGCGAGAGAGCTAGTACTTCCTTGATGCCTTATCCTGCTGCGGAACCCTTGTATCTTCCAATGATTGAGGTACCTACTTCGGAAGAGAGTGAGAAGTATAACAAATTATTGGCTGAAAACGAGGAGTTGAAGAAAGCCAATGATGAGCTAGAAAAAGAAATATTCCAGTTGCATCGTGAGAAGAATGAAGCCACCTTCACCGTGAAGGAACAAACTGAATTGATTAACAGGTTGGGTTCAGAGCTGACAGAGGAGACCAACAAGAAAGAGAAAGTGGGGATAGCCTTGAACGGTGTCAGTAAGGTGCTTACTTCTAAGAAGGAACTTCTAAGCAAAGCTTATTCCCGCCTCAGCAAGTGGGAAGCATTGTGGAATGCCACGCTTACCAAGCAGAAGGAGCGTGAAGGCGAATTGAAGCTGCAGATTGCCACGCTAGAGGCACAGATTAGAGCCCAAGATGCCAAGATTGCCGAAGAGACATCACTTAGGAGCGCTGCTGAGCTCAGAGTAAGTGACCTTGACAAGAAACCAAGAGGTTATGAAGTGAAGACCGGTTCCAAGAGGTACAGACTTGACGAGAGTTCTGGCCAAGGAACCTGCCAGGACGACGCCAAGAGGCTGAGATCCACTACCGAGCGGCATGCCTTACAGATACAGGAGTTGATCTCTCGACTAGGGCATTCGGAGACGTTGAGGATATTGGAAGATGTCAGAGCGCGCCATTTAGTCTGATTTATCTTAGCCTTGCTTTTGTTATCTGAACTTTATTTTGACCATCGCCAGGCTTGTTGGCCGAGGTCTCTTCAGTTGTATTCAGTTGTACTCTTGTACTCAGCCTCTTGGCACGTGCTTATATATGAGGTTTTTTTTTTGATTTCTTGCTTGCTGGACGGGGACTCCATTGTCGTAATAGGCCTTCTCTCCGAAACTAGAATCGGGGGAGAATATAACCTGTAGCATATTTACACGTTTGCATCTGCATTCATATTGCATGACCAGTTATTCTTGAATCTGTATTTTATTTCCTGCATCTTGAGGTTTTCAGGATTGACGAACAAAGAGTTCACCACTACTCAACCCGAAACAACTGCAACTGAATCATGGATCAAGTCCAAGTGGAGATACAGGAAATTCGCGAGAAGTTAAATCTGTTCATGCAAGCAATGGAGAACATTTCTAAGGGCCAGGAGAGCCTCCAGACTTTGGTACAGACGCTGCTAACGCAGGCTAATGGGAACGGCAACAATGACCACAATTCTGCGCATGTTGAGACCATTCCGGAGGATGGGCCCCCTACACCTGTGGTTCCACCTGTGGTGACCCCACCTGTTGTGGTTGTGAACAGGGAATGGTAATACAAGGAATGGAAATGAGACTGTTATTAACAATGTTGGATTTGGGGATGCCAACCAAGGCGGAGGTAACAACAATGGCGGTAATGGTTTTGGCAACAATGGTTTCGGCTACAATGATCAGGGATTTGATTACGTCAATCAAGACGGAAAATTCGTCTTCAACACTCAGGGTTTCGGTTATGACGGTTTTGGTAACACTAATCAGGGGTATGGTGGATTTGGTAATATGAATGGTGCTGGGGTGATTCCTGTCAACGCTGGGTTTGGACCTGTTAGGGTCAACCAGGGTTTCGGCAACAGGGGACGAGGTCCCATGATCAATTAGCAAGGGTTTGGTCGCAACACTGGTTACAACGGATATGGAAATGGAAATGTGAATTGGGGCGAAGACTGCCAGGAGGACGCCTTTTCCGGAAGAGGCATGGGATTTGAAGGACCTGTTGATCCTATGCAGAGGATCAAGATGCTTGAAGAACAGATGAAGGGGGTAGTGGATAGAACTCCACCGGTTTGGATATAAATCACTTCTTCGGAGGAGCCTTATTGTTGTCCACCATGGATGGCGAAGATTTTTCATCCCCTGTGAACTCGGACGCAGTTAAAAAATACTTTGCTTAAAGAGACCCGCTGGACAGAAAAAAGAGAGTCCAGGCAAAAATGGGGCATCCCGACGAACCAAAAAGAAAAAAGAAAAAGGTTCGGGCAAAAATTAGGGATAAAATTGAAAAAATATGTACACCCGCGAAGTCGAAAACCTGAAAAGGTGACTTCGGCAAAAAAGGGTATCCCGGTGAATTGAAAACCCACAAAGGGCGATTCAGGCAAAAGTTAGGGATTGAAAAAGCAAATGACTGCGGTCCGAGTTTGATACTGCATTACTTAGTGGTTTAGGAGCACCTGAGGGTCGGTTATCCAAGTCAATCTCTTCCGAGGATAGAGTATCGGGGAAGTGTCGGAGTCAGGCGAGTCATAGGAGGATCAGCTCATGGTGTTCGTCTGTACCACGTTGCCGACATGTATACAAATTTCTTTGTACCTCTTTACATATTTGCATTTATCTTGTAGCTTCCTCTTTTCAGGAGTTGCATCCATTGTACAAAACTTTTCCTATTTACATGCCCGTTATCAATAAAACGCATACTATTCAGTACTTGATTATTTGTTCTTGTTTTAACTTACGTTGTTTTGTTTGTGGAAAACGCCGATGTTTTTGATAAACTTGCACGTGGATAAATTTGCAGGCCTCAGCCAATAATTGTTAAAACTTTGAATTGACTGAGCGATTGTCACGGCTATTGACCTGGATATTTCCTTTTGTATGGGATATCTTGTTGTTGCTCATGTTTTGCAGGGTCGTTACCTTTGCAGCAAACAGCTAAGGGATCGCGTTTCCCCAGCCAGCGTCCCTTAACGTAGGAGTAGGCTCTAGGTGATTTTATTCCTCCCCAGCAGATGGAAGTTGCATTTTTATCCCCACAGGAGTCGTATGCGAGTGATGTGCATCCCTAGCAGTGGTCGCATGTACATGTAATCCACAGTGAAGTCCCCATAGGGCACAACCAGGTTGTCCATGGTTCGAAAGTTCATCCCAGCACAAGGTGGTTTTTTCTGTTTCTCTAGCAGGTTGTCTTTCCTCCAATAGGCTGATTATCCTCTGCAGAGTTCGTAACTCCGGATCGTAAAACTGTCCCCCAGCAGGATTGTTTCTTCCCCTAGTGGAGTCGGTTCACCTTTCCAGCATTTATTTTGTTGGAATAATTTTGTGATACCCAGTTATCCCCATCGGAGTTGGCTTTATCTTCAACATTTATTTTTTCGAAGCGGTTTTGTATCCAGCTTTTCTCTAGCAGCCAGTGTCAGGGCCTGCATTTGCATCATATCTGCATTGCATAGCAATTTACCCAAATGCGTAGCATTTCCATCGTATATGGAGCATTACGCCATTTTCAAACATGTCCATTCTGAAACATAAGCCAGGTTGGTTACCTCTTTGTTTTCAGGTGTTCTTCCCTGCAGGTAATTGGAATTCTTGTTCAGGATCGTTTTCAGATATTCAGATTTATGGCATGAGATATGTGATGATAACGTTCGTCCTACCATGTGTTCCCTTATCAGAGGTGCTTGATTAATTTCTCTTCTGCCCCAGCGGAGTGTTCCTTACACGGCTTCTTAGTTAGACATTGAAGTTGTTGTCAAGAATTCCCCAATGGATTTTTCCCTCGGGTTGCTGTCACGTCAGCATTTCGAAAGGGAAAGATTTCAGAGATTAGACATCTGGAGTCCTTACTCGTCGTCAAGGTGAATGTCTGGCAGTTGACGTCAGAAATTCCCCGGCGGAGTTCTCCTCATCTTGTTGTCAAGGCTTCGTGATTTGACTTTGAAGTTGTTGTCAGCATTTTACAAGAAGATTTTAGCGATTTAACGGCTGAAGTCATTACTTGTTGTCAAGGCTTCATGATTTGACTTTGAAGTTGCTTTCAGCATTCAACGACTTTAAGATTTTAATTTGAAGTTTGTTGTCGGTATTTTGAAAGAAAGATTTCAGTGATTTGACGACTGAGGTCATTACTTGCTGTTAGGGCTTCATAATTAGACTTTGAAGTTTGTTATATCAGCATTACACGGCTTCATAATTAGACTTTGAAGTTGTTACCATCCTGACATGGCTTCATAATTTGACTTTGGAGTTATTGTCAGTTCTGAAAAGATTCATAATTTGACTTTGAAGTTGTTTTCAGTATTCAATGGCTTCTCGATTTGACCTTGAAGTTATTGTCAGCATTTTAAAAAGGAAGATTTCAGCGATTAGACAGTTGAAATTGTTACTTGTTGTTACGACTTCATAATTTGACGTTGAAGTTCATCAGCATGGGATGCTCCATAATTAGACGTTGGAGTTGTTATCGGTACTCAATGGCTTCATAATTAGACTTTGAAGTTGTTGTTAGAATTTCCTTGGAAGGAGTCTAGAGGGCTTCATAATTTTACTTTGGAGTTCTTTAGAGTTTCCTTGAATTGCTGTTACGTCAGCATTGCACGGCTTCATAATTAGACTTTGAGGTTCGTTACATCAGCGCTATAAGTCTTCATGATTTGACTTTGAAGTTGTTGCTGGCATTTTTAAAGGGAGATTTCAGCGATTAGATGGTTGAAATCGTTGCTCGTTGTCACGGCTTCATAATTAGACGTTGAAGTTGTTAGCAGCAGTGGATGGCTTCATAATTAGACCTTGGAGTTATTATCGGTTTATATGGCTTCATAATTTGACCTTGGAGTTCGTCAGTGTTAAAAGGCTTCATAAGTAGACCTTGAAGTTGTTGTCAGAAATTCCTCGGAAAAGTTCAGCAGCTTCATAATTTGACTTTGAAGTTCGGAAAGATTTTCCTCGAATAGCTGTTACGTCAGCATTGCAGACTTCATGATTTGACTTTAGAGATCGGCATAGTTTTCTTCGAGTGGCTGTTACGTCAGCGTTACACGGCTTCATAATTAGACTTTGGAGTCGTCGTTAGCAATTCCCCAACAGAGTTTTCTCTAGTTGCTATTACGTTAGCATTGAGCAGCTTCATAATTAGACTTTGAAGCTCAGCGAAGTTTTCATTAAGCGGCTTCATAATTAGACTTTGGAGTTCGTCGGCATTAAATGGCTTCATAATTTGACTTTGAAGTTATCGCCGCCCTTTTCGCTGCTTCATAATTAGACCTTGGAGTTGTCGTCAACATCAAACGGCTTCGTAATTAGACTTTGGAGTTCGTCAGCATTGCAAACTTCATAAGTAGACTTTGGAGTTGTTGCCAGATTTTTTTCCTGCAGAGCTTCTTCGGAAATGGGAGGTCCCGGATAGTACAGGGATACCTCGCCTTATGTAGCGTATGCCCGGAGATGGAAGGTCAAAAGATAGTACATTGACAGTTCCGCGTTCTATGGAAGATCCCGGATAGTACGGGGATGCCGCACTTTACGTAGTGCCCGCTTATTGTAGAGCATGTTTTGAAGTCGATTGTGGATTCAATGCCTATGGTGTCACATAGGTGGTTGATGTTAATCGGTTCCTGTATCATATGATTGATCAGTTGTCGCCGTGACAACCAGATTCAATTTTCTGGACCCTTTTTCCCAAGCAGTTTGTGCAGTTTGTTTCTTCGATTAGCAAATTTCTGGGTTCTATGGTATTCAACCGTCTTCTACCTCGATTGTTCGAAAGCCGTTCGCTTTTCATCCAGTCGGTTCCAAGCCGCTTGAATAGGGGCAGCTGTTGCACCCCAAAATTTGCCTAACCTTTTCTTACTTGGTTTATGTCTCATTGCATTAACATATCATTGATCTAACATGTGTATAGCATAGCATTGTTCACCTGTGCAGGGGATCAAGTGGGGTTTATATCCAGAGAAGCCTATCTAGAGGTTTTATTCAAGCTTAAGAAGTCACCATAGTCATCAGGAAGGGGGCTGGGTTCTTAACAAGTTCATTTGCTTGTATGGGGTTAGTCTCCTAATTTGAGGACCGGTTGAAGATCAGCAGTGGATGGTGAGGTCTTAACCAAGGTGAGAGGGTGTGAGTAGAGCTCATTGAAGTGCCTTGAAGGTCATGTTGGAGCTCAATCAAGTCATTATGCCAGGTGTGGAAAGTCACAGTTGAGGGTGTTGCAAGTGGGGTTTTCATCTGAGAAATTCCAAGTCAACTGGGCAATTGAAGAGGATCAAAGCTCAATTCTAGGTCTCTGTAACCGTGGATAGTTGTGTTGAGACACATGAGATATTATTTCAAGATCAATTCATCAAGGATCAAGAGTGTGAGGAGTTTCTAAATTAGGGTTCTCAGGGTAAAATACCCTATTTAGTGCCTAACTTCGAGACCACTTATCTCAAGATACAAGTTTCATCTCCACTTTTGGACAACATGAAACTTGTAGAGCATGCTATTAGATTTAATTTGATTACTAGAAATCCTCCATTGGATTTATAGAACTCAAGTTATGGTCCAGACAAGTTACAGGTCATCTGAGGAATGTGAAATTTGTCTATGAAAGTTCACCAACTTCCAAGGAACGTTTGACCTAGAGGGGTGTTTTTACTAAACTTTTGGCCAACATAAAAGTTGTAGGTCTTGATCTTAGCTTTCCAAATTGTATTATAAGTCTTCCATATGATTTGTAGAACTCAAGTTATAAGGTTTACAAGTCAGGGGTATTTTGGGAAAGTAAGATTATAGGTCATTTGGCATCATAGGTCAATTTCACTATCTTGCAAGCTTCAAATGGATTTTTGTTCAATATGAAAGTTTCTCAAAATGATGTTTTTAGCTTAGCCAAGTATTAAGAGTCCATTGATATGGATTGTATCAAGCATTGGTTGAAGAAAATTCCCAAAAAGACCATTTTAATGGATTAAAATGTAAAAATTCAAGACAATTGGAAATGGGATGTTTTCAGGCCAAGATTGTGATCATTTTGATTGGAATTGACATTCTAAAGGCTTTGGAATTATCACATTTTTGAATTGAAGCTCATAACATGGCCATATGGAGTCTTACTTCATTATGAAGAAACATACCACATGCATCCCTTTGATTGGAATCAAGGAGGGAAAACTCTTCACTTGTACTCCACAACTGTTATGTAAGTGAATTGGACTGGATTTGAGGGAGAGAGCAAGGCAAAACGTGTACCACCATCATTGAAATTTTGGAAGGAAAGTGAAAATGGGAAATCTCAACTTGGGCTTTGTTTGGGTCTCCAAAGTTGTTTAACTGACTATAAATTGGATGTGGATCATTCTGAGAAGCTTCTAGTGTCAAATTCAGTTGAGAAGCCATTGGAGCAATTTGATGAAAGAGCTTGAAACTTGATTTTCGGTTTTGGAGATTCAGAGGGTTTCAGCAAGAATTGGTGATCAAGAAACGTCCATCATCATTCCCTGAAGCAATTGGCACTTGCTGGAGAAGAATTGAGGCCTGAAACCACCTGTAATTGAAGCTCCAACTCAGGTTTCCATTTCTCGAACTTGCACTCAATTTACACATTTTTATCATCTTAGATTCATGTGGCTAGGTTGTAATTAAGGTATAGATGGATTACGGATAGTAAATTTAAGGTTTAGTGACAAATTAGGTTTGGATCCATTTTCGGTTTGGTCATAGATTTCTTTAATCTTGGAGTTTTAGCTCATTTAAATAGGATATTTGTAATCCTCATGGAATTTCCCTCAAGTTTCATTCAAGAACCATGTAATTTCGTTGAGTATCGAGAGAGATAGAGTTGCTCGAAGGTTGCCGAAAAAGTACCGTCGCCGGCTGGTCTGCGCGCGAGTTCGCTACTTGTAGAAGTTCAAAATTGGAGAAGACGTAATCCTCACCGTTCATTCGTTTGAAAAATCTTGACTAGGTCCTCGTATCCAATGACTCCAAGCGCGCCCCGTCAACCCCTTCCAAAACACAGCCGTTTAAGTTAGTGAGGTCACCAAGTTCTTTTCATTTCGCTGCATGTACCCAGGGAGCTTGGGTTCGATTCCTCGTGTGGTTGTTTTTGTTAATATTGTGAGAGATGAGTGGAATTAATTTGTGGTTTTGGGCTGTAGCTTCTTGTGCTATCCACGCCTCCCCCTAGTAGGCCCAGCATGAGAATACACGTAGAATAATTGCTTAATCCACCCCCTTATGTGTTTCCTTTAATTCCTACATTTTGCTGAATTAATAATCAAAATGGGCCCAGCGCCCATGCGCTATTAGCACCCCATTCTTGGGCCCAGGCGCAATAACACTTGTGCTTCCTGCTGATTACACCCCTCCCTGTTCATGCTTTTATTTTCTTTTCTTTACTTTTGTTTTTTTTGTTTTAGTGTTTGTTAGATTTAATTAAAAAAAAATAGTAAATGTTGGTAATAAATTCTGGAAAAATTTGTGAATATAGATTGAGATGTTTAGGATTTTATCATGCTTTTTATTTTAATTTTCCATGCATTTTCCATTTATTTCATATTTTCTCTTTTAGTGTATTTTTAATAGTGTGATAATGGTGTTCTGAATTTGTTCATTTTATTTCTCATCCATACTTCTGAGTTTAATCTTGAGATTTTGTATGCTGATTGTACACATGTTGATGGTATTGTGTAATTTTTGTTATGATTTTTAGATCATTTTAAATAGGATTTTAGGGTAGTTATTTAAGAGTGTTCTTTAATGAATTCCCTTAGTGTACCCTTGAAGTTTTAGATTTAGTTTGAACCTTTTGACTTAGGTTTACCCTCTGATTTTTCTACCATGGAATGTCAATACATGTAGGATAGTGTAGTATTTTTTTTAGATTTTTTAGGATTGATTTTCAATTAAGTTCCCATTTTACAAATTGACCTTAGTATATGTAATCATTAGGAGATAACATTTGACGTTCTTTAGAGATTCAAGTAGGTAGATGATATTTCCCTAGGATTAATTCCCCTTTCAAATACTCCTTGCTTAATTAGGATCCTTCATTGTGAGTATAATTCCTCCTGTGGAGGAATTCCCTACCTTTCACATTGGACTTGAGCCTAAGCAAGCTCTCTAAAGGAAATGGATTTGGTTGAGTGTCTGTGGTAGGTTCCTGTGGAACTTACCTTGCTTCTCATCTCCATTCTCCTAAAAATTCTCTCATTATTTCCTCTTTAGGAACCTTCTTGAGGTAGCACAGTCCCTCCTGTGGAGGGAATATTGCACACCTCTTGAAGGAGCCAAACCTTTAGGTTTCCCCAAAAATCTCTTAGTTGGTTGAGTGCCTGGGATAAGCTCCTGTGGAACTTACCCTTGCCTCCCAACACCCAATTTCCTTCCATAGGATAGAAGCTTGTTTGATTACTTGAATATGGTGTGGACTTGAAGAACAGTTACAGACTTTGGATTGGATTGCTTTCAGAAGATTGCCCTACTGTGGAGATTGCTGGCCTGTTTTCCCTGTTTGTCTGTTTTCTTCTTGTTCAACTGTATTGATGTGACTTGCTTGGAGTGTTGCATTAGTAGTAGGCTTCATGTAGATGATCATAGGCCTAAGAGCATCCTAAGGGTTGAATTTCTCCCCTTGCTTGTATTGCATTAGAGGTTGAGTTTCTCCCTCTGCTTGTATTTTTACTATGTGGCTTTGCTTGCTGGTATTTGGTAGAGCTCAGCTCCCTTGCCTGTGTGGAGTGTGGTCTGTTTGATTGCATTTACTTTCTTCTATTATCTTTGCAGTTATTCATATCTGGATTGAGGTTGAGATGAGCTTGTGGAGGCTTCTGCCCCACACATATTTCCTCCCTCACTTGCATTGCATGCATTTTTACAGTTATTTCTTTTACTGTTTGCTTTCCTTTGTCATGTTTCCCTAGGAACTCTGACTTCTCTTGTTCAAGAGAAGTTATGACAGATGTTAGGATCCTAACCATGCATGATAACATTAGTTAGTTTCCCTCCTAACCTCAACCATAGGACAAACATTGCATGACAACATTAGGACTGTACAGTTTCCCTTTAGTTGTTCCCTCTCTATTCTTATCTCAAACAACAGTAAAAAACGTAATAAAGGCCAATTAGTACAAGCGCGATACGAGCCTTAAGCTACTTGGGAAGTGATGATTGAGCGGTCTCCTCTTAATCATCTAGAGTGTTTAGTATATGTCCTTTGGACGATATGCGACGCATTCGCTCCTAAGTCATAGTCTCTAGTGTTGCACAAACTACAGACAACTAAAAAACACTTCTTCCGTAAAAAAACAAAAAACAAAGATCAAATATCTTTTTTTCCTCTTGGACCCTAATCCTTGGAACCCCCTTTTTTAGAAGGAGAGTTCTGTTAACTTTCAATTCTACCGCAAACGGTAATGCCTAAGTCTCCAAAGGTCGAGCTGCAAACACCAACTGCTGGAACTGTCTGTTAACTTTACTTGGATAAAAAGCAGCAGAACAAACCTGTGTTCTTCGTAGCCCGAACTACGTTTTCTCTGATCTTTCATGCCGTATGAAAGTACGTGGGCACAAGATGCGATATCTTGGCGAGCAACCTTCCCCCATAACCCGTAGTTAGGCGAACTACGTTAACTCTGATTTCTCGTTCCAGACGGGAATACGTAGGCATAAAGTGCAATACTTTGCCGAGTCATTTTCTTCTCTTTTTAGACCAGACTTTTAGCGTAGATAGTTTAAACACACCCGTCAGATAAATACAACAAGCGTGGATCCCATCGAGTACGATGGACGTGAGGGGTGCTAATACCTTCCCCTTGCGTAACTGACTCCTGAATCCAGACAATGGTTGTGATGACCTTGTCTTATAGCCTTTGCGTCAGGTTTTTTCCGATTGTTTCCTTTCCCGTTCTGAGGGATAAATAACGAAAGGTGGCGACTCTTCTGTCTTTCCGGCACCTTATTTTCGCAGTAGCGACACTCCTCAACTTTTAATGAACATGTAAGTTGTTCCTTATGATCTTAGCTTTCCAAAAAGTCCTAGAAGTCCTTCATCTCATTTGTGGAACTCAAGTTATGAAGCTTGTAAGGCAGGGGTGTTTTGGGAAACTTTGATTATAAGTCATTTTGGTTATGGGTCATTTACATACACTTGTGCACTTCAAATGGAACTTTCACCAACATTAAATTTGTCCCAAATGACCTAAATTACATCATGGAACTAAATATTGGCATGAATTATGCATGGATAGGGACATCGGTGAAGAAGTTTAAGGTGAAAATGGACTTAAAGAGGTGAATTCAATTAATATGGTCATAGGACTTTTTCATGCCATTTTTCAATCCAATTTTGCTCACAATGTGTTCACAACTAAAATGCACCAAACAATTGTAGTGTGTGCAAGAAAAAACACGTGAATTATGAAATTACTTCAAGAAGAAGTTTGCATTCAAATCTCCATAATTGGATCACAATCAAGCCCAAAACTAATCCACATATAAAGTCCAAGCTCTCAGCTGCAAAACCAAGCAAGTTTCAAGTGTGTTGCATGCTGAATTCACATGTGCATGAGTTCACTTTCCAAATTGGGCATTTCCATAATTCAGCAAGTTGTAGCCTCATTGGGCCTCCAATCCATTCCATATCCATAGTATATAAGTTCAAAATGAAAATTGAGCTCTCACTTTTGCATTTTCGTGAAGGGAAGCTCAGATTCGGTTTTGAATTCAAGAGGAAATTTGAAAATTGGAAACTCAAATCTAGATCATTTCAAAGCAAATTAGAGCAAGCATCTTCTTCCTTGAGCTTCATAGAGTGGATCTGCACGTTTTGGATCAAGCTTTGCATCGTTTGAAGCACCAACGAAGTGTCTCTGTTAGGTAACTTTCTCTTCCAAATATCTTTCATGTTAGGCACTCAATCTAGGTCATTATTCGTGCATCTGAAGCCCTACACCTTGTAGCCAACGTTTGGCATCTTAATTATGGTGTTTGAGGAGTTTTCCAGTTGAGTGTGTGAATTTTATTTCGTTCGATTCTCTCTGTACAACCATGATAAATGAATTTGGAGGCTGGATTCATGATCTACGTAACTTGGCGTTTAATTTGGTATAAAGTTTTGTAGGATTTGGTTAGGTTTCGATCCCTGAACTCCGGCCACCTCGCTAGAGAAGATGACCGGAGCTAGGGCTCCGTCATCTGGTTCATTTTTAGGCCATCCTACGTGTGTTTGGTTTGAATCTTTGACTGGCTTGATTGACTATTGGGATTTGTCTTACTTGCTTATGTGGCTTTGTTGACCAGCCACGTCAATTAGTGAAACAGAGCGTTTCACTAATTGAGCTGATTTGTGTTATATTGGGCCTTTGTTGCTATTTGTGCCCCCTCTCTGATCCAGTCCAGTGGATTGCACTTGTTCCCTTGCTATTTGCACCACGCCTCTTATTTCTTTTATTTTATTTCATTTCTTTTTTCCGTTTTAGTTTTAATTCAATTAAAAATAACTCCAAACATTCAAAAATTCCACAAAATATATTTTAGGACACTTTAATGTGTTAAATAATTTTTTTATATTTTTTATTTTCATTTTTCATTTATTTTTCAATTAAAATGGAATTTTATGATTGGAGTGGTTTTTGAATTGATTTTCATTTGTTTCTTTTGGTTTCTTGCTTGTTTCTTGACCAATTGACATCTCCTATGAATATGACTTTTTCCTCATTCGAATGATGAGTTGAGGGGTCTTTGAGGATGATTTTGGCTCTGGTTTGATTTCATTTTGGTTGCATTTTATGATCATTTGTTTGACCCTCGACAACCCTCCTTCAAAATGGTGCATCCTTGTGGATCAAATCCTTTGATGATGTTTTGAATGGACATTGGTCGTGTGCTTTTAGCCCCTGGTTTCCAAAATTCTCTTGTGCTTTAAGCATTTTATTGGGATTTATTTGAACCATTTTCCTATTTTTGAGGTAACTTGCAAGCCAAGGTACTTCTAAGGGTGGTTCACACAAACACTTGACCTAGTTTTGATGGGATATGACCCTTTTGGATCCCTTAAGCTTCCAACTTTTTTTGATCTACATTCATAACATGTTGAAGTTGTTGGATAACAATTTATAGGTCATAAATTTGTTTGGCTCTTTTGCTAAGTTGCATTTTTTTAGGCCTTCCATTTGTTTTCAAATGTTGAAAGTGTTTAGGACCTAAGTCCTTTACCATGCCTATTCTTGCAACATGCTTTGGTGTGTTTTCCTCTTTTCTTTGGGAATTATTTCCTCTTGTTCTCACGTCTGTCCTAGGACCTTTGAATCCCATTTAAGATGATTTGGTCTCTCCTTTGGAGGTACTTTGAGTTTGTCTTAGATGGTGATTCATTTTGAGAACTTTTGGTGGGTTTCTTTTGCATGATCTTTGTGATGCTTTGGTTGAGTTTGCTTTTGATGTTGCTTGCTGCCCTCATCTTATCTCCCATCATCTTATGGATCATGTCTTCTTCTCCTTCTCTTTTGGTTTTCCTTTGGGCTAGAGGTTGATGACAAGTGGTTGTAGGAATGGTATTTTCTCCCACTTCATCCCTTTTTTTGGTGTGAGCTTGTTTGAGCTCTTTTGTGTGCATTTCCTTTTTGTTCTTGCATCTTTCATTTGCACCCTTGAGGTTGAGATGTGCTTGTGGAGGCTACTGCCCCACACTTTGTTCCTCCCTCTTTTCTTCATCTTTGTTGTGCATTACATGTTTGTAGCCTTTCTTCTTTTATCTTATGCTTCCTTCTTCTTTCTTATTTGCCATGTTCCCTTAAAACCTCTAATATCTCTTGTTCAAGATTGGTTATGATAGACCTTAGGTTTGAATATATTAAGTAGCTTTCCCTTTTCATCCCAATCATAGGTGCACTTTGTATGAGAACATTAGGTTGAGTTTAGTCTCCCTTTTGAGTTGTGTCTCTCTCTTCCCATCTTCAAACTTCTTCAAGACACTTAATAATGGATAATGAGTGTTGTATGCTACGAGCCTTAAGAATTTGGGAAATGATGATTGGGGGCCTCCTTTCAATTGTCTAGAGTATTTATCGTATGTCCTTTGGACGATATGCGACGCATTCGCTTCTAAGTCATAGTCTTTAGTGCAACATGAATTACAAATCAAATTTAATTCACTTCTTTCTTAAAAGACTTCAAAAAAACAAACATCAAATCTTTTTGTCCTTCGGGATTAATTTGGAAACCATTTTCATAAGGAGAGTGTTGTTAACTCTTGGTTCTACTGCAAACAGGTAACACCTAAGTCTCCAATGGTCGAGCTACATACACCTAACTGCTAGAACTAACTTTTAACACTACTCGGGTAAAACACTTGAACCAACCTGTGGTCTTGTTAGCCTGAACTACGTTTACTCTGATTTCTCGTACCAGACGAGGATACGTAGGCAGAAGACGACGATGTCTTGGCGAGTAACCTTCCCTACCCTTCACCCGTAGTTTTCCGAACTACGTTGACTCTGACTTTCCCATTACACGAGGGAGTATGTAGGCATAGAGCGGCGATGCTCTATCGAGTCTCTTTTCTTTCTTTTGTCCCTGTGGCCTGTAGCTTAGATAGATAAATACTCGTTTAGATAGACAAAAAGCATGGATCCCATTGAGTGCAACGGACGTGAAGGGTGCTCATATATTCCCCTTGCATAACCGACTCCCGAACCCAATATTTGGTTGCGATGACCTGTCTTTTCCCTTTTCGTTAGGTTTTCTATGATCGTTTCCTTTCCCTCCTTTGGGATAAATAACGAACGTTGGCAACTCTTCTGTCCTTGTCGGCCCCTCTTCGCAGCGATGCAACAACTAGCGACTCAACTGGGGACTCTTCCTGATCCCCTATGTGAGTCAATCCTAGCGCTTGTGTGTTTATCTCTGGGTGTGTATATATGTGTTGTACTTTATTTGCATTCAAATTTTATTTTTCAGCATTGGATATTATCATTGTGTTGTGCTATTGGGTGGGAGTTCCACTGAGAGATATGCCAGACCCAGGCTTGAGTACAACCATAGCATTAGAAGCGGAAAGTAGTGGTGAACCTGTATGTTTGGCATGCACTAGTTCCCATGAAATCTACCCTCAGACGAGATTCTCTTTGATGACTACCTTTCCAGTCCATTTCGGACAGTTGAGAGGTTGTTGGATCTGAGGGTTGTCGACTTTGGGGACCGATCATTTCGGAGTCAGCTTCGTTAGACTATGATGCTAAACCAGAAACGGTGAATGTATCATCGTTTTTTGAAAGTCTGTGACACTGACGACCGCATAGGATGCCGAACCATATCAGTGATTAGGTCCATTCCTGTGAGATGGTGGGTTATGCATGAAACTTTAGCCTTCAACCTACCCGGTTCTTGTCAGTGTGAACCTATGACTTTGATACAAAGGGTCCTTATGATGGTGCTATGTTCTTGCCAAAGCGAAGCGCTGGTTCCTCTCAATCAACAACACAGCAGCCTTGATCCCCTATTGCATTTGCATTTGCATTTTTCATATGCATATTAACATTGACATGTATTTATGTTGCAGGTGCATATTTTCCCTTTGATTCTAGTGATCTTATTTCTCTGCTGACATAGAGCCTAGCCTGAAGAAGACAGTGGTATATAAGTTCCCTAATCCAGACATTGCATCTTTGCTAAGTTTGATTTCTGTGGCTGGCAGGAAGGTGATGGAAGATTTCAAGCAATCATATGGGAAGCTTTTGACTTGTGTCTGCAAGCCCTCAGGTTATGAGTTGGGTGGTCTCCATACTCTGCTGTAGTTCTATGATTCCTAGCTCCGGTGTTTCACTTTTCCAAGTTATGTATTGCTACCTACTCTAGAGGAGTTCTCTGTGCTACTGGGAGTGCCTATCTTGGACTAAATGTCATTCTATCATACTGATGCTGAGCCTGATCTGGTTAAGCTTGATGGTTCCCTTCATTTGGATGCTTTTGAGCTACAAGGGAAGTTGGTCAAGAGAAATTGAATTCCTGGTTTTCCTTTACCTTTTCTGGTTGTTAGAGCTCAACACTTTGCAAAAGAGGGTTGTTGGGTTGTGTTTAATGCCATCCTAGCACTGTGCATTTATGGTATCATGTTGTTTCCTAATATTCCAGATTTTGTGGATGTGGATTCCTTTCACATTTTTGCGTCAGGGGATCCTGTACCTACGCTTCTAGGCGACGTCTATCATTTTCTACACTACAAGAATGACAATCGGAGACGGAAGAACGTATCTTGTTGCGTACCTTTGTTGTAGAAGTGGTTTGTGAGTCACCTTCCCAAATCTGGTCGTTTCATTGATACTGCAGGTACCCTAGAGTGGTCAGAGAGATTGATGGGCTTGACATCTGAGAACATAATTTGGTTTGATAGGGATCAGCTAGGTATGGAGATTATATACAATTGCAGTGGTTTTCCAAACGTCCCTTTACTTGGAAGGAAAGGATGCATTCACTATAACCTATCCCCTGCAGTAAGACAGTTTGGGTATGCCTTGAGAGAGCCTCCAAGAGAAGAGGAAATACAGGAATCTTTGTATTTCACAGGCTTGCTGGAGAATGAGACCTTGACTAGAGTTGAGAAATCCTGGAACAAAATTCATCACAAAGGGAAAGCTTCTTTGGGGAAAGAGTAGCAGTCGAGCTTACGACCCTTATGTGACTTGGATTCAGGAGAGAGTTGAGAGAGTGTTGATGCCTTTTCCATCCTGTGCACCTTTATATCCTCTGATGATTGAGGAACCTACCACTGTTGATATCCAGAGGTATAATCAGTTGTGGTCTGAGAAAGAAGAGTTGCGCAAGACAAATGAAAAGTTGGAGAAAGAAATTATTCAGCTCCTAGGTGACAAGATTGAAGCTACTTATTCCTGCAAGAGGCAAACTGAGTTGGTTAACAAGTTGGGTATAGATCTTACCAAAGAGATTCGTGCTCGTGAGTGTCTAGGTTTAAATTTGAAGGTTGTCACTATTGTCGTTACTTCTAAGAAGAAGGAGTTGGATAGAGCTTACTTAGAGATTTCCAGGTTTAATGATCAGTGGAATGCTACCCTCACTAATAACAAGGAGCGGGAAGCTGAAGGCTCAACTCCAAGTGAAGGATGAGAAGATTGCAGCTGAAGCCTCACTCCGATGTGACAGTGATTGTAGACTGAATGAAGCGCTTGCAACATTGGAGGATTACAAGTCTAGAGTTGATATAAAGAGGTGTAAGCTTGAAGAGGCTTTTGGTGAGGGCGTCTAGGAGGACTATGCTCAGGACTTGCAAGCCACTATTAGCTGGAGAGAGCTGCTTATCCGAGGATTGCTTATCAGGCCAGACCATCCTGAGACGAAGGAGCTGTTAGAGGATTTACATTCTTGTTGTCGCACTTGATTGTATTTCTTTTCAGTCTGTTGCTATGATGACCATCACCAGGCCTGTTGGCTGAGGTCACTTTGATTCCATTGTATTGATGTAGCACTGTGCTCTGTATCTAACTCTTGGCTCTCATTTTATTTATGAGTAGTTTGCCTGTAGCTTATTTGTTAGCTCTCTATTGTCGTGTTGTGCGCTTGGAACTAGAATCGAGGGGGAAATTTCCCTAATGCATAGATACATGTCTTCATACTGCATTATTCTGCATTTTGCATCGCAGGTGCCTGGGACCGTTAACCTTATTTCTGTGGTTTGTTAGTTTGTTTCAGGGTTGAAGATCAAACTACTCACCAGTACGCCAGTCGGGGAAATCAGCATAAGATCATGGAGCAGATGCAAGCTGAGATGCAGGAACTTTGGGACAGGATGGTCCAATTTATAAATATGATGCAGGATGTGGCAAACTGTTAAGAGCAACTTAGGACTCTGGTGCAGCAACTTATTACAAGGGTTGATGGTAATCGTGTACTTCACGGGGGAGCTGCTGCTAATCCTCCTCGTAATGATGGTGGCACGCCACATGCTAATGTTATTCCTCCAGTTGTTATCCTTCCGGGCGGAGGTAATGTAGGTGGAATTCATATGCCTGAGATGGCGTATACTACACATGGCAACAATATTCCTCAGTGGGATGAAGATTAGTGTTGCGGTGGAAATAGGATACCAAACTATTAATTAGTTTGAATCACAATTCTTAATTCACAACCGCTCTTTGATTTATCCGAAGGAAAAGGTCAAAAGAGGGAAAACCTATTTTTGCATCATAAACACAATGCAGGGAGAGACCTAGGTAAGGGGTTGGTTAAGCTTAGGGAAGGTACTAGCACCCTAAACTTCTATAGTACTCTACAGGAACCTTTTGTTTATTGTATGCTTTTTTATTTTATTATCTGCTTTAATATATATTGAGCTAAGGGATAAAGTGACCTAAAAGACCTAAGGGTTAGTCCTAAGTTTACTCGGCAAGATTCACATCTTGTGCCTACGTATCCTGGATAGGGAATGGAATCAGAGTAATCGTAGTTCCCCTTGAAAGGGAGGTTAGAAACGTCTTGATTGTGGTCAAGGTTTCAATGGGGAATAAACGTATCTTAAGGACACGCTTACGTGGAGTTTTGAAACTCCTATTTCTACGTTGATTTTGTTAATTTCAAATTAGGGTTAAAATTAGGGATTTCACGGCGGGACACCTAGGCAATTAGGGTTTTGGAAACTGTCAAGAATTAGGGTTATTGACTTGGCGGTCAAACGGCTAGACCTAATTCCTTCAGAGAGAAAATAACGGTAAAACATGCAAACCTGGCAAAATATCGTACGACAGAATTAAAATGCAGAAAGTAAAGAAAACGGTAAAGAAAGCGTCGCAACAATCACTCGCGTAAATTACATGTCCTAAAAAAATGCGAAAAAATAAAATAACTGCGATCATGGCCTCGCATAAATTACATCCATGAAAATAAAAATAATAATGAAATAAAAGTGACGATGTCCTTGCATAAATTACAACCATAAAAATAAATGTGAAAAAAATAAAGGATTAGTAGCCACGGCCAAAATGAGAGCCAATAAAAGTCAGATGATACTTAACGGGAATGCTGGGAATTTTTATTTTAGACTTTTAGGTTAGAAATTAGAATGAAAGGGTTTGTAAGTAACTGAAAATAATTTTAAGTCTAGCGTTGAATAATGTTAGTATTAATTTATTTAAAAAGTTTTAAAATAAAAAAAAAGATTTTAATTTTAAAAAAGGTTTTGATTTTTGAAACACAAAGGCTTTCATCCTCAAAAGGCGTTTTAGTTTAAGAAAAGTTTTAATTTTAAAAAAGGTTTTACTATAAAAAGAAGGTTTTCATTTTAAAAAAGGTTTTACTATAAAAAAAAAGTTTTAATAATAAAAAGAAGGTTTTAATAAAAAGAAAAGGTTTTAATAAAAAGGTTTTAATAATAAAAAAAAGTGTTA
This sequence comes from Lathyrus sativus, assembly GCA_963859935.3. Classification (NCBI taxonomy): domain Eukaryota; kingdom Viridiplantae; phylum Streptophyta; class Magnoliopsida; order Fabales; family Fabaceae; genus Lathyrus; species Lathyrus sativus. The sequence continues at coordinate 303,700,442 of OZ012736.1, read as the reverse complement.
GTAATAAATTAAAACATAATGTGATTACTAATTATAGTTAAAAAAAAAGAAAGAAATAATAAGATAATATAATAAAAAACGAAATAGAAATAAAAGGAGTGAGGATAGGTGGATGGTGTTGGGAAAAAACCTTTTCCTTTTTTTTTGGGTTTGGGAAAAAACCTTTTCCTTTTTTAGGGTTTGGGAAAAAACCCTTTCCCCTTTTTTAGGGTTTGGGAAAAACCTTTCCATTCTTATTCCCAACCGGCGGCGGCTCCTTGCATGTCAATGGTTCCTTCGTCTATTTATTCTTCCCCTCTATCTACAATCAATGAACAAAACAACATAGAAAAATTGTAAAATGATGTAAATCAAAGGAAAAAAAGGTTACGGTAACAGCGATAATGTTGAATGAACTGAGCCTCTGTCATTGGAACTTTTTTCTCGCCGGTAGCGCTTGGCCAATGATGAATTCAAGCCATTTAGGGTTCTTCCGAAAAAATTCCATCTTCCTCTGATGACATGCTCTTGATTTTCTGATGTTAATGAAGTTTTCTCCCCTCACTTATGTTTATATAGGTAACAAAAAAACTATTTTTGTTATTTTTTATGAAAATAGAAAGTTAGAATAAAAATAAAAGAAACAAAACAAAAAGTGAAGAAGGTGGGATTCGAACTCTCGACCTTTCACACACACAACTCCTTACACACGGTCTCTTGCCAATTGTGCTATTTTATTCACTCAAAGTAAAGTGGCACTAGAAACCCTGTAAACTAAAAGAGCGCGCCACATGATATTTTCTTGCAACAATCAAACAACTGCACAACCCGTTAGTGGTTAGTTTAAACGCAATGCCAAATGAAATGGGATGCAAGATGAAACGACTAATCTTAGGGCAAAATTTGGGGTATTACAGTTGCCCCTATTTAAATAGCTTCACCGGATAATTTGAGCGACAAAGGCTCAAGAAATCATGGTGGAGGGATTTAAATATAGATAACCAAAAATTTTGCCCTTAGATGCAGTGATATGCAATGCTATGGACAAAACGGAAATAAACTATAATGCTGACAATGCCATGAATTTAGTATGGTGCGTATGATGGAATGGTAAATGCAGAGATGCAGACGACACGACGACACCGGGGACAGACGCGACGAACGAACCACACTGGGGAATACGACGAACTGGGGAATTCTAAAGGGATAGTCAACTGGTGCTAACACGACCAATTGTCTCTTTTAGACAAGGAAAGGTAAGAACGAGATCCACAATGGAGATGGTACTGGTGAGACGGCCTCCACTGGGGAATATCTAAGCGTAATTATCAACAGGTTCAAGCGTGCCCGACTGATACTCTAGAGTAAAAGTAAAACTGGATCTGTATGACTATAGGATCGATTAACAAGGTGCTGGAGCATTGAACAAAGAATAACATCCGCGCTTCTGTAAACTCTCCCTCATGACAGGATCAAACGGAATTTAGGAATCCGTGGAAAATATATAGGGTAACAACCGGCTGTATGCCAAATTAAATGGTCTTTAATGGGAAATGCCCTGATAAGCTTTCTCGAGAGAGAACTGCCACTTATCGATGGAAGGAGCTTAAACGCCAAACTGGATAAACTCTCAAATAAAGAGACTGTCGCTTATCTGTGGATAATTGATGAAAAATTGATTGATTGATGAGCTCCGCTGGAGGGATTGTCCCTCATCTGATAAATAAACCTCTTCATATTTAAGGTCGGTGCCCGGAATACGATTCAGATTCTTCTTTTACTAAAGGATAAAATGAACTTTTTCATACTTCAAGGTTTTGTACTCTCTTAAATATGATTCAGATCCTTCTTTTACTAAAGTATAAAATGAACTTCCCATACTTCAAGATTTTGTACTCTCTTGAACATGATTCAGATCCTTCTTTTACTAAAGGATAAAATGAACTTCCTCATACTTCAAGATTTTGTACTCTCTTGAACATGATTCAGATCCTTCTTTTACTAAAGGATAAAATGAACTTCTTCATATTTCAAGATTTTGTGCTCTCCTGAATATGCTTCAATTCAAACCTCCCCGCACTTCAGGATGAAAAGAAAAATGGAAACCAAACTGCTCGATGGAGATGGCCATTTGCTGCAAGTCATAACGAAGATGGGATAAGCTTCTCGGATGAGAAATACCGCTTATTTGCAAGAGGCAATGATAAGCTTCTCGGGTGAGAACCGCTTGTAGAGATGGTAACAGGTAATGTAAATTGTAATGAAGATTGTAATGAAGGTTGTAATGAAAGAACAGCGTAAATTGTAATGAAGGTTGTACTGAACTCTTTGTACGAGAAGATCAATTGTAGAGTGTAATGAAAAATTGTAATGAAAATTGTAATGAAGGTTGTAATGAAAGTTACAAGGTAAATTGTAATGAAGGTGGTGATGAAATTTGCAAGTTAAATTGTAATGAAGGTTGTAATGAAAGCTGCAAGGTAACAGAACTGGGCTAGAAAGAACCGACAAACAAGTCTCCATTGAGGAAACGAACTCGAGTGGGACTATCTTACCTAACGCGGAAAGGTAACTGAAATAACCATCGTCCACGAGGGATGAACTCGGTGGGGAAACTGGAAACAAATGAGTATTTTGTGCTTAGGGATGATGATCTACTTGGAGAGAGCGAACAAACCCAGTTATTCGGTGGTAACGATAAAGGATGACGATAAATAGCAAGCATGCACATGCTAATGCGTATGCCAATGTGAATGTGAATGTGTATGTTCATGTATATGAAACTGTCATGCAATAAGTATGCTTATGCGTATGCTGACAAAATAAGCGAGAGAGGAGACATGAGATGAAATAAACATCTCGACGGGAGTACCCTAGCGACCTCTGCAACAGTACATCCATCAGGGTATAGGAAAAGTTGATGGTAGAACCAAATCCTGTTTCAAAGTTATAACTTCCCTTGGGAGAAGATATCATGACTTCCACATGGGGATATGATATAACTTTACTGGAGAGTACGATATCATGACTTCAACTGGGGATCCATGACCTCTGCACGAGGATATGATGTCATGACTTCACGGGAGGGATTGCTATCATGAACCATAATCAACCAAAGAACTCTTGGGATCAGAGACTTCTGGGGATAAAATAAATATCTGTGGTATGGGGAAGATATGGAGCTAGGCAGCTTCATGGAGATAGTGTAGCAACTTTCTGGGAATAATACCTCGGCTTCTTGGGGAAAAGGTACGTCCGACTGGGGATAAAGTATATCAAATTTCCCTGCAGAGAGCTCATCAGACTTGTTGGGGAGAAATCACAAGACATTCTTGGGGAGAATATGGAAACCTCCTGGGGAATATTCCCGAGGAATGCAATTTTACTGAGGAACAGATGCTTCCACTGAGAACGGGTCTTCAAGAACATATATCACTTGGAGGATACCGGGGATATCTCTGCAGTCTTGAGATCACTGGGGCTTTATCGAAAGGATCCCAAGAATGTTGTCAGCTTAAAGTTTCGCTGGGGACTATCACTGGGAAGATGCTGGTATGATTTCTGTAGTCTTGGAAATTACCGGCTCGGTCCAAAGTGTTGTCAGCATATAGTCTCGTTGGGGACTGTGTCAGCTTAAAGTCTCTCTGGGGACTATCAGTTTAAAGTCTCTCTGGGGACTGTGTTGAGGCAATGGTTAAGATGTAGATTCTGCAACGATGAGATTTACTGGGGAATGAAGACCGCCGAGAGTAAAATCCATCGGGTGCACGGAGAATGTAGTGAAACAAGCTAGTTTGGATCTTAACGGAATTTATAGTAATCACCATTTTGAAAAAATATCATGCCCCAGAGTACTTGCTTTGTGAGGAAGAGTCATCTCAAGAGGATTTTACAGAGAACGTGGAGTTTAATTTGCCCCATTGTTTCAAACTCTTGGAGAGATTTGTCAGATCTCGATGTAACTGGCTCAGATCGACGATGTCATGACTGAGTATTCAAGAAGTAGCTCTCAAGAAAGTCAGGCTTGCATCAATAAACGACTTGAAAGCCAACTGCCCCTGCTTAGCAGGATCTTCAAGCTTTGTTGTCACCATCTATATGTAAGTTCTAAGATATCAGGCAAAATCAATACACGTGAAATGCTAATTCTGAAACTATCAATGCAACGATATATTTGTCTTGAAATTTTTGTTTTTGTTTTGAAAAAGATATCGCAATAACTTGTGACTGAAATCACTAGTTAGGATATAAGTTTAATTTATAATGGCAACATGAATTTTTGAGCATAGCTCGTAGGAGTCAGGAAACGCTATCTCGTCGAGTATGCTTTCAAGAGAATTCCTACTTCAATTAGGTGTTTTAATGGTTGTATCGTGGCTTGGTGCACGGTTTAGGAAACAAAGGATAAAGACTCAAAGTTATTTATACCCACCCCTTTCTTCGTGATGTTCTCCAATCCTAATTCAGTTAATCGGATACGAGCACTCGTATATGGTCGCGAACTTATCAAGGCTTTGGACATGGCAGTCACTCACCTATTTCTAATGGCAATTGGTCATCCAACTTTGTTCTTTATTAGGGATTCTTTATTGTAATCCCTTGTTTTTGTTATATTTTTTTCATTCCCTAACTTTTGCTTGGACGACGTCTTTTGGATTTTTGAATTGGAGTCCACCGGGATGCCCCAGATTTGCCTAAGTCTCCTTCATAGGTTTTGACTTAGCGGGCTATATATATATATATATATATATATATATATATATATATATATATATATATATATATATATATATATATATATATATATATATATATATATATATATATATATATATATATATATATATATATATATATATATATATATATATATATATATATATATATATATATATATATATATATATATATATATATATATATATATATATATATATATATATATATATATATATATATATATATATATATATATATATATATATGTATATATATATTTTTTTTTGTCGACTAAGTCATGTGACTCTTTTGAAGGTTTGTGACTGCCCCACTCTTTAGGTAGTATAAGGATAGTCATTGACTTCTAAACTTTCTAAGATGTTAGGGATAGGTTCTCGAAGGTCCGCTCCTCCTTTTTGAGAGTCTGAGCGCTCGATCAATTTAGCTGAAGAACTACCCTGCCCCAAGTTAAAATAAGGGTTTTAATTTGGAAAAGAAGAAAAATCCTACTTCAAGGCTCAAAGGGGTTAAAGAGGGATTATCATCCTTATATCTCCAGTGTTTGGGATTTGAAACAATGCCTTACATCATCAGCAGGTTTCAATTGGAAGCATACGACAAGAGATTTGATGTCTTTGGTTCATCATCCTCCTCCCAATTCTCTATCAACACGAGAGATCGGGTAAAGTTGGCATTATAGTTTATGGAAAAAGTATTTTTAATTAGTGAAGCAAATGGATTTATTCAAGACAGACATGCATTGCATTAATTAATTAAAATAACAAGTTTGTACATGCTAATTATGCTTAATCAAAAGAAAAATACATATAATTAAACAAATGAACTGCATGACAAGTCCTTCAAGAAATAACTGGCTGAGGCATGTTGAATACCAGGACAGGAGTCTTGATCTTGGGCGGAGGATCATCGAAAGACAATATCTTTTGTTCCAACAAATCTCTGACAATGCTCTTGAGCGAGTAACAACCTTCCAAATCGTGACCAGGCGTACCCTCATGAAATAAACAATGAGCGGTGGCATCGTAGTTGGCTGACAAAGGATTGGGAGGCGGACCCATTGCTCGAGTGGTGATTAAACCTCGTTGCACTAAGTAAGGATACAAATCGGTAAACGTCATTGGAATCAGTGGACAAGGCTTGTATTGTCTCTTCGAAGCATTTTGGCGGGGTGCCTGATTCCTCGGCTGTTGATTTACCGGAGCGTTGGACGCCTGCTGATAGTTAGGCAGAGGTTGTTGATAAACCGGAGGCGGATAAACAGGAGCCTGCTGCATAGGCTGATAAACAGGAAACTGTTGATTTACAGGAGTTGCAACAGTAGCCACATAGGGTTGTGGAGCATACTGAACTGGATAACCTTGAACATAATTCTGCTGAGGTTGCCAAGGTTGATGAGTAGCCATCGGGCGATTCCTAGGACGTGTAGGTCCTTTATGGTAGCCAACGCTCGGAGTTTTGCACTTCGGAGGAGTAACTCGTCGAACTGGTTAAGCAATGGTAGGATGCACCAAATAGGATTGACGACCTTGAGGCGGTATGCTCTCAACAGTAACAGCTGGTTGAGGATCCACAACAGTGTGGGTGATCTCAGAAACAATAGTAGGTTGATTATCCATCTTCACCTTAAGGGCTTGCAGCATCTCCATAATCTGCCCCACACTTCCTCGAAGATCTTCGAGTTCATGACTGACACGGTCGATCTCTTGAGCTTTTTCTTTCATCCTTCTTCGAGCTTGAGCTCTAGTATTGTACTGATGCGGAAGACCCAGGGTGACAAAACTGGAAGGCGAGAGAACCGAGTATGAGAAACCGGGAGACACATGGAATGCAAAAATATGATGCTAAGATGCAAAATGCGAATGAAATGATTTCATGGAATTCGAATATCGCAGAATGCCAAAACTTTGTTTATTAATTTGAAAACGGATTACGAATACCATTCTTAGAAAAGTCTTAGCATAATAGCTAAATAAAAGCTAATAATGACCCTAAGGAAGCTTCCTGTTCTTCCCCTTGCTCTACTCTTCGGGCTAGGCCTTTTTGAGGATGAGCCTATCTTCAAAAGATAAATTGAGAGTTAGAGGAAAATAAATCCTTCATCAAAACCAAGCAAGGGTACGTTGGAAAAGTCTTCACAATTGTTGGTGATCATATTGCCCTTGATATCGGATAACTTCGAGCATATGGCTTTAGCAACGGTCTTGTCCTTTAGGGTTCACCTCCAAGAAAGTGAAAAGAGACTCCTTCGGAATAAGTAACCCTACCAACTGAGAGTACTCTTCTAGGGTAGGCAAAAGCTGATGCCTGAGGGATGTAAGGAAAAGATAATCTGGATTCTAAAACTGTAACAAAGTCGAAAGGAAACCTTCGTCTACTTGAGGTTTCAACAAAAATAACGGGCTTCCATACTTGTTTCTGGATCCTTTATTGATCTTGAACCAAAGCTCCTAGCTTCCTTAGGTCATCTAACTTAAGTCCTTTAAAAGAATATCTCAAAGTTTTTTTTTTGTAATCCATGGTATCCTGCAATATTCATAAATAAAATTTGAATTCCATGACAAGTGATGCAATGTGATGTTTTATGGATGAAATGCATATATACAGAGTCCTAGGTTAAAGGTATATGCAAGGAGTTATGGTCTACCCATCCCAATAGGTATGTACTAAGGTTAGTTGTACCTGCAGAACAAGGGTTCTAAAGCAGTGCCCAAAGTTATCAATCCATCTGTCGGATATTATCAATTTCCCGATTAACTCGGTGGTTAATAATATTCTCAAGAGAATCTCTTTTGAGTGTAGTGTCGCGTAGCAATTATTTTGGGATTACTCCCTCATAGTTCCCGCACTACGTCCTAGATAAGGCCAAAGTGGTGTTAAGGTACTACGGTCCCCGGTATCACAGACTCCAATCGACAATAGTAAAAGTTTTCACGATTACTCGTTCAATCGAGCCATTTTCGAAAGGGTCTCAACTGAGCAGTGATTCTCAAGTCAGCTTGGTCGGGATTCCACTCCCTATAAGCCTCGTCGAATATATCACCTTCCTATAATAATGTTCGGGTGTAGGACTTATCTCACAAAAATGATACCCCAAGCAAGTTACAATATATACAGTTAATGAAATAAAATAGAAATATCATACAATAAACAAAATAGGGGCAACCCTTAAAAATTAGGAGGGTCCCCAGTGAAGTCGTCATTTTCTGTTGCGGTGGAAATAGGATACCAAACTATTAATTAGTTTGAATCACAATTCTTAATTCACAACCGCTCTTTGATTTATCCAAAGGAAAAGGTCAAAAGAGGGAAAACCTATTTTTGCATCGTAAACACAATGCGGGGAGAGACCTAGGTAAAGCGTTGGTTAAGCTTACGGAAGGTACTAGCACCCTAAACTTTTGTAGTACTCTACAGGAACCTTTTGTTTATTGTATGCCTTTTATTTTATTATCTGTTTGAAATATATATTGCTAAGGGATAGAGTGACCTAAAAAGACCTAAGGGTTAGTCCTAAGTTTACTCGGCAAGATTCGCATCTTGTGCCTACGTATCCTGGATAGGGAATGGACTCCGAGTAATCGTAGTTCCCCTCGAAAGGGAGGTTAGAAACTTCTTGACTGTGGTCAAGGTTTCAATGGGAGTAAACAATCTTAAGGACACGCTTACGTGGAGTCTTTGAAACTCCTATTTCTATGTTGAAATGTTGAATTGAAAATAAGGTTAAAATTAGGGATTCCACGGCGGGAAACCATAAACAGAGTACGGCGACTCTTTGACCTAAAGCTAGGGTAAAAGGTATTTTCGTCCCCGGCGGGACACCTAGGCTAAATAGGGTTTGAAATAGTCAAAGGGTTAGGGTTATTGACTCGGCGGTCAAACGGCTAGACCTAATTCATTCGGAGGGAAAATAATGGTAAAAACATGCAAAATACGGCAAATTACTATACGGCAGAATTAAAGTGTGGAAAAATAAAGAAAGCGGTAAAAGAAGCATTGCGACGATCACTCGCGTAAATTACAAATCCCAAAATGCAAAAATAAATAACTACGACGATAGCCTCGCATAAATTACATCCATGAAAAACAATACGCAAGAATAATAAATTGCAACGATGCCTCGCATAATTACAATCATAAAAATAAATGTGAAAAAAATAAAGGATTAGTAGCCACGGCCAAAATGAGAGCCAATAAAAGTCAGATGATAATTAACGGGAATGCTGGGAATTTTTATGTTAGACTTTTAGGTTAGAAATTAGAATGAAAGGGTTTGTAAGTAACTGAAAATAATTTTAAGTCTAGTGTTGAAAAATGTTAGTATTAATTTATTTAAAAAGTTTTAAAATAAAACAAGGTTTTAATTTTAAAAATTTTTAATTTTAAAAGGTTTTAATTTTAAAAAGGGTTTTGATTTTTGAAACACAAAGGCTTTCATCCTCAAAAAGACGTTTTAGTTTAAGAAAAGTTTTAACTTTAAAAAAGGTTTTACTATAAAAAGGAGGTTTTAATTTTAAAAAAGGTTTTACTATAAAAAAAAGTTTTAATAATAAAAAGAAGGTTCTAATAAAAAGAAAATGTTTTAATAAAAAGGTTTTAATAATAAAAAAAGTGTTAGTAATAAATTAAAACATAATGTGATTACTAATTACAGTTAAAAAAAAGAAAGAAATAATAAGATAATATAATAAAAAACGAAATAGAAATAGAAATAAAAGGAGTGAGGATAGGTGGATGGTGTTGAGAAAATACCTTTCCTTTCTTATTCCCAACCGGCGGCGACTCCTTGCATGTCAATGGTTCATTCTGTTGCACCCCAAATTTTGACCCCTTAGATCCTCATCATCATTGTAGGATCATATTCATTTAATTAACTGACCTTAACCAATTTCAAGTTTATCTTTGTTAAGATGCAGATGAATTAGGGTTTCGTACCGTCAAAATCGAGGCTTCGAGGGTTTGATCAATCAATGTTTTCAATTGATTCAACTTCAAACAAGATCAAATATACTAAATTGGGTCAAGTATGAATTCAATTTGAGGCGGTCACCCAAGAATTGAAAACAATGCAATTCAAGACACCCGATTAGGGATTTCGAGCAGGAAAAGTCAACTATAGTTTGACTTTTGATTTGAAGAGTGTTTCAATGGTGGGACTTTGGTCCATTAAGCTCATATGGCTTAGTAAAGTCTATCCATATGGTTTCAAGTCCTCAGAATACCCGAATCCCCAACGGTCGACTCGGTAGTCACCGATTGATCGAACGGTTGACCGAAATGTCAACTCTTCAACAATATGGAATTTGACTTCAAGATCTGAATCAAAAATGTTAATTATGTCATATTACACCTCCCTATAAAATTTCATGACCATTGGATCAAGGGTTAAGAAGTAAGTGCAAAAATCGAGAATTAGGGGTTTGAAAGGGGCAAGACCATAACTCCTCAACCACACATCCAAATGAAGTGGTTCAAAGCTCATTGCAAATCTCTTGAAAAATCCTACAAAAGCCTCAAAGTGGTCCATGATCAAAAAATGCATAGAATTGGAGTTATGAAAAGATTCATTTTAAGAAGGGAAATAACTTAGAAAAATTCTAAGTTATTTAGCCTTTTTAAGTGGTTTTTTCAGCAACTTGGAAGGGTTTTTCAACCTAGTTCCATCTAGAATTTGGAAATCCACAAAACATGAAAGTTATAGAGCTACTTGAGGGCTTTCTAAATTGTGGTAGTACTCCTCAATAGCATGTGTGAGCAGGAAGTTATGAGCCATGGAAGTTAGGGCTGTCAACACTTGAAACCACAATCCAACACTTCTCAAAATTCAGATTTTCACCACTTGAGACATCCTCAACCCTTGGATCATGATTCAATATGATATTCATATGTGTAGAGGAAGGAAAATGCATAGAAATGTAAGGTTTGAAGAGAGAGAGGCAAGTTGCAACTTGTGTAATAAAATATTCAAATATGTAAGAAGGAGAGAGAAACTTTTCATGCCAAAACTGTTGCAGGTGGCTCACCCTACACTCTAAGCTCACCTCAGTCACTTCATGTTCATCTCCACTTGATTTTTATGATCTTCTTTGAACCATGGAAGAGGTTTGTTTCTATCCCGAGCACAGGTTGTGTACCTTTGGAGATAGATGAATTGTTTGATCCCAAGCTCAGGTTTCGTACCTTTGGAGATGTATTGTTTGATCCCAAGCTCAGGTTTCGTACCTTTGGAGATGTATTTTTTGATTCCAAGCACAGGTTTTGTACCTTTGGAAGGTATTTGTTGCCATCCCGAGCACAGGTTTTGTACCTTTGGAGATGTGTACTTTGGGTCCCGAGTTCAGAAATTCTCAGAGACTAAAGTGGTTGCATTGGCATGAAGTGTTCCAATCCTAATGTGTTTAGGGTTGTGTCTCTGCTGTATCCTAAGGTATTGAGGGTATTAGTTTTTTTTCCTAAAGTATTGAGGGATATATTTGTTCCTCCTAGTCGTCACCAAAATTCCCTAAAAGACCAATAGTTATTGGCATCACCTGGATCCAATTGTTATTGGTACATGTTTGATTTGGTCATTACAAGTATTTCTAAATCTAGTGGTTACTAGTATTACATTCAGATCCAACTGTTATTGGTACCTCTTGATTCGGTTATTACCAATCTTTCTAAGTCTAGTGGTCACTAGCATTGTTTTGCAAATCTAGTTTTCACTAGCAGTATCCAGTACAAGTTGTTATTGGTATACCCCTGGGTTTGGTCGTCAACAGTTAGCCTAAGTCCAATAGTTATTGGCATCGCTTAAATCAGATTGTTATCACCACTTTGGTCTGGTCGTTACCAAACTCTTTGAAAATCCAATGGTCATTGGCCTCCTCGGACTCGGTCGTTACCAATCTCTTCAGTTAAATCTAGTGGTTACTAGCATTATCCATAACCAATTGTTATTGGTATATCCTGATTTGGTCATCACCAGTCTCCTCTAAGTCCAGTAGTTACTGGCGTTACTTAAAAAACTAATCATTATTAGTGCCGAAAGATGATTGTTACCAACTTCCCCAGCCGAAGTCCTTTGGTTCATTCTGTGTTATGTTGATATCAGAGAAAAAGGGAGAGAGTAAATCACAAAATCTAGTATTCAAAGGGATGGATCACCTTGAGCAGGAAAACCAAGCCCTCCAGGAAGAAGTTGCTCGTTTGAAGAGTAACACTGAAGCTTTCGCTACTACCGTCAGGGATATAATGGATACTCAAGAACAGGAAAACCAAAAGCTCAGTGACGAGCTAGAGAGGGTAAAATGTGCCAAGAGGAGTCTGACAAATTTTATCAGAGATTTGATCTTGTCCCAACGACAAGAAGGATCGACTTCGTCCACCAATCAGCCGTATGGTGGGTCTTTGAGTATTCCTATACCTTATGTAAGGTTTTTCCCCCATACTCTTGCAGAATGGTTTAGTTCAAAAGGAACTACCACCCGTTCTTCCTCCGGGCCACCAAAGTTATTTCACCGCTGACGCTTTTTGTGCCTTCCATCATGGAGCGCCTGGTCATGACATTGAGGAGTGATACATTCTCAAGAATAAGGTGAAAGAGATGATTGAAGCAGGAGTCATATCTTTCAAGATATGCGAACCTCGAGTACGAATCAACCTTCTGCTTGACGAAGAAGCAACCCCATCCCTGCATAGGGTGGACTAAGGAAGAAGGCCCTTAATAGTGCTTTTTCCTTGTTTTGTTAAACAATTTTAATTCCCTAAGGCTGGCAGCTGCGGACTGTTTCAGCATGTGTTGTAACTTCTTTGTATTTGATTTGCTTATAAGCTGTTATTTATTTGAATTTGGCAATATTAATGAAATGTTTGTGCATCTTTTGATTAAGTCCATTCGTTTCACTCTTTCTTTTTCCTTTCATTGTTATGAAATACGAAAAATGCAAAAAATTTCTTTTCTTTACTAAACTGTTGTTTAAAGCAAAGATTGGGGAGGATGATGAAAACTATATCCATAACTGTTGTTGATATGCTTTCAATTTAACTTTGCTGATGATGTAAGGCATTGTTTCAATCCCTAAACACTGGAGAAATAAGGAAGATAATCCCTTGTTAACCCCTTCAAGCCTAGAAGTAGGAGTTTTCTTTCTTTAAAAAAAACAAAAACCTTAAATTTCAAACCTGGGGGCGGGTAGTTCTCAGTTAACTTGAAGATATGTGCATAACAAGGCATTTTTCATATAAAGATGGTGCACTCAGGTTTTTCTTCGTACACAACAAGCAAATGTCGACGTTCAAAAGACGATGATGGTTCGCCGTAGCCATTAAACTAGGTGGTCACCTCATTTCTTAAAAACAAAAAGAGAAGAAGAAAAATGAAAATTAAAAAGCCCGCTAAGTCGAAACCTATGAAGGAGACTTAGGCAAAAATGGGGCATCCCATTGACTATATCTTCGAACAAAATAGTTCAGACAAAGGTCAGGGATAACAAAAGAGAGGAATTCTGTAAGAGTTATCACTCTTAAATCCTCAAATAGTCAAAAAGCTATGAAATACTGTAAGGAAGTCGTGACTACCCTAGGTTTGTAAGCCATCACCAACTATCATCAGTTCAATTCTTAAGTCTGTAAGAACCTAAATGTATAGTTTGAGTTAACTGAGCGTAGGATCGGAGTTCATCATGGAGAGTGGGTGGGACCAAATAACTTTGAGCCTTTATCCTTTGTTTCATGAACCGTGAACCGAGCCACGTTACAAACCTTAAAAGACCTAATTGAGGTAAGGTTGTTTTGAAAGAATGTTACAGCAAGGTTGGATAACCTGACTCCTTATGATATTTGTTAATTGTGTGTGTTAATCACTTTATCCATCATCTGTAAAAAGATTGGATCACTTTCACTTTGAACACTTGATCACTCCGCCGTGTGTGTTTCATTAAAAAATGTTTTCAAAAGATTGCATTAATTTTACATTGAAAATTGTCAATTTTTAATGAACAACATTGCGTGCAAAACAATCCAATGTCAAAGGAATCCCAACAAAAGCTTCCAGCTAGGGAATTTGACTTGATAAAGGAAGCTCAGCCTGAGGCAACCAATTTGAAGGATTTGTTAATCATTTGTTGCAACGTTCAGCTAATCAGAGCCGACCAGATCAATATCAGTTGAAGCTCTCAATGAACAGTTTAGTCTGGGGAAATCTTTTGCAGTTACCAGCTAGCAGGGGCTAGTTTGTTACCCAGTCGTTACTTCCACGGTCTGAGGACATTGTTGTAACAAACACCGTTAAACTGGGGCAATCACGTCGAGATTTGAAAATCTCTCTAAGTGTTTGAAGACATTGAAGCGTCTTTATGCCAGTTCTTTCGTAAAGGCATGCTTATGACTTCTTCTCACAAACCATGTAATCTGGGGCAGAAAAGGTTTGAAGATTGTTCGTCGCGAGAACCGTTGTTCACTTGAGGAGGATTTATTATCATAATAGGGCATAAATATTTTGTTCTCAAGGTACCTTTTTCCAAGCTCTCCAGTTAAGTTGTTACTTCAGTTGATCTGGGAATCTCTCGGTGTGATTTTCCTTCAACAAAGAATTCAAGCTCATGATGGTAATCCAAGTAAAGTCCTGACGTTTCGGCCTAAGAAGATTAATCTCTCCCAAAGAAGGTGGTAACCTTGAAGTGGAATTATTGTTCTTCATGATCATCCCTTTGATGTCCAATTTTGGTGAAGTTGGTTAGGTCTCCGTGTCGAAATGTTTATTTCATCTCCTGTTTTGTTTTATCTGTTTCGTCAGCATAAACATAAGCATATGCATAGCATTCGTGCATTTTTGCTATCTCTGGTTGTTACCTGTTCCTGTTTCACTTTGGTTCCCTCCTCAGTGATTGGGTGTGTTGTCTCTCTCTAATAGAGCGGTCAGCCCTTAAGCACAAAATGTCCATCCCTTTCTCAATTCCCCACAGAGTTTAATCCTCGTGGATGATGGTTGCTTCAGTTATCTTTTTCCATGATTGGATAAGGTAAGTCACCATTCGAGTTCATTTCTCAAAGGTTGGAGTCTTGTTTGACAGTTTCTTTCTAGCTATGTTCTAGATTGAACTTTGGTCCCTGTCGGTCGCTGAACCTACCTGGATGTGCATTTATTTTTCACTATCTATCAAGAAGGACATTTTTGTACCTTTATCAACGATAAATGGCAGTCTCTTCGGAGAATTTTAATCGTCTTCAGTGGTAAGTGGCAATCTCTTGGGAGAAGCTTAACCTTCATCAACGATAAATGGCAGTCTCTTCGGAGAAGTTTAATCGTCTTCAGTGATAAGTGGCAATCTCTTGGGAGAAGCTTAACCTTCATCAACGATAAATGGCAGTCTCTTCAGAGAATTTTAATCGTCTTCAACAATAAATGGAAGTCTCTTCGGAGAAGTTTAATCTTCATCAACAATAAATGGCAGTCTCTTCGGAGAATTTTAATCGTCTTCAACAATAAATGGCAGTCTCTTCGGAGAAGTTTAATCTTCATCAACAATAAATGGCAGTCTCTTTAGAGAAGCTTATCATTCTTCAACGATAAATGGCAGTCTCATATGAGAAGTTTATCTTAAGGATGTCGACGCACGGTTGTAACCAGCATTGTTTGGAAATCCAATGGATACTGATATAAGTAATTTGGCGGTGACCAATCATGTTTCAAGTAAGGCCTGTTGGTAACTGGCACTATAAAAATCTATGGACGACAGATATTGACAATTTGGTTGTATATCATTCCAAACTAAGTCACGATGGTTTCCATCCCAAGCTCAGGTTTCGTACCTTTGGAGATGTATTGTTTAATTCCAAGCACAGGTTTTGTACCTTTGGAAGACGTTTGTTTCTATCCCGAGCACAGGTTGTGTACCTTTGGAGATAGATGGATTGTTTGATCCCAAGCTCAGGTTTCGTACCTTTGGAGATGTATTGTGTAATCCCAAGCTCAGGATTCGTACCTTTGGAGATGTATTGTTTGATTCCGAGCACAGGTTGTGTACCTTTGGAGATGTATTGTTTGATCCCGAGCACAGGTTTCGTACCTTTGGAGATAAATTGTTTAATCCCAAGCTCAGGTTTCGTACCTATGGAAGATGTTTGTTGCCATTCCAAGCACAGGTTTTGTACCTTTGGAAGAGGTTTGTTTCTATCCCGAGCACAGGTTGTGTACCTTTGGAGATAGATGAATTGTTTGATCCCAAGCTCAGGTTTCGTACCTTTGGAGATGTATTGTTTGATCCCAAGCTCAGGTTACGTACCTTTGGAGATGTATTGTTTGATTTCAAGCACAGGTTTTGTACCTTTGGAAGATATTTGTTGCCATCCCGAGCACAGGTTGTGTACCTTTGGAGATGTGTACTTTGGGTCCCGAGTTCAAAAATTCCCAGAGACTAAAGTGGTTGCATTGGCATGAAGTGTTCCAATTCTAATGTGTTGAGGGTTGTGTCTCTGCTGTATCCTAAGGTATTAAGGGTATTAGTGTTTGTTCCTAAAGTATTGAGGGATATATTTGTGCCTCCTGGTCGTCACCAAAATTCCCTAAAAGACCAATAGTTATTGGCATCACCTGGATCCAACTGTTATTGGTACCTGTTTGATTTGGTCATTACCAGTCTTTCTGAATCTAGTGGTTACTAGTATTACATTCAGATCCATTTGTTATTGGTACCTCTTGATTCGGTTATTACCAATCTTTCTAGTTCTAGTGTTCACTAGCATTGTTTGGAAAATCTTATTTTCACTAGCAGTATCCAATACCAGTTGTTATTGGTGTACCGCTGGGTTTGGTCGTCACCAGTTAGCCTAAGTCCAGTAGTTATTGGCATCGCTTAAATCAGATTATTATCACCACTTTGGTCTGGTCGTTACCAAACTCTTTGAAAATCCAATGGTCATTGGTCTCCTCGGACTCGGTCGTTACCAATCTCTCTAGTTAAATCTAGTGGTTACTAGCATTATCCATAACCAATTGTTATTGGTATATCCTGATTTGGTCAGCACCAGTCTCCTCTAAGTCCAGTAGTTACTGGCGTTTCTTAAAAAACTAATCGTTATTAGTGCCGAAAGTTGATTGTTACCAACTTCCCCAGCCGAAGTCCTGTGTTTTATCAATATTGTTTGGAAATTCCCAATTGAATTAGGAACTTCGACTTGGTTGTCACCATATCCCCAGGAAGTCTAGTGGTATTTAGCACTTCTTGGAAACCGTTGTTGATTTGGTTGTCACCATATCCCCAGTAAGTCTAGTGGAAACTAGCACTGTTTGAAGCTGTTTGTTATTCTGGTCGTCACTAGTCTCCCCAGTTAAAGCTTTTGCTTTTCCAGTCGAGTCTCGGAGAACTAGTGGATACTAGCTTCCCCGGCGCGTCCGGTCTTGTTTCAAACCTTTTCCTGAAGATCCCGTTTGAACTCTTAGTTATAGGAAATTTTCTCATCTGGTTATTCCCAGTAAGATTCGTGTCTTTGTTCCGTCTTTTCCCCGGTGAAGCTTTGCTTCCCCAGTGTTTTTTGTTCCCCAGCAAAGTTTTCCCCAGTGGGTTTCTTCCCTAGTGTGGTCTGCATCCTTTCGTTTCCCTAGTGAAGAATTGTAATCTTCCCCGGTGGGATTCCTCATCTGATTATCCCCAGTGAGGTTCGTATCTCCTTTCCCTAATGAAGATGTGTCTTCCCTGGTGAAATTTGTGTCCCCTGCGTGAAAGATTTCCTTGAACAAGCATCTTTAGTCATGTCTGAACTATCTTGCTTACTTCGCTTGGAATCTTTCCCCAGTGTGTTGGGCCCCCGTGAGTGGTTACTCGTCGTCTTGCCGTTCTTTTATATTTGCTCGTGTGTCTGCATTTGTCTTGCATTCAAGCATTTAAAGCATCATTTAGATTCATGGCATATTTGCATTCGTCCTTTTGCATACCATCGGATCTAAGGGACAAAATTTCTGGTTTGCTATATTTAAATACCTTTCACTGCGATTCCATGAGGATTGTCATCACTCATTACCATCTAGTGAAGATATTTAAATAGGGGCATCTGTTGCACCCCAAATTTTGACCCCTTAGATCCTCATCATCATTGCAAGATCATATTCATTTGATTATCCAACCTTAACCAATTTCAAGTTTATCTTTGTTAAGATGCAGATGAATTAGGGTTTCGTACCGTCAAAATCGAGGCTTCGAGGGTTTGATCAATCAATATTTTAGATTGATTCAACTTCAAACAAGATCAGATATACTACATTGGGTCAAGTATGAATTCAATTTGAGGCGGTCACCCAAGAATTGAAAACAGTGCAATTCAAGACACCCAATTAGGGTTTTCGAGCAGGAAAAGTCAGTTGTAGTTTGACTTTTGATTTGAGAGTGTTTCAATGGTGGGAATTTGGTCCATTAAGCTTCTATGGCTTAGTAAAGTCTATCCAAAGGGTTTCAAGTCCTCACAATACCCGGAGCCCCAACGGTCGACTCGGGAGTCACCGATTGATCGAACGGTTGACCAAAAAGTCAACTCTTCAACAATAAAGAATTTGACTTCAAGATGTGAATCAAAAATGTTCATTATGTCATATTACACCTCCCCATAAAATTTCATGACCATTGGATCAAGGGTTAAGAAGTAATTGCAAAAATCGGGAATTAGGGGTTTGAAAGGGGCAAGACCATAACTCCTCAACCACACATCCAAATGAAGTGGCTCAAAGCTCATTGGAAATCTCTTGACAAATCCTACAAAAGCCTCAAAGTGGTCCATGGTCAAAAAATGCATAGAATTGGAGTTATGACAAGATTCATTTTAAGAAGGGAAATAACTTAGAAAAATTCTAAGTTATTTAGCCTTTTTAAGTGGTTTTTTCAGCAACTTGGAAGGGTTTTTCAACCTAGTTCCATCTAGAATTTGGAAATCCCCAAAACATTAAAGTTATAGAGATATTTGTAGGATTTCTAAATTGTGGTAGAACTTCTCAATAGCATGTGTGAGCAGGAAGTTATGAGCCATGGAAGTTAGGGCTATCAACACTTGAAACCACAATCCAACACTTCTCAAAATTCAGATTTTCACCACTTGAGACATCCTCAACCCTTGGATCATGATTCAATATGATATTCAGATGTGTAGAGGAAGGAAAATGCAGAGAAATGTAAGGTTTGAAGAGAGAGAGGCAAGTTGCAACTTGTGTAATAAAATATTCAAATATGTAAGAAGGAGAGAGAAACTTTTCATGCCAAAACTATTACAGCTAGCTCACCCTACACTCTAAGCTCACCTCAGTCACTTCATGTCCATCTCCACTTGATTTTTCTGATCTTCTTTGAACCATGGAGCTGATAGGAGAAGATCTTGGCAAGATTTTTCAAAGAACCTCATGAAACTCCCTCCAAAAGTGGTAAAGTACCATGCTGCCCTCACTCTTGTTTCCACTATAAATAGAGGCCTCTTCATTGATGTTAGACACACCAGAGCAATCTCCAAAACCAAGAGAAACAATATCTCTCAATTCCCTTTTATTTCCTCAAGAATCTCAAATTTTCAAAACCTCCATTTTTCACCAAAAAGATGTCTTGAGCAAAACTCTGCTCAAGGTCAGTTCTACCATTTCCAAGTCCCTCAAAACCATCTACACAATCCATAAACATTGTGTAGAAGGTGTCCATACATTCAAACCACTCAAAAATCTCATTTTTATAAAAGTCAACCTCCACACCTTAATAGTTTGACTTTCTTGCATTTTGAAAGCCAAATTCTCACTTGAACCATTTCCTACCTTTCTAACACTCCCAACACCTCCTATATATCATATCTCAAGTGTCCAAGCTCTAAAAAACCAGCTGGAAATCACACAACTCTAACTATCTTGAAAAGTGGTTTGTTGCTTCAAGAGGAAGCAAGCTTCAATTCTTTGCTAAGGAAGGAAGTCTCTAGGTTTCTTAGCTTTTTAGTTTGCTCAAGACTTGTCTACAAGAGGTATGTGACATTCAAACTCTTCATTGATCATACACTATCATGTTTTGTCATTTTGAGGTGATTTTTGTGAAAATGTACCATTGTTGCCCCACTTTAGTTCTTTGTCAAGAACTCTTGTTTCATGGTCATGATACTTGTTTGTGTTAATGTATTTGCATTTGTAAATGATATGTGGATATTGTGTTACAAGATTGTGCTTAAATATCATGCTTGACTTGTTTTTGAAGTTTTGGTTATGTGGTAGTTTTTGAGAATCCAATATTGAAATGTGGTGTGTTTAGCCCTAGAACTGTCAAACCTAGTTCATTAGTGAGATTTGGATAACTTGTAAGTTATCCATAGGATCCCCCTGCCCTTGATCATGTTTGAATCAATGTGGCTCTTGTTTTTGCACTTATGATATTTTGGTGTCATCTTGCTTATCACTACCATGAGTTGTGTATTGGTTTATTTGTGCTTGCTATTTTTGTATCTCAAATCATTGGTTAATGTTTATGAAAGCTTACTTGCCTGTTTGAATTGGTTAAATAGTGAGAAGCATGAAGTTTGGCCATTAGGGCCAGCTGTGATTTCCTTGTGGTTTTGCTGTCAAAATTGGGATCAACATACCATTTCTGGTTTGGAGCAACTTTGGTTGATTTTAAGATTGGAGAATCATTTGTCATTATGTTTAGGGATTGTGTATTATATTTGTGAGTTCAAAATCTTCATTATGTGTTCAAACTGTTTTGTCTTTCTTCATTTGCATTTCAAACCTCATTGATACCACCAATACATCATATTCTGTTTCATGTGGTTTCTACTTGATCTATGTGCATGAAATCCATGTCTTACTCATTTGAAATTTGTATATGTTATCCATTCCTCCCAACTGTCATGAATTTACTGGCTGCATATTTAAGTTGTTGATTTTGTATGTCATGAGCTCCAAAATGCTATTTTCTGTTTGGTAAGATTTTGATCCATTTCCTGAGTTTAGTCTCATCTTCTAGCATGTATATGACATGTGTATAACAGTTGTTTCATCAAAGAATTCATTGCTTTAAAAATACACATGCTGCTACATGAGCTTGCTAAGGCAGTTTTTTCTCATTTCTCACAACAACATGCCTATTTTCATTCCAACTATCATATGCTCATTCTTGGAGTTGAAATTCATTCCTTGTCATGATAATGATATATGCACATTGGTTATTTGATCTATTCTTGCCTGCTTCGTCAATTTCATTTCCAATTGCATTTCATACTAGAATATGCCATGAACATACCAAAGTTGTTGTTCTGTTTGAATATGGATGATCTTTGAGTTGTAACTCATCTATATGCTTGATTCTAGTGTGTGTAGATGATTGGTTTGATCCATGATTGCCTGCATTTGCTTTTCACCCTCAAAACTGCATTTTTGAGCTAGAATATACCATGAACATACCAACTTCCATGACAGTTTGGCTTTGAATGATTCTAGGGCCTATGATCATTAGATTTCATATTTGAAGTTTGTGTGTGGTAATAATATAGGGCATACCTTTTTGTTTTGACTTTTGACAGTTGGTGTTTCTTTAATATTTTGCAATATGCTACCATCACCATGCTACTTTTTGAAACAAAGAGAATGTGTCTAGATTTTGAACTCTACACTAATTGTTATTATATTTAAGATGTGTGTGTGTTTTTTATTTGATTCAAGATCTCATTATTGCAAATAACACCCCTGCTGCCTCCAAACTGTTTTGCATTTCACCCAAAATACCAATCTTTGTTTTGATTGAGTTATGTTTGAATATTGGTTCTGTTTCCATCTAACTTCATGTTAGTGATGTGTGTACATTATTTCCTTGATCTGTTTCCACCTGAACTGGCACTTCACTTCCATGTTGCATCATCAATGCACAGTTTGCATCTCCTGCCACAACTTGCAATGCATTATCATTTTCTCTGTTGAACATGACTTTATTTGATCTATAGGCTTAGAATCATCAGCTATCACGATTGAAACATGTATTTGACACTGGCATGAACTAAATCTACTCAGTTTGAAATTCCACAGTCTGCATTTTCATGCTATGCTTGCCCTGCACATACCATTTTTTCATTCTATTTGACTTATGATTGGTTTTAGGGTCTAGACATATTTGTTAGCACATTTGAAACCTGTGTGTGAAGGTTGCTTAGTCTGAACTATTCCAGCACATGTTTTGGCCTTGTGATTGCATTTTAACATGCTTCCTTGTGGCTTGATTGCCATTTTGTTGATGTATGACATATTGATGATCTCTGTGAAGTCTACCATGTTTGTTCTCATTTCAGATGTGCATACCAATGTTTAATCTTGAGCTCATGTGTTTTCTCATGTTCTTGTTCATGACTGCATCATTGAGGCTAGCATTGTTATACTGAATTTGCTACCATTGAATAATCACTTGTTTCACTTAATCCATGTTGATTCTTGAGTGTGAAAACTTTTTGTATGTTTGCAATGTATGTGTGATGTTTGTCAAGTTTGATTTAGGTCAGCATGTGTTTTGGCTTCAATAGATGCATCATACCATGAAAATCATTGCAATTCATATACCAGTTCTCATTCCAGGCCTGCTTTGCATTAACTTCTTGTTAGAATACTTTCAATATCATATTCATGAACTGCTCATGTTGTTCCATCATCCTAATCCCCACTGTTTCAGCTTATGTGCATCAATATGCACTTGAACATCATATTCGCATTTGCTATCGTGTTTTGATTTGCATGCCTCATCTTGGAAAACTAATGGTACTATCTTATTCCTTGCGCAATTTCACATGAGATGGACTCTTATTTTGTTAAATTTGATGAAGTTTTGATCTAGTTGTGGTTCAAAATGCAATTCAGCTTCATACTTGTTCTTGGTTTTTTGCCTTGCCCAGATTTTCCATGAAAACTTACCATATATGTTTATGGGGGTGGCGAAATACACTGATGAAAACTTACAATGCCTTACCTACTTGAAAGTCCAATTTCATTTAATGTAAAAATATTTCAAATTGCTTGTAGTCACAATGCCTTTTACCTACTTGAAAGTTGGTTTGTTTTCAAGATTGTTATCTTGCATATTGTTGAATTATCCTTCATGCGATGCTTAATTTATCTTGTGAGATTTATTGATGATTGACTCCTTTATGTTAGTTAACATGTTAGGGCTTGTTCTCCCTTGGTTGTCACCATGATCTCATATGATTTTCTTCCTAAGATTGAGTTTAAACTATTGTGACATGTTTGCTTATTTTTTATTGTCATCAAATGCATATTGTTGTTACACTTGATATATCTTGAGTTTATGACATGTTTTACTTTCACATTGTGATTTGTTTACATGGTTGTTACCTTTATCATGTTTCCATCTTTGTTAAGATATGCCCTCAATCTTTGTTAAGATATGCTTCCATCTTTGTTAAGATATTTATCGGTTGTAACCATCGGTATTATTTGATCCTTGCTTATTGTAATGTGCTTGTTTATTCTTGGTTGTAAACATATCTCTTTATATTCATCATGTTTGAATGTTTATGTTTTGTTAAGTTTATTTCCCCAAAGTGATGAAACTCTTTAGTTCTCATCCATGTTGCCTCATATTTCTCCTTCCAAAGAAAAGTCTCTCTATTAACCCTTGGGTCATAGATAGCTCATTACTCTTTTAGGTCTGGATCGAACCTTCCCATCCTTTTGGTCTGGATAGAACCAATAGGATTTTCACTCATAGGTCTGGATAGAACCTTCTTCCCTCTTTTGGTCTGGAAAGAACCAATAGATCCTTATTCTGTAGTTCGTTCCCGAACTACGACCGTTCTGATTTCTCATTGGAAAATGAGAATACGTAGGCACAAGATGCGATATCTTGATGAGCAACCTTCCCCATTCTCCCACCTTTTGGTCTGGATAGAATCAATTGGTCTTATAACATAGAACTTTAGGATAGAGTTTGGTTAACTCTATGTAAGAATCATGGAAATGATTACTTACTCCCCTTTCTTGAGTGTTTAACATAGATCTAGAGAGTTTTGTGAAACTCTACACAAGCATGGATATGTTTGTTCCCCTTTGAACCTTGATCATAATCAAGTGTTCTTCATCCCTTGTGAGGTGAACTACGATTACTCTGATTCTATCCTAGTTAGGATACGTAAGCAGGGGACGCGACGTCTTTGCGAGCAAACTTAGAAACTATATTTAGGTTTTAACCTACACCCTTTACCCAACCCTAAACCTTAGCGAACATTTACCCAACTTAGCATGCACATAAACAAAAGGTTCCTGTAGAGTACTGCAGATGTTTAGGATGTGAAATACCTACCCTATGCATAACCAACCCCCGATCCCCGAATCTCTCTGCGTTGTTGTTACATCGCGCAAAAGGGTTTTTCTTTCTTTAGACCTTTCCTTTGGATAAATTAAAGTCCGGTTGTGAATTTAAGAATTAAGATTCAAGTTAGTCAATAGCTTGGTATCACGATTCTCACTGCAACACCTTCGTCTATTTATTCTTCCCCTTTATCTACAATCAATGAACAAAACAACATAGAAAAATTGTAAAATGATGTAAATCAAAGGAAAAAAAATTACGGTAACGGCGATGATGTTGAATGAACTGAGCCTCCGCCGTTGGAACTTTTTGCTCGCCGGTAGCGCTTGGCCGATGATGAATCCAAGCCTTTTAGGGTTCTTCCGAAAAAATTCCCTCTTCCTCTAATGACCTGCTCTTGATTTTCTGATGTTAATGAAGTTTTCTCCCCTCACTTATGTTTATATAGGTAACAAATTAGGGTTAACTTTAACCTAATGCCCATTTTAAAGCCCAACTTAAATTAATATTAGTTAAAACTAAATAAAATTTAAACAAATTAAAATAAACTTAAAACTCTTTTTATTTATACTAAACATTAAAAATATTATAAAAAGAATAAAATCTTTTCTAATATTTTTAATTTTATGATTTTTGGATGTTTTTATGAATAATATGGAAAAAAGTGAAAAAATAATATTTTTTAAAAAATAATTTAAATAAAATACGAAAATAATAATTAAATAATAAAAAAAACTATTTTTGTTATTTTTTTAATGAAAATAGAAAGTTAGAATAAAAATAAAAGAAACAAAACAAAAAGTGAAGAAGGTGGAATTCGAACTCTCGACCTTTCACACTCACAACTCCTTACACACGGTCTCTTGCCAATTGTGCTATTTTATTCACTCATAATAAAGTTGCACTAGAAAACCTGTAAACTAAAAGAGTGCGCCACATGATATTTTCTTGCAACAATCAAACAACTGCATAACCTGTTAGTGGTTAGTTTAAACGCAATGCCAAATGAAATGGGATGCAAGATGAAACGAATAATCTTAGGGCAAAATTTGGGGTATTACAATCAGCAGGAAGATGCTTTCTCTATGCGAGATATTGGTGTAGGATTGCCGTCTGAGGCTGATAAGAGGTTTAAGCTGATTGAAGAGAAGATGCGGAGCTTTGAAAATCAGAACTACATGGGTTTCGACATGGCTAATATGGGGTTGATTCCAGACTTGAAAGTACCTTTGAAATTCAAAGTTCCTGACTTCGACAAATATAAAGGCACTGCTTCTCCTAGGGTTCATCTACGCTCGTACTATCATAAGATGTCCGCTTACTCAGATGATGAAAAGTTGTTGATGCATTTTTTCCAGGACAGCCTCTCTGGTCCTTCTCTTGAATGGTACATGAGCTTAGAACCAGTCAATATCTGATGCTGGAGGGATTTGGCTAAGGCCTTCGTTAAGCACTATCAATATAATAGCGACCTTGCACCGAACAGGGTCCAATTGCAGAATCTGTCTTAGAAGAATGGTGAATGCTTCAAGGAATACGCCCCAAGGTGGCGTGAGCTGGCAGCTAGGGTGCAGCCTCCCATGGTAAAAAGAGAGTTAATTGATATGTTTGTTTCCGCGCTACCAGGCGTATACTACGAGAAGCTGATTGGTAATATGTCTGGAAGCTTTTCTGACCTGATCATTACTGGGGAGAAGGTCGAGAACGGCACTAAGCTAGGAAAGATTCAAGCTGGCGAAGGATCCTCAGCAGAAGGAGGAAACAGAAAGGTTTTTGGTAACAAAAAGCGAGAAGGAGAAACTAACGCAATGTCCAGTTCCAGGGGAAGGAACATGAATCAACGTCAACAATATCGTTAGCAACAGCAGGTTGCAAGTATCACAATACCTGCGGTACCACAACAACAACAACAATCACAACAGAATCAGCAGAACTATGCTCCTTGTCATTTTCAAGATCGGGGTAGGGCGGTAAATAGACAATTTGACGCGACACGGATACAGTATTCTCAATTACTCCAACACTTGCTACAATTGTAGTTAATACAGAAGAGAACTTTGGCTCCATTGACAGGTGCGCCACTACCTGGTTACGACGCTAATGCTGGATGTGAGTTTCATTCTGGTGCTCTGGGGCACAATATTGACAACTGTAAGGAGTTTAAGCATAAAGTTCAGGATCTCATAGACAGTAAGGCTATAAACTTTTCTCACGACGCATCCAATGTCGTGCAGAACCCCATGCCTAACCATGGGGCAGCTGGGGTCAGTGTTATCCTTGAAGATGAGAGCTTGAATTTGGTGTCATATGTTGATGAGTTGAAGACGCCGCTGAGCTTTGTAAAGAGCAAGTTGTTGAGGGGAGGGGTATTCCCAGGCTGTGATGAAGCTTGTGCTAAATGTTTGAGCCATCCCAAGGGATGTGGGAAGCTGAAAAACCGTATTCAAAAGTTGATGAACGATGGTGTCTTGCAATTTGATAGAGTTGCTGAGAAGAAGACTAAGGAATTAATGGTTGAAGAGATGGATGAGATTGCGACAATCTCGATTCCGTACAAGGCTATTACTATTTTTGCGCCACCGAGGCCGCCAACCATCATCATTACTAAAGCTGGTCATGTGCCATATGAAAGTACCAAGGCAATTCCGTGGAACTACGGAGCCGAGGTATACTGTAATGGACAGAAGCAGGAGTTGAAAAGCCTACCGGTGGATTCTATGGACAACCTACTTGGTGCTGATGGAATTACTTGTAGTGGAAGAGTGTTTTCGTCACCTGAAGTGGCTGCTGAAAGAGTTGACAAGGGGAAGAAAGTAATGGTGGAAGAAACTTCTCAAGCGGGTGAGAAGGATTCCTTGGAGAAGGAGGCAGAGGAGTTCATGCGCTTGATAAGAAAGAGTGACTACAATATTGTTGATCACTTACAACAGACTCCGTCCAAGGTATCCATTTTGTCCTTGTTGTTGTGTTCGGAAGCGCACAAGAACGCTTTGTTAAGAATCCTGAATACAGCTTATGTGCCACAGGAGATTTTTGTGAACCAACTCGAGGGGGTTGTGGCACATGTAAATGCAGGCAATGGGCTGGGATTCACGGGTTTGGACTTGATGCCGAAGGGGAGGAATCACAATTGTGCGTTGCACATATCTATTGAATGTCGAGGAGTCGTTTTGTCACACGTTCTCATCGATACAGGGTCATCCTTGAATGTGCTACCAAAGAAGGCGCTGATGAAGTTAGATATCCGTGGTATATTGTGTACGCCAAGTGACTTGGTAGTACGAGCTTTTGATAGGACTCAGAGGTCCATATTTGGGGAGTTGGTAAACCGGGCTACCACTTGCTTAGTGACATTAGCATAGGAAGCTGCTTCCACCCACTTGGTGAAGTAATTAATGGCTACCAAGGTAAAACGATGTCCATTAGATACGGTGGGATCAATCTTGCCAATCATGTCAATGCCCCACATGGAAAAGGGCCAAGGAGATGCCATGACGTTCAACGGACTCAGCGGTACATGAATCTTGTCAGTATAAATTTGGCATTTATGGCACTTCTTTGCATGCTTGAAGCAATCTGACTCCATAGTCAACCAGTAATACCCTGATCGTAACAGCTTCGGAGACATGGCATGCCCAACGGCATGTGTACCAAAGGCACCTTCGTGGACCTCTCCATAAGCAAACTCGCTTCTTTTTCGTCCTTGCATCTTAAGAGCATCAAGTCATAATTCCTCCTGTAGAGTACCCCATCCTGGTTCAGATAAAAGTTTCTAGCCAACCTCCTCAGAGTCTTCTTATCCCGGGTCGACGCCCCTGGCGGATATTCTTGGTTCTTGAGGAAATTCTGGATATCATAATACCACGACTTGCCGTCCGAAGCTTCCTCAATGGCGAATACGAATGCTAGCCTATCAAGGCGAGAGATGACTATTCTTGGAGCACATTCAAAAAACTCACCTTATACATCGAGGATAAAGTGGCTAAGGCATCCATCATCTGATTCTCTGCTCTCTGCACATGGTGAAACTCTATCCGGTCAAAGAAAGGTAACAACCTCCTTGCACAGTTCATGTATGGTATCAGATTAGGCTGTCGGGTTTCCCATTCTCCCTTGATTTGATTGACAACTAGCGCTGAATCGCCATATACATCTTGATTCTTGATCCTCAGATCAATGGCTTCTTCCAACCCCATAATGCATGCTTCGTACTCGGCTTCATTGTTAGTGCAAGGAAATGTCAACCTGGCAGTGAAAGGGATATGAGAACCATGAGGCATTGTGATAATTGCCCCAATTCCACTACCGTATGAGTTAACAATGCCGTCAAATATCATCTGCCATTGAGAACCCTTCTCCAGACCTTTATTGGGTAATGGCTCATCACAGTCCTTCATCTTTAAGAACATGATGCCTTCATCGAGAAATTTGAACTCCATCGGTTGATAATCCTCAATCGGCTGCTCAGCAAGATACTCTGACAGAATACTCCCCTTGATAGCTTTCTGGGAAACGTATTGAATATCATACTCTGTCAAAACCATCTGCCACCTGGAAATTCTCCCCGAAAGTGCTTGTTTTTCAAAGACGTATTTAATCGGATCCATCTTCGAAATCAGCATGGTTGTATGATTCAACATATACTGTCTCAGGCATTTGGCAGCCTAAGGGAGTGCGTAGCACGTTTTCTCCAACATTGAGTACCTGGATTCACAATCTGTGAACTTTTTACTCAAGTAGTATATCGCATGCTCTTTTCTTCCAATCTCGTCATGTTGACCGAGATCACAACCCATGCTGCTCTCAAGAACCATTAAATACATGATCAATGGTCTTCCAGCTATTGGAGGTATCAGTATCGGAGGTTCCTGCAAATATTCTTTTATTTTGTCAAATGCCCTTTGGCAATTTTCGTTCCAGACAACCACCTGATTTTTCTTTAGCAATTTCAACATCGGTTCACACATGGTCGTGAGGTGAGATATGAACCTAGCAATGTAGTTCAATCTACCCAAGAAACCACGAACCTCTTTCTCCGTTTTCAGCGCTGGAATATCTTGCATAGCTTTTATCTTTGCATGATCGACCTCGATTCCTTTTTCACTAACAATGAACCCCAACAACTTTTCCGACCTGACGCCAAAAGTGCACTTATTTGGATTCAACCTCAGTCTAAATTTCCTTAGCCTTTCAAACAACTTCAGAAGGTTTACCAGATGTTCCTTCTTCGTTTGCAAATTTGCTATCATGTCATCAACATATACTTCAATCTCGTGATGAATCATATCATGAAACAAAGTAACCATTGCTCGTTGATAGGTAGCCCCTGCGTTTTTCAACCCAAAAGGAGATACCTTATAACAGAAAGTCCCCCACGGTGTAATAAACGTTGTTTTCTCCATATCCTCCGACACCATCTTAATTTGATTATACCCGGAATACTCGTCCATGAAGGAAAACATGGAATATTTCGCAGTATTATCAACCAATACGTCAATGTAGGGGAGCGGCAAATCGTCCTTCAGGCTCGCTTTTATTCAAATCTCTATAATCAACACACATATGTACCTTACCGTCCTTCTTTGGTACCGGCACGATGTTAGCGACCCACGGAGGGTAAGTTGTTACAGCGAGAAACCCTGCGTCCAACTGCTTCTGGACATCTTCCTTGATTTTCACAGCCTTATCTGGTCTGGTCCTTCTGAGCTTCTGCTTAACATGCAGACACTCTTCACGCAAAGGCAAGCGATGAACCACGATATCAGTGTCAAGACCGGGCATATCTTCGTATGACCAAGCAAAGATATCACTATACTCAAGGAGCACTTCAACCAATCTTTGCTTGATATCACTTTGCAACGCAACCCCTATCCTGACATCTCTTCTGACTTCCTCGGTACCCAGGTTGAGGACTTCGATTTCCTCCTGATGAAGCAGAATGGTTTTCTCTTCCTGTTTCAAAAGTCTGGCTATCTCTTATGGCAAGTCTTCATCTTCATCAATCTCTTCTTCGGCTTAAAATATCAGATTATCAAAGTCAAAGCGAGTCATAGAAGGCTCTGGAGCGGTGTAATCTGCATAGTGAAACCTGCAATGAAAATGATTTAATGCTTAAAATGATATGCAAACAAGCACAAACCACATTGCCATTTTATTGTTAAAAATAAAACATGAAAGACAAGGATCACAATATTTGAATGCAGAAAAAACGCCCTTTGCTTGATTGATAAGAAGATTGTTCAAACCTAAACAATTAGGCCCTAAAGACAAATACCGCTATGCTCTAGGTAGAACATAGGGTTGTACAATAATCAGAAAAGCAAGTCATTACTCTTCTGTTGTCACTTGGATGATTTCTTCGACATACCAGTTGTTTAGGCTTTGTCCTAGAGTGCATGGCCGAATCCACGCGTCCATGTCGCAGTTGCTGTCACTGTCTTCATGAAATATGGCATTGATCTGCTCAAAGATTACACCCCCGCTGGTAAACTTGACAGGCCCTTTATAGCGCGGCGCGCTCTGGGAGGAAGAAGATGGGTTGTATCCCAAACCAAATTTGTCTTGCTTGTTGGGGATGTTCAGCACTTGGACCCAACCTTGTGATGCCCCAGCTTTCACCACTGCTTGGGCTTCTTTGAATGATGAAATGGCTACTTTCGGCGCTTTGCTCACGATCGGTGCTTTATCCTTGATTTTTCATGTTTAATTCATATTAATTAGAATAATGATCAGAAAATTATGGAAAAAATATGTGGGTGATCCTTGATTAATTTCTGATTTTTCCATGCCTTTGGATTTTATTTTGGTGTCGTTTTCCATTTAATGTCCATTTTTCTATTTTTGATAATTGATTAAAAATGCATAAAATGACTTGTTGTTTGCTGATTTTATTACCAATTCATGCTTTAGAATTTGATGTTGATTTTTTGCTGGCTGGTTATAGACATATTGATGAGATTATAGGATTTTGTGGTGATTTTTAGGTGATCCTAAAATTAGTTTTGAACTAGGTTTTTAGAGCCTTCCCCACTTGAACCTTCCCTTGACACCTTTTGGTTTAGAATTTCCCTAGTGCCTTTAAACATTGATTTAAGCTCTGGATTTTTTACCATGGGTTCCCAATACCTTTAGGATCTCTTAGAAATTTGTATAGATTTTTAGGAGTTGATTTACTATTTTAGTTAGATTTTATATCTAGGCTGTTTGTAGGATGCCTCTAGAATAGTACTTCCCATAGTTGAACTTCAAAAGTGACCTTTAGTTCATAATTAGTTTCCAAACCTTTTCTGATGGTTTAGTAGACATGTTGATTCCTTTGTAAATTGAATCTTAAGGTTTGATTTGGTGCATTAGTTCCCTTTAGAAAGTTTCTTTTAGGGCTTGTAGGATTAGGGTTTTTTAGAGTCTTTAGGAGTTGCTTCCTTTTTCATGAATGTGGTTTGCTTTGATTTGCATTCCATTTCCTATCCAATGATGCAAGGTTCCTTTTGGGAGCCTAGTCCCTCTTTTGGAAGGACTAAAGGCCTACCACAAAAGGTAAAACCTTTGAGGATACCAATGTCAGATGAGTGGTTGAGTGCCATGATGGAATCCTTTAGTTTCCATCATGCTTCCCCTCATCATGCAATAATCTTTGTGTTGATTCACATCACCTCTTGGTGGAGCAAGTTGAAGCTTGAAGATGAAGCCCTCATTCCCTTTTCTCCTGATGGATGACTTGGACTAGAAGACAGACTGTTGGGATGCTTTGCTGCGGAAGTGTTGTTGTGCTGCTCTGTTGTGTTTACTGTTTGAATGTATTTGTGTGAATGTTTCTCTGGTGTGTTGCATTAGAATAGGCTTTCATGTAGTTGATTCTAGGCCTAAGTGCATTGAAAGGTTGAGCTTGCCTCCCTTTGCTTGTTTGCATAAGAGGTTGAGTCTGTCTCCCTCTGCTTGTCTGTTACTGTTTAGCTTTGCTTGTTGGCTGAAGGTTGAGTTTGCCTCCCTTGCCTGTGTATTGTGTGCTGTTTTTGCTTGATTGCTCTAGAGGTTGGGTGAGTCTCCCTCTGCTTGTATTGCTACATTGCATGTGCATCTTTAATGTTTATCTGTTTTACTGATGTTTAGCTGATGCTTTATCTATTGTCTGTTTCCCCTTGACATGATCCCCTAGGAGTCTCATTTCCTTTGATAAGGAGATGATGATTAGACTTTAGGTTGAAACCTATGCATGATAACGTCTAGGAGTTCCCTGTTTCAAACCTCAATCATAGGATGAATCCTTGGTATGACAACTGTTAGGACTTGATAGTTTCCCCTTAGTTGTGTCTGTTCTCTTTTCTCTTCAAACATATCAAAATACAGTAATAAAGGTTAACTGATATCGTACGTTACGAGCCTTAAGCTACTTAGGAAATGATTGTTGGGAGGTTTCCTTCCAATAATCAGGATGTTTAGTATGGTACCCTTTGGGTGACATGCGATGCATTCACTCCTAGGTCGTAGTCTCTAGTGCGATATTTGTTGCAAACATCCATAAAAGACATTTCTTCTGTAAAAGACAGAAAACACACTGCAAACCTTTTTACCCCGTGGGCCCATAACTCAAGGAAAACTTTTCTGAAGAAAAGAGTGTCGTTAACTCTCACTTCTACCGCAAATGGTAACACACGAGTCTTATACCTATTCCCCTTGCGTAACCGACTCCCGAACCCAGACATGGTTGCGATGACATTGTCTTATACCTATTCGTTACGTTTTTCCGATTGTTTCCTTTCCCTTTTTGTGGGATAAATAACGAAAGGTGGTGACTCTTATCTTTTTGTCGGCACCTTATTTTCACGGTAGCGACAGCTGGCGATTCTGCCGGGGATCCAAAATCTCATGTGCGAGTCAATCCTAGCGCTTGCGTGTTTACCTGTTGGGTTTGCATTTATTTATCGCATTTTACCTTCTGCATTTTATTTTTAGTATGATATGATTATTTGCGCTGTTGTGGGAGGGAAGCTCTGATGAGTGATAAGCCAGACCCAGGCTTGAGTGTATACCTAGCATTAGTTGTGGAAAGTAGTGGGCGCGTGCATGCTTTGCATGTACTAGTTTCTCACAAAATTCACGCTCAGACGAGATTCTCCCGGTTGACTTCTTTTCCGGCCCTTTGGGCTTGAGGGGTTGTTGGTTTGGAGGGTTGTCGACTTTGGGGACCGATCATTTGTGACCCAGCTAAGTGAGGCCTCTTCAGGGAGTGATGATGCCAAACCAGAAATGGTGAACATATCATCATTTCGTGAAAGTCTGTGACGTTGGGAAACGCATAGGACGCCATACTTGTGTCAGTGGATTAGGTCCATACCTGTGAGCGGGGTCGGGTTATTGCAGGAAACCTTAACCTTCAGACGACCTTGTTTTCTTGACAGTGAATCAATATTGTTGGTATCAGAGGGTTCTTATCATTAGAGATATGTTTGTTCTTGACAGAGCAGAATTATTGGTCCTCTTCAGGGTTTTGTGGTCAGAGCAGTGTTGTGGTTATGTTGAAACAGAACCTTGGTCTCCTCAACAACACTCTTGATCTCCTATTGCATGATTGCATCTTGCATTCTTGCATACTCATTTGCATGTCATTAACGTGTGTCTGTGTTGCAGGTGCATATACTATCCTCTGGTTCCGGTAATCTTTCCCTCTGTTTGCTTGCATGGAATCATTGAAGATGAATGTGGCTTACAAGCTCCCTACCCCAAATGTTACCTCGCTGTTTAGTTTGATTACCTTGGCAGATGATACAGTGAAAGGGGAATTCAAAAAATCGTATGGGAAGTTGCTCAGTCTGGTTTGTAAACCTTCGATCTATGAGTTGAACGGGTTATATGTGTTGCTACAGTTCTATGACCCTCCGATGAGGTGCTTCACTTTTCCGGATTTAATTCTTGCGCCTACCTTAGAAGAGTATACTGAGTTGTTGGGTGTACCGGTTAAGAATCAGATGTCGTTTGTTCACATGGATGTTAAGCCTAATCTGGATAACCTAGCTGTTGCTCTTCATCTGGATGCTTCAGAGCTGCTTCTGACCTCATGGAATGGAGTTCCTGGTTTTTCTATGCAGTTTCTGGTTGGGAAAGCCCAACAGTGCGCTAAAGACGGTTGTTGAATCGTATTCAACGCTATTCTCGCCCTCTGCATCTATGGGATCATCTTGTTTCCCAACATGCCTGACTTTATAAATTTGGACGCCTTCCATATCTTCGTATCGGGAAATCCAGTTCCCACCCTGCTTGGTGATCTATATCATTTTGTTCATTACAAGAATGAAAATAGAAGGGGTAAAAATGTATCGTGTTGTGTGCCCTTACTCTATTGATGGTTTGATAGCCACTTGCCCAAGAAGGGTCTCTTTGTTTCCTCTGCAGCCACAGCTGAGTGGTCTAAACGCCTGATGGGTTTATCCGTAGAGAGCATCGTTTGGTTTGATCGGGATATGCTAGGTACTGAAGTCATCTACAGCTGCAGTAGGTTTCCTAATGTGCCCTTGATCGGAAGAAGAGGCTGTATTAACTGCAATCCCTCATTACTTGTCAGACAGTTTGCGTACGCTTTAAGAGGCCCTCCAAAGGATGAAGAGGTGCATGAATCTCTGTACCTCACAGGTCTCCTAGAGGGGGATATGTTAGCCAAGCTCAGGCATGCTTGGAATGACATCAGCAGACGAAGGAAAGTGCTGTTAGGCAAGAGCAACAGCCAGGCTTATGCTCCTTATGTGACTTGGATTCGAAGCAGGGCAGAAACAGTTGGGATGCCTTTTCCACCAGCTAAGCAAGATTGCCCTCCAGTGGTCGAAGAACCTACCACAATATTCATTCAGAAATATAATCAAGTAGTAGTTGAGAAGGAAGAACTGAAGAAGACCAATGAAGAGTTGGAAAAAGAATTAGTACAGTTTAGAAGTGAGAGAAACGAAGTCGTTTACTCCTTCAAAAAGCAGACATAGCTGGTGAACCGGCTAGGCACAGGTTTGACCAAACAGATGACTGAACGTGAACATTTAGGCTTGGATTTAAAGGCTGTCAACGATGTGGTTGCCACCAAAAAGTAGAACCTAGATGATGCATACCGGAGAATTTCCAAATTCAACCAGCAGTGGAATGCCACTATACCCAGCAACAAAGAGCGGGAGGGCAAGCTGAAGCAACAGATCTCCCAGTTAAAGGCTCTGTTGAAGGCCAGCGAGAAGAAGTTGGATGATGAAACTGCTCGTAGGTACGCCAGTGAAGACAGGTTGACCAAGGCTATTGTGAACCTGAAGGATCGCAAGCTGACTTTTGAATCCAAGAAGCGAAGGTTAGAAGACTGTTTTGGCAGGGAAGAGTGGAAAGACTCTGTTGAAGGTCTTCAGTACACTATCATACAGAGGGAGTCACTCGTCGAGGGGTTACTCACTCAGCCTGATCATCCCAAAATGAAGGGGTTGCTAGAAGAGTTTCGCGCCCGTGGTCGTACTTGACTACTTTGTAATCCCTTGTATTTTTCTGATCATTGTTGTATGTTGACCATCACCAGGCTTGTTGGTCGAGGTCATGCTTTTGATTCTCCATTTACTCAGTAACATTGTATGTTGCCTTGTTGGGCTTTATATATACGAGATGTTATTTCCATGACTGGATTCAGACTTCTTGTTATCGACACTGGCACTCTGGCACTAGAATCGGGGGAGAAATCTCCCTAAGACACACACACACGTTTGCATTTGCATGAATCATTTGCATGACAGGTACCTTTCCGTTTTTCTAACCCTTTGTGTATGCAGGTTATTTCATGATTGAACGAAGACAGATCCACCGATACTCTACCAGAGCAAATCAAGCCAGAGTGATGGAACAAGTCCAGGCCGACATTTAAGAGCTTAGAGAGAGGATGGACTGCTTCATGGAGCCCATGCAAGTGGTCGCTAATGGCCAGGATCATCTCAGAACTCTGGTACAACCTCTGATTGCCCGCGTCGACAGTAACGGCGTGCTTCATGGTAGGAATGTGGTGAACCCCCCGCTTGTTGAGACCCCCCATGCCGGCATCCTTGTGACTGGAAGGAATGGAAGTGGTAACGGAAATGTTGTCATTAACATTGAAGCCAATGGGAACACGACTGGCGCCAGAAATGGTAACTTCAAGGCCAATGGCAATGCTGATACATGCCATGGCAACACTGGAGGAACGGGTAATGCGGGGAACGCTGGTGCTGGTAATCTGTATGGTATCGATGCTGCTGGGTTTGCTGCTGGCAATAGCAATCAGCCGTGGCAAGAGGACCATCAAGAGGACTTGTTCTCAATGAAGGGAGCTGAGGGTGAATTGAATTCTGAAGCCCGTTTAAGGTTCAAAGCCCTCGAGGACAAAATGAAAAGTTTTGAGAACTTGAATACTATGGGTGTTGACATGACTAAGCTGGGACTGATCTCAGACTTCAAGGTGCCTCCCAAGTTTAAGGTACCCGACTTCGAGAAGTATAAGGGCACAACTTACCCCCGTGTCCATCTGAGGTCGTACTACCGAAAGATGTCCGCACATTCTAAAGATGTGAAGTTGCTGATGCACTTCTTCCAGGACAGCCTGTCAGGCCCCTCATTGGAGTGGTATATGGGTTTGGAACCCACAAGTGTACGTACATGGAAAGACCTTGCTGAAGCATTCGTATGCCATTATCAGTATAACAACGATCTGGCTCCCAACCGGGTTCAGCTACAAAACTTGTCTCAGAAGAACAACGAAGGATTTAAAGAGTACGGCCATAAATGGCGTGAAATGGCAGCGAGAGTTCAGCCGCCGATGGTTGAGCGAGAACTTGTTGAGATGTTTGTAGCTACTCTTCCAGGGGTTTATTATGAGAAACTGGTCAGCGGTATGTCGGGAAGCTTCTCCGATCTCATCATCACTAGAGAACATGTAGAAAATGGCATCAAACTCGGAAAGATTCAGGGTGTAGATGTATCCTCAGCTGGAGGGGGAAAGAAACCTTACAGTGGTAAGAGGGGCGTGAAGGTGAGGCGAGCTCAGTGTTCAATGCTCGGGGAAAAGGTAAAGGCCAGCGCCAGCAGGTCGCTAGCATTACTATTCCTGCTATTCCGCAACCTCAGCAGCAGCAGCAGAACCAGCAAGGGTACCAGAGGTACCAGAACAAGGCTCCATTATCAAGTCGTCATCTTGAGACCCCACCTATGTCGTATGCTCAGCTTTTTCAGACTTTGCTTCAGTTACAGCTAGTCCAGAAGAAAAAATTGGCTCCCTTGACAGGGACACCTCCACCGGGCTACAATGCGAATGCGAGATGTGAGTTTCATTCGGGGGCACCTGGCCACTCGATTGATAACTGTAAGGCATTCAAGCACAAAGTACAAGATATGGTTGACGCCAAGATAATCAACTTTTCTGATAATGTTCTGAATGTTACAAAGAACCCTATGCCTAACCATGGGGGAGATGGGGTTAGCGCCATCATTGCAGGAGAAGATTGAGACTTATTGACTGATGTCAAGGACCTGAAAACACCACTTGGTTTCGTTAAAGCCAAGTTGATGAAGAAAGGTATTTTCCTGGGTTGTGGAAAGTTGTGTATGGATTGTGCGAATCATTCAAACGGTTGTGATCAGTTGGTAGCAGGGATTCAGAGTTTGATGAACGAAGGAATTTGGCAGTTTAGTCGGAGGGCTAAGAGCAGATCAGGGGAAGTAATGTTGAAGCAGAAGGATGAGGTTGCCACTATCACCATCCCCCGTAAAACAATTACCATTTCTGCATCCAGGCCACCTACGATCACTATCATGAAGGCTGGGCCTATACCATTCGAGAGCACTAATGTTGTTCCATGGCACTATGGGGCAGATGTCTATTGCAATGGACATAAATTAAAGTTGGAGCTGTCTGGGCAATCTGTTGACAACCTAGTGGGAACTGAGGGAATAACACGTAGCAGAAGAGTGTTCGCTCCACCGAAGATTGTGGCTGACAAAGCTGACAAGGCTGAGAAAGCTGACAGAGGTAAAGGTAAGGTCGTTGAGGAAACCTCCCGTGGGGTAGAGAAAGACCTGCTTGTGAAAGACGCCGAAGAATTTATGAGACTGATCAAGAAAAGTGATTATAAGATTGTTGATCGTCTTCATCAGATGCCATCTAAGATCTCCATTCTGAATCTGTTGTTGTGTTCTGAGGCACATCGCAATGCTCTGCTGAAGGTTCTGAATGCAGCGTATGTACCGCAAGAGATCTCCGTCAACCAGCTAGAGGGAGTGGTTGCTCATGTGAATGCTGGGAATGGATTAGGGTTTACTGACCTAGAGCTGACGCTAAAGGGAAGGAACCACATTAGCTCCTTGCATATCTCGATAGAATGTCGAGGAACAGTCATGTCCCATGTGCTGGTGGACACGGGATCATCTCTGAACGTTCTCCCAAAGAATGCTCTGATGAGGTTGGATACGAGAGGGCTGATTTGTACACCCAGTGATCTAGTTGTGAAAGCTTTCGATGGAACTAAGCGTCACGTCTATGGAGAGGTAACTCTACCCATTCAAGTTGGGCCAGAAACCTTTGACGCAGTTTTCTACATCATGGATATCATGCCAGCCTATAGCTGCTTGTTGGGCCGACCTTGGATCCATGCTGCGGGTACAATGACTTCCACATTGCACCAGAAGCTAAAGTATGTTGTGGGGGGCAACATCGTAACCGTATGTGGTGAAGAGGACATAATGGTGAGCCATTTGTCATATTTTAAATATGTTGAGGTGGATGGCGATATCCACGAAACTTTGTGCCAAGCGTTTGAAGTTGTTAAGGTCAAGGATGCGATTGCGGTGATGATTGAGAAACCTGAGATGACTCTCTCTTCCTTCAAGGAAGCTCAAGCTGTCGTTCAAGCTGGCTCTGCCCCAGGCTGGGGGAAAGTTCTGGAAATCCCTAACAAGCAGGATAAGTTTGGGTTAGGGTATTCTCCTTCTGTTGATGCTTCCTCCTCTCGCAGTGCGTCGTGCGTCAAAGGGCTGATTTAGTTCACAAAAGGTGGGGTGATATTTGAGAATGTCAATGTTGTGTCTGAAGACGACGAAGATAGTGATTGCGACCTGGACACCTGGATTCAGCCGAGCAAACCAGGCCAAAGCCTCAACAACTGGTCCGTCCAGGACGTCATCCAAGTGATGCGCAAAGAGTAATGCTTTGTCTTTTCCAATTATTGTACAATCTTACGCTCTACCCGGGGCATAATGGTTTTATTGTCAGGGCCTTAATAACTTATGCATGTACATATTATCAATAAATCAAAGGGCGTTTTTCTTTGCATTCAAATTTTGTGATCTCTGTTATTCATGTTTTACTTTTATTTTGACAAACAATAAAATGGCAATACATTTTGTGCTAACCTTCATATCCTTGTTTTAAGCTTAGCCCTTATTATTGCAGGATTCACATCACAGATGACATCGACTCTGAACCTTCTATGACTCACTTCGACTTTGATTGCCCGATATATCAAGCTGAAGGAGAGATTGATGAAGATGAAGACCTTCCCGAAGAGTTGGCCCGATTTTTGAAACAAGAAGAGAAGGTCATTCTGCCTCACGAGGAAGAGATTGAGATTGTTAATCTGGGTTCTGAGGAACATGTCAGAAATGTCAGAATAGGGGCTGAGTTACAGAGCGATGTCAAGCAGAGATTGGTCGAGATGCTTCGAGAGTATAGTGACATCTTTGCTTGGTCCTATGAAGATATGCCCGGACTTGACACTGACATAGTGGTCCATCATCTACCACTGTGAGAAGATTGTCCTCCCGTTAAGCAGAAGCTTGGAAGGACACGACCAGATATGGCCGTTAAGATCAAAGATAAAATGCAAAAGCAGCTGGATGCTGGCTTTTTAGCGGTCACTACTTAACCTCCGTGGGTCGCCAACATAGTAACTGTACCGAAGAAGGAAGGTAAGGTGCGGATGTGCGTTGATTATCGGGATTTGAATAAGGCGAGCCCTAAGGATGATTTCTCTCTCCCTCATATTGATGTGTTGGTCGACAATACAGCTCAATTTTCCGTGTTTTCGTTCATGGATGGCTTCTCTGGCTATAATCAAATCAAGATGGCGCCAGAAGACATGGAGAAAACCACGTTTATTACACCGTGGGGGACGTTCTGCTACAAGGTAATGCCTTTCGGTCTAAAGAACGTAGGGGCCACTTACCAGCGAGCGATGGTCACTTTGTTTCATGACATGATTCACCATGAGATTGAATTCTATGTTGATGACATGATTGCGAAGTCCCAAAGGGAGGAGGGACATCTGGTCAATTTGCTGAAGCTTTTTGAGAGGCTTAGGAAGTTCAGGTTGAGGCTGAATCCTAACAAGTGTACTTTCGGAGTACGGTCTGGAAAACTACTGGGGTTTATTGTGAGTGAAAAAGGCATTGAGGTTGATCCTGCTAAGATAAAAGCAATACAAGATATGTCAGCGCCAAAGACTGAAAAAGAAGTTCGTGGTTTCCTGGGCAGAATAAACTACATTGCAAGGTTTATATCTCAGCTCACGACCACGTGTGAATTGATGTTCAAACTATTGAAAAAAGATCAGGCGATTATCTGGAACGAGGATTGCCAGAAGGCATTTGATAAGATAAAACAATATCTGCAGGAACCTCCGATTTTGATACCCCTAGTGGCCAGAAGACCCTTAATCATGTACTTGACAGTTCTTGAGAATAGCATGGGTTGCATTCTCAGTCAGCACGACGAGACTGGCAGAAAGGAGCATGCCATTTATTACATGAGTAAAAAGTTCACAGATTGTGAGTCTCGTTACTCAATGCTGGAAAAAACGTGTTGCGCACTCGCGTGGGCTGCCAAACGCTTACGACAGTATATGCTCAACCACACGACCATGCTAATTTCGAAGATGGATCCGATCAAGTACGTCTTCGAGAAGCAAGCACTTTCGTGCAGGATTACCAGATGGCAAATGGTGTTGACGGAGTATGACATTCAGTATGTTTCCCAGAAGGCCATCAAGGGAACTGTATTGTCTGAATACCTTGCCGAACAGCCTATCGAAGATTATCAGCCGATGAAATTTAAATTCCCTGAGGAGGATATCATGTTTCTCAAAGTGAAAGACTATGGTGAATCGTTGCCCGACGAGGGGCCAGATAGGAAGTCCCAGTGGAAATTGATATTTGACGGGGCGGTTAATTCGTACGGAAGTGGTATTGGGGCAATCATCACGACTCCCCAAGGATCCCACATCCCGTTCACTGCCAGATTGACTTTTCCAGTCACCAACAATGAAGCAGAATACGAGGCATGCATCATGGGTTTAGAAGAAGCTATTGATTTGAGAATCAAAAACCTGTATGTATACGGTGACTCGACACTCGTAGTTAACCAAATTAAAGGGGAGTGGGATACTCGTCAGTCGAATTTGCTCCCGTACATGAATTATGCCAGAAGGCTGCTTCCGTTCTTTGATCGAGTGGAGCTCCATCATGTGCCCAGAGTTGAAAATCAGATGGCTGATGCCTTAGCCACGTTGGCTTCGATGTACAAAGTCAATTTTTAGAATGAATCTTCAAGAATTGTCATTTCCCGTCTTGATAGACCTGCATTCGTTTTTTCAATTGAGGAAGCCTCCGATGGAAAGCCATGGTTCCATGATATCCAGATTTTCCTTATGACTAAGGAGTATCATGCGGGAGCGTCAGCCCAGGATAAGAAGACTCTAAGGAGGTTGTCTAGAAATTTTTATCTCAATCCTGATGGAGTTCTGTATAAGAGAAATCACGATCTCGTGCTACTCAGATGTGTAGATGAGAAAGAAGCAAGTTTGCTTATGGAGGAAGTCCATGAGGGCACATTTGGTACGCACGCCGGCAGACATGCTATGACGAGAAAGATCCTACGAGCAGGATATTACTGGCTGACGATGGAGTCGAATTGCTTCAAATTTGCGAAGAGATGTCATAAATGCCAGATTTATGCTGATAAAATTCATGTGCCGCCGTGCCCGCTGAATGTCATGTCATCCCCGTGGCCGTTCTCCATGTGGGGAATTGATATGATAGGCAAGATCGAGCCCACTGCATCTAAAGGTCATTGCTTCATTTTGGTAGCCATCGACTACTTCACCAAGTGGGTGGAGGCAGCCTCATACGCCAACGTGACCAAGCAAGTGGTAGCTAGATTCATAAAGAAGGACATCATCTGTCGATACGGAGTCCCCGAGTGGATTATTACTGACAATGGTTTGAATCTGAATAATAAGATGATGAAGGAGTTATGCCAGAACTTCAAGATTGAACATCACAACTCATTACCTTACTGGCCGAAGATGAATGGTGCAGTTGAAGCGGCCAACAAGAACATTAAAAAGATAGTACAAAAGATGGTTGTGACCTACAAGGATTGGCATGAGATGTTGCCATTTGTATTGCACGGTTATCGTACGATGGTTTGCACATCAACCGGGGCAACTCCTTTCTCACTAGTGTACGTGAAGGTGAGAAAAACACTTAGAAGGGGGGTTGAATAAGAGTTTTCATAAATATGGCAATAAAAACAACTCAAGATTTTTATCCTGGTTCGTTGAACTCAACTACTCCAGTCCATCTTATCAAAGATGATTTGCCTTTTTCCACAAGGACTTAATCCACTATTAATCAACTGATTACAATAGTAACCACTAAGAACAACTGTCTTAGTCTTCTCAAGAACAACTGACCACACCTTGGTCTTCTCAAGGAACTTCTTACAAATTAAGGTAAACTAACAAGTGTTTAAATGCTTCTAATAAGCAGTATCACAACTGTGATATTTACACTTAAGATTAAGTATAAATAAAACTATACAGTTTTATGAAAGAACAAAAGTATATGAACTTGAGAGATTTCACTTTGATGCTTCAAATGTCTATATGAAAATTTCTTTCTGAATGAACTAGCAACTTCTAAATGTTGTAGAAGTTCTCCTTTTATAGCTTTTTCAATTGCTTTGAGTAATGTGCAGCTGAGTATTATATTTTAAATATAAGACTTTTCATCACCAAAAGGTATGGGCAAAGACATGCTTTTTGCAGTAACAGTATGGTTGTAGAAGCTTTGGGATTTGCACCACGTCTCCTTATTGGACAAAAATAGCCGTTGGTTACTTTGGAAGTAGCACCACGTCCAATCAAGTTTACAGCTTCTTCAACAAGCTTCTTTCAGGATGAAGTCCTCATAATCTGCACTTCA
Organism: Lathyrus sativus; assembly: GCA_963859935.3. Taxonomy (NCBI): domain Eukaryota; kingdom Viridiplantae; phylum Streptophyta; class Magnoliopsida; order Fabales; family Fabaceae; genus Lathyrus; species Lathyrus sativus. Next base: position 303,657,195 of record OZ012736.1, on the reverse strand, counting down.
GATTTTTGAACTAGCTAAAAAGGAATGGAATGCATAAGATGATCAAAGCTAAAATGTTTGAGATGATCAAAGTGTGATGTATGATCAGAACTTAATATATCAGAGTCTCAATCTTGATCAGAGTATGTAGCAGTATGTGCTTGAGCGTGAATATTAAATTGATTTGAGTCTGATGATCAGAGCCTCTGTTCTTGCAGTGGTGAATTTCAGAGTCTGATTTGATCAAAGCTTTTAACTATTCTTTCAGCAACACTTCAGATCATTCTGCAGCTTCTGCTTCAGATTCTTCTAGCAGCGCTTCAGAATATTCTGATTGTCTTGCATCTGATGCTTCAGAGCCTTGCATAGTTGCTTGTACTTATGTATTTTGTTTCTTTAAGAGTATTCAATTTAATACCTGAAACAATAATACTTGAACAAATTTTAGAGTATGCATTTTCTTAATACAAAATTCCATAAGAGTTATCATCAAAACATAGAGATATAAGAACCACCAATCTGTGTTCTAATAATCTCCCCATTTTTGATGATGACAAAACATAGGAAATTTTGTTCAATAAAGAGACTAAAATATATAACTCCCCCTGAGATTAAGAATCTCCCCCTAAAATGAATACTTTAATGGAAGAGAACACTTCCCTTTTTGCTTGAGTATATTTCAGAACCTTGTAGGAATCCTTGTTAAGAATAAAGAATTAGAGCTTGGATGCTTTCCATAATCAGAGCCTGGTGAATTCTTTCAAATAAAGAGTCTGGTTTATCTTCCAGAATCAGAGTCAAATTTGCTTCAAGGATCAGAGCCTAGTTGGGTAATTCTCAGGGTAACTTCAAATAGTTTTTGTCAGATGAAACAATAAAATCTGAAAGTCTTAAAATTCAATGTAAGTTAATACTATGTCTGAATTTTCATTTTAGTATTGCTTATGGATTGAACAATCAAATTCTTTTTCTCCCCCTTTTTGTCATAATCAAAAAGATTTTAAAAGACATAAAATATAACAGAAGAAAAACGAACACAACACATAAATGAAAAATAAAACAGCCAAATTCATTTAGATCCAAACAGAACAAAAGATAAGATGTTCAGACAAAAGACAAAACACCAGAAAACAGAAAATAGACAACAGAAAACAGAAAAACAGATGCAACCAAGAATGCAAAAACATGGAAAAGAAAACTAGGGCTGGCGAGATGCAATCAGGGTCAGAAGATCAGTAATCTTTGCAGTAGACTCTTCTTGCTTGGCCATCCAAGTTTTGATCTCTTTAGTAGTCTGTTCCTGTTTTATCATCCATGATTTGATTTCCTTAACTTCTTGGACAACATCTGGAGTCTCAGTCTTCATCTCAGATGCAGAGGGTGCAGAAGCAGATGCAGTTGCCATAGGATGATCAATCTCCATCTCAGATGCAGGAGTATCTTCTGTCATTGCAGCAGTATCTTCAGCAGGAGCATCTTCCATAAGTAGCACTGGTGTTGTGAGAATGCTCAACAGAGTCTGTTTGACCATTTCAGCAAACTTTGCCTTTGCATCATCAGCATAAATTGTTCTGAGATCAGAGGCAGCAGTGTTGAACTTTGAGATGAATCTGTTCCAAGAAGCTTCAGATTCAGCAAGATCCATACTAGACAAACATGCTTTTTCTACAGAAGCAATCCCCGTACGCATTTCCTTCTTGAAATTCTTAAACAGAGTAGAAACATCTGATCTGGGTTTGGGGTTCAGAAAGTCTTCTAGGGTGACTTTTTGTGAAGGCGCAAGGCTGGTTTGGGTTTGTTCAGGAGGTGTTTGATCAGATGGTGATTGTTCAGATGGTGGTTGTTCAGATGGTTATGGTATGGATGGTTGTGGTTCAGATGGTTGTGGTATTGTGAGATGAGGAGTAGAAGTATCAACATCAGATGGAATTGATGTAACAACATCAGATGAAGACGGTATAAAGTCTGTGAAGTTAAATTTGGAGCGAAGAGCAAGGTGATGAAGGTGTTGTTCAGAAGCATGTAGGTCAGATGGTAATGGTTTAAAAGGGTCAGGAATCCGTAAACATGTTGGTGAGGGAACTTCAGATTCATTAGAATCAGATGATTCAGTTGAATGACATGAAGTGGAAGATAAGACATACATGGTTGCAATGGGTTGCACATCTAGAATGTCTTCAGATGTTTGTGGGATAGAGGGTTCAGGATTTTGGATGGTTGGTTCTTCTAGTGGTTGAGTAGAAGAGGGTGGTTCAGATTGTTTTTGTTGTTGTGGTTCAGATTGTGTTTGTTGAGAGGGTTCAAATTGTACTTGTTGAGAGGGTTGTTGTTCAGATGATTTTTGTTGAAGGGGTTCAGATGGTTGTTGAACAGAAGATGGTTGAGAATGTGTGTGAGGAGATGAAATGGGTTCAGATGAATGATGTACAGATGGTTGTGGAGGAGATGGAGGAAGTGAAGGTGAGGGTGAAGGGACAGATGGTTTTGGATCAGATGTTAATACCTGTTGAATTGTTTCTCTTATTTCCTCCAAGCTAGCTTCCGGAGGATTTTCCTTTTGTTTCTTGTCCTTCTCAGGTTCGTCAGCAACATCAGAGGCTTTCCTCTTAGGCTGTGCAACAAATCCTTCCTCAACTTTCCACTTCTTGCGCCTTTCTCTCAGAAGATTTGGCAAGACTTCTCCTTCCTTATGTACAATGTTAGCAGGCAGAGGAATACCATTCTTCAAACAATCAGCAATGAATGTCAAAATGATGTTCCTAGGTTCATCAGCACTGAACATAGGAAAATCTTCTAAAGGAATCCTTCTTCTGCTGACTTCTTCAGAGTCAAACTTCTTAGGTTTTCCAGCAAGCTCTGAGATGACCTTCATCCTTTTCAGAGTATTCCCATTGATGACAGATCCTACAATGTAAGACAGATCATCTGTCACACCAGCATCAGTCAGATGCTTTACAAGACCATTCTCTGTTAGAATGTCTGATATCATCCTTCCCATAGGGATCCAATTTCTGATCTTTCCAGCCTTAACTATAACTTTTTCTCTTGTTTCATTAATGTGGTTCAGAAGATGACAAAACAGAAGATAAGGCAGATCCACCTTCTTTCCTTTACTCATACAGAACATGAAGTACAGTTGTTCTGAGTTGACATAATCTGGAGAGTTTGAAGATTTTCTATGAAAAATGGAGCTCATGAGAATCTTAGCCCAGATTTTGTAAACAGGCTTCAGATCTCTGACTTTGTTGGATGGTTCCCCAGAAACACAAACTTCTTGAAAAATATCATCCAAGTCCACACGAGCAGTTGCCATACTTGTGATTCCATCAGTTTCTTTGTACTCAATCAGCTGTCTGATTAACTTCTCAGTAATCACAATCTTCTTTCCAAGAATAGAAGAATGAATGAACTTAGGGAAAACTTGGGCGTGTATCCAGAACGCCTTCACCAATATTGGATAAACAGGACCCATTAACCTATCAAAGTACTTTGCCCAGTTTTGAGTCTTAATGGTTGAGTTGAGATCAAAACCATTTTCTTCAATGGAAGCAAAATCCACAAAGTTTTCACACAGAACCTCAAGATCCTTGATTGGAGTGAGAAGAGTTCTCACTGGTTCCTTGTACACAACAACAATTGGAGATGAAGTAGCAGCATTTGGAGATGATGCAGCAGCAGTAGAGGTTTGCATCTGAACAGATGTTGAAGATGATGATGGCATTGATGTTCTTGAGATACGTCTGGGTTTACGAGAGGTTTTTGGTTTTGAAATGAGATGGAAGCAATAAAGAAGACAAAAATGCATAAGAGAAATGTGATGGAAAGTGGAAAGTGTGAAATGTGAAGTGTTGTGAGAATTTATAGGAAAAAAAATTTGACAAGCAAAGGTCACACAGAATCTTACGCGTACACTTAAGCAATTAATGAAGTGAAACATAATCATATCAATCAATTAATGCAAAGAATAAAATCATTTCAAGCATTTAAGATTCTGACAGAAGGGGGGAAATCAAGAGATTTTGGATTTTCAAAGCAATACCTCAAACGTCAATTCAGTATGGTGCACTCTACCTTTCCAGATTCTAAGATACACGTGTTTGCTTGCATGTGCCTCTAAAACTTCTTGAGAGATGAAACGTTAGGCAACATTTAGATCCTCTGAGCCTTGTTAGTTCAGATTTACACACTAAGAAATAAACACAAAATTGAGATGAAGAAATACTTCAGAGTTTAGACATTTATCATCTGAGTAAAAATTTCATCTGATGAATATTTTATTCTGGATAGAAGTCCATAATTATATTTTTCAGAATAAATTTAAATCTATCTTCAGCAAGGGGTTTTGTAAAGATATCAGCCCACTGATGATCTGTATCCACAAAGTTTAAATTCATAATTCCCTTCTGAACACAGTCTCTGATGAAATGATGTTTAATCTCTATATGCTTAGCTGTAGAGTGTAAAATAGGGTTTTTAGATAAGCATATAGCAAAAGTATTATCACAGAAGATAGAAATGTTACTCTCAAAAATCTGATAATCTTCCAGCTGACTTTTCATCCAGAGCATCTGGGTGCTACAACTAGCAGCAGCAATATATTTGTCCTCTGTTGTTGAAAGTGCAATTGTGGGTTGCTTCTTGCTGAACCATGAGATCAGATGACTTCCAAGAAATTGACAGCTTCCAGAAGTACTTTTGTGTTCTATTCTGTCTCCAGCATAGTCAGCATCACAAAATCCAACTAATTTATAATCATCAGATCTTCTGTAACACAGACCCACGTTAGTAGTACCTTTCAGATACCTTAGAATCCTCTTAACAGCTGTTAAGTGAGATTCTCTAGGATCTAATTGGAATCTAGCACACAGACAAACACTGAATAAAATATCAGGTCTAGAAGCAGTCAAATATAAGAGAGATCCAATCATACCTCTGTAAAGTTTTTGATCAACTTTCTTACTTACCTCTTCCTTACCAAGTGTGTTTGTAGGATGCATTGGAATCTTTGCCAATTTGCTTTCATTCAGATTGTACATCTTCAGAAGCTCTTTGACATACTTAGTCTGGTGAATATATGTGCATTCAGGAGTCTGATTTACTTGGATTCCCAGAAAGAATCTAAGTTCTCCCATCATGCTCATTTCAAATTCAGCCTGCATAGACAAAGCAAACTCCTTTCCCAGCATAATATTGGTAGATCCAAAAATAATATCATCCACATAAATTTGACAAATTAGTAAATCTTTCTTAACTGTTTTACAGAAAAAAGTTATGTCCACTTTGCCTCTGATAAAATTCTTTTCTAGAAGAAAATCACTTAATCTTTCATACAAAGCTCTGGGAGCTTGTTTCAAACCATAAAGAGATTTTTTGAGTTTGAAAACATGATCTGGAAATTTATCACTTTCAAAACCAGGAGGTTGATGGACATAAAATTCTTCTTCTATAATACCATTTAAGAAGGCACTCTTAACATCAATCTGATATAGAGTGATGTTATGTTGTGCAGCAAATGAAATAAGAAGGCGTATAGATTCTAACCTTGCTACTGGAGCATAAGTCTCAGTGTAATCAATTCCTTCTTGTTGACTGTAACCTTGAGCTACTAACCTTGCTTTGTTCCTAACAACTTCTCCTTGCTCATTTAGTTTATTTCTGAATACCCACTTTGTTCCAATAATGTTGAAACCTTTTGGTCTTGGAACCAGATCCCACACATCATTTCTTGTAAATTGATTCAGCTCATCTTGCATTGCAAGTATCCAATCATTCTCACTCAGAGCCTCATCCACAGATGTTGGTTAAATAATAGACACCAACCCAACAAGTGATGTTCCAAATGATCTGATAAACGACCTTGTTCTTATAGGATCATCTTTATTTCCAATAATCATTTCTTCTAGATGAGAAGCTTTGATTCTGGATGATCCTTTAACTGTTGGTTCTTCAGAAATATTCATGTTATTCATCTGAGCAGCCAATGGAGTTGCATCTGGCGTAGCTTCTTCTTGAGCTTTTTCTATCTCTTGTTTCTCAGATTCTGTGAGAATAACTTCTCCATCTGCAGAGTTTTCAAGCTGCTTTAGCTTTTGATTTCCAAGCTTATCATCAAATCTAACATGTATAGATTCCTCCACAATCTATGTCTCAGTATTGTATACTCTGTAGCCTTTAGAGCGTTTAGAATATCCAAGCATGAAACCCTTTTGTGCTTCGGAATCAAACTTGTTAAGATTCTCTTTAGTGTTCAACATAAAACATATACATCCAAAAGGATGGAAATAAGAAATGTTTGGCTTTCTATTCCTCCACAATTCATAAGGAGTCTTTTCCAGAAGAGGTCTAATAGACACTCTGTTCTGAATGTAACATGCTGTGTTAATTGCTTCTGCCCAAAAGTGTTTTGCCATGTTACTCTCATTGATCATGGTTCTTGCCATCTCTTGCAATGTTCTATTTTTCCTCTCTACAACTCCATTCTGTTGTGGAGTTCTAGGACAGGAGAAATCATGAGCAATGCCATTTTCATTAAAATATTTTTCAAAATGTTTGTTTTCAAATTCACCACCATGATCACTTCTGACTTTAACAATTTTGAAATCTTTTTCAGTTTGGACTTGTTTGCAGAAGTCAAAGAACACAGAATGTGACTCATCCTTGTGCTTTAGGAATTTTACCCATGTCCATCTGCTGTAGTCATCAACAATGACTAATCCATACTTCTTGCCTCTGATGGATGTCGTTTTCACTGGTCCAAACAGATCAATGTGAAGTAACTGTAATGGTTTTGAAGTTGAAACAACATTTTTGGATTTGAAAGATGATTTTGAAAATTTTCCTTTCTGACATGCTTCACAAAGAGCATCTGATTTGAACTTCAAATTAGGAAGTCCTCTGACCAGATTACGTTTATTAATCTGAGATATACGTCTCATATTAATATGACCCAATCTTCTGTGCCACACCCATTGCTCATCATTAACAGACATAAGGCATTTAACATTCTGAACCTTAAGTTCTGAAAGACTAATTTTATAAATGTTGTTTTTCCTTTTACCATTAAAAAGGATTGAGCCATCCTTTTGACTGACAGCTTTGCAATACTTTTGATTAAAGATTATGTCATAACCATTGTCACTTAATTGACTTATAGACAATAGATTATGAGCTAATCCTTCAACGAGCAAGACATTAGTTATGGAAGGAAGTTTACCATTGCCAATGGTTCTAGAGCCAATTATCTTGCCCTTCTGATTCCCTCCAAACTTGACGTCTCCTCCAGATCTAAGTTCCAAACTTTGGAACATAGACCTTTTTCCCGTCATATGTCGTGAGCATTCAGAGTCCAGGTACCATGACTGGAGTCTTGACTTCGCTGCTAAGGATGTCTGCAACATAGATTATCTTATCCTTAGGTACCCAAATTTTCTTGGGTCCTTTTTGGTTAGTTGCCTTAAAGCTTTTTCTGAACTTCTGTCTTTCAACATAAGACTTGTTGTGATTAGCTTTAAATTTATTAAACACAGGTTTTTCCTTATTAGAACTTGTGTGTTTAATATGATTTAAGTGACCAAATGTAAACTGAGAATATAAAGGAGGATACTTGATATCCAGTTTATCTACAGATTTTGGATTTGAATCCTCATAAGAGAAAGATTTATATCCAACACCTTTTCTATAGTTTCTGCTAATACCATAGATCATTGAAGCCATCTTGCTTCTATCTAGGCTTTTAGTTAGAAACTTCCTGAAGCTATAGTCATACTCTTGTAAAATATTTTTAGAGCATGGTTCAGACTTTGGATCAGAGTTTAGTTGAGCAGATTCTAAATTATTTTTCAATTGAATATTTTCAGCTTTTAGCTCACCTATTTCTGATTCAAAGTTGTTACTCTCAAATTCAATATGCTTTAGAAGCTTTTTGTATATGAGTTTAACTTTGCTATAGTTTTCAAGGATATCCGATAGACTTTCAACAAGTTCTTGTCTAGAAAGTTCAGCAAATACCTCTTCAAAATCAGATTCTGATTCTGATCCAGATGATTCAGCATTGTCTTCTATGTCAGCCATGAATGCTACATTAGCACATTCTTCTTCTGACTCTGATGACGAATCATATGCATCTGAGTCATCCCAGGTAGCCATCAGAACTTTCTTTTTGTGATCTGACTTTCCCTTTGGCTTCTCCTTCTGAAGCTTTGGGCATTCACTCTTATAGTGCCCAGGTTCTTTGCATTCATAGCAAACAACCTCTCTTTTTCCATATCGTCTGTGTCCAGAGGATTCTCCAGATCTTCTGTATCCAGAGGGTTCTCCAAATCTTCTGTGTCTAGAAGATTCTTTGTGTTGATATGGTTTCCTGAAGTTCTTGAACTTCCTTTGCTTATTCTTCCAGAGTTTGTTGATTCTTCTGGACAGCAAGGATAGTTCTTCTTCATCTTCAGAAGAAGACTCTTCAGAGCTTTCTTCTATTACCTGCAATGCTTTAACAGATTTATTAGATTTTAAAGCAATTGACTTACCTTTCTTTAGAGGCTCATCTTCCTCTAGTTCAATCTCATGACTCCTCAGAGAACTGATTAGTTCTTCCAGTGTAATCTTGTTCAGATCCTTTGCCAGCTTCAGAGCAGTGACCATGGGTCTCCATCTGATTGGCAAGCTTCTGATTATTTTCTTGACATGATCTGCTGTAGAGTAACCCTTGTCCAGAACCTTTAAGCCAGCAGTGAGAATCTGGAATCTGGAAAACATGGCTTCAATAGATTCAGATTCTTCCATTTTGAAAGCTTCATACTTCTGGATCAGCGCCAGAGCCTTGGTTTCTTTGACTTGAGAGTTCCCTTCATGAGTCATCTTCAGGGATTCAAATATATCAAAGGCAGTTTCTCTATTGGTTATTTTCTCATACTCAGTATGAGATATAGCATTTAGCAAGATAGTTCTAGCCTTGTGATGATTTCTGAATTCCTTCTTTTGCGCCTCTTGATTTTCTGTCAATTTTCTTGCCATTCCATCAGTGGGATGAACATATCCATCAATAACTAAGTCCCAAAGATCAGCATCAAATCCTAGAAAGAAACTTTCTAGTCTATCTTTCCAATAGTCAAATTTCTCTCCATCAAACATGGGAGGTTTTGTGCTGACTCTTTCTTCATATTTGTTGTTGCTGGATGTTGAAATTTCAGCAGCCATAATGTATATCAACCAAGAATATCAAGAGTTTTTCCCACTGGATCTTTTCTGGTCACAGTTAAGTGATAGCATAAACAGAACCGGAGCTCTGATGCCAACTGAAGGTGAGAAAAACACTTAGAAGGGGGGGGGGGTTGAATAAGAGTTTTAAGAAATATGGCAATAAAAACAACTCAAGATTTTTATCCTGGTTCGTTGAACTCAACTACTCCAGTCCACCTTATCAAAGATGATTTTCCTTTCTCCACAAGGACTTAATCCACTATTAATGAACTAATTACAGTAGTCAGCACTAAGAACAACTGTCTTAGTCTTCTCAAGAACAACTGACCACACCTTGGTCTTCTCAAGGAACTTCTTACAAATTAATGTAAACTAACAAGTGTTTAAATGCTTCTAATAAGCTGTATCACAACTGTGATATTTACACTTAAGATTAAGTACAAATAAAACTATACAGTTTTATGAAAGAACAAAAGTATATGAACTTGAGATATTTCACTTCGATGCTTCAAACGTGTGTATGAAAATTTCATTTTGAACGAACTAGCAACTTCTAAATGTTGTATAAGTTCTCCTTTTATAGCTTTTTCAATTGCTTTGAGTAATGTGTAGCTGAGTATTATATTTTAAATATAAGACTTTTCATCACCAAAAGGTATGGGCAAAGACATGCTTTTTGCAGTAACAATATGGTTGTAGAAGCTTTGGGATTTGCACCACGTCTCCTCATTGGACAAAAATAGCCGTTGGTTACTTTGGAAGTAGCACCACGTCCAATCAAGTTTACAGCTTCTTCAACAAGCTTCCTTCAGGATGAAGTCTTCATAATCTGCATTTTAGATTTTGGAACTAGCTAAAAAGGAATGGAATGCATAAGATGATCAGAGCTAAAATGTTTGAGATGATCAGAGCTTGATGTATGATCAGAACTTAATATATCAGAGTCTCAATCTTGATCAGAGTCTTCATCAGAGTATGCAACAGTATGTGCTTGAGCGTGAATATTAAATTGATTTGAGTCTGATGATCAGAGCCTCTGTTCTTGCAGTGAAGTGAATTTCAGAGTCTGATTTGATCAAAGCTTTCAACTATTCTTTCAGCAACACTTCAGATCATTCTGCAGCTTCTACTTCAGATTCTTCTGGCAGCACTTCAGAATCTTCTCTTGCATCTGATGCTTCAGAGCCTTGCATAGGTGCTTGTACTTATGTATTTTGCTTCTTTAAGAGTATTCAATTTAATACCTGAAACAATAATACTTGAAAAATTTTTAGAGTATATATTTTCTTAATACAAAATTCCATAAGAGTTATCATCAAAACATAGAGTTGTAAGAACCACCAATTTGTGTTCTAACAAAACGGTATGGAAGCTGTCCTCCCGTTGGAAGTTGAGATTCCTTATTTGCGAGTTTTGGTTGACGTGAAACTCGATGAGACAAAATGGATTAAGAACCGATTGAATCAACTCAGTCTGATGGATGAGAAGAGATTAGCATTGATTGCATATGGTCGTCTGTACCAGAGCCGAATGAAGAAAGCTTATGATAAGAAGGTGAGTCCTAGAAGCTTTCAGAAGGGTGATCTCGTCCTGAAGAAGATTCTTCCACCACACTCCGATCACAGGGGCAAGTGGACTCCTAACTACGAAGGTCTGTATGTCGTCAACAAGTTCTTCTCGGGAGGAGCCTTGTTGTTATCCATGATGGATGGCGAAGATTTTGCATCCCCTGTGAACGCGGACGCAGTTAAAAAATACTTTGCTTAAAAAATAACCCGCTGGAAAGAAAAAAATAATATCCAAGCAAAAATGGGGCATCCCGGTGAACCATAAAAAAGGAAAAAGGTTCGGGCAAAAATTAGGGATATAAATGAAAAATGTACACCCGCAAAGTCGAAAACCTAAAAGGGCGACTTTGGCAAAAAAGGGTATCCCGGTGAATCGAAAATCCGAAAGGGCGATTCAGGAAAAAGTTAGGGATTGAAAAAGCAAATGACTGCGTTCCACGTGTGGACTTTCATTGTTTAGTGGTTTGGAGGACCTGAGCGTCGTTCATCCGAATCAATCTCTTCTGAAGCTGAAGCATCGGAGAAGTATCGAAGTCGAGTGGATTATAGAGGGATCAAATAATGGTGTTCATCTATGCCACATTACCAACATTTGTGTATACTGATGTATATTTATGTTATTATGCTTGCGCAGCTTCCTCATTTCAGGAGCTTGCATCTGTTGTAAAACATTTTGCCCATTCAGGGGCTCGTTATCAATAAACATATACTATTCAGCATTTTTTTTGTTTGTTTGTTTAGTTTTTATTTGTTTTGTTTGCCAAAAAAACGCCTGATGTTTTTGATAAAATGCGCATACATAAACTTGCTGGCCTAGGCCGATAATTGTTAAAACATTGAATCACCTGAACATTGTCACAAGATGATAACCTTGATAGGTCCCTTTGTGAAGGGTATCTTTTCTATTTGTTCATGTTGTTGCAGGGACGTAACCCTCTAGGCAGTACGCTAGATGATTTCCAAGCAGGATGATTCCTTCTTCCCCAGCGAGTTCAGCAGGGGCTCCCCACGGAATCTGAGCATGGAACCGTGAGCATTGATATGTCTCCCGAAGAAGAGATAGATTCTCCCCAATCAGATATATCCTAGGCAGGATCGTCATCTCCCCAGCTGAGTCATACGTAGAAGCGTATACTCGTTCCCAGCACTGGGTCAATGTCCAGTTTTCTCGTAGAAGACTGTTCGCAAGTGTTCAGCTTCTGATAGTTCAGACTGAAGTCTCCAGGAGAATTGAAATTTCCAACAGAGTTGTATTCTCCCCGGCAGGTAGGAGTTATTCCAGCGTCTAGTTGCATATCCTCAGCCGAGTTTGCAGTCCTCCAAGAGAGTCGAGTCCTTGGAAGCCGTTCATGGCATTATTGGTTTTCCCCAGGAGAGTGTTGAATAGCTGATGCTATACTTCCCCACCGGAGTCCGTATCTCCAGGAAGATTTTATCTGCGAAGGCCGTGCAGTTTATTTCTGCGATTGACATTGTTTCCTCAGCAGTTGTGGTTCGTGTACCTAGTTGAGCGAGTATAGGTTCTCATAGAACTTTATTCCCCTGCAGCAGTCGCCTGGAGTTCGTTTCCCTAGGTTTAGCCCAATTGAGATTGGTGTGACTTCTTCCCCTTGGCAGGATGATTCCTTCCTCCTTACCAGAGTGTTTCTTTCTCCTTGACAGGAGGATTTTCCCTTCAGCATTTTTTTTGCTGATGGGGTCGTAACATTTTGCATGATTGCATAGCATTTACCCCAAAATGCGTAGCATTTCCATCGTGTGGAGCATTGCGCCATTGTCAAACATGTGCATATGAAACATGAGCTAGGTTGTTATCGTTCTTGTTTTGCAGGTGTTCTTCAGCGAAGTGGTTTGCTCAAGATGATTCTTGAATTCCCCAACGAAGTTGTTTACTTAAGATGATTCTTAAATCCCCAGTGAAGTCGCCAGATTTGTTTGCTCAAGATGATTCTTAGAGTCCCCGGCGGAGTTGTTTGTTCAAGATGATTCTTGAGTCCCTCAGAAGAGTTGTTTGCTCAAGATGATTCTTAGAGTCCCCGACGGAGTTGTTGGTTTATAATGATTCTTGAATTCCTCAGTAAAGTTTACTCATCCGGGATGATTCCTGAATCCCCGAAGCAGAGTTACTTGATAGTTCTCCAGAATCCCCAGCGGAGCTGTGTCATCCCCAGCAGGTTCCGAACGGAAAAGTTGAAATTTCCCTTGAAGACTTACTGATGAAGTCCAACTGTGATGTCGAAGCAGTTCTCCCAGCTGACGCAGAGTGCCTGACGGCTAAATATTGGATGTCCTTATTAGTTCATGATTGATTGAGGATCCTATTTCTGACTTACTGATGAAGTCCGGCTGACGCCCGAGAATTTCTTTGAGTGCCCGATGGCATAACTAATTCGATTGACAAAAGTTCCTAATGATCTGATGAGTCCTGAGGAATTCTTCTGCTACCGTGCTGCAGAATGCCTGACGGAAGTATCAGCTATGTATCACCAATTATCGTGTATCCAGTGAGCCCTTGATGACTTGAGGAAGAAGCTGCAGCGAAATCTGATGATCATCCTGATGGAGATTTGGGCCAGTTGTCGTGCAACTGCCATTTTAGACTTCAAAGATTGTCCTACCCACCAAAGTATCGTGTACTTGTGCGATTGGCAAATTTCCAGTTGTCGTGTAACCGATTCCCCAGCAAGTTGCCGTGCAACTGTCATTTTCAGTTTCGAAGATGTTCCTACCAATCGGAGTACCGTTTACCTGTGCGGTCGGCAAATCACCAGTTACCGTGTAACCGGCGATCCCTTGATGACTTGAGGACATAGATGATCATCCTGACGGAGATTTGAGATTAAACCCTTCACCAGTTACCATGTAACTGGTGATCCCTCGATGATTTGAGGACGCAGTGATATCAGATGCATCATATCAGTATTTCTCCAGCTAGTTGTCGTGCAACTATTATTTCAGTTTCCGAAGATTTGTCTACCCATCAGAGTATCGTGTACTTGTGCAGTTGGCAAATTTTTGGGTTTATGGGTATTCAACCGTCTTTTACCTTGATTGGCTGAGAGTCGTTCGCTTCTCACCCAGTCAGGTCCAAGCCGTTTGAATAGGGGTAGCTGTTGCACCCCAAAATTTGCCCAACCTTTCTTTACCTAGCTTGTGTTTCATTGCATTCATATTAGCATTATCATTTGCATTGCATTGACATGTGTGCAGGAGATCAAGAGGTATGACTACCAATCAAGGGCTACACAAGACTATGAAGCTAGCTAAGAGGTTTATCCAAGTGTTCAAGGGTTGATATCCTCACTAGAGAAGTCTAAGGTCCTCAGAGAAGTGGTTGAGGCCAAGTGTGTATATCTCCTAACTTGAGGGTTGTGGGAAGTCATCTGATGATTCTGAAGCCATAGAGTTGGACCTTGATACATTGAGAGAGCTCATAAGAAGCATTGGAGATCATTTTTAAGCCTAGACATGTCAATATGCAAAGGATATGAAGATATACCCAAGATTGGTGCAACTAGGGTTTCATCTGGTCAACCCTAGGATAACTGATGATTTGAAGAAGGTTGAGACCTAATTCCAAGGCCATGTGATCATGGATTGATGCATTGAGATGTCCAACAGATGATTCCAAAGTTAACTTTTCATGAATCAGGAGTGTGAGAAGTTTCTAGGCTAGGGTTGCTATGCTTGACAGTGTAAAATCCCCTGGTTTGGTGCCTATCTTCAAGACCACATAACTCAAGATGGGATTGTCATCTCACCTTGACCCCAACATGATTGTTTTAGGGCATGAGCATAGCTTTAATTTGAGTACTAGAAGTCCTTGATAGGGTTTATAGTACTCAAGTTATGAGCCGAACAAGTTACAGGTCATCTGAGGCATATGAATTTGGAGCTTGAACGTTACCCAACTTGCATGACACGTTTGCCCAAGAAGGATGATTCCTATGAACATTTGGTTAACATGAATGTTGTTCCTTATCTTCTTATCTTTCTAGAAAGTACTAGAAGTCCATGATTGGATTTGTAGAACTCAAGTTACAAGCTTTGCAAGATAAGGGTATTTTGGAAATTTGGAATTACAGGTCATTTTTGGTTATAGGTCAATTTCACCAAGTTAGGCACCTCAAATGAAGATTTGTTCAAAATGGTGTTTTTAGTCAAACCATGGCCCAAACATCCATTGATATGGATTGAATATGGAATTGTATGAAGAAATTTGGAAAAAAGGATAATTAAAAGGCATAAAAAGTGAAAATTCCATTTTTATTCGTTTTTGGGCCAAACTTCACAAATTGGTACATATTTTGATTGCAAATGGCATTTTGAAGAGATTGGAAATGTTACATTTTTGGTTTGAGGCTTTCTTCATGGACTTTGTGTGGATTACTTAGAATTGAAGTAACATAACCATTCAACACCATAAGGTGAAATCAAGCACTCAATCTGAGCCATTCACATCCAAGGAGTGATGTGCAAGCCATTGGAGCAAAGATTGAGAGGAAACTGAGTTAGAACACACGAGTTACCATGTTTGTTCATTGAAGGAAAATGAAATTTTGGATTCATCAAATTGGGCCATGATTGGACCATGTTAGGATCCAAACACATCCTATTTAAGTTCAGGACGATGTTCAGATCATTTTTTGGGCTAGCATTTGTTGAAGAAACGGTTATGGCAGTTTGATCTTGGAGCTTCAAAAGTGAAATTCGTTTCTTGCAATTCAGAGCATTTCAAGAAGAATTGAGAATTTCCATAGCACCAAGATCATTCAGTGAAGGAATCTGCACGTTTTGAAGTCAAGATTCACACTCAAGAACCTCCAATTTCAAGTTTCAGAAGAGGTTTTTATCTTTCAAAATTCCTCTTGATTTAGGCATGTTTAGACTGAATTTGGCATGTGGTTAGGTTGTAGATACAACATAGATCGTTTTAGGATTGGAAGTGTGAAGTTTAGTGATGATTCATGATGTGATGCAAATTCTGTTGTGACTCGTATCTAGATGATTCTTGAGAATTAAGGTGAATTAGATACTAATTCTTGATCCTTGAGAGGTGAGGAAGATTTCTGTGTAGCCAATTTGAAGTTTGGTGATAATTTTGGAATTGAGGATTTTTCTGTTCACAATCGTGTTTGGAGATTCGTGAGGAATTAGTAAGAACGGAGTGGATTTTCATGCTCAGGGTGAGAAGACGAGTGATTTCATGTACTTTTCTTTGAGTTTGGTTGAAGTTGATCATAGAGCATGATTTCTCTCGCCGGAGAAGACGGTGGAGCTCTTCTCCGGCCACCGTGAACCAGTTTCCCTCCTTTGGTCAGTTCAATTGGAGAAGATGCACATGAACCGTTGGATCTGATGAATTTATGGACTTAGTCTTGGCATTTGATGGACGAGCTTTAGTCTAATTAGGTTTTTGATGAGTTGGCAACGTGTGAGTCATTGGATGATCCTACTTTTGAATTGAATGGACGTGATTAGGGAGTACCGTGTACACTAGTCAACTGAGTCATATCCTGATCACTAACCAAAACGCACAGCTTCATTAAATGATGTGGCACGCGTGTGGCCTTCAGATCATTGGACTAGTAATCATATCTTGTGGCTCTAACATTTTCTGAGTTTCTTTTATTTCTTTAATTGTTTTTCTATTTTCTTTTAATTGATTTTTCATGTTTAATTCATATTAATTAGAATAATGATCAGAAAATTATGGAAAAATATGTGGGTGATCCTTGATTAATTTCTGATTTTTTCATGCCTTTGGATTTTATTTTGGTGTCGTTTTCCATTTAATGTCCATTTTTCTATTTTTGATAATTGATTAAAAATGCATAAAATGACTTGTTGTTTGCTGATTTTATTACCAATTCATGCTTTAGAATTTGATGTTGATTTTTTGCTGGCTGGTTATAGACATATTGATGAGATTATAGGATTTTTGTGGTGATTTTTAGGTGATCCTAAAGTTAGTTTTGAACTAGGTTTTTAGAGCCTTCCCCACTTGAACCTTCCCTTGACACCTTTTGGTTTAGAATTTCCCTAATGCCTTTAAACATCGATTTAAGCTCTGAATTTTTTACCATGGGTTCCCAATACCTTTAGGATCTCTTAGAAATTTGTATAGATTTTTAAGAGTTGATTTACTATTTTAGTTAGATTTTATATCTAGGCTGTTTGTAGGATGCCTCTAGAATAGTACTTCCCATAGTTGAACTTCAAAAGTGACCTTTAGTTCATAATTAGTTTCCAAACCTTTTCTGATGGTTTAGTAGACATGTTGATGCCTTTGTATATTGAATATTAAGGTTTGATTTGGTGCATTAGTTCCCTTTAGAGAGTTTCTTTTAGGGCTTGTAGGATTAGGGTTTTTTAGAGTCTTTAGGAGTTGCTTCCTTTTTCATGAATGTGGTTTGCTTTGATTTGCATTCCATTTCCTATCCAATGATGCAAGGTTCCGTTTGGGAGCCTAGTCCCTCTTTTGGAAGGACTAAAGGCCTACCACAAAAGGTAAAACCTTTGAGGATACCAATCTCAGATGAGTGGTTGAGTGCCATGATGGAATCCTTTAGTTTCCATCATGCTTCCCCTCATCATGCAATAATCTTTGTGTTGATTCACATCACCTCTTGGTGGAGCAAGTTGAAGCTTGAAGATGAAGCCCTCATTCCCTTTTCTCCTGATGGATGACTTGGACTAGAAGACAGACTGTTGGGATGCTTTGTTGCGGAAGTGTTGTTGTGCTGCTCTGCTGTGTTTACTGTTTGATTGTATTTGTGTGAATGTTTCTCTGGTGTGTTGCATTAGAATAGGCTTTCATGTAGTTGATTCTAGGCCTAAGTGAATTGAAAGGTTGAGCTTGCCTCCCTTTGCTTGTTTGCATAAGAGGTTGAGTCTGTCTCCCTCTGCTTGTCTGTTACTGTTTGGCTTTGCTTATTGGCTGAAGGTTGAGTTTGCCTCCCTTGCTTGTGTATTGTGTGCTGTTTTTGCTTGATTTCTCTAGAGGTTGAGTGAGTCTCCCTCTGCTTGTATTGCTACATTGCACGTGCATCTTTAAGGTTTATCTGTTTTACTGATGTTTAGCTGATGCTTTATCTGTTGTCTGTTTCCCCTTGACATGATCCCCTAGGAGTCTCATTTCCTTTGATAAGGAGATGATGATTAGACTTTAGGTTAAAACCTATGCATGATAACATCTAGAAGTTCCCTGTTTCAAACCTCAATCATAGGATGAATCCTTGGTATGACAACTGTTAGGACTTGATAGTTTCCCCTTAGTTGTGTCAGTTCTCTTCTCTCTTCAAACAGATCAAAATACAATAATAAAGGTTAACTGATATCGTACGTTACGAGCCTTAAGCTACTTAGGAAATGATTGTTGGGAGGTTTCCTTCCAATAATCAGGATGTTTAGTATGGTACCCTTTGGGTGACATGTCATGCATTCACTCCTAGGTCGTAGTCTCTAGTGTGATATTTGTTGCAAACATCCATAAAAGACATTTCTTCTGTAAAAGACAGAAAACACACTGCAAACCTTTTTACCCTGTGGGCCCATAACTCAAGGAAAAATTTTCTGAAGAAAAGAGTGTCGTTAACTCTCACTTCTACCGCAAACGGTAACACACGAGTCTCTGACGACCAGGCTGCATACACCAAACTGTTGGAACTGTTTGTTAACCCTACTACAGATGAATATAAACCCCCGTAATTCATGTCATCCCGAACTACGTAAGCTTTGATCTCTCATATCTGTTGAGAGTACGTAGGCACAATACTGATGTATTGGCGAGCCACCTTCCCCGTTACCCGTAGTTAGCCGAACTACGTTGACTCTGATTTCTCGTTCTTTGACGAGAATACGTAGGCACGAAGCGCGACACTTTGCCGAGTCATTTTCTTTTTTTTTTCCAGACCAGCCTTGATAGGTAGATAGATAAACCAACCTGTTAGATAAACACAACAAGCATGGATCCCATCAAGTACGATGGACGTGAGGGGTGCTTATACCTCCCCCTTGCGTAACCGACTCCCAAACCCATACATGGTTGCGATGACCTTGTCTTATACCTATTCGTTAGGTTTTTCAGATCGTTTCCTTTCCCTTTCTGTGGGATAAATTACGAAAGATGGCGACTCTTCTGTTTTGCCGGCACCTTATTTTCGCAGTAGTGACAGCTGCTTGGTTAAGTTTCTCTTCCGTCCCTAGTAGGATCACCACAAGAGTCGCTTGGTTAAGTTTCTCTTCTCTCCCTAGTAGCATCTGTTATAAATTTCGTGTTGATCTGGCCTCCGGGTTCGATGCTCGCTTTTATTTAGCGAATGCCTGCTTGGATTAGAAGATGATCTCAGCTTCGTGTTGAGCCGGCCTTCAGGTTCGATGCCTGTTTTTATTTAACAAATGCTTGGCGGCGATGTCAGACGTTTCTTCTCAGATTCGTGTTGAGCCCGCCTTCGGGTTCGATGCCTGTTTTTATTTAACTGATGCCTGGCGGTGATGTCAGAAGTTTTTCTCAGCTTCGTGCTGAGCCGGCCTTTGGGTTCGATGCTTGTTTTTATTTAATAGATGCCTGGCAGCGATGTCAGATGTTCTTCTCAGCTGCGTGTTGAGCTGGCCTTCGCGTTCGATGCTTGTTTTTATTTAACAGATGCCTGGCAGCGATGTCATATATTTTTCTTAGCTTCGTGCTGAGCCGGCCTTCGAGTTTGATGCCTGTTTTTATTTAACAGATGCTTGGTGGCGATGTCAGATGTTTTCTCAGCTGCGTGTTGAGCCAGCCTTCGAGTTCGATGCTCGCTTTTATTTAGCGAATGCATCCTGATTAGGAAAAGTTTATCAACTGCACGTTGATCCGGCCTCCGGGTTCGATGCTCGCTTTTATTTAGTGAATGCCTTCTTGGATTAGCAGATGATCTCAGCTTCGTGTTGAGCCGGCCTTCGGGTTCGATGCATATTGTTTCAACATATGCCTGATGGTGATATCAGATGATCTTTCCGACTTAGTGTCGTGGTCTGCATGTTAGCAGATGTCTCTTTCGATTGCGTGTCGACGCTTTCTGATGGGTAATCAGTTAGCTTGTTGTCGTTGCAACTATCAATTCAGTTATTTCTGGAGATTTTTGTCCCCAATCAGAGTTGACAGTTCTATTGCTGCGGTTGGAAAATTTCTGGGTTCTTTGGTATTCAATCGTCTTTTACCTTGATTGTTTGAAAGTCGTTCGATTTTCCACTTATTCAGGTCCAAGCTGCTTGAATAGGGGCAGGTGTTGTACCCCAAAATTTGCCCAACTTTTTTTCTGTACTTGGCTTGTGTTTCATTTCATTTCTTTAGCATCTTGTATATACATAGCATGGTTCTTTGCAGGGGATCAAGGGAGGTGTTCCATTTCAAGAGAAGAGTATCAAGGGTTTCTAAGCTTAAGCAAGAGTGTTTACTCACGTTATCAAGTCCTTATGGTCACCAAAAGGTAGTCAAAGCTCTTTGAGAGAATGGCTTGATAGTTAGTGCTTATCTCCTATCTTGGAGGTCAATTGAGGATCATCAGAGGATCACAAGTTCATGGTTATGGATGGGAGATGATTAGAGAGCTCATTGAGTGCTTTTGAAGCTATTATGGAGCTCATCTAAGTGGTTATATCATGTGCAAGAGGTTGTAGTCAAGGATTGCACACCTAGGGTTTCATTTGCTTAGGGAAAAGTCAACTGAGGACTTAAAGGAGTTTGAGACTTGGTTTTAAGTCATTGGAGTCATGGAAAGTCATGTTGAGACATCTAGAATGTTATTTCAAGATCAACCCAAGAAGAATCAAGAGTGTGAGAAGTTGCTAAATTAGGGTTTCAGAGGGTTGTCAGTGTAAAATCCCCTATTTAGTACCTAACTTCAAGACCACATATCTCAAGATACAAGTTGAATCTCATTTTCTTATAAACATGAGACTTGTAGGGCATGTTCTAAGCTTTCGTTTGAGTACTAGAACTCATCCATTGGGTTTGTGGAACTCAAGTTATGATGCCATCAAGTTATAGGTCTCAGATGAACATATTTTTCAGTCAACAAAAGTCAACCAAAGTCCAAGGTATTTTTTACTTAGAATCATGTTTCTCCTCAACTTTTGATGAACATAAAGGTTGTTCCTTATAATCTTAGCTTTCCAAAACGTCCTGGAAGTTATTCATCTCATTTGTGGAACTCAAGTTATGAAGCTTGCAAGGTTGGGGTATTTTGGGAAACTTTGATTATAAGTCATTTTGGTTATGGGTCATTTACATACACTTGTGCACTTCAAATGGAACTTTCACCAACATGAAATTGTCCCAAATGACCTCAATTCCATCATGGAACTCAACATTGGCATGAATTGTGCATGGATAGGGACATTGGTGAAGAATTTCAAGGTGAAAATGGACTTAAAGAGGTGAATTCAATTGATATGGTCATAGGACTTTTTCATGCCATTTTTCAATCCAATTTTGCTCACAATGTGTTCACAAGTAAAATGCACCAAACAATTGTGGTGTGTGCAAGCAAAAACACATGAATTATGAAGTTACTTCAAGAAGAAGTTTGCATTCAAATCTCCATAATTGGATCACAATCAAGCCCAAAACTAATCCACATGTAAAGTCCAAGCTCTCAGCTTCAAAACCAAGCAAGTTTCAAGTGTGTTGCATCTGAATTCACGTGTCCGTGAGTTCACTTTCAAAATTGGGAATTTCCATAATTTAGCAAGTTGGAGCCTCATTGGGCCTCCATTTCATTCCATATCCATAGTATATAAGTTCAAAATGAAAATTGAGCTCTCACTTTTGCATTTTCGTGGAGGGAAGCTCAGATTCAGTTTTGGAATTCAAGAGGAAATTTGAAAATTGGAAACTCAGATCTAGATCATTTCAAAGCAAATTGGAGCGAGCATCTTCTTCCTTGAGCTTCATAGAGTGGATATGCACGTTTTGGATCAAGCTTTGCATCGTTTGAAGCACCAACGAAGTGTCTCCGTTAGGTAACTTTCTCTTCCAAATATCTCTCATGTTAGGCACTCAATCTAGGTCATTGTTGGTGCATCTGAAGTCCTACACCTTGTAGACAATGTTTGGCAGCTTTATTATGGTGTTTTAGGAGTTTTCCAGTTGAGCGTGTGAATTTTCTTTCGTTCGATTCTCTCTGTACAAGCATGATAAATGAATTTGGAGGCTGGATTCATGATCTACATAACTTAGCGTTTAATTTGGTATAAAGTTTTGTAGGATTTGGTTAGGTTTTGAACCCTGAACTACGGCCACCTCGCCGGAGAAGATGACCGGAGCTAGGGCTCCATTATCTGGGTCATTTTCAGGTCATCCTACGCGTGTTTGGTTTGAATCTTTGACTGGCTTGATTGAGAATCAGGATTTGTCTGACTTGCTTGTGTGGCTTTGTTGACCAGCCACGTCAATTAGTGAAACGAAGCGTTTCACTAATTGAGTTGATTTGTATTATATTGGGCCTTTGTTGCTATCTCCACCCTCTCTGATCCAGTCCAGTAGATTGCACTTGTTCCCTTGCTATTTGCATGACGCGTCTTATTTCTTTTATTTTATTTCATTTATTTTTTCTGTTTTGGTTTTAATTCAATTAAAAATAACTCCAAACATTGAAAATTTTCAAAAAAAAATAATTTAGGACACTTTAATGTGTTAAATAATTTTTTATATTTTTTATTTTCATTTTTCATTTATTTTTTAATTAAAATGGAATTTTATGATTTGAGTGGTTTTTGAATTGATTTTCATTTGTTTCTTTTGGTTTCTTGCTTGTTTCTTGAACAATTGACATCTCCTATGAATACGACTTTTTCCTCATTTGAATGATGATTTGAGGGGTCTTTGAGGATGATTTTGGCCCTGGTTTGATTTCATTTTGGTTGAATTTTATGATCATTTGTTTGACCCTCGACAACCCTCCTTCAAAATGGTGCATCCTTGTGGATCAAATCCTTTGATCATGTTTTGAATGGACATTGGTTGTGTGCTTTTGGCCCCTGGTTTCCAAAATTCTCTTGTGCTTTGAGAATTTTATTGGGATTTATTTGAACCATTTTCCTATTTTTTAGGTAACTTTCAAGTCAAGGTACTTCTAAGGGTGGTTCACACATACACTTGACCTAGTTTTGATGGGAAATGACCCTTGTGGATCCCTTAAGCTTCCAACTCTTTTTGATCCACATTCATAACATGTTGAAGTTGTTGGATGGAAATTTATAGGTCATAAATTTGTTTGGTTCTTGTGCTAAGTTGCATTATTTTTAGGCCTTCCATTTGGTTTCAAATGTTGAAAGTGTTTAGGACCTAGGTCCTTTACCATGCCTATTCTTGCAACTTGCTTTGGTGTGTCTTCCTCTTTGCTTTGGGAATGATTTTCCTCTTGTTCTCACCTCTATCCTAGGACCTTTGAATCCCATTTAAGATGATTTGGTCCCTCCTTTTGAGGTACTTTGAGTTTGTCTTAGATGGTGATTCATTTTGAGAACTTTTGGTGGGTTTCTTTTGCATGATCTTTGTGATGCTTTGGTTGAGTTTGCTTTTGATGTTGCTTGCTAACCTCATCTTATCTCCCATTATCTTATGGATCATATCTTCTTCTACTTCTTTTTTGGTTTGCCTTTGGGCTAGAGGTTGATGACAAGTGGTTGTAGGAATGGTATTTGAAGGTGATAAAATACTTAGAAGGGGGGTTGAATAAGTATGAAGATTAAAACTTAGAAATAAAAACTCAAGTATTTTTATCCTGGTTCGTTGAACTCAACTACTCCAGTCCACCCTTCCTAGAGTGATTTGCCTTTCTAAAACAAGGACTTAATCCACTATTTAATCAACTGATTACAATAGTAAGCACTAAGAACAACTGTTCAAAGTCTTTTCAAGAACTACTGATCCTAACTGGATCTTCTTAAGGTTTACAATCAAATAGAATTCAAATACAAGTGTTTAAATTGCTTCTAGAAAGATTTATCACAACTGTGATTTTTCACTTAAATATTAAGAACAAAGAAATTAATTCTTAGAAAGAATATGAATAGTATGAGAGCTTTTAATGTTGATTTCTTTTAGATAAAAACGTCAAGTGAAGAAGATGGGTGAAGACTTGCTTTTATAGGCAGCTGATCCAATGTGAGCTTCACGTTGAGAAGAGTGTCCAAGAGGTCTGAGCCTTTTTGTCTTCACATCAAGTGACCTTTCCTAGAAGAAGAAAGCACAGATAAATCCTTTTTGTCTGTGTTCTTGTGTCTAGCATAAATAAGGAAAGAGTCGTTTGGATCATTCCAACGGATAAAATCTTTGAATAATTCTTCTTCAATTTTCAGCGAGTTCCATCAGAGTCTAAATTAATCAGAGCCTTCTGATGTTGACCAGAGTTTTGCTGAGTCAGAGTCTTCTGCAACAAGTGTGCTTTTAGCGTGTTCAAGTTCAGAGCATATTTGAGTCAGATCTTCAGTACTGACAGCTTTAGTACTTTCAGAATCTTCTGTAGTAACTATGCTTTGAAAACTCTTCATACATAATTCTTCTTTGGTTCAGATGCTTATGACTTGCTTCAGATTCTTCTGGAGCTTCTGCTTCAGATCCTTCTGGAGCTTCTGCTTCAGATCCTTCTGGAGCTTCTACTTCAGATCCTTCTGGAGGATACGCTCAGGATCTTCTGTTGGCAGCAATCAGAATCTTCTAATGGATGCATCTGGTGCTTCAAAGTCTAGCAAATTTCTTATGTTCAATTCTGATTTGCTTCTGGAGTGTTAATTCCTTTACTATCTGCAGTAAAAACTCTCAAGCAAATTTTAGAGTATATAATTCTTAATTACAAAATTTCATAATAGTTATCATCAAAACATAGAGATATTATTAAGAACCAATCTGTGTTCTAACAATCTCCCCATTTTGATGATGACAAAAACATCAGAAATTTTGTTTAATTGAAAATATAATAATTATAACTCCCCCTGAGATGAAGAATCTCCCCTTGAATTAAATACAAATAAGGAATAGAAACTTCCCTTTTGTCTTGAGTATTTTTCAGAGTTAGAGCTTGATTGTTCTTTAACATTTGAGAGTCAGATTGTCTTGCAAATTTCAGAGTCAGAGTCTTGCATATTGATAAATGATCTGAGAGTCTCAGAGTTTCTCTTACAGAGTGTACTTATCAAATGTTCTGAAATACTTAGATTTAATGTTAGATAAAACTAATATGTCTGAAGTTTCATTC
This sequence comes from Lathyrus sativus, assembly GCA_963859935.3. Lineage (NCBI taxonomy): Eukaryota > Viridiplantae > Streptophyta > Magnoliopsida > Fabales > Fabaceae > Lathyrus > Lathyrus sativus. The sequence continues at coordinate 303,632,216 of OZ012736.1, read as the reverse complement.
TGGTGAAGTTTAATTAAACAGTTCAGATCTATATTTTCTCCCCCTTTTTGGTCATAAGCAAAAAGTAAAAACTTTGAAAAGACAAATAAAAGGAAACAGTAAATGAGGTAAATCATGTGCAGAAAACTTTGAAACATTCATTCAATTCAGTTCAGAGCAAGAGTACATGCATCAGAAGATATTCAAAATACATAAGCAAACATCAGATGCAAACATCAGAATGAAAAAAAATGAAAAACTAAGAGTGTTTTGACAAAAGCATCTTCAACAGATCCGTGATCTCAGAAGAGGACTGTTTTTGCTTTGACATCCACTTAGCCATTGTTTCATTCTTCTAATCCTGTTGAGACATCCACTGAGTCATGTCTTCCATAGGATCTTTAGAGCATGGAGCAGTAGATCCAGAAGGATGTTCTATCAGAGTCATGGCCAAAGGGTTGTCTTCAGATGTAGATTCAGCAGCTTCTTCTGATGATGGAGGAGCATCTGTAAGAAGTAATGGTCCAGATCTCTTGACAGTCCAGAACAGACTTCTTGCAGCTTCAGCAAATCTGAGCTTCGCATCATCAGAACATATGTTCTTCAGATTTGATGCTACAGTGTTGAATATGTTGATGAAGCCATTCCAGATGACATCAGATTCTGTTGCATCCATTGTTGCTGAACACTTCCTCTACAGTACCTAAATACATTTGTATTTCTTGCAAAAAAGACATGTAAATAAATGATCAACATTTAGTCTAGGTTTGGGTTGTAACAGAGTATCCAATGTTATTGGTTTTGGTTGGGGAGTAGGTGGAAATATGGATTTGTGAGTGGAAATCAGAGGAGGAGGGTAGTATGGTATGAAAGGAATTTCAGGGGATTTGTCAGGTTTAGATCTATTTAAAGCATTCAACAGATTTGGCTTTGCTTTGGTGTGATAGGAAACCACATCAAAGGGTTTATTAGAGTAAGGTTGGAAAGCAGATTTTGCAGGTTCATCAGAAGCATCAGGTTTATCAGATGGAACAGGTTTAGCAGAAGTAATAGCTTTTGCAGATTTAGCAGAGTATGATATTGTATCTAATGAACCTACTTCTGACATTGATTGAATATAGGTGAGAAGCACAGATGGTAGGGTGATTGTAAGTTTGGGTTTGGAGGGAGTGATAGGGTCAGATGGTTCAACTCTGTCATAAAAATCTTTGAGTTTGAAACCATAGAAAAGGTTGTGAAAATAAGATGAGAATTGTTCACAAGAGGTAGAAGTTATAGATGGTCTTGTTGTAGATGTTGGGATAGGATTTGGAATGGGAACTTCAGATGATGTTTTAGGTGTGGGAGTAGGATCTGGAATAAGAACTTTAGAGGATACAGGGGGTTCTGGTTGGTTTATCTCAAAATCTATGTGAGAGGGGGATATCAGAAAATCTAGGTGAATGTCAGATTCTGAGGAATTGGATGATGTGGTTGGTGTGCAAGAAGTAGAAGACACTTGAAACACAGTTTTGAGTGGTGTGACATCAAGAACTTCTGTCTCAGGGATGTTGGTTCCAGATGGGTTGGTTGATTCTGAAGGATTTTCAGAAGGTTTTGATGAGGGTTCAAAAGTAGGTGGTTCTGATGTGATTGGTTCAGATGTTACTTTTGTAGGTTCAGAAGTAACTGGTACAGATTCAGTGGGTGCAGATGTTTTGGATGGTGGATTTTCTGATTGTGGTTGTTTCTCTTGTTGTTGTGTTTTAGGTTCAGATGATTTTTGTTGTTGATGTTCAGAGTCTTTTTCTTGTAGAGGTTCAGATTGTTTTTCTGGTTGTTTTTCTTGTGGTTGTTGTTGTTGTTCAGATGGCTTTTCTGGTTGTTGTTGTTGTTCTGTGGGTTGTTTTTCTGATGGATGTTATTGTGGTACAGATTGTTTGGTTGGAATTTCTGGTTGTGGAGTTTGAATTTTTGGTTTTGTTGTTGATGGTTTAGGTACAGATGATTGTTTTACAGGAGAGATGGAAAAAGGATTAGATGATTTTTGTGGGGATGGAACAGATACATGAGATGGAGCAGTAACAGATTGTTTTTGTGTAGGGGGTGGTTTTGGAATAGACTTATCAGTTGAATCATTTATAACAATAGTATTTGCAGAAGATACAGAAGATTTAGTACCTTTAATTTTGATGCGTTTAGCAAGAACAGAAGGAGTGTCTCCAGATTCTTTCCTCTTTAGCAGCTTCTGTGGCTTCTCAGTAACCTTGGGCTTCTTCTGAACAGGTGCAGCTTCTGCTTCTGATTGAGTCCTCTTTCTTGATGTCTCTTCTACTACAACAGGCAACGGTTGCCTTGCTCTTTTTATAATATCTGCAGGAATAGGCTTTCCTTCTGCCTTGCAATCATCAATATATCTTACTACAATTTCCCTTGGTTCTTCAGCATAGAACAGAGGGTAGTCATCTACTGGGATTCTCTTCTGACTAAGTTCAGTAATGTTCAGCTTCTTGGGTGCTGTTGTGAGTTCTTCCACAATTTTTAGTCTCTGAAGACTTTTGGCATTCAGAGGCTTTCCAAGAATGAATTCCAGTTCTTCTGTGACTCCAGCAGCATACAGAGCAGTTACAAGTCCATTTTATGTTAGAAGATCTGAGATTAACCTTCCAAAAGGAATCCAAGTTCTGATCTTCTGACCTTTTTCTTTCACATATTCTCTAGAGGCATTTATATGATTCCATAAGTGCATAAACAGAATATATGGAAGATCTACCTTGGTGCTCTGACTTAAGCAATACATAAAGTAGAGTTGTTCATTGTTGACATAGTCTGGAGAGTTTGTAGACTTTATGTGATGAATTCATCCCATGAAGATCTTAGCCCAGATCTTGGAGTCAGGCTTCAGATCTTTGAACTTATTAGAAGCTTGTCCAGCAGTCATCACTTCCTCATATACTTCATCCATATCTACACGCCCAGCTGGCAAGTGTGATACTCCATCTGTTTCCTCATGTCCAATGAGTTTTCTAATCAGATCTTCTGTTATAATTATCTCTTTTCCCAGAACACAAGATAAAATGAACTTAGTGTATACAGAAGCATGTATCCAGAATTCTTTTACCAGAAGGGGGTAGACTGGTCCAAAAAGTCTGTCAAAATACTTCACCCATCCTTGAGCATCTATAATGGAGCGAAATTCAAACCCATTCTCAGCCAGTGAATCAAATTCCACCATTGATTCACAGAGAACCTCCAGTTTTTCAACAGGTGTTAGCAATGTTCTTTTTGGTGGTGTGTAAGGAGTTACACCCATATTAGCAGAGGTAACTGCAGCCATGGTAGATTGAAATTATGCAGCAGTTGATGATGAAGTTGCCATTGAAGATGAGTTTGTCACACGCTTAGGGTTTTTGTGAAGAGAGAAGAGAAGACAGAAATGCATAAAGGTTTGAGATGTGAAAAGTGTGAAAATAAAGAGAAATGATGTATTTATACTAAACACTTAGGCATACAAACAGTCAGAAGAAAGAGCACGTTCAAACCAAGCATTTAATGAAAAAGAATAAAATCATTTCAAGCATTTATTGATTCTAACAATTTGGGGGGGGGGGGGGGGGGAAATCAAGATTTTCACTATGCAAACTTCACCTCAAACGTCTCTTCAGTAGTGTACACGCCACCTTTGCAAATTTGGAGTGACACGTGTTTGCTTGCATGTGCTTCTGAATTCTCTTGAGAAATGAAACGTTAACCAACGTTCAGATCCTTTAAGGATTGTTAGTTCAGAGTTTCACAAGAAAATAATTAAAGAGAATGAATAAGCAATCAGAAGAAATACTTCAGAGCATTATGCATTTTTGCATCTGTAAAATTTGCTTCTGATGAATATCATTCTGGACAAAAATCCATACCAATATTTTTCAGAATAAATTTGAATCTATCTTCAACAAGGGGTTTTGTGAAAATGTCTGCCCATTGATGATCTGTATCAACAAAGGCCAAATTTATGATTCCCTTCTGAACATAGTCTCTGATGAAATGATGCTTAATTTCTATATGTTTTGCCTTAGAGTGTAAAATGGGGTTTTTAGACAAACATATAGAAGAAGTATTATCATAGAAGATAGAAATGTTACTTTCAAATATCTGATAATCTTCTAGCTGACTTTTCATCCAGAGCATCTGCGTGTTACATCCAGCAGCAGTAATATATTTTGCCTTTGTGGTTGATAATGCAATTGTGGGTTGCTTCTTGTTGTACCATGAGATTAGATTTCTTCCTAGAAATTGACAACTTCCAGAAGTACTTTTCCTTTCCACTCTGTCTCCAGCGTAGTCAGCATCACAGAATCCAACTAATTTGAAATCATCAGATTTTCTGTAGCACAAACCCACATTAGAAGTACCTTTCAGATACCTTAGAATCCTCTTGACAGCTGTCAAGTGTGATTCTCTAGGATCTGATTGGAATCTAGCACACAAGCATACACTGAACAATATGTCAAGTCTAGAAGCAGTTAAGTAAAGAAGAGATCCTATCATACCTCTGTAGAGTTTCTGATCTACTTTCTTACTTACCTCTTCCTTGCCAAGTGAGCTAGTTGGATGCATGGGAGTCTTTGCCAGCTTACTATCAGTCATGTTAAATTTCTTCAGAAGTTCTTTAACATATTTGGTCTGATGTATGTGTCGTACCTCGAAAAATACGATCCTCGCGATGGACGCGGAAAAACGTTCGAACAGAGTCGCCACCGAACTTTATTCATTCCAAGGATGGAATAGGAAAATATCGATAAAACCTTTAAGAGAGATAAGAGCATGGTCATCGCAACCAATATTCTAGGTTCGGGATTCGGTTACGCAGATGGAAGGTATTAGCACCCTCTACGTCCGTTGTACTCAACGGGAACCTCTTGATTCAATTCGAGAGTAAAGTTAACTACGCTTGTTTGTTTTCTTCTAAAGTTTTCTCCTAATGGGGAAATGGGTGGTTTTATATTAGTTTGCTCGCCAAGGATTGGGGCCCTTGTGCCTACATATCTTCACTTGTAAGAAGTGCAAAATCAGAGCATTCGTAGTTCGTGGGACTACGGGAAAAAGAGGGGATTGTGCTCGCCAAGATCATCGCAATCTTGTGCCTACGTATCTTACATTCAAGAGGGAATGAAGAATCAGAGCAGCCGTAGTTCGACTAACTACGGTAAAAGGTTTATGTTTGGAATGAACGAGAGTTTAGGTCGCATTCTAACTGCTAAACGTTGGCTTGTCTGCTTGCTAGGGGAGGCTGAAGCACGAGTTTGTTATGCGCGGAAGAAGGACTAAACAATGTTCTTTGATAAAGTATTTAGGTTGGAGATTGCACGAGGGCGAGGAATTTGTGTTTATCGTATTGGATGTTTTGGTCAAAGGATATATTTGAATAGGTTTAAGGTTTCGATTGCGCGGGGGCAAGAAAGAGGAGTTTAGTTAGGTAATTTGATGGAGAAGGACGACTATTCGACAAACGAGACGTCAGCCTCGCAATCAATTAATCGGGGCATTATTAGAATGCTAAATTCCAACGACACCTTTTTCATTCGACTAAATTTGAAATATGTGTTTGAGTAAGTTTGAATCGCACGGGGCGATAAAAGTGAGTTGGATTGAATATTTTAAGGGAGAATGACGACTACTCGATAAACGAGACGCCAGTCTCGCAATCGATTAATCGGGATATTATTGGAATGCTAGATCCCAACAACACCTTTTTCATTCAATTAATTATGAAATTATATTTGAATGGACAATGGCGACATTTGTCCAAATAGTTAGGGCATGTATTTTATATACGAAAAGGTCGAGTAATCCACAACCTAAAGCGTACGCCCCAAGAGTGGTCACTCAAGAATTCAAAGAGTGCGAGGCTCTAAGAACTCCATTCTTTCGTAGTTTAATTAAGAAAATAGTTTGGATTCGACGTATGGTTTAGAAGCATACGAGGGTTTAGACTCGATCACATGAGGATGAGGAACGAGGTTAGAGAGGTTGTATGTTTAAGAGGAATGACGACTATTTGATAAGCAAGACGTTGGCCTCGTAACCAATTAGTCGGGATATTGTTGGAATGCTAGATCCCAACGACATCTTTTTCATCCCATTAATTATGAAATATGTTTGTTGGACAGTGAATACTTATCCAAATAACTAGAGGAGGTATTTTAAGAACGAAAGTTTGAATGGCACACCATACAAGGCGTACGCCTCAATAGTAACCATTCTCGAATTCAAAGAATGCATGACTCCAAGAATTCGATTCCTTCGTAATTTTAATTTTAGGAAAATAATTTGAATATAATAACGTAGATGAGTTAAGCTAAGGTGAGCATATTGCTCGAATAGGGTTTGCGAATTTTGGAGGTTTAAACAAAGTTGGGTATTTTAAGGATGAAAGACGAAGCGACCACAACTCAAGGCGTGCACCTCGAGAGCGGTCGCTTAAGGATCCAGGGAGTGCTAGACTCCAAGGATCCACCACTTTCATTATTTAAGAGCTTAGACTTAATTTAAAAAAAACTTTATAAATCGGGTTGAACAATTACTTTAGTCATTTTTGTGGTAGAAAGAAAAAAGAAAATTATTCTAACAATTTAAGATGAATTTAAAATCATATAATTTCATTTAATCTGTAAATAAGCAAATAATTAAATATTAAAATTAAAACCACACATTAATATTTTTTAGATTTAATATTGTGTAAATTAAAATTCTGTTAAGATTAATATCCTATTTATTAAAATGAATGAAACAAAAAAATGGCTATTAATGCAAAATGTTACGGTTGATCTCTATTAATCTCTCTCCATGCACCAACGATGTGCCCCCCTTTGAAAAAAAAGAAATAATAAATTTTAATAATGAAAAGGGAACCGTCCAAAATAAAGAGAGTCTCGAAGCTGCATCGAGCTCCCAACGTTTAACCTTCTATTTCTCCAAAACACTCCATCTCGTCAATGAACCTCACTCTCTGAAACTCAAAAACTTTTTCTCCTTGAAAACTTAAAAGAAATCACTTCCTCTCTAAACCTACCTTCTCCCTGAACCTTATCCTCAAGTTTAACCTAATTAATTTGTTTCATCCAACACAAACTTTTCTTCTAAAGCTCAACACAACTCCGCTCCCTTCTCTCTCGAACACCAGACAAAACAAGCTCGTACGTCAACTAAATCCATTACAAATCCAAGACGAGCAAACAAACATCAAGTAAAATAACCAGAAAATACAAATGGATTTCAACGACTACAGGTTCCCATAACGAAGATTTAAAGATTTCGTTGTTTACCTCAGGTGCGTATTTCCTCGTCTGGTTATCTTTTATGTTGACTCGTGAACTTCTCTTCGATTTCACCCTTATCCTTCCCTTGATGTTCACCGAGCTCGTCTTCTTCCTCTAAATAGTTCTATTTTGAAACTTGTGGAAATAGGTCTAGCTCAGAGCAAACTCAGGTTCTGATATTGAACCTCAACAACCCTTGAAATTTCTTTTAGCTTTTGAATAATAGGTGGGGATTGATTTTAACAGAGTTGGCAAGGTTTTTTTTCGTATCCCCCTTTTTTTCAATGAGCAGAGTGTATTTATAGGAGACTCTTTAGGGTTTTGGATACGTGAGGAATTTGAAATTTTCTGAAGGAAAACGTTTGGTATCGTGTGAGGTGAGGTACGTTTTGATTGTACGATTCTGTTAGAGTGTTACACCATGATTTCTGCTTTTCTGAGGCTTGATAGTGACCTTTGTTTTTTGTCTGTAGTGAGCTAATAAAATATCTGTTTTTTTTAACGAGTTTTTACTTGTGTTAAAACGTAATTCATGAACTTTTTACCATGCTGATGTGGTAGTATTTGGTTGACTTGCATCACCTCTGAGTATTTAAACTTTATGAAAAACTTTGAGTTTTGCTGACAAACCATGAATGTATTCCTTGATGCCTCTGCCTGACTTAATTCTTTGATTATCATGTCATCTTGTTCACTCTATTAAGATGCATTGTTTTCTTGTAGTTTGAAGGTGCTAAGCTTTGCACAAGGGGAAAATGCAGTGCTGGTCTCTTGAATAAATTGTTGTTTAAGGAATCATGGCAGGATGAGAATTTCATTATGAGCAATATTTGGTGGCTTGTAGACTCAAAGTTAACATGACTTATTAGTTTCATACTCACTTTAAATGAGTTGCAAAACATTCCAAGCATCTCAGGTAAACTTTCATCTTATAAGCAATCTCATCTAGTTAACAATTTGTGGCCTTCTAACATACTCACTGATGGCTAGTCTTATTAGCTATTCATGCTGACCAGTTTCTGTTTATCTCTTTGTGTTGCATGAGCTTGACATGGGAGTGGAGCATCCACCTTATCTCAGAGTTTGAAGCTTGTATTGAGGTAGAGTTTGGAAGAGGCATACTTGGGACGTATTTAACTGAAGATCCGATGATCCTGTCTGAAGCATTGTGGCAGAGCTAGTATTATTTAACGCAATGGATGGTTGTTGGAACTGGGAAGTTGATCCTGGAAACATTGTCAACTCTGCTGGAGTAGAAAAGGGGTTGTTGTTTGGAGCACCTGAGACTCCACTGCCGAATAGGTTTCCTGTGTTGGGTGTGAAAGAGTTTCCTGTGTTATTTTGAGCACCTGAGACTCCACTGCCAAATAGGTTTCCTGTGTTGGATGTGAAAAAGTTTCCTCCACTACCAAAGGAATTAGGCTGCACTGGAGGGATTGCTGGTGGTGTAGAGGGCCTTTCAAAACCGGTGTTCAATGAAGCACCCAGTTGGCTAAAACTTGAGACTGATAAAGGACCATTATTTTGCGTAGCTGGTGAAAATGCATTTGCATTGGCTCCATTAGATTGGTACTTTTGAATGTCAAGAGAAGAATTCAGAAGCATTTTGTAGGGTTCAGAAAGTAGTTTGTCAAACTCAGCCAACTTGGATTTTAGTATGTTTCTCTCTTTTTCAACAATTAGAGACAAAGTCATTCTGTTCTTGGCATCCTCGTAAGCTGATGCCCGTAATTCTTCATAGCTAATATCTCCAATAATGTCACAAGGAGCACCTTTGCAATGACCATAGCATGTAAGTATCCAAAGTGGTTTCTCTTGCTCAAAATCTTCTGCAATCTGGCGCTTGCAAACCTCAGGATCTGTGCATTTATGATTCACTATTTGGGAATTGTTATCAGAGGGACGTTGAGTTCCATTCTGAGGTTTGGATGACGTTCGACTCCATTTATTTTCAAAAGGGTGGAATTGGTTTGGTTTGGAGTCGGAACGAGGGGCCCCGTTTGACTGAGAGGTATTCTGTGATCCAAAACCAAAAGGATTGTTCTTTTGTTGTTGGTTGGGAGCAGAGGCAGAAGCAGACCCAAACCCAAAGGGGTTTTTATTGGTCTGTCCTCCAAAGGCATTAGATTTTTGCTGCTGTTGATTTGGTTGTTGATGAAGAAATCTACACCTTTCTCCATAACTACAGCTGCCTCGCTGGAAATTTCTACAAAGGTCTTTCATGGTAAACTCAATTGAATACTGTTGAGTCTTGATTGTAAAAAACAAAACCCTCGCGCGCTTTGAATCTTTGAATCAATCAATTGCTCGCATGGATTTAGCCAAAACAAGTACTCTTGTGCATAGTGCACCACAGTTTCTAATCTCCTCGATCTTTTTCTTGTGCAACTTGTAGATATGGGGCCACTTCCAGTGGATACAACATCATCAACAAGTAGTGGGTAATTATCATTGAATGATTGGACATCTAATTCAGAACAATCATCAGAAATTTCAACAAGCTTGCTGCTAACAACTTGGATAAGATAATTTTCCAATAGCGAAACTGTCTATTGATTCATTGTTAATTTATATTTTCTGCCATCCATGTCACTTTGAATTTCATCAGTTTTCTTTGTAATTCGTGATGACAATGCTGCAGATTTCATTACAGCTTGGGGAAATGAGGATTTCGCATACAGTTTGAAGGCAAGGTCGAATGGTGGGAAGGAGAACGTAATGTTTTCCGTGGACGAGCGGAATCATTTATTGCACGGATGCATCTTGTACAAGATATCAGTGCAAGACCTTCAATTAAAGTTTAATCCTTTGCACTCATTGGCTTTAGTTGCATATTTCATACAGTATAAAAACATAATCAACAGGAGACAGGCGATTTTCTCGATGGAAAGGGTCAGTTGTGGATTTAGTGGTGGGAGTTTTTCCTCACTCAAAATGTCACAGACCATCTTTCCAGGTATATACTCTTCTAGTTTTTTTTAGCTGACTTTGAATTTATCCACATGCCATAACAACTTTCCTCTGTTGACAGCTCTGCATTCATGTCACTTGCTCAAAGAAATAGTACAGAATGTCACGGCTCGATGGTGGTGATTGAGGACAGAGAAGAAAAATCATGTCATGATGGTACTGGGAAAGAATTAAATGACATTATTTCATCCCAATCCTCTGTTATTTCATCTCAAATATCTGGAGATTTTTCAGATAATCAAAATCCTGAAAAGATAGGATCATGCCCAGATAGCAACTCAGAAGTTGAAGATCTGTCAAGCACGGCAAAATAAAACACTTGCGGTTCCTTCTCTAAGCTTCTTGAAATGGTAAGTTCAACCAAGTTTTCTGAAGTTAACAGTCAAAGAATCAAATCAGTCGAGAACATGAGAGATGACACGGCAACAGAAAGCTGGATAAAACCAAATGACACACACAGAAACTTAGGAGCTCGAAATCAGTGCCCTCCAGACGTGAAGGAAGAGCATAATTTGTACAGGAAATATTAGAGTGTAGGATAGCATTTGTATCAGTTTGCACCATGATATTAAACACACAACTCACTTATTTTTCGTTCTCGAGTTTCCATATAATGAGAATGAGAGAACCAACGCATATATCATTTTGTGACAATCTTTGTGTTCTTTTATACAGTAAATTTGTATCCCTTTTGAATCATTGAAAATGAGAAGTCTTTGGTGTTTACCCTTCTATTCAAACATCTTGCCCTATTGCTTTTTTCATGCTTTACAAGACGAATTCTTGAGGACCATGGAATTTTATCTGTTGAACTTGGTATTTTTTACAACTTAACTATATAGCATCAACTTGATAGTTGACCCATAGTCTTTTGAGCGCGGAATTGGCTATTAGGCATGATAGAGATCATAGGATATCACCTTTTCATATGGACTTGATTTGTACAATCACTCATGAATTTAACCCCGTAAGTTTGATTTGATAAACGCCGGGATGAACATATTGTGCACCTGCCATCTTGTAGTATTATTATTTCCTTATAATCCAAGCAATAAAACGTGGCCATATTAACATCCATTGGTATTTTGGCATCCATCTTATGGCAATCTCGTACTTATTTGCAATTTTAAATCCACATTGGCTAGTAACGATATTAAATTTGATAATCTAATACCATCACCAATTGATGAATTTCTTGACTAATTGCACCTAAATTCTAATTCAATCATGATGCAAAAAATCTTGTAAGCTAAATCTAAATTTGTCACAAACCGATTTAGAATCCAAACATAGCCGGACGCTTGCATTTAATTCGAACAAAGCTTGAGGTTAAATCGACCGTGTCTAGAAGCAAGTACTTTTGAACAACTTGGATCAGGCGCATGCCATAACAAGTGACTTGTACAACCCACTTCTAGTGAGGCTCACCCAACCTTTAGAGAAGTTCGTAACCAAGTTGAAATAGGGTTTAAATTTCTTGGAATCCAACAATCACGTTGCAAGATAGATCCAATCATGTATTTTATGCCATTGACCATATCATATTTGTCTGATCATGAGAACGAGGATACACATGAGTTTGGATATAAGGGCTGGAGGCACATTCTTCATCATAAATTGCTAGGGATTATAACCATAATGTGTATACACATGGTCTTTATAAACGAAGCCTTAGAGAGTCATGGCCAGAAGTCATGAAACAGTCAAACCTCCATTAAATACCGAAATAGGACAAATTTGGGGTATGAAAGATGCCCCTATCTAATTGCCTTAAACCTGAGCGGATGAACTGCCGCATGGCGTTCATTTTCAGGTAGAAGTCAATTAGATACAAGAAGACCCCAAAATTTGTCCGGTAGATGAGTAAACTGCAGTGAGCTATACTAGAATGGGGTAGCATGATGTGAAAGCTAAACAAGATAATATGACCTTCTCCGGGTGATCGAAGATGTCCCTTATCCAATAAGGTCCTTCGAGATACCAAAGCGGTACAAACGATCCTCCTTGGGTGGTCGAAGCGGTACCTTATCCCTTAAGGTCCTTCGTGATACCAAAGCAGTATCTCGAACAAAACGTGAGATTCTTCGGGTGGTCGAAGCGGTATCTTATCCCTTAAGGTCCTTCGTGATGCCAAAGCAGTATCTCGAACAAAACTTGAGATTCTTCGGGTGGTCGAAGAGGTACCGTATCCCTTAAGGTCCTTCGTGATGCCAAAGCAGTATCTCGAACAAAACATGATATTCTTCGGGTGATCGAAGCAGTACATTATCCATTAAGGCTCTTCGATGATACCAAAGCAGTATCTCGAACAAAACTTGAGATTCTTCGGGTGGTAGAAGCAGTACCTTATCCATTAAGGCTCTTCGATGATACCAAAGCAGTATCTCGAACAAAACTTGAGATTCTTCGGGTGGTCGAAGCGGTACCTTATCCCTTAAGGTCCTTAGTGATGCCAAAGCAGTATCTCGAACAAAACTTGAGATTCTTCAGGTGATCAAAGCAGTACCTTATCCATTAAGGCTCTTCAATGATACCAAAGCAGTATCTCGAACAAAACTTGAGATTCTTTGGGTGGTCGAAGCAGTACCTTATATATTAAGGCTCTTCGATGATACCAAAGCAGTATCTCGAACAAAACTTGAGATTCTTCGGGTGGTCGAAGCAGTACCTTATCCATTAAGGCTCTTCGATGATACCAAAGCAGTATCTCGAACAAAACTTGAGATTCTTCGGGTGGTCGAAGCAGTACCTTATCCATTAAGGCTCTTCGATGATACCAAAGCAGTATCTCGAACAAAACTTGAGATTCTTCGGGTGGTCGAAGCAGTACCTTATCCCTTAAGGTCCTTCGTGATGCCAAAGCAGTATCTCGAACAAAACTTGAGATTCTTAGGGTGATCGAAGCAGTACCTTATCCATTAAGGCTCTTCAATGATACCAAAGCAGTATCTCGAACAAAACTTGAGATTCTTCGGGTGGTCGAAGCAGTACCTTATCCATTAAGGCTCTTCGATGATACCAAAGCAGTATCTCGAAGAAAACTTGAGATTCTTCGGGTGGTCGAAGCAGTACCTTATCCATTAAGGCTCTTTGATGATACCAAAGCAGTATCTCGAACAAAACTTGAGATTCTTCGGGTGGTCGAAGCAGCACCTTATCCATTAAGGCTCTTCGATGATACCAAAGCAGTATCTCGAGTGATAATTTTGTTGAGGAATAGTTGAGCTAAAATCCCTATTAGAGGAACAACGTCGTCCAAACTTTGCAGGGGAGAAATCTTCAACAAACTCTCTAAGATGACCTCTGCTTGGGGAGCTACCAGAGCAATAGTTGCTGAGGATTATCATCATCAACTGCATAGTTGAAGAATGATTTTTTGGGGAGTAGAATTCCCTGAACTCGTGGGGTATTAACTCTTTTCAGGGTCATACTGCCAACTTCAATGGAGGACTGACCAAGATGCTTGCGAACTGATCCTGGATCCTGCTACGTTGCTATGTAATGCAATGTTTTATGATGCCCAAACATGCAACTAAGATGTAACTGCTAGGGAGTGCACGATACAAATGCAAATGATATGTTAATGCTTGATATGATCATGATATGAGGCTGTATGTCGTGTTTATGATAATGCAGCGACCAGGTATGCTGGGGATAAAAAACCTGTCGGGGACATTACCAGGGACTGGATTCGGTAGTTGCCAAATGGTTTGGACTTTGGTTATTGAGGATGCCAGCGAGGGTGGACTTTTAGTGGTTGCCAATGAAGACTGGACTTTTAGGGTGAATTTAAGGTACCAATTGGAGTGGCTTTTTGATGTTGCCAATAAAAGATTGGGCTTTCTGTGGGGTAGTAGGAGGATTAGACTACTCGACATCCCAGATTTAGATATTCCATGACAACCGGGGGAAATGATTGCCCCAGTTTAGTTCTTGAACTTGATGCTGGGGGGAACCACATCACATAAACCCTTTAGAGAGGCAAAGCTTTTCGTGATGGCAAGCTTAGGCAGATGACGACTAATTTAATGCTTCTACCTGTTGATATTTTCTTGGAGACCATCTATTTTCCCCAATATCTTCGAACATCAAAACAAGTTCTATACCTTGTCAAAAAGCTATATTTTTATTTTTTAGCTGAAGTTTCGAACACAAATTTTCAAAATAAAATTAATTTGCAAACAATCAGATAAAGTAAAAGAGTGAGCACAATTTAATTGAGAAATCTCTCTTTATATTGATTGACCCTTGAATGGGTAAATATACAAAGATGTAATCCCTTAATGAGGTGATTACAGTGCAAGAAAAACATAATGGCAAAAATTAGAGCCCCTTTGAGTTTTGACACTACTATAGTCCCTATAACTTCGGAAGTCTTCAACACCTTGCTTCATAGGAAAAATAACCGGATCAATCATGTTTCTTCATAATGTACTAGGGTCCAGTGATCATGCATAATGGATACTTTGCCTTGGAATTTTTGCCCCTAACGTTTGCCTGGATCACCCTTTCGGGTTTTCAATCCACCGGGACGTCCTTTTTTGGCCTGAGCCGCCCTTTCGGGTTTTCAACTCAGCGGGCCTATTCCTATTTTATCCCTAATTTTTTCATGAACCGCCCTTTCGGGTTTTCGGTTCACCGGGATAGCCAATTTTGCCTATGTCGCCCTTTCAGGTTTTCGACTTAGCGGCTCTACTATTCCACTTTTTTAGGCAAAGTATCGTTTGACCAAATCTGCATTCACTGGATAAGGTAACTCCTCCCCGTCCATGGTTGCGAGCTTTAGGGCACCATCAGAGAATGCTTCTGTTACCACATATGGGCCTTCGTAGTTCGGCGTCCATTTGCCCCTAGATTCATTATACATAGCCATGATCCTCTTGAGTACTAAGTCTCCTTGTGCGAATGTCCTGGGATGCACTCTTTTGTCGAAGGCTCTCTTCATTCTCCTCTGATAAAGCTGGCCGTGGCATATGGCCGTCAAGCGTTTTTCCTCAATGAGATTAAGTTCTTCAAACCTCGTCTTTACCCATTCGGCTTCATTAAGTTGAGCTTCCATTAAAACCCTCAGCGAAGGGATTTCGACCTCTATCGGGAGAACTGCCTCCATGCCATAAACCAACGAGTAGGGAGTTGCCCCTGTTGAAGTTCGTACTGATGTGTGGTAGCCATGTAGTGCAAAGGGTAACATCTCATGCCAATCTTTGTACGTGACCACCATCTTCTGGATGATTTTCTTGATATTTTTATTGGCTGATTCTACGGCTCCATTCATTTTGGGTCTATATGGTGTCGAGTTATGGTGTTCTATTTTAAAACTGGCGCATAACTCGTCCATCATTTTGTTGTTGAGATTCGACCCCATTGTCAGTGATGATGCGGTTAGGCACTCCATATCTGTATATAATGTTGTGTTTCAAGAAGCGAGCGACTACTTGCTTAGTAACGTTGGTATATGAAGCAGCTTCAACCCACTTGGTGAAATAGTCTATAGCCACAAGTATGAAGCGATGTCCGTTTGAAGCTTTTGGTTCAATCATCCCAATCATATCTATTCCCCACATGGAGAAGGGCCACGGTGAGGTTAAGACGTTCAATGGAGTGGTGGGTACATGAATCTTATCAGAGTATATTTGGCACTTGTGACAAGTTCGAGCATGATGATAACAATCTGCTTCCATGGTAAGCCAAAAGTAACCCGCTCTCAATATTTTCTTTGTCGTGGTATGTCCATTCGCATGAGTTCCAAAGCAGCCCTCATGAATGTCTTTTAGAATTTGTTCGGCTTCACGTTTCCCCACACATCTGAGCTAAACAGTGTCATGGTTGCGCTTGTACAATACATCGAATCGGGGAAGCAATTTGGCCACATAATCCCGGTATGGAATTAGATTTTCATGCTTTGTATCCCAATCGCCTCTTATCTGGTAAATTACCAGAGCAGAATCTCCAAACACATTGAGAGTTTTGATTCTCATGTTAATGGCCTCTTCTAGCCCTAGTATACATGCCTCGTACTCTGCTATATTGTTAGTGCACGGGAAACAGAGTTTGGCCGTAAACGGTAAGTGAAAATTTTTGGGAGATGTAATCACTGTCCCAATTCCATGTCCATAAGAGTTAGAAGCACCATCGAACATAAGAGTCCATCGCTCCCCTGGTTCTGGCCCTTCATCTGGTCCTGGCTCTTCGTAATCTATTGCCATCATAATATCTTCATCTGGAAAGTCAAACCTCAATGGCTGATAATCTTCCACGGGTTGGTGGGCCAAATGGTCCGCTAGCACACTGCCTTTGATAGCCTTCTGAGCGACATACTGGATGTCGTATTTAGACAAAAGCATTTGCCATCGGGCTATCCTACCGGTAAGAGCAAGCTTCTCAAAGATGTACTTGATTGGATCCATCTTAGAGATTAAGTATGTGGTGTGTGTCAGCATGTAATGTCTGAGGCGTCCAGCAGCCCATGCAAGTGCACAACAAGTTTTCTCAAGCAAAGAATATCTAGTCTCACAGTCGTTGAACTTTTTGCTGAGATAGTATATGGCATGCTCTTTCTTGCATGAATCATCTTATTGTCCTAATACGCAACCCATAGATTCTTCTAGCACAGTTAAGTACATAATGAGCGGCCTTCCAGGAACTGGTGGTATCAAGATCGGTGGTTCTTGCAAATATTCTTTGATTGCGTCAAATGCCCCTTGGCATTCATCATTCCACACAACCGACTGATCTTTCCTGAGTAACTTAAAGATTGGCTTGCAAGTGGCTGTGAGATGCGAAATAAATCTTGCGATGTAATTCAACCTCCCTAGAAATCCACGGACCTCCTTTTCGGTCTTTGGGGCAGGCATGTCCTGAATCGCCCTTACTTTATCAGGATCCACCTCAATCCCTTTCTGGCTTACGATAAAGCCCAACAACTTTCCAGACCGCACCCCAAACGTATATTTGTTGGGATTAAGTCTCAACTTGAACTTCCTCAGTCTGGCGAACAACTTTTCCAAATTAACCAAATGTTCATCTTCAGTCTGGGACTTAGCAATCATGTCGTCAACGTACACTTCGATCTCTTTATGAATCATATCATGAAAGAGTTTTACCATTGCATGTTGGTACGTTTCCCCAGCGTTCTTCAACCCGAATGGCATTACCTTGTAACAGAATATGCCCCATGGTGTAATGAACGTGGTCTTTTCCATGTCATCTGGATCCATCTTAATTTGATTGTAACCAGAGAATCCATCCATGAAGGAAAAAATGGAGAACTGAGTCGTATTATCTACCAACACATCAATATGAGGCAATGGAAAATCATCTTTAGGACTTGCTCTGTTTAAGTCTCGGTAATCCACACACATACGGACCTTTCCATCCTTCTTCGACACGGGAACGATATTTGCAACCCATTGCGGATATTTGGCCACTGCTAAAAACCCTGCATCGAATTGTTTTCGGACTTCATCACGGATTTTCAAAACCATATCAGGACAGGTTCTTCTCAACTTCTGCTTGACGGCATGACACCCTTCTTTGAGTGGCAACTTGTGTACAGCGATGTTCGTATCTAGTCCAGGCATATCCTGATACGACCATGCAAACACATCAGCATATTCTCGAAGGAGCCCTACCAACTTTACCTTGACAGTATCCTGAAGAGACGCGCCAACCCTTATCTCTCTTTTATTTTCTTCTGAACCTAGGTTGATAATCTCGACATCCTCTTTATGCGGCATAATGACCTTCTCTTCTTGCTGCAGCAACCTAGCCAATTCGTTGGGGAGCTCATCCTCGTCTTCCTCATCCGCTCGGTATATTGGACAATCAAAATCATAAAGGCCTATAGCAGTGTTGATATCAAGGACCTCGGTAGTGTCTCTGCATGTTTATGATTTATGCAGCTTATTTAGGAAAGTGAGTGCGTGAAAGAAATGCCATTAATTATGAAAAAGTAGAAAAGAAAATGAGCAAAAGAATTGAATGCAAATCAAAATTTATTCACGTTAAACATGTTTTGAAACATCAGGAGGCCCGATACAAAGCTCCACTACGCCTTGGGAAGAGCGTAGGGCTTTGAAAATTAATTAAAACTTTACTTTTGAAGAGGGAAGAATTGGGGTATTTCGATGGTCTTCCAGTTCTTCAATTCTTCACCAGGTTCAGCCTGTCGGATCCAGCTTGCGGAGACTTCTTTGTCATCAGCCTCATCTTCAATTACCATGGCAGAGGTATGATCGAAGATATGCCCGACGCTCTTGAAAATTTCTGCTACAGGAGGAATCTCCTTCCTGTCACGTGCAACCATTGCTGTGTTGGACGAAGGATGGTATCCTAGCCCAAATTTGTCGAACTTTTCAGCCACTTCCACCATTTTGCCCCAGCCTTGGGCGTTCCCTTCATCTACAACCATCTTAGCCTCTTCATAGGAGGCCATTGCTGATCTTGAACTCTGACTATCTGAAATTCGCTGTACTGCTAATGTATTCACCATTTCGAAAGACTGAAAAGGCGTTTCCACCATTTCCCCTTCAACTTCAATGTACCTGAAGGACGTTAAGTGGCTAACCAAGATATCCTCCTCTCCTCCAATCTGAACTACCTTGTCATTACTAACAAATTTTAGCTTCTGGTGAAGGGTGGAGGTAACAGCTCCTGCATAATGAATCCAAGGTCTTCCTAATAGACAGTTGTACCCTGGATAGATATCCATTACTTGGAAAGTAATAGTGAAGACAATTGGCCCGATTTTTATTGGCAAGTCCACATCGCCAATCACATCACGCCTAGAACCATCAAAAGCTTTGACTACCAGAGCACTTGGCTTCATGCTAACTCCTTTTACTAGCATTCTCTCTAGGGTGACCTTGGGAAGCACATTCAAAGAAGAACCTGTATCCACTAAGACTCGGGATATCAATGTGTCTTGGCACTTGATAGAAATATGGAGAGCTTTATTGTGGTTTCTCTTCTTTGCAGTCAGGTCATCATCATTAAACCCAAGAACGTTTTCGGTTGTTACGCTAGCTATCACATCATCGAACTGGGCTACGGTGATATCTTTAGCAATATGCGCGGCGCTCAACACCTTCATTAAAGATAACCTGTGGGCCTCTGAACTAAGTAACAATGAGAGCATGGAAATTCTGGCTGGAGTCTGGTTTAGTTGATCAATCACTTTGTAATCACTTTTTCTGATGATCTTCAAAAACTCCTCAGCTTCCTTTGGTGTAACTGCTGCCTTCGGTGATGATACCTCAACGGGTGGCTCAATACCTGGCAGTTCAACTGTAGCTTTTTCTTCATTTCTAGATGGCACTTCCACTGGTTTGGCGGCAAATAAACGACCGCTACGGGTCATCCCACTAGGCCCAACAACTGCATCGCATTTGGCAGCGTCATACTCAATCACTAGTCTCTCTAGCCTCTGTTTAAAAACTTTGGGCTCAGATTCATTGACAGAATACTCTATTACAACTGGAGCTGGTCGTGGTGCTCTTTGTCTATTGACGTCATCTTCATCATATTGCATAATCACGGGTGCTGGTTGGGCGAGCCTCTGTTGAAAGGCTTTCGAAGGATCATACCGCAAGACTACTGGTGATGGTCGAAGTCGCCTTGTCGGATAAGCACTTGCTTCATCATATTGAATATCAATAGCAGACACATTTGAATCTCTTTGTTCTATTTGTATTATCCCATGTTCTATGAACCTTTGTAAATGTCTCTTCACCACTTCGTCAGTCAAATTCTCCACTTCTTCTTGGGGAATCATCCCACTTCTCTTCAATTGTTCTCCAATAACGACCATTGGAGTACAGACATCTTCAACATTTGTAATTAGTGTCAAACCACTACTCTCCTCCACAGCATTGAGAGAAGGACCTCCATGTTTGGGTAACGGATCCTTCGTAATATTGGCACCTCTAGGTGTAAAAGTGAGATCTTTGGACTCTATCAAGTCTTGCACCCTGTTCTGAAACGCATAGCAGTTGTCTATGGAGTGTCTAGGGGCTCCTTTATGGAACTCACACTGGGCATTGGCATTGTACCCAGGAGGATATGGAAAAATTATCAGACGTAAATCTCGCAACGTTAAGTGTCCACTCTGATTTAGCTGAGCAAAAATCTGTCCGTATGACATAGGCAACGGGTCGAGTTGTCTTCTTGGCTGTCTCGGCCTTTGTTGTCTCTGAGCCGGAGCATTCTGATATTACGGTGGAGGAACTCTCTGATAATTTTGTTGTTGATTTTGTTGTTGAGCTGGTTGTTGGTAGGGAGCTTGGGCTACTGCAGCTACTTGTTGATACTGGATATCCACCGGAGCTCTGCCCCTTTGTCCTCTCATCACGGCATTAGCCTCATCTTCCCTTTTCTTTATAAAAGGCTTTCTTCCTCCATTCACTGGGAATGCAGCCTTGTTCTTTTTCAAAGTGCTCTCGATTCTTTCACCTACTGACACCACTTCAGCAAAGTTAGGGAAACTGGACCCAAGCATGCGATCCAAGTACTGAGGTTGTAGAGTCCCCATAAACATGTCAGTTAACTCCTTAGTCAGCAATGGTGGTTGAACACGGGCAGCCAATTCCCTCCACCTTTGGGCATATTCTTTAAATGACTCATTGTTAAGTTGAGTCATATCTTGCAGCTGCGTGCGGTTCGGTGCCAAATCAGTATTATACTGATAATGTTATGCAAACGCATCTGCTAGATCTCTCCACGTGCTGATTTGTCCTTTTTCTAACTGCATATACCATTCCAATGATGCCCCACTGAGGCTATCTTGGAAGTAGTGTATTAAGATCAAGTCGTTATCAATGTGAGCCGCCATCTTGCGACAGTACGCTCTGAGATGGTTTTTGGGGCAATTGACCCCCTTGTACTTCTCAAAGTCTAGGACTTTGAATTTCTTCGGTATCACCAATCCTGGGACTAGGCACATGTCAACAGCATCCAACCCTGGAGTCTTCTTGATTTCCAATGATTTGATTTTCTCTTCAACAGTTCGTAGTCTATCTGCAGCAAGGTCATTAGTAACCCCCATACTGTGTTGAGGGGGAGGTGGTGGAGGTTGGTAAAAAGCATCATATTGTTCATCCATGTCTGCTTCAGAGCCTTGACGCACGGATATGGAACGGTCGACAAGATCCACGTGAGGAGTCTTAACAATCCCAGAAGTTCCTATATTGTCAGCCACCTTCTTGGCATTAGCAAAAGTCTTATCATTGTTTTCTTTTTGGGCTAACGTCAGCATTGTCTCCAGCAGCTGATCCATCTTCATCTTGAGAGTGTCGATGTTGCCCCTCATGGTGTTCTGAGTCTCTTCCATTTGTTCAAGCGTCATTTGAAAGTTGTGCCTGGTCTCGTAGCGATGTCGAGTAGTCAGCTTTCAAATTCTGAAGGTATGAAGGAAAAGTCCGATGAGTTGTAAAGTCGGGTGAATGTGCAAAATGCTTATGTTTATGCTTATGATTATATTATATATATATTTTTTTAGGGAAGCATTTATACCAATGGTTATTTATCAATCATTCAAACAGCACAAGAACAAAATTAAAAAAGACTACTCCTCATTCATTCAAATTGTTCCAACATAAACAGAGTACAATCCATCCAGGAATATAAATTTGCGAAAAATAATAGAAAAACAAAGAAAACTTCAAGCTTCATTTCTTCGTGCTTCACGCTCCTTGAGCTCTTCTTTGAATCTTGCCAACATTTCCTTGCACACACATATGAACTCATAAATAGCCGGAGCGGTAGAGTCATCTATGGCTTCCATAGCATCTCGATGTTTCCATATCAGATCTTTGGCCAACCAGTTACAAAATTCCACCAACCCATTTAGTTTGTGGCGGTATGAATCTCGGTTATCCTTCATGATGTGAATGGATTGCTCATATGTCGCAACATCTCGAGCTAACTGGTCTCTTGCAGCAGACCAAATTGCTTGGTCTTCCTTGATAGCTCCTATTTGATTCTCCTGATACTTAATAAACTTCTTGAGCCCATCCATGTCAGCACATATCTTACGCCAATCTTCTGGTTTAACCCAAGATGAGTTTAGGGCTTCTTCCTTGAGTTGACATTCTCTATCCTCGTCAGCTCTTGATTGGCGTAGTGTAGCACCAAGTGTCTTGATTTCAGCTCCTAATGTCTCCCTGATCTCCTTATTCTGTTTAGTGGCTAGAAGATACCACTGTTCATTCTCTCGCCATTTTCTATGAGCGTGGTCCAGCTGCTCTTTAAGGGATTCTAAGCAACTATCAGCCTGGTTGATACATACTTTGGTCCTTTTCCTTTTACCCTTTTCTTCATTGATCTTGCTTCCCATTTCTTCAATTCGCTTACCCTTTCTCTCAATCTCATACCTCATGTGATTCTTTTCATTAGTCACATTTTGAAGCTTGACTTGTAAATCTTCATTTTCTTTCCCTAGCTGGGCTATCTTGACTCTCATCTCTTCCACTTCTTCGACTGATACGGGTACCGGTTGCGGAGTGGTGAGTTTAGGAGGTGCCTCAATAGAAAAAGGGAGCTTAACTATTTTGACCCTCTCTAGAACCCACTGCCGAAAAGGCACCCTGGTCACACCATCCCTTCTTCTCAAATCTGATCCTTTAGTATGAACTTTCTGCCAAGATCGTACAATCTGACAGAGAAGTGAAGGATCCTTGGCACCTCTCTCATGGAGGATCATTTCTTCTAGTTCTTTGTCTTCAGGTTTCCCTAACATTGGGTACTCAAATTGTCGTATGGCTAGTATAGGGTTATAGCTTATACAACCTTTTGATCCGATCAACGGTACGTTGCAAAAACTACCACAGCTCATGATGATTTCACTTACTTCCAACTTGTTCGGGTACCAGGTAATGTTCTTTTCAGAGATAGATACTAGAAATTGAGCCCATTCCCCACTGTTCAAAGTAGGGACGGTGGAGTGACGTTTGAGTATGTGAGAAGTGAGCCATTTGTAGAGAATAGGGAGACAAAATGTCAACACTGAACCCTTTCTTTCATGGCGAAGGTGTAAAGTGTAGAAAACATCAGCCAAGAGAGGGTGTACCGGGCTTTGCTCCTTCTTCCAAACGGCCCAAAATACGCTGACGGCTGCAGAATCAATGAAATCTTCGAAAGTGGGAAACAATACTAGCCCATAGATGAGGAGAGCCAATATGTTCACCAAAGCATCCCATTGTTTGTTCTTTAACATTTTAATCGCTTCTTTCTCTAGTACAATGCTTCTAAAGCCAAAGAAATCTTCTCTTTTCTTCCAACCAGCTTTGGCTATTGAAATCGATATTTTGAGAGCATCGGCCAATTCTTCCACTTCTGGAGTCTGCCCTATCATAGTATAAGGTGCCCTACCCTTGACCGGGAAACCTAGGAACCCCTCAAACTCTTCAATAGCAGGTGTTAAGTAGAAATCTTAAAATAGGAAGCTTCTCATTTGCGGATCATAAAATTGTGCCAAAGCCGTAATAGCAGGGACTTGTACTTCAATCATTAGCAGATCGGTCACTTGGCCAAACCTTCCTATCATAGTCTTCTTGAAGATGGCAGGCATTTCTTTCAAACAGTTCATGACCACACTAACATCAGGTTTGAGTGCCTTAAGCTGAATAGTCTTTCTCTTTTCTGAACTTGCGGCCATTTTGTGAATGTATTTCAACCTGTCAATATAAATGCTTCCCTGAAAATAAAAACTAGTGTAAGTTATGATGCATATGTAAATGTTTATGAATGCAACAGTGCGGGATCCAGGCTATCACAAGTATCTCCCACCTTCCTAATAGGTATAAAGATAGTTTTAGATTCTTTACCCAAAATGACCCACTCACGGGATAGTTTCTACGTTGACGGACGGGGTTCTCAAGGTCATAGATACCAATGATACCACCGTCACGCAACAGGCGAGCTTTATTACGACGGTAATACCAAAGGACCTCTCTCGAGAGGAGTCTTCATGTCATGCCCACGAGAAGCGAGTCCTCGTGGACCAACACTACACGACTATCAATATAGAAACGGGTTCTAAGAGCGGTTCCCAGAGTCATGGACCCTTCATGAATCAAATCGTGCAACAGGCTAGCTGCGTTACGATAAGATCTATGAAAAGGTCTATTCTGGAGGAGCTTTCATGCTAGGCACACAAGGAGAGAATCCTCGGGGACTAACATTACTCGGCTACCGATTCTAAACTATGTTTTCTCTCTTCTTTTTCCAAAGCTCGGGTGTAGAGCTTTACTTGTGATATTTTCCCGGAATCCAACAAGCAAATGTAATACATTACACATAATAGCAAGAAAAAGTAATAAACAAACAACAGGAAAATATAAGCACAAAGAAAAAACATAAGCACACAGTAATCGGTTAAGAAAAAGTCAACACTCTCAAATCGAGTCAAGTTAGGCTTGACTCTCTCTTGCATAGGGAAATGTGGGGTCCCCAGCAGAGTCGCCATCTGTCGTACCTCGAAAAATACGATCCTCGCGATGGACACGGAAAAACGTTCGAACAGAGTCGCCACCGAACTTTATTCATTCCAAGGATGGAATAGGAAAATATCGATAAAACCTTTAAGAGAGATAAGAACTTGGTCATCGCAACCAATATTCTAGGTTCGGGAGTCGGTTACGCAGAGGGAAGGTATTAGCACCCTCTACGTCCGTTGTACTCAACGGGAACCTCTTGATTCGATTCGAGAGTAAAGTTAACTACGCTTGTTTATTTTCTTCTAAAGTTTGCTCCTAATGGGGAAATGGGTGGTTTTATATTAGTTTGCTAGTCAAGGATTAGGGCCCTTGTGCCTACGTATCTTCACTTGTAAGAAGTGGAAAATCAGAGCATTCGTAGTTCGTGGGACTACGGGAAAAAGAGGGGATTGTGCTCGCCAAGATCATCGCAATCTTGTGCCTACGTATCTTACATTCAAGAGGGAATGAGGAATCAGAGCAGTCATAGTTCGGCAAACTACGGTAAAAGGTTTATGTTTGGAATGAACGAGTGTTTAGGTCGCATTCTAACTGCTAAACGTTGGCTTGTCTGCTCGCTAGGGGAAGCTGAAGCACGAGTTTGTTATGCGCGGAAGAAGGACTAAACAATGTTCTTTGAGAAAGTATTTAGGTTGGAGATCGCACGAGGGCGAGGAATTTGTGTTTATCGTATTGGATGTTTTGGTCAGAGGATATATTTGAATAGGTTTAAGGTTTCGATTGCGCGGGGGAAAGAAAGAGGAGTTTAGTTAAGTAATTTGATGGAGAAGGACGACTATTCGACAAACGAGACGTCAGCCTCGCAATCAATTAATCGGGGCATTATTAGAATGCTAGATTCCAACGACACCTTTTTCATTCGACTAAATTCGAAATATGTGTTTGAGAAAGTTTCAATCGCACGGGGCGAGAAAAGTGAGTTGGATTGAATATTTTAAGGGAGAATGACGACTACTCGATAAACGAGACGCCAGTCTCGCAATTGATTAATCGGGATATTATTGGAATGCTAGATCCCAACAACACCTTTTTCATTCAATTAATTATGAAATTATATTTGAATGGACAATGGCGACATTTGTCCAAATAGTTAGGGCATGTATTTTATATACGAAAAGGTCGAGTAATCCACAACCTAAAGCGTACGCCCCAAGAGTGGTCACTCAGGAATTCAAAGAGTCCGAGGCTCTAAGAACTCCATTCTTTCGTAGTTTAATTAAGAAAATAGTTTGGATTCGATGTATGGTTTAGAAGCATACGAGGGTTTAGACTCGATCGCACGAGGATGAGGAACGAGGTTAGAGAGGTTGTATGTTTAAGAGGAATGACGACTATTTGATAAGCAAGACGTCGGCCTCGTAACCAATTAGTCGGGATATTGTTGGAATGCTAGATCCCAACGACATCTTTTTCATCCCATTAATTATGAAATATGTTTGTTGGACAGTGAATACTTATCCAAATAACTATAGGAGGTATTTTAAGAACGAAAGTTTGAATGGCACACCATACAAGGCGTACGCCTCAATAGTAATCATTCTCGAATTCAAAGAATGCATGACTCCAAGAATTCGATTCCTTCGTAATTTTAATTTTAGGAAAATAATTTGAATATAATAACGTAGATGAGTTAAGCTAAGGCGAGCATATTGCTCGAATAGGGTTTGCGAATTTTGGAGGTTTAAACAAAGTTGGGTATTTTAAGGATGAAAGACAAAGCGACCACAACTCAAGGCGTGCACCTCGAGAGCGGTCGCTTAAGGATCCAGGGAGTGCTAGACTCCAAGGACCCACCACTTTCATTATTTAAGAGCTTAGACTTAATTTTAAAAAACTATATAAATCGGGGTGAACAATTACTTTAGTCATTTTTGAGGTAGAAAGAAAAAAGAAAATTATTCTAACAATTTAAGATGAATTTAAAATCATATAATTTCATTTAATCTGTAAATAAGCAAATAATTAAATATTAAAATTAAAACCACACATTAATATTTTTTAGATTTAATATTGTGTAAATTAAAATTCTGTTAAGATTAATATCCTATTTATTAAAATGAATGAAACAAAAAAGTGGCTAATAATGCAAAATGTTACGGTTAATCTCTATTAATCTCTCTCCCTGCACCAACGATGTGCTCCCCCTTTGAAAAAAAAGAAATAATAAATTTTAATAATGAAAAGGGAACCATCCAAAATAAAGAGAGTCTCGAAGCTGCATCGAGCTCCCAACGTTTAACCTTCTATTTCTCCAAAACACTCCATCTCCTCAATGAACCTCACTCTCTGAAACTCAAAAACTTTTTCTCCTTGAAAACTTAAAAGAAATCACTTCCTCTCTGAACCTACCTTCTCCCTGAACCTTATCCCCAAATTTAACCTAATTAATTTGTTTCGGCCAACACAAACTTTTCTTCTAAAGCTCAACACAACTCTGCTCCCTTCTATCTCGAACACCAGACAAAACAAACTCGTACGTCAACTAAATCCATTACAAATCCAAGACGAGCAAACAAACATCAAGTAAAACAACCAGAAAATACAAATGGATTTCAACGACTACAGGTTCCCATAACGAAGATTTAAAGATTTCATTGTTTACCTCAGGTGCGTATTTCCTCGTCTGGTTATCTTTTATGTTGACTCGTGAACTTCTCTTCGATTCCACCATTATCCTTCCCTTGATGTTCACCGAGCTCGTCTTCTTCCTCTAAATAGTTCTGTTTTGAAACTTGTGGAAATAGGTCTAGCTCAGAGCAAACTCAGGTTCTGATATTGAACCTCAGCAACCCTTGAAATTTCTTTTAGCTTTTGAATAATAGGTGGGGATTGATTTTAACAGAGTTGGCTAGGGTTTTTTTCGTATCCCCCTTTCTGTCAATGAGCAGAGTGTATTTATAGGAGACTCTTTAGGGTTTTGAATACGTGAGGAATTTGAAATTTTCTGAAGGAAAACGTTTGGTATCGTGTCAGGTGAGGTGCGTTTTGATTGTACGATTCTGTTAGAGTGCTACACCATGATTTATTCTTTTTTGAGGCTTGATAGTGACCTTTGTTTTTTGTTTGTAGTGAGCTAATAAAATATCTGTTTTTTTTAACGAGTTTTTACTTGTGTTAAAACGTAATTCATGAACTTTTTACCATGCTGATGTGGTAGTATTTGGTTGACTTGCATCACCTCTGACTATTTAAACTTTATGAAAAACTTTGAGTTTTGCTGACAAACCATGAATGTATTCCTTGATGCCTCTGCCTGTCTTAATTCTTTGATTATCATGTCATCTTGTTCACTCTATTAAGATGCATTGTTTTCTTGTAGTTTGAAGGTGCTAAGCTTTGCACAAGGGGAAAATGCAGTGCTGGTCTCTTGAATAAATTGTAGTTTAAGGAATCATGGCAGGATGAAAGTTTGATTATGAGCAATATTTGGTGGCTTGTAGACTCAAAATTAACATGACTTATTAGTTTCATACTCACTTTAAATGAGTTGCAAAACATTCCAAGCATCTCAGGTAAACTTTCAGCTTGTAAGCAATCTCATCTAGTTAACAATTTGTGGCCTTCTAACATACTCACTGATGGCTAGTCTTATTAGCTATTCATGCTGACCAGTTTCTATTTATCTCTTTGTGTTGCATGAGCTTGACATGGGAGTGGAGCATCCACCTTATCTTAGAGTTTGAAGCTTGTATTGAGGTAGAGTTTGGAAGCAGCATACTTGGGACGTATTTAACTGAACATCCGATGATGCTGTCTGAAGCATTGTGGCAGAGCTAGTATTATTTAACGCAATGGATGGTTGTTGGAACTGGGAAGTTGATCCTGGAAACATTGTCAACTCTGCTGGAGTAGAAAAGGGGTTGTTGTTTTGAGCACCTGAGACTCCACTGCCGAATAGGTTTCCTGTGTTGGGTGTGAAAGAGTTTCCTGTGTTATTTTGAGCACCTGAGACTCCACTGCCAAATAGGATTCCTGTGTTGGATGTGAAAAAGTTTCTTCCACTACCAAAGGAATTAGGCTGCGCTGGAGCGATTGTTGGTGGTGCAAAGGGCCTTTCAAAACCAGTGTTCAGTGAAGCACCCAGTTGGCTAAAGCTTGAGACTGATAAAGGACCATTATTTTGCGTAGCTGGTGAAAATGCATTTGCATTGGCTCCATTAGATTGGTACTTTTGAATGTCAAGAGAAGAATTCAGAGGCATTTTGTAGGGTTCAGAAAGTAGTTTGTCAAACTCAGCCAACTTGGATTTTAGTATGTTTCTCTCTTTTTCAACAATTAGCGGCAAAGTCATTCTGTTCTTGGCATCCTCGTAAGCTGATGCCCGTAATTCTTCATAGCTAATATCTCCAATAATGTCACAAGGAGCACCTTTGCAATGACCATAACATGTAAGTATCCAAAGTGGTTTCTCTTGCTCAAAATCTTCTGCAATCTGGCACTTGCAAACCTCAGGATCTGTGCATTTATGACTCACTATTTGGGAATTGTTATCAGAGGGACGTTGAGTGCCATTCTGAGGTTTGGATGATGTTCGACTCCATTTGTTTTCAAAAGGGTGGAATTGGTTTGGTTTGGAGTCGGAACGAGGGGCCCCGTTTGACTGAGAGGTATTCTGTGATCCAAAACCAAAAGGATTGTTCTTTTGTTGTTGGTTGGGAGCAGAGGCAGAAGCAGACCCAAACCCAAAGGGGTTTTTATTGGTCTGTCCTCCAAAGGCATTAGATTTTCGCTGCTGTTGATTTGGTTGTTGATGAAGAAATCTACACCTTTCTCCATAACTATAGCTGCCTCGCTGGAAATTTCTACAAAGGTCTTTCATGGTAAACTCAATTGAATACTGTTGAGTCTTGATTGTAAAAAACAAAACCCTTGCGCACTTTGAATCTTTGAATCAATCAATTGCTCGCATGGATTTAGCCAAAACAAGTACTCTTGTGCATAGTGCACCACAGTTTCTAATCTCCTCGATCTTTTTCTTGTGCAACTTGTAGATATGGGGCCACTTCCAGGGGATATAACATCATCAACAAGTAGAGGGTAATTATCATAGAATGATTGGACATCTAATTCAGAACGATCATCAGAAATTTCAACAAGCTTGCTGCTAACAACTTGGATAAGATAATTTTCCAATAGCGAAACTGTCTATTGATTCATTGTTAATTTATATTTTTTGCCATCCATGTCACTTTGAATTTCATCAGTTTTCTTTGTAATTCGTGATGACAATGCTGCAGATTTCATTACAGCTTGGGGAAATGAGGATTTCGCATACAGTTTGAAGGCAAGGTCGAATGGTGGGAAGGAGAACGTAATGTTTTCCGTGGACGAGCGGAATCATTTATTGCACGGATGCATCTTGTACAAGATATCAGTGCAAGACCTTCAATTAAAGTTTAATCCTTTGCACTCATTGGCTTTAGTTGCATATTTCATTCAGTATAAAAACATAATCAACAGGAGACAGGCGATTTTCTCGATGGAAAGGGTCAGTTGTGGATTTAGTGGTGGGAGTTTTTCCTCACTCAAAATGTCACAGACCATCTTTCCAGGTATATACTCTTCTAGTTTTTTTTAGCTGACTTTGAATTTATCCACATGCCATAATAACTTTCCTCTGTTGACAGCTCTGCATTCATGTCACTTGCTCAAAGAAATAGTACAGAATGTCACGGCTCGATGGTGGTGATTGAGGACAGAGAAGAAAAATCATGTCATGATGGTACTGGGAAAGAATTAAATGACATTATTTCATCCCAATCCTCTGTTATTTCATCTCAAATATCTGGAGATTTTTCAAATAATCAAAATCCTGAAAAGATAGGATCATGCCCATATAGCAACTTAGAAGTTGAAGATCTGTCAAGCACGACAAAATACAACACTTGCGGTTCCTTCTCTAAGCTTCTTGAAATGGTAAGTTCAACCAAGTTTTCTGAAGTTAACAGTCAAAGAAGCAAATCATTCAAGAACATGAGAGATGACACGGCAACAGAAAGCTGGATAAAACCAAATGACACACACAGAAACTTAGGAGCTCGAAATCAGTGCCCTCCAGATGTGAAGGAAGAGCATAATTTGTACAGGAAATATTAGAGTGTAGGATAGCATTTGTATCAGTTTGCACCATGATATTAAACACACAACTCACTTATTTTTCGTTCTCGAGTTTCCATATAATGAGAATGAGAGAACCAACGCATATATCATTTTGTGACAATCTTTGTATTCTTTTATACAGTAAATTTGTATCCCTTTTGAATCATTGAAAATGAGAAGTCTTTGGTGTTTACCCTTCTATTCAAACATCTTGCCCTATTGCTTTTTTCATGCTTTACAAGACGAATTCTTGAGGACCATGGAATTTTATCTGTTGAACTTGGTATTTTTTATAACTTAACTATATAGCATCAACTTGATAGTTGACCCATAGTCTTTTGAGCGCGGAATTGGCTATTAGGCATGATAGAGATCATAGGATATCACCTTTTCATATGGACTTGATTTGTACAATCACTCATGAATTTAACCCTGTAAGTTTGATTTGATAAACGCCGGGATGAACATATTGTGCACCTGCCAGCTTGTAGTATTATTATTTCCTTATAATCCAAGCAATAAAACGTGGCCATATTAACATCCATTGGTATTTTGGCATCCATCTTGTGGCAATCTCGTACTTATTTGAAATTTTAAATCCACATTGGCTAGTAACGATATTAAATTTGATAATCTAATACCATCACCAATTGATGAATTTCTTGACTAATTGCACCTAAATTCTAATTCAATCATGATGCAAAAAATCTTGTAAGCTAAATCTAAATTTGTCACAAACCGATTTAGAATCCAAACATAGCCGGACGCTTGCGTTTAATTCGAACAAAGCTTGAGGTTAAATCGACCGTGTCTAGAAGCAAGTACTTTTGAACAACTTGGATCAGGCGCATGCCATAACAAGCGACATGTACAACCCACTTCTAGTGAGGCTCACCCAACCTTTAAAGAAGTTCGTAACCAAGTTGAAATAGGGTTTAAAGTTCTTGGAATCCAACAATCACGTTGCAAGATAGATCTAATCATGTATTTTATGCCATTGACCATATCATATTTTATGCAAGATACACATGAGTTTGGATATAAGGGCTGGAGGCACATTCTTCATCATAAATTGCTAGGGATTATAACCATAATGTGTACACACATGGTCTTTATAAACGAAGCCTTAGAGAGTCATAGCCAGAAGTCATGAAACAGTCAAACCTCCATTAAATACCGAAATAGGGTAAATTTGGGGTATGACAGTATGTAAGTGCACTCTGGAGTTTAGTTGACTTGAATTCCTAGAAAGAATCTCAGCTCTCCCATCATGCTCATTTCAAATTCTGCCTGCATACATTGAGCAAACTCCTTTCCCAGCATAGTATTGGTAGATCCAAATATTATATCATCCACATAAATATGACAAATTAGAAGATCTTTCTTAAATGATTTACAAAAGAGCGTTGTGTACACTTTGCCTCTGATGAAATTTTTCTCCAGAAGAAAATTGCTCAATCTCTCATACCAAGCTTTGGGAGCTTGTTTTAAACCATACAGAGATTTCTTTAGTTTGAAAACATGATCTGGAAGTTTTTCACTCTCAAAACCAGGAGGCTGGTGGACATAAACTTCTTCTTCTATAATACCATTTAGAAAGGCACTTTTAACATCCATATGATACAGAGTGATGTTATTTTGTGCGGCAAATGAAATAAGAAGGCGTATAGATTCTAACCTTGCCACTGGAGCATAAGTTTCAGTATAATCAATACCTTCTTGTTGACTGTACCCTTGAGCAACAAGCCTTGCCTTATTTCTTTTAACCTCTCCTTTCTCATTAAGCTTATTTCTGAAGACCCATTTAGTTCCAATTATATTGAATCCTTTAGGT
Organism: Lathyrus sativus; assembly: GCA_963859935.3. NCBI lineage: Eukaryota > Viridiplantae > Streptophyta > Magnoliopsida > Fabales > Fabaceae > Lathyrus > Lathyrus sativus. Next base: position 303,599,550 of record OZ012736.1, on the reverse strand, counting down.
CTTTGAACTAAATCCCACACATCATTTCTGGTGAATTGATTTAACTCTTCTTGCATGGCAATAATCCAATCATTGTCTTGCAGAGCTTCATCTACAGAGGTTGGTTCAATTACTGACACCAGTCTAAATAATGATGCTTCAGATGATCTTAGAAAGGATCTTGTTCTGATGGGATCATCCTTCTTTCCAATAATAACATTTTCTAGTTGAGAAGCTTTAATTCTGGATGATGATCCTCTAACAGTTGATTCTTCAGAAATGTTTAAATTGTTCATCTGAGAAGTTAAAGGAATAGCATCTGGCGTTGCTTCTGGTTCCTTCACTTGAGCTTTGTCTGCCTCTGGGACTTCAGAGTCTGTGAAGACTACTTCTCTATCTGCAGAGTTTTCAGACTGCTTTGGCTTTTTATTGCCAAGCTTATCATCAAATCTAACATGAATAGATTCTTCCGCAATCTGTGTCTCAGTGTTGTATACCCTGTAGCCTTTAGAGTGTTCAGAATATCCAAGCATGAAACACTTCTGTGCTTTGGAATCAAACTTGTTAAGATTTTCTTTAGTATTTAACATATAGCAAATACATCCAAAAGGATGAAAATATGAAATGTTGGGCTTTCTGTTCTTCCACAGTTCATATGGAGTCTTCTCTAGAAGAGGTCTTATAGACACTCTGTTCTGAATGTAACAGGCTGTGTTGATCGCTTCTGCCCAAAAGTGTTTTTCCAGATTAGTCTCATTGATCATGGTTCTGGCCATTTCTTGCAGAGTTCTGTTTTTCCTCTCTACAACCCCATTTTGTTGTGGAGTTCTAGGACAGGAAAAATCATGAGCAATGCCATTTTCATTAAAATACTTTTCAAAATATTTATTTTCAAATTCACCACCATGATCACTTCTGACTTTTATAATTTTGAAATCTTTTTCATTATGGACTTGTTTACAGAAGTCAAAGAACACAGAATGTGACTCATCCTTGTGTTTTAAGAAATTTACCCATGTCCATCTACTATAGTCATCAACAATGACTAATCCATACTTCTTGCCTCTGATGGATGCAGTTTTCACAGGTCCAAACAGATCAATATGAAGTAATTCTAGTGGTCTGGAAGTAGAAACAACATTTTTTGATTTAAAAGATGATTTTGAAAATTTCCCTTTTTGGCATGCTTCACAAAGAGCATCTGAGGTGAACTTCAGATTAGGAAGTCCTCTGACAAGATTAAGTTTATTAATCTGAGATATACGTCTCATATTAATATGCCCCAATCTTCTGTGCCAGACCCATTTCTCTTCATTAACAGACAAGAGGCATTTAACATTCTGAGCCTTAAGTTCTGAAAGGTTTATTTTATAAATGTTGTTTTTCCTCTTACCACTAAATAGGATAGAGCCATCCTTTTGACTAATAGCTTTACAACATTTTTGATTAAAGGTAATATCATAACCATTATCACTTAATTGACTTAAGGACAATAAGTTATGCTTTAACCCTTCAACAAGTAAAACATTAGTAATAGAGGGAAGTTTACCATTTCCAATGTTGCCAGGTCCAATGATCTTGCCCTTCTGGTTCCCTCCAAATTTAACATCACCTCCAGATCTAAGCTCCAGGCTTTGGAACATAGACCTTTCTCCTGTCATGTGTCGTGAGCATCCAGAGTCCAGGTACCATGATTGGCGTCCTAACCTTGCTGCTAAGAACATTTGCAACAGGAATTATTTTACTTTTAGGTACCCAGATCTTCTTGGGTCCTTTAGGGTTAGTTGTTCTGAAGGTTTGTCTAAACTTCTGTTTTTCAACATAAGGCTTATTCTGACTAGCCTTAGATTTAAACACATGAATATTCTTTTCAGAGCGTGTTTGTTCAATATCATTCAAGTGACCAAATTTAAAGTGTGAATATAAAGGAGTTTTCTTGATGATAATTTTATCAACAGGTTTTGGATTTAAATCCTTTCCAGAGGAGGATTCATATCCAATTCCTTTTTTGTTATTTCTGCTAACTCCATAGATCATAAAAGCCATTTTGCTTCTGTCTATGCTTTTAGCAAGAAATTTCTGAAAGTTATAATCATATTTTTCCAAAATATTTTTGCATTCAGATTCAGTTTTAGAATCAGAGTTTTGTTGAGCTAATTCAGAGTCATTTTTCAATTTTAAGTTCTTTTCATTTAGCTCAGCTACTTCTGATTTGAGAACATTATGCTCAGATACAAGATTGCTTTGACGCTTCTTGTATTTGAGCTTAATATTGTTTTAGCTTTTCAAAACTTCTGATAACACTTTGATAAGTTCTTCTTTAGTGAGTTTAGCCATTACCTCTTCAGTGTCAGAGTCAGCTTCAGAGTCAGATTCAGATCCTGAAGTTCCTTCCTCCTGATCTTCTATGTCTGCCATCAAAGCTACATTGGCACATTCTTCTTCTGACTCAGATTCAGATTCAGATGTATCTGAATCATCCCAGGTGGCCATCAGAACCTTTTTCTTCTTATCAAATTTTCTTTTAGGCTTTTCTTTCAGCACCTTTGGACATTCATTTTTGTAATGTCCAGGTTCTTTACATTCATAACAGACAACCTCCTTTTTGCTAGATCTTCTGTGTCCAGAAGATTCTTTTCTTTGGTCAGGCTTCCTGAAGTTTCTGAACTTCTTTCCTTTATGCTTCCAGAGTTTATTTATTCTTCTGGACAGCATGGATAGTTCATCTTCATCTTCAGATGAGGATTCTTCAGAGCTTTCCTCTATTACCTGCAATGCTTTAGCAGATGTATTAGATTTTAAAGCAACAGATTTACCTTTCTTTTGAGGTTCATCTTCCTCAAGTTCAATTTCATGACTTCTTAGTGAACTGATCATTTCCTCCAAGGAGATCTTGTTCAGATCTTTAGCCATTTTCAGCGCTGTCACCATAGGTCTCCATCTGGTAGGTAAGCTTCTGATGATCTTTTTCACATGATCAGCAGTAGAGTACCCTTTATCCAGAACCTTTAGTCCAGCTGTAAGTATTTGAAATTTGGAGAACATAGCTTCAACAGATTCAGAGTCTTCCATCTTGAAGGCTTCATACTTCTGGATCAGAGCCAGAGCCTTTGTTTCCTTGACTTGAGAGTTTCCCTCATGAGTCATCTTTAAGGATTCAAACATGTCAAATGCAGTTTCCCTATTTGTAATTTTTTCATACTTAGTGTGAGATATTGCATTCAACAATATTGTTCTGGCCTTGTGGTGATTTCTAAATTCCTTCTTCTGAGCATCTGTCATAGATTTTCTATCTATTTTCTTGCCATTCCCATCAGTGGGATGAACATATCCATCTATGACCAGATCCCATAAATCAGCATCATATCCAAGGAAAAAACTTTCAATCCTGTCTTTCCAATAATCAATTTTCTCCCCATCAAACATAGGGGGTTTGATGTTGATTCTGTCCCTTTCTTCATATTTGTTGTTAATGTTAGACATTGTATTATCAGCCATAGCAACAACCAAATATATATCAAAGTATTTCTCACTGAATCTTTACTGTCACTGTTAAGTGGTAGCACACACAGAACCGGAGCTCTGATGCCAACTGAAGGTGAGAAAATACTTAGAAGGGGGGTTGAATAAGTATGAAGATTAAAACTTAGAAATAAAAACTCAAGTATTTTTATCCTGGTTCGTTGAACTCATCTACTCCAGTCCACCCTTCCTAGAGTGATTTTCCTTTCTCAAACAAGGACTTAATCCACTATTTAATCAACTGATTACAATAGTAAGCACTAAGAACAACTGTTCAAAGTCTTCTCAAGAACTACTGATCCTAACTGGATCTTCTTAAGGTTTACAATCAAATGTAATTCAAATACAAGTGTTTAAATTGCTTCTAGAAAGATTTATCACAACTGTGATTTTTCACTTAAATATTAAGAACAAAGAAATTAATTCTTAGAAAGAATATGAATAGTATGAGAGCTTTTAATGTTGATTTCTTTCATATAAAAACGTCAAGTGAAGAAGATGGGTGAAGACTTGCTTTTATAGGCAGCTGATCCAAGGTGAGCTTCACGTTGAGAAGAGTGTCCAAAAGGTCTGAGCCTTTTTGTCTTCACATCAAGTGACCTTTCCTAGAAGAAGAAAGCACAGATAAATCCTTTTTGTCTGTGTTCTTGTGTCTAGCATAAATAAGGAAAGAGTTGTTTGGATCATTCCAACGGATAAAATCTTTGAATAATACTTCTTCAACTTTCATCAAGTTCCATCAGAGTCTAAATTAATCAGAGCCTTCTGATGTTGATTAGAGTTTTGCTGAGTCAGAGTCTTCTGCAACAAGTGTGCTTTTAGCGTGTTCAAGTTCAGAGCATATTTGAGTCAGATCTTCAGTACTGGCAGCTTTAGTACTTTCAGAATCTTCTGTAGTAACTATGCTTTGAAAACTCTTCATACATAATTCTTCTTTGGTTCAGATGCTTCTGACTTGCTTCAGATTCTTCTGGAGCTTCTACTTCAGATCCTTCTGGAGCTTCTGCTTCAGATCCTTCTAGAGGCTACGCTCAGGATCTTCTGTTGGCAGCAATCAGAATCTTCTAATGGATGCATCTGGCGCTTTAGAGTCTAGCAAATTTCTTATGTTCAATTCTGATTTGCTTCTGGAGTGTTAATTCCTTTACTATCTGCAGTAAAAACTCTCAAGCAAATTTTAGAGTATATAATTGTTAATTACAAAATTTCATAATAGTTATCATCAAAACATAGAGATATTATTAAGAACCAATTTGTGTTCTAACAATCTCCCCCTTTTTGATGATGACAAAAACATCAGAAATTTTGTTTAATTGAAAATATAATAATTATAACTCCCCCTGAGATGAAGAATCTCCCCCTGAATTAAATACAAATAAGGAATAGAAACATCCCTTTTGTATTGAGTATTTTTCAGAGTTAGAGCTTGATTATTCTTTAACATTTGAGAGTCAGATTGTCTTGCAAATTTCAGAGTCAGAGTCTTGCATATTGATAAATGATCTGAGAGTCTCAGAGTTTCTCTTACATAGTGTACTTATCAAATATTCTGAAATACTTAGATTTAATGTTAGATAAAACTAATATGTCTGAAGTTTCATTCTGGTGAAGTTTATTTAAACAGTTCAGATCTATATTTTCTCCCCCTTTTTTGTCATAAGCAAAAAGTAAAAACTTTGAAAAGACAAATAAAAGGAAACAGTAAATGAGGTGAATCATGTGGAGAAAACTTTGAAACATTCATTCAATTCAGTTCAGAGCAAGAGTACATGCATCAGAAGATATTCAAAATACATAAGCAAACATCAGAATGAAAAAAAATGAAAAACTAAGAGTGTTTTGACAAAAGCATCTTCAACAGATCCGTGATCTCAGAAGAGGACTGTTTTTGCTTTGACATCCACTTAGCCATTGTTTCATTCTTCTGATCCTGTTGAGACATCCACTGAGTCATGTCTTCAGACTTCTTATCCTGTTTTGCCATCCATGACTTGATTTCTGATTGACCAGCTTCCAGAACAGCAATCTTATCCTCAAGATCTGGATGTTCTTTCTTAATCTCAGATGAGGAAGGTTGAACAGTTTATGAAGCTTGAACAGAGTAAATTTCCATAGGATCTTTAGAGCATGGAGCAGTAGAGCCAGAAGGATGTTCTATCAGAGTCATGGCCAAAGGGTTGTCTTCAGATGTAGATTCAACAGCTTCTTCTGATGATGGAGGAGCATCTGTAAGAAGTAATGGTCCAGATCTCTTGACAGTCCAGAACATAATTCTTGCAGCTTTAGCAAATCTGAGCTTCGCATCATCAGAACATATGTTCTTCAGAAATGATGCTACAGTGTTGAATCTGTTGATGAAGCCATTCCAGATGACATCAGATTTTGTTGCATCCATTGTTGTTGAACACTTCCTCTGTACAGTACCTAAATACATTTGTATTTCTTGCAAAAAAACATGTAAATAAATGATCAACATTTAGTCTAGGTTTGGGATGTAACAGAGTCTCCAATGTTATTGGTTTTGGTTGGGGAGTAGGTGGAAATATGGATTTGTGAATGGAAATCAGATGAGGAGGGTAGTATGGTATGAAAGGAATTTTAGGGGATTTGTCAGGTTTAGATCTGTTTAAAGCATTCAACAGATTTGGCTTTGCTTTGGTGTGATAGGAAACCACATCAAAGGGTTTATTAGAGTAAGGTTGGAAAGCAGATTTTGCAGGTTCATCAGAAGCAGCAGGTTTATCAGATGGAACAGGTTTAGCAGAAGTAATAGCTTTTGCAGATTTAGCAGAGTATGATATTGTATCTAATGAACCTACTTCTGACATTGATTGAATATAGGTGAGAAGCACAGATGGTAGGGTGATTGTAAGTTTGGGTTTGGAGGGAGTGATAGGGTCAGATGGTTCAACTCTATCATAAAAATCTTTGAGTTTGAAACCATTGAAAAGGTTGTGAAAATAAGATGAGAATTGTTCACAAGAGGTAGAAGTTACAAATGGTCTTGTTGTAGATGTTGGGATAGGATTTGGAATGGGAATTTCAGATGATGTTTTAGGTGTGGGAGTAGGATCTGGAATAAGAACTTTAGAGGATACAGGGGGTTCTGGTTGGTTTACCTCAGAATCTCTGTGAGAGGGGGATATCAGAAAATCTGGGTGAATGTCAGATTCTGAGGAATTGGATGATGTGGTTGGTGTGCAAGAGGTAGAAGACACTTGAAACACAGTTTTGAGTGGTGTGACATCAAGAACTTCTGTCTCAGGGATGTTGGTTCCAGATGGGTTGGTTGATTCTGAAGGATTTTCAAAAGGTTTTGATGAGGGTTCAAAAGTAGGTGGTTCTGATGTGATTGGTTCAGATGTTACTTTTGTAGGTTCAGAAGTAACTGGTACAGATTCAGTGGGTGCAGATGTTTTGGATGGTGGATTTTCTGATTGTGGTTGTTTCTCTTATTGTTGTGTTTGAGGTTCAGATGATTTTTGTTGTTGATGTTCAGAGTCTTTTTCTTGTAGAGGTTCAGATTATTTTTCTGGTTGTTTTTCTTGTGGTTGTTGTTGTTGTTCAGATGGCTTTTCTGGTTGTTGTTGTTCTGTGGGTTGTTTTTCTGATGGATGTTGTTGTGGTACAGATTGTTTGGTTGGAATTTCTGGTTGTGGAATTTGAATTTTTGGTTTTGTTGTTGATGGTTTAGGTACAGATGATTGTTTTACAGGAGAGATGGAAAAAGGATTAGATGATTTTTGTGGGGATGGAACAGATACATGAGATGGAGCAGTAACAGATTGTTTTTGTGTAGGGGTTGGTTTTGGAATAGACTTATCAGTTGAATCATTTATAACAATAGTATTTGCAGAAGATACAGAAGATTTAGTACCTTTAATTTTGATGCGTTTAGCAGGAACATAAGGAGTGTATCCAGATTCTTTCCTCTTTAGCAGCTTCTGTGGCTTCTCAGCAACCTTGGGCTTCTTCTGAACAGGTGCAGCTTCTGCTTCTGATTAAGTCCTCTTTCTTGATGTCTCTTCTACTACAACAGGCAATGGTTGCCTTGCTCTCTTTATAATATCTGCAGGAATAGGCTTTCCTTCTGCCTTGCAATCATCAATATATCTTACTACAATTTCCCTTGGTTCTTCAGCATAGAACAGAGGGTAGTCATCTACTGGGATTCTCTTCTGACTAAGTTCAGTAATGTTCAGCTTCTTGGGTGCTGTTGTGAGTTCTTCCACAATTTTTAGTCTCTGAAGACTTTTGGCATTCAGAGGCTTTCCAAGAATGAATTCCAGTTCTTCTGTGACTCCAGCAGCATACAGAGCAGTTACAAGTCCATTTTCTGTTAGAAGATCTGAGATTAACCTTCCAAAAGGAATCCAAGTTCTGATCTTCTGACCTTTTTCTTTCACATATTCTCTAGAGGCTTTTATATGATTCCATAAGTGCATAAACAGAATATATGGAAGATCTACCTTGGTGCTCTGACTTAAGCAATACATAAAGTAGAGTTGTTCATTGTTGACATAGTCTGGAGAGTTTGTAGACTTTATGTGATGAATGCATCCCATGAAGATCTTAGCCCAGATCTTGTAGTCAGGCTTCAGATCTTTGAACTTATTAGAAGCTTGTCCAGCAGTCATCACTTCCTCATATACTTCATCCATATCTACACGCCCAACTGGTAAGTGTGATACTCCATCTGTTTCCTCATATCCAATGAGTTTTCTAATCATATCTTCTGTTATAATTATCTCTTTGCCCAGAACAGAAGATAAAATGAACTTAGGGTATACAGAAGCATGTATCCAGAATTCTTTTACCAGAAGGGGGTAGACTGGTCCAAAAAGTCTGTCAAAATACTTCACCCATCCTTGAGCATCTATAATGGAGCGAAATTCAAACCCATTCTCAGCCAGTGAATCAAATTCCACTATTGATTCACAGAGAACCTCCAGTTTTTCAACAGGTGTTAGCAATGTTCTTTTTGGTGGTGTGTAAGGAGTTACACCCATATTAGCAGAGGTAACTGCAGCCATGGTAGATTGAAATTATGCAGCAGTTGATGATGAAGTTGCCATTGAAGATGATTTTGTCACACGCTTAGCGTTTTTGTGAAGAGAGAAGAGAAGACAGAAATGCATAAAGGTTTGAGATGTGAAAAGTGTGAAAATAAAGAGAAATGATGTATTTATACTAAACACTTAGGCATACAAACAGTCAGAAGAAAGAGCACGTTCAAACTAAGCATTTAATGAAAAAGAATAAAATCATTTCAAGCATTTATTGATTCTAACAATTTGGGGGGAAATCAAGATTTTCACTATTCAAACTTCACCTCAAACGTCTCTTCAGTAGTGTAGACGCCACCTTTGCAGATTTGGAGTGACACGTGTTTGTTTGCATGTGCTTCTGAATTCTCTTGAGAAATGAAACGTTAACCAACGTTCAGATCCTTTAAGGATTGTTAGTTCAGAGTTTCACAAGAAAATAATTAAAGAGAATGAATAAGCAATCAGAAGAAATACTTCAGAGCATTAGGCATTTTTGCATCTGTAAAATTTGCTTCTGATGAATATCATTCTGGACAAAAATCCATACCAATATTTTTCAGAATAAATTTGAATCTATCTTCAACAAGGGGTTTTGTGAAAATGTCTGCCCATTGATGATCTGTATCAAGAAAAGGCCAAATTTATGATTCCCTTCTGAACATAGTCTCTGATGAAATGATGCTTAATTTCTATATGTTTTTCCTTAGAGTGTAAAATGGGGTTTTTAGACAAACATATAGCAGAAGTATTATCATAGAAGATAGAAATGTTACTTTCAAATATCTGATAATCTTCTAGCTGACTTTTCATCCAGAGCATCTGCGTGCTACATCCAGCAGCAGCAATATATTCTGCCTTTGTGGTTGATAATGCAATTGTTGGTTGCTTCTTGTTGTACCAAGAGATTAGATTTCTTCCTAGAAATTGACAACTTCCAGAAGTACTTTTCCTTTCCACTCTGTCTCCAGCGTACTCAGCATCACAGAATCTAACTAATTTGAAATCATCAGATTTTCTGTAGCACAAACCCACATTAGAAGTACCTTTCAGATACCTTAGAATCCTCTTGACAGTTGTCAAGTGTGATTCTCTAGGATCTGATTGGAATCTAGCACACAAGCATACACTGAACAATATGTCAGGTCTAGAAGCAGTTAAGTAAAGAAGAGATCCTATCATACCTCTGTAGAGTTTCTGATCTACTTTCTTACTTACCTCTTCCTTGCCAAGTGAGCTAGTTGGATGCATGGGAGTCTTTGCCAGCTTACTATCAGTCATGTTAAATATCTTCAGAAGTTCTTTAACATATATGGGGTATGACAATATGTAAGTGCACTCTGGAGTTTGGTTGACTTGAATTCCTAGAAAGAATCTCAGCTCTCCCATCATGCTCCTTTCAAATTTTGCCTGCATACATTGAGCAAACTCCTTTCCCAGCATAGTATTGGTAGATCCAAATATTATATCATCCACATAAATTTGACAAATTAGAATATCTTTCTTAAATGATTTACAAAAGAGCGTTGTGTCCACTTTGCCTCTGATGAAATTTTTCTCCAGAAGAAAATTGCTCAATCTCTCATACCAAGCTCTGGGAGCTTGTTTTAAACCATACAGAGATTTCTTTAGTTTGAAAACATGATCTGGAAATTTTTCACTCTCAAAACCAGGAGGCTGGTGGACATAAACTTCTTCTTCTATAATACCATTTAGAAAGACACTTTTAACATCCATCTGATACAGAGTGATGTTATTTTGTGCAGCAAATGAAATAAGAAGGCGTATAGATTCTAACCTTGCCACTGGAGCATAAGTTTCAGTATAATCAATACCTTCTTGTTGACTGTACCCTTGAGCAACAAGCCTTGCCTTATTTCTTTCAACCTCTCCTTTCTCATTAAGCTTATTTCTGAAGACTCATTTAGTTCCAATTATATTGAATCCTTTAGGTCTTTGAACTAAATCCCACACACCATTTCTGGTGAATTGATTTAACTCTTCTTGCATGGCAATAATCCAATCATTGTCTTGCAGAGCTTCATCTACAGAGGTTGGTTCAATTACTGACACCAGTACAAATAATGATGCTTCAAATGATCTTAGAAAGGATCTTGTTCTGATGGGATCATCCTTCTTTCCAATAATAACATTTTCTAGATGAGAAGCTTTAATTCTGGATGATGATCCTCTAACAGTTGATTCTTCAGAAATGTTTAAATTGTTCATCTGAGAAGTTAAAGAAATAGCATCTGGCGTTGCTTCTGGTTCCTTCACTTGAGCTTTGTCTGCCTCTGGGACTTCAGAGTCTGTGAAGACTACTTCTCTATCTGCAGAGTTTTCAGACTGCTTTGGCTTTTTATTGCCAAGCTTATCATCAAGTCTAACATGAATAGATTCTTCCATAATCTGTGTCTCAGTGTTGTATACTCTGTAGCCTTTAGAGTGTTCAGAATATCCAAGCATGAAACACTTTTGTGCTTTGGAATCAAACTTGTTAAGATTTTCTTTAGTATTTAACATATAGCAAATACATCCAAAAGGATGAAAATATGAAATGTTGGGCTTTCTGTTCTTCCACAGTTCATATGGAGTCTTCTCCAAAAGAGGTCTTGCAGACACTCTGTTCTGAATGTAACAGGCTGTGTTGATTGCTTCTGCCCAAAAGTGTTTTGCCAGATTAGTCTCATTGATCATGGTTCTGGCCATTTCTTGCAGAGTTCTGTTTTTCCTCTCTACAACCCCATTTTGTTGTGGAGTTCTAGGACAGGAAAAATCATGAGCAATGCCATTTTCATTAAAATACTTTTCAAAATATTTATTTTCAAATTCACCACCATGATCACTTCTGACTTTGATAATTTTGAAATCTTTTTCATTCTGGACTTGTTTACAGAAGTCAAAGAACACATAATGTGACTCATCCTTGTGTTTTAAGAACTTTAACCATGTCCATCTACTATAGTCATCAACAATGACTAATCCATACTTCTTGCCTCTGATGGATGCAGTTTTCAATGGTCCAAACAGATCAATATGAAGTAATTCTAGTGGTCTGGAAGTAGAAACAACATTTTTTGATTTAAAAGATGATTTTGAAAATTTCCCTTTTTGGCATGCTTCACAAAGAGCATCTGAGGTGAACTTCAGATTAGGAAGTCCTCTGACAAGATTAAGTTTATTAATCTGAGATATACGTCTCATATTAATATGCCCCAATCTTCTGTGCCAGACCCATTGCTCTTCATTAACAGACAAGAGGCATTTAACATTCTGAACCTTAAGTTCTGAAAGGTTTATTTTATAAATGTTGTTTTTCCTCTTACCACTAAATAGGATAGAGCCATCCTTTTTACTAATAGCTTTACAACATTTTTTATTAAAGGTAATATCATAACCATTGTCACTTAATTGACTTATGGACAATAAGTTATGCTTTAACCCTTCAACAAGTAAAACATTAGTAATAGAGGGAAGTTTACCATTTCCAATGGTGCCAGATCCAAGGATCTTGCCCTTCTGGTTCCCTCCAAATTTCACATCACCTCCAGATCTAAGCTCCAGGCTTTGGTACATAGACCTTTCTCCTGTCATGTGTCGTGAGCATCTAGAGTCCAGGTACCATGATTGGCGTCCTGACCTTGCTGCTAAGAACATCTGCAACAGGAATTATTTTACTTTTATGTACCCAGATCTTCTTGGATCCTTTAGGGTTAGTTGTTCTGAAGGTTTGTCTAAACTTCTGTTTTTCAACATAAGGCTTATTCTGACTAGCCTTAGATTTAAACACATGAATATTCTTTTCAGAGCGTGTTTGTTCAATATCATTCAAGTGACCAAATTTAAAGTGTGAATATAAAGGAGTTTTCTTGATGATAATTTTATCAACAGGTTTTGGATTTAAATACTTTCCAGAGGAGGATTCATATCCAATTCCTTTTCTGTTATTTCTGCTAACTCCATAGACCATAGAAGCCATTTTGCTTCTGTCTATGCTTTTAGCAAGAAACTTCTGAAAGTTATAATCATATTTTTCCAAAATATTTTTGCATTCAGATTCAGTTTTGAAAATCAGAGTTTTGTTAAGCTAATTCAGAGTCATTTTTCAATTTTAAGTTCTTTTCATTTAGCTCAGCTGCTTCTGATTTGAGAACATTATTCTCAGATACAAGATTGCTTTGACGCTTCTTGTAATTGAGCTTAATATTGTTATAGCTTTTCAGAACTTTTGATAACACTTTGATAAGTTCTTCTTTAGTGAGTTTAGCCATTATCTCTTCAGCGTCAGAGTCAGATTCAAAGTCAGATTCAAATCCTGAAGTTCCTTCCTCCTGATCTTCTATGTCTGCAATCAAAGCTACATTGGCACATTCTTCTTCTGACACAGATTCAGATTCAGATGTATCTGAATCATCCTAGGTGGCCATCAGAACCTTTTTCTTCTTATCAAATTTTCTTTTAGGCTTTTCTTTCAGCATCTTTGGACATTCATTTTTGTAATGTCCAGGTTCTTTACATTCATAACAGACAACCTTCTTTGTGCACGGACATCCCCAACAGCATAATTAGAAGCATCACACATAAGCTCAAAAGGAAGGGTCCAGTCAGGGGGATGGATTATGGGAGCGGATGTCAATGTTTTCTTCAAGAAATCAAACGCTTGTTTGCATTTGTCATCAAAGTGGAAAGTGACGTCATTCTTCAACAAGTTTAACAGTGGAAGAGCTATCTTGCTGAAATCCTTGATGAAACGCCTGTAAAAACCTGCATGACCAAGAAAAGAATGAATCTCGTGAACGCAAGAAGGGTAAGGAAGTGTAGAAATCACATCAATCTTAGCAGGGTCAACAAAAATTCCTTTTTCATAAATTATGTGAATAAGATTGATTCCCTGCTCAGCCATAAAATGGCTTTTTTCATAATTTAAAACAAGGTTAGTCTCGATGCATCTTTCTAAAACCATATTCAGACTACTCAAACATGCATCAAAAGAAGAACCATAAATAGTGAAATCATCCATAAAACCTTCCATGCAATTTTCGATAAAATCAGCAAAAATGCTAATCATGCATTGCTGGAAAGTGCCAGGAACGTTGCAAATACTAAAAGGCATCCTCCTGTAAGCAAAAGTACCGAAGGGACAAGTAAAAGTGGTATTCTCTTGATCTTCCGGTGTAATATGAATCTGAAAATAACCTAAAAAACCATCAAGAAAATAATAATGTGATTTACCAGCTAGTCGTTCAAGCATTTGGTCAATGAACGGTAAAGGAAAATGATCCTTTCTCGTAGCCTGGTTCAATCTCTTGTAATCAATACAAACTCTCCAACTATTTTGAACTCTAGCGGGAACAAGTTCATTCTTTTCATTTTTGACCACCGTAAGTCCTGATTTCCTAGGTACAACCTGCACTGGGCTTACCCACTTACTGTCAGAGATTGGATAAATGATACCTGCTTGTAAGAGTTTGGTTACCTCTTTCTTAACAACATCAAGAATCAAAGGATTAAGCCTCCTTTGGGGCTGCCTTACTGTTTTGGATCCATCCACAAGTAGAATCCTGTGCATGCACATCGATGGACTAATACCTGGAAGGTCAGCTAATGTCCACCCGATTGCCTTCTTGTGTTTCTTCAAAACCTGCAAAAGCTTGTGTTCTTGATCGAAATTAAGGTTAGAAGAAATAATAACAGGGAGTTTTTCGTTACTCTCTAAGTAAGCATATTTCAGGTTCTCAGTGAGCTCTTTTAGCTCTAAGGACGGTGGCTGCTCGGTAGATGGAGTGTTCGAGGCAGCCGGGATGTCAAGAGCATCAGCTGCAAAAACAGCTTCATCGACAACAACTTCACCTGTAGGAAACATATCAGCCTGCAAAGCAGCATTAATCTCAGCATATACAACACACACGTTAGTGTCAGTACAACCAGAACATGAGTAAACATCATCAAATCCAGATAAAGATGGAAAATCAAGAGAAAACAATTCAGAACAAGTGTCATCAACTAATTCAGAAATCAGCTCAATACGAAAAAACAGAGTGCTCCTCCAAAGGATGTTTCATGGCATTAAAAATGTTAAATTTTGCGACAATGTCACCAAACTCCATGGACATGGTTCCATCGTCAACATCAATTTTCGTTTTTACCATTTTCATGAACGATCTGCATAAAATGATGGGGGCTCTGCTGGACTTTATTTCACCTTCCATGTCTAGAATATAAAAATCAGCAGGAAAAATCAAATCGTTAACTTAAATAAGAATATCTTCGACTATGCCTGCGGGGCGAGCGTACACTCCAATTTTATTTAGGGGACACTCACATAATCTGGAACCAAAAGGATGTAGGGGACACTCACACAATCTGGCACCAAAAGGATGACATACCCGTCACCAAAAGGATGATGAAGCGAACTCACACAACCCTAACACCAAAAGGATGTAGGGGACACTCACACAATCTGACACCAAAAGGATGACAGACCCATCGCCAAAAGGATGATGGAGTGAAACACACACAACCCTAACGTCAAAAGGATGTAGGGGACACTCACACAATTTGGCACCCAAAAGATGACAGACCCATCACCAAAAGGATGTTGAAGCGAACTCACACAGCCCTGACACCAATAGGATGTAGAGGAACCCTCGCACAATCAGGAACCAAAAGGACGACAGACCCATCACCAAAAGGATGATAGAGCAAACACACACAACCCTGACACCAAAAGTGTGTAGGGGAACACTCGCACAATGTGGCACCAAAAGGACGACAAACCCATCACCAAAAGGATGATAAAGCAAACGCACACAGCCCGGACACCAAAAGGATGTAAGGGAACACTCGCACAATGTGGCACCAAAAGGATGACAAACCCATCACCAAAAGGAGGATAGAGAGAAACACACGCAACCCTAATACCAAAAGGATGTAGGGGACACTAGCATAATTTGGCACCAAAAGCATGATAGACCCATCACCAAAAAGATGATGGAGCAAACTCACAAAGTCCTGACACCAAAAGGATGTAGGGGAACCCTCGTACAATATGGCACCAAAAGGATGACCGACCTATCACCAAAAGGATGATAGAGCGAACTCACATAGCCCTGACACCAAAAGGGTGTAAGGGAACCCTCACACAATATGGCACCAAAAGGATGACAGACCTATCACCAAAAGTATGATAGAGAAAACTTAAACAACCCTAACACCAAAAGGACATAGTGGAACCCTCGCATAATCTGGCACTTAAAGGATAACATACCCATCACCAAAAGTATGATAGCGAAACACACACAACCCTAATACCAAATGGATGTAGGGGACACTCGCACAATCTGAAACCCAAAGGATGACAGATCCATCACAAAAAGGATGAAGGAGCGAAACACACACAACCCTAACACCAAAAGGATGTAGGGGACACTCATATGATCTGGAACCAAAGGGATGACAGACCCATCACCAAAAGGATGATGAAGTGAAATCACACATACCTGACACCAAAAGGATGTAGAGGAACCCTCGCACAATCTGGCACCAAAAGGATGACAGACCCATCACCAAAAGGATGATAGAGCAAACTCAGATAGCCCTTACACCAAAATGATATAGTGGAACACTCGCATAATCTGGAACCAAAACGATGACAGACAAACCACCAAATGGATGATGGAGCAAACACACACAACCCTGACACCAAAAGGATGTAAGGGAACACGCGCACAATATGGCACCAAAAGGATGGCAGACCCCTCAACAAAAGGATGATAGAGCGAAACACAAACAACACTAAACCAAAAAGGATGTAGGGGACACTCGCACAATCTGGCACCAAAAGAATGACAGACCTATCACCAAAAGGATGATAGAGCGAACTCACACAACCCTGACACCAAAAGGATGTAGGGAAACCCTTGCACAATCTGGCATCAAAAGGATGACAGACCTATCAATAGAAGGATGATAGAATGAACTCACCCAACCCTAACACCAAAAGGATGTAGGGGACACTCATACGATCTGGAACCAAAAGGATGACAGAACCATCACCAAAAGGATGATGAAGCAAAATCACACATCCATGACACCAAAAGGGTGTAAGGGAACCCCCCAACAATCTGGCACCAAAAGGATGACAGACCCATCACCAATAGAATGATAGACCAAACTCAAACAGCCCTGACACTAACAGGATATAGTGGAACCCTCGCATAATCTGGCACTAAAAATATGACAGACCCAACACCAAAAGAATGAGAGAGCGAAACACACACAACCCTAATACCAAGAGGATGTAGGGGACACTCGCACAATCTGACACCAAAAGGATGACAAATCCATCACCAAAAGGAAGATGGAGCAAAACACACACAACCCTAACACCAAAAGGATGTAAGGGACACTCATACGATCTGGAACCAAAAGGATGACAGAACCATCACCAAAAGGATGATGAAGCAAAATCACACATCCATGACACCAAAAGGATGTAGAGGAACCCTCGCACAATCTGGCACCAAAAGGATGACAAACCCATCACCGAAAGAATGATAGAGCAAACTCAGACAGCCCTGACACCAAAAGGATGTCGGGGAACACTCACATAATCAGGCACCAAGAGGATGACAGACCCTAACAAAAAGGATGATAGAACAAACCCACACAACCCTGACACCAAAAGGATGTAGGGGAACACTCGGACAATCTGGCACCAAAAGGATGACTGACCCATCACCAAAAGGATGATAAAGCAAAACACAAACTATAACCCGAAAAGGATGTAGGGGACACTCGCACAATCTGAAACCAAAAGGACGACCGAACTATCACCAAAAGGATGTAAGGGATCACACACTCAATCTGGAACCATAAGGATAACAGACCCATCACCAAAAGGATGATAGAGCGAAACACACACAACACTAACACCAATAGGATGTAGGGGACAATCTGCCATCAAAAGGATGACAAACCTATCACCAAAAGGATGATAGAGCGAACACACACAACTTTAACACCAAAAGGATGTAGGTGACACTAGCAAAATCTGGCACCAAAAGAATGATAGACCCATCACCAAAAGGATGATGGAGCAAACTCACACAGTCCTGACACCAAAAGGATGTAGGGGAACCCTCGCAGAATCTGACACCAAAAGGACGATGGAGGGAACTCACACAGTCTTGACACCAAAAGGATGTATGGGAACCCTCGCACAATCTGGCACCAAAAGGTAGACAGACCTATCACCAAAAGGATGATAGAGCAAACTCACACAGCCCTAACACCAAATGGATGTAAGGGAACCCTCACACAATCTGGCACCAAAAGGATGAAAGACCCATCAGCAAAAGGATGATAGAGCAAACTCACACAACCTTGACACCAAAAGGATGTAGGGGAACACTCGCACAATCTGGAACCAAAAGGATGACAGACCCATCACCAAAAGGATGATAGAGAATACTTACACAGCCCTGACACCAAAAGGATGTAGGGGAACACTCGCACAATCTGCCACCAAAAAGATGACAGACCCATCACCAAAAGGATGATAGAGCGAACTCAGACAGCCCTGACACCAAAATGATGTACGGGAACACTCGCACAATCTGGAACCAAAAGGATGACAGACACACCACCAAAAGGATGATGGAACAAACACACATAACCCTGACACCAAAAGGATGTAGGGGACACTCGCACAATCTGGCACCAAAAGAATGACCGACCTATCACCAAAAGGATGATATAGCGAACTTACACAACCCTGACACCAAAAGGATGTAGGGGAACCCTCGAACAATCTGGCACCAAAAGGATGACAGACCTATCACTAGAAGGATGATAGAGAGAAATCACCCAACCCTAAGACAAAAAGGACGTAGGGGAACCCTCGCACAATCTGGCACCGAAAGGATGACAAACCTATCACCAAAAGGATGATAGAGCAAACACACATAGCCCTGACACAAAAAGGGTGTAAGGGAACACTCACACAATTTGGCACCAAAAGGATGACAGACCTATCACCAAAAGTATGATAGGGCAAACTCACACAACCCTAACACTAAAAGGATATAGTGGAACCCTCGCATAATCTGGCACTAAAAATATGACAGACCCATCAGCAAAAGGATGATAGAGCGAAACACACACAACCCTAATACCAAAAAGATGTAGGGGACACTCGCACAATCTAACACCAAAAGGATGACAAATCCATCACCAAAAGGATGATGGAGTGAAACACACACAACCCTAACACCAAAAGGATGTAGGGGACACTCATATGATCTGGAACCAAAAGGATGACAGAACCATCACCAAAAGGATGATGAAGCAAAATCACACATCCATGACACCAAAAGGATGTAGAGGAACCCTCGCACAATCTGGAACCAAAAGGATGACAGACCCATCACCAAAAGAATGATAGAGCAAACTCAAACAGCCCTGACACTAAAAGGATATAGTGGAACCCTCGCATAATCTGGCACTAAAAATATGACAGACCCATCACCAAAAGAATGATAGAGCGAAACACACACAACCCTAATACCAAGAGGATGTAGGGGACACTCGCACAATCTGACACCAAAAGGATGACAGATCCATCACCAAAAGGAAGATGGAGCAAAACACACACAACCCTAACACCAAAAGGATGTAGGGGACACTCATACGATCTGGAACCAAAAGGATGACAGAACCATCACCAAAAGGATGATGAAGCAAAATCACACATCCATGACACCAAAAGGATGTAGAGGAACCCTCGCACAATCTGGCACCAAAAGGATGACAGACCCATCACCAAAAGAATGATAGAGCAAACTCAAACAGCCCTGACACCAAAAGGATGTAGGGGAAAACTCGCATAATCTGGCACCAAGAGGATGACAGAGCCATAACCAAAATGATGATAGAACAAACCCACACAACCCTGACACCAAAAGGATGTAGGGGAATACTCGCACAATCTGCCACCAAAAGGATGACAGACCCATCACCAAAAGGATGATAAAACAAAACACAAACAACACTAACCCGAAAAGGATGTAGGGGACACTCGCACAATCTGAAACCAAAAGGACGACCAAACTATCACCAAAAGGATGTAAGGGAACACGCGCACAATCTGGCACCATAAGGATAACAGACCCATCACCAAAAGGATGATAGAGCGAAACACACACAATACTAACACCAAAAGGATGTAGAGGACACTCACACAATCTGGCACCAAAAGAATGACAGACCTATCACAAATAGGATGATGGAGCAAACTCACACAGTCCTGACACCAAAAGAATGTAGGGGAACCCTCGCACAATCTGGCACCAAAAGGATGATGGAGCAAACTCACACAGTCTTGACACCAAAAGAATGTAGGGGAACCCTCGCACAATCTGGCACCAAAAGGATGATGGAGCAAACTCACACAGTCTTGACACCAAAAGGATGTATCAAACCCTTGCACAATCTGGAACCTAAAGGATGACAGACCTATCACCAAAAGGATGATAGAGCGAACTCACACAGCCCTAACACCAAATGGATGTAAGGGAACCCTCACACAATCTGGCACCAAAAGGATGAAAGACCCATCACCAAAAGGATGATAGAGCAAACTCACACAGCCCTGACACCAAAAGGATGTAGGGGAACACTGGCATAATCTGGAACCAAAAGGATGAGAGACCCATCACCAAAAGGATGATAGGGAAGACTCACACAACCCTGACACCAAAAGGATGAGAGATCCATAACCAAAAGGTTGATAGAGCGAAGACACACAACCCTAACACCAAAAGGATGTAGGGGGACTCTCACACAATCTGGCACCAAAAGGATGACAGACCTATCACCAAAAGGATGATAGAGCGAACTCACACAACTCTGATACCAAAAGAATGTAGGGGAATCCTCGCATAATTTGGCTTCAAAAGGATGAAAGGCCTATCCTCAGAAGGATGAAAGGCCTATCCTCAGAAGGATGATAGAGTGAACTCACACAACCCTAACACCAAAAGGATGTAGGGGAACCATCAAACAATCTGGCACCAAAAGGATGATAGACCCATCAACAAAAGGATAATAGAGTGAAACCCACACAACCCTAACACCAAAATGATGTAGGGGACACACACACAATCTAGCACCCAAAGGAAGATAGACATATAACCAAATGGATTATAAAGCGAACTTACCCAACCTTGACACCAAAAAGATGTAGAAAAACCCTCGCACAATCTGTTGCACCCTAAAATTTGACCAACCGGTTCCCACATCTGATTTATGTTTAGACGCATTTCACATTTGCATTCGCATACCGCATATGTTGCATTTTCTCAATCAGGTTGATTTTATCGAGATTACAGCCTCCCCTGGCGCTTCAGGCATTTCAGGCCAATACGAGGATTTATTTTGAGAATTCGTGCTCGTCTCGGTGTTTTCAGCTCTCGCTGTTGTCTTTGAGGACATTTCGGTGTACAGTTTCTACCGCTTATTTCGTTATGATTGCGCAATTGTTCTCTAATCGATTTAATCGGCTTCCTGGCATTTTTTAGAATTTTCTCTTTTATTTTCTGGGTTTTTAATGGATTTTAATAGTTTTTTTTATAGATTTATTTGAGTTTTTTAGACATTAAATAGGTTTTTTAATTTTTTTAATAGAATTGTAGAAAATATAGTTTTAATAGATTTTTATTAGAATATTAGAATAATAGTTTCTTTTTAATAAATAGGATAATATATAGTTTAAATAGATTTTATTAATAGTATAGATCTTAAATTCATTTTATAGAAATTGTTTGTTTTGTTTAGATTTAATAGATTTTATTTCTAAATAGGTATTAGTTTAGATTTTTATTGAGTTGCTTAGTTTAATAAGATTCTCTTAGGATTTATTAGTGTTAATCTTTTAGATGTCAATTAGGGTTAATTAGAGTTAGTTGAAGCCATTAATCCAGTTTTAGTCATCATTGGTCATTAATCATTAATTGTAGTAATCAGATTTAATCATTGGTTTTTTTAAGTCAGCATTAATTGATCAATTTTCGTTTTATTAATTGAAGTCCATTAATTACAATCAGAGTTAATCAGATTTCGGTGGGCCAGGTGTTGGAGGCCCATTGAGTCCAAACGTGACACATGTCATGCTATAAAGGTTGCCACGCGTGGCTTTCCCTTCCTTCCACCTCATTCTCTACCTCACTCAGAATCCGCCAACACATCACACACGTGTCCTCATCTCTCTCTCCTCTGCATGTATGCTTTCCATATGTCCCACTACCACACCTCACCGGAGACCCTGCCGCCGGCCATGCAACCACCCACCGGAGAACCGTAACCGCTAACCGGACCACAAAAACAGTCACCGTACTTCATAAACACTCACCGGAAAACTGCATTTCGTCCAGAAACCACCGCAGATCTTCATCAACTCTCACCGTGTGTTCATCAACATCCATACGAAATTCATCAGGTTCATCAATATTTTTCCAAAATCAACATCAATAATCTTCACGTTCATCACTATTTCCAGATTCGTAACATCATCCAAGAACCTTCAACATTGTTCATCGCCATTTCCAGATCCTTCAGATTCGTTTCAGCACCAAAAACATTCATTGCAGATCATCAAGGACCTGTTATCAAACTTCAAGTTTCTCCAGAAGATCCTTCACGTCTTCGTCAAGCATGTTCATCAAGTTCTCACCAGAAACTTCAAAGGATCTTCAAATCGTTCAAGAGTCTTCATAGGCGTTCATCAGGAATCTCCGAATCTTCGTTGTCCTCTCGTGTTCTTAGATCTTCATCCTCGCTCGTCAGATTTCCAGAACTCCGTTTCCAGATCGCGACGCATGCATCTGTACTCATCAACCTCATGTTCTTCAAGATCCTTCATCATACGAGTCTTCAAATCTTCGTACAAGGTTCACTCCGGCTCCAGAGCTTCATCATCCTTCAGTTCTTCATCAGTTCTTCATAGAAATTTCCAGATATTCCTCAGGACCTTCAACCGTCCATCCTTAATTTCCAGATTGTGAGGTGAGATGATGGAAGCAGATTGAACGAGAGAGTTTGGGAGGTGAGGTGAAACGGAAGAGAGAATCTGAGAGGTTTGAGACTCAGAGAGAAATATTTTGAGAGAGCGAGAGGAGCTGAGAACGGCGCCGCGAGGCTGAACTGTGAAGATTAGGGTTAGGGTGAACGAGGGAATGGGCGTGTGAATTGGATTGGGCCTCAAGCCCGTTGGTTCTTTTTTGTTTTTTCCCTCCGTTTCGTCCATTTCACCCCCCGTTTTCCTTTTTTTCTTTTTTTCTTCTGAAGTGATATTGGGATGGGCCCATTCTTTTTACTGGACACACCCCCTGTTTCTCCTTACTCGCCCCCCCCCCCCCCCCCCCCCTTCTCTTTATTTTTTATTTTTTTGCTGTTCGTTGTTGGTGGGCTGGGCCCTGATTTTGTTTTTGCTGTAACAACACCCACAACTGCTAATAAACCCCCCTGCTGTTTTTTTATTCTTATTATTTCTTTGTTTCATTTTTACAATTTTCTTTTTTAGAATTTTAGAATGAAATATTAAATATAGAAATGGTGAAAAATATAATAGTATATAGATTTTATATTTTAGAATTTATACTCTATTTTTTTCTTATAGGATATTATAGGATATTATGCCTTGTGTATGGAATTTTCATTTCTATTTTTCTTCATGGAATATTGTGCATAAGATAGAGTGTCCATGATATTTTCTGTTCCGCAATTTACCCGTATTTTCTTTAGAGTTTTATCCTGGTAGAATTTAATTGCCGTATTTTAGGAGTAGAATTTATTCTCATTTGTTAGGGATTTTTCTCTCCTATTTTCTCTCCGGTCATCTGATTTTATTCTCGATTTTATTTTTGGCTGGCCGTGTGACACGATTCAATTGGAGAATAATTTTCGATATCATTTCTCTATCTTGTCTTTGACACGGACATCAATACGCTACCTCTGAGAGTTCGATTTCTCGTATAAGTCGAACCATGACGGTCTAAGCGTTACATTGTTCTGGTTCGAGCGTCATCATCAAGGATCCCGAGAGGAGAAGATTGGAATGGAGCTTGCGCGCAGGTCAGGAACCAACGGAGCAGCTTCGTTCATCATCATCATCTTATTCAAGTCTTCAGGCAACCGTCGAGTGTTGTGGGATGCATCGTTAGATACGAAGGAAATGGCAGCTGAGGAGTTTCTTCTTAGGTTCTTGCGTGTGTGTCCCGAGTTCCTTCCCGTTTAGGCGTAGGCCTGCTTCCTCTTTGTTATCGCCCCCGTGCGATCGAAACCCCTTTTCTCTCGCGTTCAGGCGATCGAGACCCCTTCTCTTGCCCCCGTGCAATCGAGACTCGTTTTCCCGTCGAACTACGTTCGCTCTGATCTCTCGTACCAGATGAGAGTACGTAGGCATAGGATGCGATATCCTAGCGAGCTCCCTTTTCCCCTTTTCGCGTTTAGTTGTAGTAGGCTGAACTACAGGTGCTCTGATTTCTCATATCGAATAAGAATATGTAGCCATAGGATGCGATATCCTAGCGAGCACACTAACAACTAACCTCTCTGTTCTCTCGCTGCCGTGCGATCGAGACATTCCCGCTGACGACTGATGTTATCCTTCTCTCTTGCCCTTGCGCATTCGAGACCAGACCGTAGTTTCAAGTTCTGTAGGTTCCCGTACCTTTCAAACCAACTTGATCTCTCACCCCTGTGTGATTGAGAACACCCTGTCTAGCCGTAGTTAGCCTGAACTACGTAAGCTCTGATCTTTCACGCTGTGTGGAAGTACGTAGGCACAAGACGCGAAGTCTTGGCGAGCCAATTCCCCTGTAGTTTCCCGAACTACGATGACTCTGACTTTCTCTCTTGAGAATACGTAGGCATAGAGTGCGATGCTCTATCGAGTCAGTTTCTTTCCGTTTAGATTTAGCAGCCGTAGATAGATTGTTTTGCATCCTTTAGACAAACCAAGCAAGCGTGGATCCTGTCGAGTACGACGGACGTGAGGGGTGCTAATACCTTCCCCTTGCGTAACCGACTCCCGAATCTAGGATTTGGTTGCGATGACCATTCCTTTCCTGTCTTTTGCGGTAGGTTTACTTCGAGCGTTTCCTTTCCCTCTTTTGGGATAAATAACGCACGGTGGCGACTCTTCTGTCATAGCCGGCGCCGATTTTCGCAGTAGCGACAGCTGGCGACTCTGCTGGGGACTGCGATGGTTCCTTATGCATTTGGGATCCAACGTCCCTTAAGAGAGTCAATCCTAGCGCTTGTTTGCTTGTCTTTAGGTGTTTACCTTTTGTGTGTTGTATATTTACTATTATCTGTTGCTGTTGTGCTGTTGGGTGGGGTGTTCCTTTGAGTGAGAAGCCAGACCCAGGCTTGAGTGCACCTTAGAATTAGTTGTGGAAATTAGTGGGCGCGTGCATGCTTTGCATGTACTAGTGTCTCATGAAATCCACACTCAGACGAGGTTCTCCCGGTTGACTTCTTTTTCAACCCTTTGGGTTGAGGGGGTTGTTGGTTTGGAGGATTGTCGACTCTGGGGACCGATCATTTGGGATTCAGCTAAGTGAGGCCTCTTCAGGATATGATGATGCCACACCTTCTGGGTATCGTATCATCCGTCTTGAAAGTCTGTGACGCTGATGACTGCATAGGATGTCGTACCTTGTGTCAGTTTAGGGACATACCCGTGAGTGGGAGGGTTTTGCAGAAAACTTGACTTCCAGACAACCCAATATTTTGGTCTTCTCTTCAGAGCGAACGTACTCAGTCAACAGCGCAGCAGTATTCAGAGGTTTGTGGGGGGCTGTGATCCTGTATTTGTTGCATATTGCATTGCATTTGCATAAACATTGTTGCATCATATTGCATATCATTCTCCAGCTAGCCAGAGTCTGATCCAGCCGTTGTTTTGATTCTGAAGGTGATTATCCGGTGTTTGGCATGAGCAACTATTGATTGTTAGAAGACGACCAAGGGGTTGAAGCAGATTTGAACAGAATCGAGCAGTGAAGTCAGTTGAAGGTTATTGGTAGCTATGTTTGAGAGCCACTTCCAGTCTCTTTACACCTTGACAGGTTTCACTATGACGACCAATCCTCTGTATGGTTCTACGTCCGAGGAAGACTTTTCGCAAGTGAACAACCTTACTGCAGACTAGTTTGTGTAGCCTCCTGCTAGGAACCAGGATCGACGTGAGCAATTTGTTGTTCGAAATGAACGCCCTCCTTTTATCAACAATCAAGGTGTTGGTTTCCCTATGGCGAATATCCGAAGAGAGATCCCGACAGCTAGGACTAAAGACCCAAGAGCTCTTGAGTATGATAGAAGGCTCCAAGTATTGGAAGAAGGAGTGAAAGCCTTGAAAGTCAAAGACGCTGTCAACCTCAATGCTGCAGACATGTGTTTGGTTCCTGGCCTGGTATTGCCTCCTAAGTTCAAAGTGCCGAGATTTGAAAAGTACAAAGGAGATAGTTGTCTGAAGCAACATTTGGTGATGTTCTGCCGAAGGATGACTTCGTTTGTGCAAAACGACAAGTTGATGATTCACTGCTTTCAGGATAGTCTGACTGGGGCATCTCTGAATTGGTATATGTAGTTAGAGAGTAATCAGATTCGATCATGGGTGGATTTAGCCAGAGCTTTTCTGAAACAGTATGATTATAACCTGGACATGGCTCCTCATCGCATGCAGTTGCAAGAATTGTCTCAAGAGAACAATGAACCCTTCAGGAAGTATGTTCAGAGGTGGAGAGAATTTGCTGCCAGAGTGCATCCACCGCTCCTAGACCGAGAGTTAATGAGCATGTTTGTAAACTCCCTGGAGAGCCCGTACTTCGAAAGAATGCTCATAAATGCACCAAATTTCTCTGCATTGGTAGGATTGGGTGAACGCATTGAGCATGCCGTAAAAATTGGGAAAATTCAGATTGTTTCGGGCGGTCAGGTTAGTGAAACTGAGTCTCTTGGTAGCTACCAAACTGAAGAAGGAGTTGTGATCAATGCAATCATGCCATATGTTGAGTATCCTCTAGGTGAATCGGTGAAACCTGTTGGTTCTTCATCTTCTGTGTCTTGTTATGCGGGACAGACAATCGCGCCAAGGGCACCATATCCAGAACTTTATGTTGCTTCTTTTGCGAATCAGCGAACTCGTGGCCGAGGTTATCAGAATCAGCGCCCAAATCAGAACCGACCTTGTAACGACTTGGAACGAAGGAATGCTCCTTCTCACCCAGTGCATGTGCCGTATAGTCACATTCTGCCATATTTGATCCAGAATTCTTTGGTGGAACCTAAAGCTCTTAAGCCTGTGCCAGAGCCTTACCCTCCAGGTTACAATCCCCACGCTCAGTGTGGTTACCATGGTGGATCTCCAGGGCATTCAATTGAAGATTGTAAAGATTTTCAGGCAAAAGTGCAACAGTTGATCGATCAAGATTGCATTTCTTTTCGAGAAGGAATTCTGGTTGTGCATGACAATTTCTCAGCTGCCTAAGCTCGTAGATTCAGAGGTTTATTTCAAGAAGCCAGTGGTCCAGACAGGCAGACGTTCTCAGCATTGGCAGTCCTCAGACTTTTTATCATTTTCATTTGTAGTTTCTTTTCTATTAGTTACTACTTGCTGTTAAACATTGTTTGTTTCGAATGGTAATATTGATAAAGTGACTATGCATTTTTCTGAATTAATCATGTCGATGTCGCTCATTTATTCCACTGCACTGACACTTGCATTTTATTCACTCCATTTTATCACTATGATTAGCAAAGGTTGGAGGGAGGATGACGAAACTGAATACTCATAACCGATGATCGTATGCTTTCAGATCAAACCTTGCCGATGACGTACAAGGCATTGTTTCAAACCCCTAAACACTGGAGATATAAGGAGTTAGTCCCTTGTTAACCACTTCGAGCCAGGAAGTAGAAGTTTTTTCGGACTTTTTAAACCCTCACATCTTAACCCGGGGCAGGGTAGTTGTCAGTCAGCTTGATCAAGCGTTCAAGTCTTATAGAGGAGTGTTGCCTTTCGAGGACCAGTCACATCTTATTTTTCCCCAGAGGTCGTACCTCATCAACCGCAATGGTTAAACCTCACCAATCAGGAGTGAGACAGTTACAACCCTTTCGGAGCAATCAAGACAACCAGTGTCACACGACTTGTTCGAAAAAAAGAAAGAAATGAGAAAGCCCGCTAGGTAAAAGAAAAAGAAAAGCTGGAAAGCTAATACTTAGGCAAAAATCAGGGCATCCCGCTGGACTTCAAAAGAAAAAATCGAAAAGAACTCAAAAGGAGTCAGTCTAGGCAAAAAAAAAATTAGGGAATCAAAAGAATGAAAAAGAAAGGATATGAAAAGAAGAATCCTCGAACAAGGGCGAAGTCGTGTAGATACAGACACCGAAGACGAAAAAGGAGTAACTGTCACTCCGAAAACCTTGTGAGTTCCTATTGTTCAACATACCTCTCGAAGAGGCGAGCGCTTGAGCCAAGTTAACTGAACTTTAGGATCGGAGATCATCACGTAGGAGGGGTGGGTACAAATCATAATTTGAGCCAAATATCCTTTGTTTCACTAACCGTGAACCCGACCATGATACAACCCTTAAAAGACCTAATTGAGGCAGAGTTATTCTGAAAGCGCATTACGATAAGGTTGAGTAACTTGAATCCTTTTTGATTTGCTAGTCATATCCTTGTTGTACTTTTTCACTAATCAAATCAGCACTACGTCAGAGTTCATTTGTCACTCACAATCATGACACGTAAATGAGTGACAACACAATTTTTTCAAAATCTGCATGAACACTGCATTAAAATTACCATTCGGGAATAAACAATTTTATTTGCAGGTCATTAGCTGACAGGAAGGAAATTCCAACAGGGAATGATCGAACAGGACTGAATAATTCAGCAGTCTGGATCAGAATGGTGTATGTTGTGAAACCCTGTGAATCTGGGGCATTGACTTCCAGTGAGTTCAGAATCAGTTGGTCTGAGGACAAGTCCCGAAGCAGCAGCTGATTATGGGGAAGTTTACTTGAGAAGCAGTTGATCAGAAGTGAATCTTCTTGAGTGCCAATCAGGGGAAATTATCCAGAATGTTGTGATTTGAGGATAGATCCTTCCAGTGGGTGATCAGATAAGGTTAAGTCGCACAACGCTCGTTCAGGGGCAAGTCACTTCAGAGACAGTGAAACCAACTATGTTGATAGTTGTTTAATTGAGGTTGAATCCTTCTATCATACAGATACCGGGGCAAAGCCATCTCAAGGTCGTATTGTAGCAAGCTGCTTTCTGTTCAGAGTAAGTTTCCCCAAGAGTTGGATTGGGGCAAGTTGAGTTGCACTGGGGCAAGTTGTTCAAGCAAGTTTGTTCGCCCTAGCAGGAGTTGATTATCGGGGAATCGTGTCATTACCCTTATAAAAAACCTGAACCTTCGAATAAGACCTTGTCATCATTGGATCTTTATCCTACAATTTAAACCTGTTACTTGTCAGAACCTTGTAACCAGGTCATTTCCAAAGCCCAGTTCTCGTCTGGCAAACCGGTAACCAGTTCTCGTCTGGTCCACCTTTCTGTAAATACCAGTTCTCGTCTGGTACCTGTTATTTTTCAACCAGTTGTTGTCCGGCCAACCTTTTCGTAAACATCAGTTCTCGTCTGATGTATGTTAGCTTTCAACCAGCCCCGTCTGGTCACCGTCTCTTTAACCTATTTGTTGCGTCAGTTCTCGTCTGGTGCATGTCAGCTTCCAAACCAGCCCTGTTTGGTCATCCTTTCCTTAACCTATCATCCGGTCAGCCCCGTCTGATGTTTCAACCGTAAATCCATTCTCGTCCGATAACCTAATCTATTTTGCTATCAGTTATCTCCTGGTAGTCCATCTTTGAATGCTAGCCCCGTCTAGTGTTTTCCCTTTAAAACCATTTTGTTAATAACCTATTTTCATTCGTAAACTAGAAAAAGCCTAAAAAATACCCGACACGATGATTCCTAGTGACTTGCATGGTGTCACGTTCCTCGATACAAAGCTCGATTGATACCGGTTTCCCGAGTAATGTTGAATCAGGATTGCTCTCCTCGGCAGATAGAAGTCACGCATTGTCCCCAAAATGGTCGAGATCGCTATTATTCCTCCTCAGAATAGGATCAGGAGTATCCTCAGCAGGTCAGAATGGATATCCCTGACAACAGGGGCATTCTCAGCAGTAAGCTGTGCATAATTAACCCCAGTTTGGTTCATCCCCAAAGTACAATCAGGTTGTCAAGGGTTTAGAAAGAGTATCCCCGTGCAAGGTCATCTTTCCCTCTTCCAGCAGGTTGTCATTCCTCCGTCAGGTTGATCATCCTCTACAGAGTTCGTAACGATGAATTTGTGAGCCATCCCTCAGCAGGATTGTTTCTTCCCCATGGCAGTTGGTCTCACTTTTCCAGCATTTATTTTGCTGAGATGATTCTATGATGCCCGGTATCCCTCAGTGGAATTGATGTTGCCTTCGGCATTTATTTTGCCAAGCGGTTTTATACCCGGTGTTCTCCGGCAGCTCAAGCTTGCATTTGCACTTGCATGTATCGTCATATTTGCATCTACAAACACATAGCATTTCCATGTCGTATGGGGCATTGCATCATTTTCGAACATAAGCATTTCGAAACATAGATCAGATCGATTAACCTTTTGCTTTCAGGCGTATTTTCTCAGCCGGAGTATGGAGTTCTAGCCCATATCTATTACCAGGTATTCGAGGTCTCGCTGTGAGACATATGATGATATAGTTCTTATTGTTATCCCCCACAGAGTTACCGGTTGAAGTTTCTCTTATCCGGTCAGCGGAGCGTCTTTCTTCAGGTTTGCTATCGCGGCAGCATTACAGGTTATAATATATCAAAATTTCAGAAGTGGTCACTTGTTGTTGAAACGGGCGTCGGGCAGTTATGTTCAGAATATCCCCAGTGGAGTTAGCTACTACCGCGAACAGGCTAGGAAGTTATATCCAAGATTTATTTTCCCGTAAGAATCAGGCGAAAGAACTTTCCTGTAAGTATCAGGCAAATGTGTTATGTTTTCCCGTAAGAATCAGGCGGATGAACTTTCCTGTAAGTATCAGGAAGATGTGTTAAGAACTTTCCTGTATGAATCAGGCAGATGGATTTTCCCGTATGAAGCAGGCGGATGAACTTTCCGGTATCCAGGTAGATGATTCTCCCGTGATAGACAGAGTATGTGAGTTGTGTTCCGATATTTGACAAAAGTACTTTCCCCAATGAAGTCGTCGTGATTTCCTCGTGTTGACAAAATATTATAGTCCCCAGTAGAGTCCTCCTCAAAGTCGTTTGTGGTTTGGGACAAACGGAGTTAGCCACTGCAGAGATAAGCAGTTTCCTGTGATTAAACAGAAATGTTTCCCCAGCGAAGTCGCCGGGATTTCTCTGTGTTGACGGAATATGAAGTCCTGACGTGGACAAAATTGATTACTCTTCAGGGACCGTTTATCCCCAGCAGATATCTTCCTTCGTATTGGCCAGATGCACGAGTCCTAACGGGGCAAATTTGTCTTTCTTCGTGTTGATGAAACAAGCGTCCTAACGTGGACAAGGTTCCATTCCTGTGTTGTTGAAATGAGAGTCCTGACGTGGAAAAATTTGTGTTTATTCGTGATTTGACGAGTTTGGGTCGATGTGGACAAGGTTACTCCTGTGACGACAGAATCTCTATTCGTGTTGACGAATTGGTTCCTCTTCTAGTGTTGACAAGGCTAGTCCAATGGTGGACGGATGCGTTTTTATGAAAATAGTTCAATACTTGTGGCGTCACACAGGTGATTGATGTTGAAATCAAAAAAATTTATCAGATAACTGACCAATTGTTGTCGTAACAACCAAATTCAGCTCATTGGACGTGGCTTCTCAAGCAGTTTTGCATTTTATTTCTGCGGTTGGCAAATTTCAGGGTTCTTTTGTATTCAACCGTCTTCTACCTTTGAATGTTTGAAAGTTGTTCGCTCTTCAACCCTTCAGGTCCAAGCCGTTTGAATAGGGGCAGCTGTTGCACCCTAAAATTTGACCAACCGGTTCCCACATCTGGTTTATGTTTCGACGCATTTTACATTTGCATTCGCATACCGCATATGTTGCATTTTCTCAATCAGGTTGATTTTATCGGGATTACAGCCTCCCCTGGCGCTTTAGGCATTTCAGGCCAATACGAGGATTTATTTTGAGAATTTGTGCTCGTCTCGGTGTTTTCAGCTCTCGCTGTTGTCTTTGAGGACATTTCGGTGTCCAGTTTCTACCGCTTATTTCATTATGATTGCGCAATTGTTCTCTAATCGATTTAATCGGCTTCCTGGCATTTTTTAGAATTTTCTCTTTTATTTTCTAGGTTTTTAATGGATTTTAATAGTTATTTTTTATAGATTTATTTGAGTTTTTTAGACATTAAATAGGTTTTTAATTTTTTTTAATAGAATTGTAGAAAATATAGTTTTAATAGATTTTTATTAGAATATTAGAATAATAGTTTCTTTTTAATAAATAGGATAATATATAGTTTAAATAGATTTTATTAATAGTATAGATCTTAAATTCATTTTATAGAAATTGTTTGTTTTGTTTAGATTTAATAGATTTTATTTCTAAATAGGTATTAGTTTAGATTTTAATTGATTTGCTTAGTTTAATAAGATTCTCTTAGGATTTATTAGTGTTAATCTTTTAGATGTCAATTAGGGTTAATTAGAGTTAGTTGAAGCCATTAATCCAATTTTAGTCATCATTAGTCATTAATCATTAATTGTAGTAATCAGATTTAATCATTGGTTTTATTAAGTCAGCATTAATTGATCAATTTTAGTTTTATTAATTGAAGTCCATTAATTACAATCAGAGTTAATCAGATTTCGATGGGCCAGGTGTCTGAGGCCCATTGAGTCCAAACGTGACACATGTCATGCTATAAAGGCTGCCACGCGTGGCTTTCCCTTCCTTCCACCTCATTCTCTACCTCACTCAGAATCCGCCAACACATCACACACGTGTCCTCATCTATCTCTCCTCTGCATGCATGCTTTCCATCTGTCCCACTACCACACCTCACCGGAGACCCGGCCGCCGGCCATGCAACCACCCACCGGAGAACCGTAACCGCTAACCGGACCACCACAACAGTCACCGGACTTCATAAACACTCACCGGAAAACTGCTTTTCGTCCAGAAACCACCGCAGATCTTCATCAACTCTCACCGTGTGTTCATCAACATCCATACAAAATTCATCAGGTTCATCAATATTTTTCCAGAATCAACATCAATAATCTTCACGTTCATCGCTATTTCCAGATTCGTAACATCATCCAAGAACCTTCAACATTGTTCATCGCCATTTCCAGATCCTTCAGATTCGTTTCATCACCAAAAACATTCATTGCAGATCATCAAGGACCTGCTATCAAACTTCAAGTTTCTCCAGAAGATCCTTCACATCTTCGTCAAGCACGTTCATCAAGTTCTCACCAGAAACTTCAAAAGGATCTTCAAATCGTTCAAGAGTCTTCATAGGCGTTCATCAGGAATCTCCGGATCTTCGTTGTCCTCTCGTGTTCTTAGATCTTCATCCTCGCTCGTCAGATTTCCAGAACTCCGTTTCCAGATTGCGACGCATGCATCTGTACTCATCAACCTCATGTTCTTCAAGATCCTTCATCATACGAGTCTTCAAATCTTCGTACAAGGTTCACTCCGGCTGCAGAGCTTCATCATCCTTCAGTTCTTCATAGAACTTTCCAGATATTCCTCAGGACCTTCAACCGTCCATCCTTAATTTCCAGATTGTGAGGTGAGATGATGGAAGCAGATTGAACGAGAGAGTTTGGGAGGTGAGGTGAAACGGAAGAGAGAATCTGAGAGGTTTGAGACTCAGAGAGAAAGATTTAGAGAGAGCGAGAGGAGCTGAGAACGGCGCCGCGAGGGTGAACAGTGAAGATTAGGGTTAGGGTGAACGAGGGAATGGGCGTGTGAATTGGATTGGGCCTCAAGCCCGTTGGTTCTTTTTTGTTTTTTCCCTCCGTTTCGTCCATTTCACCCCCCGTTTTCCTTTTTTTCTTTTTTTCTTCTGAAGTGGTATTGGGCTGGGCCCATTCTTTTTACTGGACACACCCCCTGTTTCTCCTTACTCGCCCCCCCCCCCCCCCTTCTTTTTATTTTTTATTTTTTTGCTGTTCGTTGTTGGTGGGCTGGGCCCTGATTTTGTTTTTGCTGTAACAACACCCACAACTGCTAATAAACCCCCTACTGTTTTTTATTTTTGTTATTTCTTTGTTTCATTTTTACAATTTTCTTTTTTAGAATTTTAGAATGAAATATTAAATATAGAAATGGTGAAAAATATAATAGTATATAGATTTTATATTTTAGAATTTATACTCTATTTTTTTCTTATAGGATATTATAGGATATTATGCCTTGTGTATGGAATTTTCATTTCTATTTTTCTTCATGGAATATTGTGCATAAGATAGAGTGTCCATGATATTTTCTGTTCCGCAATTTACCCGTATTTTCTTTAGAGTTTTATCCTGGCAGAATTTAATTGCCGTATTTTAGGAGTAGAATTTATTCTCATTTGTTAGGGATTTTTCTCTCCTATTTTCTCTCCGGTCATCTGATTTTATTCTCGATTTTATTTTTGGCTGGCCGTGTGACACGATTCAATTGGAGAATGATTTTCGATATCATTTCTCTATCTTGTCTTTGACACGGACATCAATACACTACCTCTGAGAGTTCGATTTCTCGTATAAGTCGAACCATGACGGTCTAAGCGTTACATTGTTCTGGTTCGAGCGTCATCATCAAGGATCCCGAGAGGAGAAGATTGGAATGGAGCTTGCGCGCATGTCAGGAACCAACGGAGCAGCTTCGTTCATCATCATCATCTTATTCAAGTCTTCAGGTAACCGTCGAGTGTTGTGGGCTGCATCGTTAGATACGAAGGAAATGGCAGCTGAGGAGTTTCTTCTTAGGTTCTTGCGTGTGTGTCCCGAGTTCCTTCCTGTTTAGGCGTAGGCCTGCTTTCTCTTTGTTATCGCCCCCGTGCGATCGAAACCCCTTTTCTCTCGCGTTCAGGCGATCGAGACCCCTTCTCTTGCCCCCGTGCAATCGAGACTCGTTTTCCCGTCGAACTACGTTCGCCCTAATCTCTCGTACCAGACGAGAGTACGTAGACATAGGATGCGATATCCTAGCGAGCTCCCTTTTCCCCTTTTCCCGTTTAGCTGTAGTAGGCTGAACTACAGCTGCTCTGATTTCTCATATTGAATGAGAATATGTAGGCATAGGATGCGATATCCTAGCGAGCACACTAACAACTAACCTCTCTGTTCTCTCGCTGCCGTGCGATCGAGACTTTCCCGCTGACGACTGATGTTATCCTTCTCTCTTGCCCTTGCGCATTCGAGACCAGACCGTAGTTTTAAGTTCTGTAGGTTCCCGTACCTTTCAAACCAACTTGATCTCTCACCCCTGTGTGATTGAGAACACCCTGTCTAGCCGTAGTTAGCCTGAACTACGTAAGCTCTGATCTTTCACGCTGTGCAGAAGTACGTAGGCACAAGACGCGAAGTCTTGGCGAGCCAATTCCCCTGTAGTTTCCCGAAATACGATGACTCTGACTTTCTCTCTTGAGAATACGTAGGCGTAGAGTGCGATGCTCTATCGAGTTAGTTTCTTTTCGTTTAGATTTAGCAGCCATAGATAGATTGTTTTGCATCCTTTAGACAAACCAAGCAAGCGTGGATCCTGTCGAGTACGACGGACGTGTGGGGTGCTAATACCTTCCCCTTGCGTAACCGAAAAGGATGTAAGGGAACACTCGCATAATCTAGCACCAAGAGGATGACAGACCCATAATCGAAAGGATGATAGAACAAACCCACACAACCCTGACACCAAAAGGATGTAGGGGAACACTCGCACAATCTGGTACCAAAAGGATGACAGACCCATCACCAAAAGGATGATAGAGCGAAACACAAACAACACTAACCCCAAAAATATGTAGCTGACACTCGCACAATCTGACACCAAAAGGACGACCGAACTATCACCAAAAGGATGTAAGGGAACACACGCACAATCTTGCACCATAGGGATAAGAGGCCAATCACCAAAAGGATGATAGAGTGAAACACACACAACACTAACACCAAAAGGATCTAGAGGACACTCGCACAATCTAGCACCAAAAGAATGACAGACCTATCACCAAAAGGATGATAGAGCAAACTCACACAACACTGAAACCAAAAGGATGTAGGGGAACCCTCGCACATTCTGGCACCAAAAGGATGACAGTCCTATCACCAAAAGGATGATAGAGCAAACTCACACAACCCTAACACCAAAAGGATGTAGGGGAAGCCTTGCACAATCAGGCAGCAAAAGGAAGATAGACCCATCAACAAAACGATGATAGAGTGAAACACACACAACCCTAACACTAAAAGGATGTACGGTACACTCGAACAATCTAACACCAAAAGGATGACAGACACATTACCAAAAGGATGATGGAGCGAAACAGACACAACCCTAACACCAAAAGGATGTAGGGGACACTCACACAATCTGGCACCAAAAGGATGACAGACCCATCACCAAAAGGATGATGAAGCGAACTCACACAACCCATGCACAAAAAGGATGCGGAGGAACCCTCACACAATCTGACACCAAAAGGATGACATTCCCATTACCAAAAGGATGATAGAGCAAACTTGCACAGCTCTGACATCAAAAGGGTGTAGGGGAACACTCTCACAATGTGGCACAAAAAGGATTACAAACCCACTACCAAAAGGATGATGGAGCGAACACACACAACCCTAACACCGTAAAGATGTAGAGGACACTCACACAATCTGGGACCAAAAGGATGACAGGCCTATCACCAAAAGGATGATGGAGCAAACACACACAACTTTAACACCAAAAGGATGTAGGGGACACTAGCACAATCTGGCACCAAAAGAATGACAGAACCATCACCAAAAGGATGATGGAGCAAACTCAGACAGTCCTGACACCAAAAGGATGTAGGGGAGCCCTCGCACAATTTGGCACCAAAAGGATGATGGAGCGAACTCACACAGTCTTGACACAAAAAGAATGTATGGGAAACCTCGCACAATCTGGCACTAAAAGGATGATAGAGCAAACTCACCTAACACCAAATGGATGTAAGGGAACCCTCACACAATCTGAAACTAAAAGGATGAAAGACCCATCACCAAAAGGATGATAGAGCAAACTCACACAACCCTGACACCAAAAGGATGTAAGGAAACACTCGCATAATCTGGAACCAAAAGGATGATAGAGAAGACTCACACAACCCTGACACCAAAAGGATGTAGGGGAACACTCGCATAATCTGGCACCAAAAGGATGACAGACCCATAACCAAAAGGATGATAGAGCGAACACGCACAGCCCTGACACCAAAAGGATGTAGGGGGACACTCGCATAATCTGGCACCAAAAGGATGATAGACCTATCACCAAATGGATGATAGAGCAAACTCACACAACTCTGACACCAAAAGGATGTAGGGGAATCATCGCATAATTTGGCACCAAACGGATGACAGACCTATCACCAAAAGGATGATAGAGTGAACTCACACAACCCTAACACCAAAAGGATGTAGGGGACACTCACACAATCTGGCACCCAAAGGATGACAGACCCATCACCAAATGGATGATAAAGCGAACTTACCCAACCTTGACACCAAAAGGATGTAGAGAAACCCTCGCACAATCTGACACCAAAAGAATGACAGACCCATCGCCAAAAGGATGATAGACTGAAATCACACAGCTCTGACACCAAAAGGATGTAGGGGAACACTCGCATAATCTGGCACCAAGAGGATGACACACCCATAACCGAAAGGATGATAGAACAAACCCACATAACCCTGACACCAAAAGGATGTAGGGGAACACTCGCACAATCTGGCACCAAAAGGATGACATACCCATCACCAAAAGGATGATAGAGCGAAACACAAACAACATTAACCCTAAAAGGATGTAGGAGACACTCGCACAATCTGACACCAAAAGGACGACCGAACTATCACCAAAAGGATGTAAGGGAACACGCACACAATCTGGCACCATGAGGATAACAGACCCATCACCAAAAGGATGATAGAGCGAAACACACACAACACTAACACCAAAAGGATGTAGGGGACACTCGTACAATGTGGAACCAAATGAATGACAGACCTATCACCAAAAGGATGATAGAGCCAACTCACACAACCCTGACACCAAAAGGATGTAGGGGAACCCTCGCACAATCTGGCATAAAAAGGAAGACAGTCCTATCACCAAAAGGATGATAGAGCGAACTCACACAACCCTAACACCAAAAGGATGTAGGGGAACCTTCGCACAATTTGGCACCAAAAGGAAGACATACCCGTCAACAAAACGATGATAGAGTGAAACACACACAACCCTAACACCAAAGGGATGTACGAGACACTCGCACAATCTAACACTAAAATGATGGCAGACCTATCACCAAAAGGATGATGGAGCGAAACAGACACAACCCTAACACCAAAAGGATGTAGGGGACACTCAAACAATCTGGCACCAAAAGGATGACAGACCCATCACCAAAAGGATGATGATGCGAACTCACACAACCCTTACACCAAAAGGATGTAGAGGAACCCTCTCACAATCTGGCACAAAAAGGATTACAAACCCACTACCAAAAGGATGATGGAGAGAACACACACAACCCTAACACCATAAAGATGTAGAGGACACTCGCACAATCAAGAACCAAAAGGATGATGAAGCGAACACACACAACTTTAACACAAAAAGGATGTAGGGGACACTAGCCTAATCTGGCACCAAAAGAATGACAGAGCCATCACCAAATGGATGATTGAGCAAACTCACACAGTCTTGACACCAAAAGGATGTAGGGCAACCCTCGCACAATCTGGCACCAAAAGGATGATAGAACAAACTCACACAGTCCTGACACCAAAAGGATGTAGGGGAACCCTCGCACAATCTGGCACCAAAGGAATGACAGACCTATCACCAAAAGGATGATAGAGCGAACTCACACAGCCCTAACACCAAATGGATGTAGGGAACCCTCACACAATCTGGCACTAAAAGGATGACAGACCCATCACCAAAAGGATGATAGAGCAAACTCACACAGCCCTGACACCAAAAGGATGTAGGGGACACTCACACAATCTGGCACCCAAAGGATGACAGACCCATCACCAAATGTATGATAAAGCGAACTTACCCAACCTTGACACCAAAAGGATGTAGAGAAACCCTTGCACAATCTGACACCAAAAGAATGACAGACCCATCGCCAAAAGGATGATAGACTGAAATCACACAGCTCTGACACCAAAAGGATGTAGGGGAACACTCGCATAATCTGGCACCAAGAGGATGACACACCCATAACCGAAAGGATGATAGAACAAACCCACATAACCCTGACACCAATAGGATGTAGGGGAACACTCGCACAATCTGGCACCAAAAGGATGACATACCCATCACCAAAAGGATGATAGAGCGAAACACAAACAACATTAACCCTAAAAGGATGTAGGAGACACTCGCACAATCTGACACCAAAAGGACGACCGAACTATCACCAAAAGGATGTAAGGGAACACGCACACAATCTGGCACCATGAGGATAACAGACCCATCACCAAAAGGATGATAGAGCGAAACACACACAACACTAACACCAAAAGGATGTAGGGGACACTCGTACAATGCGGAACCAAATGAATGACAGACCTATCACCAAAAGGATGATAGAGCCAACTCACACAACCCTGACACCAAAAGGATGTAGGGGAACCCTCGCACAATCTGGCATAAAAAGGAAGACAGTCCTATCACCAAAAGGATGATAGAGCGAACTCACACAACCCTAACACCAAAAGGATGTAGGGGAACCCTCGCACAATTTGGCACCAAAAGGAAGACATACCCGTCAACAAAACGATGATAGAGTGAAACACACACAACCCTAACACCAAAGGGATGTACGAGACACTCGCACAATCTAACACTAAAATGATGGCAGACCTATCACCAAAAGGATGATGGAACGAAACAGACACAACCCTAACACCAAAAGGATGTAGGGGACACTCAAACAATCTGGCACCAAAAGGATGACAGACCCATCACCAAAAGGATGATGATGCGAACTCACACAACCCTTACACCAAAAGGATGTAGAGGAACCCTCGCACAATCTGACACAAAAAGGATTACAAACCCACTACCAAAAGGATGATGGAGAGAACACACACAACCCTAACACCATAAAGATGTAGAGGACACTCGCACAATCAAGAACCAAAAGGATGATGGAGCGAACACACACAACTTTAACACCAAAAGGATGTAGGGGACACTAGCCTAATCTGGCACCAAAAGAATGACAGAGCCATCACCAAATGGATGATTGAGCAAACTCACACAGTCTTGACACCAAAAGGATGTAGGGCAACCCTCGCACAATCTGGCACCAAAAGGATGATAGAGCAAACTCACACAGTCCTGACACCAAAAGGATGTAGGGGAACCCTCGCACAATCTGGCACCAAAGGAATGACAGACCTATCACCAAAAGGATGATAGAGCAAACTCACACAGCCCTAACACCAAATGGATGTAGGGAACCCTCACACAATCTGGCACTAAAAGGATGACAGACCCATCACCAAAAGGATGATAGAGCAAACTCACACAGCCCTGACACCAAAAGGATGTAGGGGAACATTCGCATAATCTGGAACCAAAAGGATGACAGACCCATCACCAAAAGGATGATAGTGAAGACTCACACAGCCCTGACACCAAAAGGATGTAGGGGAACACACGCACAATCTGGCACCAAAAGGATGACTGACCCATAACCAAAAGGATTATAGAGCGAACACGCCCAGCCCTGACACCAAAAGGATGTAGGGGGACACTCGCATAATCTGGCACCAAAAGGATGATAGACCTATCAACAAAAGGATAATAGAGCGAACTCACACAACTCTGACACCAAAAGGATGTAGGGGAATCCTCGCATAATTTGGCACCAAACGGATGACAGACCTATCACCAGAAGGATGATAGAGTGAATTCACACAACCCTAACACCAAAAGGATGTAGGGGACACTCACACAATCCGACACCCAAAGGATGACAGACCAATCACCAAATGGATGATAAAGCGAACTTACCCAACCTTGACACCAAAAGGATGTAGAGAAGCCCTCGCACAATCTGACACCAAAAGGATGACAGACCCATCGCCAAAAGGATGATAGATCGAAATCAAACAGCCATGACACCAAAAGGATGTAGGGGAACACTCGCATAATCTGGCACCAAGAGAATGACAGACCCATAACCGAAAGGATGATAGAACAAACCCACACAAACCAGACACCAAAAGGATGTAGGGGAACACTCGCACAATCTGGCACCAAAAGGATGACATACCCATCACCAAAAGGATGATAGAGCGAAACACAAACAACACTAACCCCAAAAAGATATAGGGGACACTCGCAAAAAAATGACACCAAAAGGACGACCGAAGTATCACCAAAAGGATGTAAGGGAACACGCGCACAATCTAGCACCATAAGGATAACACTCCCATCACCAAAAGGATGATAGAGCAAAACACACACAACACTAACACCAAAAGGATGTAGAGGATACTCGCACAATCTGGCACCAAACGGATGACAGACCTATCACCAGAAGGATGATAGAGTGAATTCACACAACCCTAACACCAAAAGGATGTAGGGGACACTCACACAATCCGGCACCCAAAGGATGACAGACCCATCACCAAATGGATGATAGAGCAAAACACACACAACACTAACACCAAAAGGATGTAGAGGATACTCGCACAATCTGGCACCAAAAGAATGACAGACCTATCACCAAAAAGATAATAGAGCAAACTCACACAACCCTGACACCAAAAGGATGTAGGGGAACCCTTGCATAATCTGGCACTAAAAGGATGACAGTACTATTACCAAAAGGATGATAGAGTGAACTCACACACCCCTAACACCAAAAGGATGCAGGGGAACCCATGCACAATCAGGCACCAAAAGGAAGACAGACCCATCAATAAAACGATGATAGAGTGAAACAACACAACCCTAACACCAAAAGGATGTACGAAACACTCGCACAATCTAACACAAAAAGGATGACAGACCCATCACCAAAAGGATGATGGAGCGAAACAGACACAACCATAACACCAAAAGGATGTAGGGGACACTCACACAATCTGGCACCAAAAGGATGACAGACCCATCACCAAAAGGATGATGAAGCGAACTCACACAACCCTGGCACCAAAAGGATATAGAGGAACCCTCACACAATCTAACACCAAAAGAATGACATTCCCATTACCAAAAGGATGATAGAGCAAACTCGCACAGCTCTGACACCAAAAGGATGTAGGGGAATACTCTCACAATGTGGCACAAAAAGGATTACAAACCCACTACCAAAAGGATGATGGAGCGAACACACACAACCCTAACACCATAAAGATGTAGAGGACACTCGCACAATCTGGAACCAAAAGGATGACAGACCTATCACCAAAAGGATGATGGAGGGAACACACATAACTTTAACACCAAAAGGATGTAGGGGACACTAGCACAATCTGGCACCAAAAGAATGACATACACATCACCAAAAGGATGATAGAGCGAAACACAAACAACTCAAACTCCAAGAGGATGTAGGGGAAACTCGCACGATCTGACACCAAAAGAACGACCGAACTATCACCAAAAGGATGTAAGGGAACACGCACACAATCTGGCACCATGAGGATAACAGACCCTTCACGAAAAGGATGATAGAGCGAAACACACACAACACTAACACCAAAACGATGTAGGGGACACTCGCACAATCTGGAACCAAAAGAATGACAGACCTATCACCAAAAGGATGACAGAGCCAACGCGCACAACCCTTACACCAAAAGGATGTAGGGGAACCCTCGCACAATCTGGCACCAAAAGGATAACAATCCTATCACCAAAAGGATGATAGAGCGAACTCACACAACCCTAAACCCAAAAGGACGTAGGGGAACCCTCGCACAATCTGGCACCAAAAGGAAGACATACCCATCAACAAAATGATGATAGAGTGAAACATACACAACCCTAACACCAAAAGGATGTACGGGACACTCACAAAATATAACACCAAAAGGATGATGGAGCGAATCAGACACA
This sequence comes from Lathyrus sativus, assembly GCA_963859935.3. NCBI lineage: Eukaryota > Viridiplantae > Streptophyta > Magnoliopsida > Fabales > Fabaceae > Lathyrus > Lathyrus sativus. The sequence goes on along the minus strand of OZ012736.1, from coordinate 303,556,569 downwards.
ACCCTAACACTAAAAGGATGTAGGGGACACTCATACAATCTGGCACCAAAAGGATGACAGACCCATCACCAAAAGGATGATGAAGCAAACTCACACAACCCTGACACCAAAAGGATGTAAGGGAACACTCGCACAATGTGGCACAAAAAGGATTACAAACCCACTACCAAAAGGATGATGGAGCAAAGACACACAACCCTAACACCATAAAGATGTAAAGGACACTCGCACAATCTGGAACCAAAAGGATGACAGACCTATCACCAAAAGGATGATGGAGCGAACACACACAACTTTAACACCAAAAGGATGCAGGGGACACTTGCACAATCTGGAACCAAAAGAATGACAGATCCATCAGTAAAAGGATGATGGAGCAAACTCACACAATCCTGACACCAAATGGATGTAGGGGAACCCTCGCGCAATCTGGCACCAAAAGAACGATGGAGCAAACTCACACAGTCCTGACACCAAAAGGATGTAGGGGAACCCTCTCAAAATCTGGCACCAAAAGGATGACAGACCTATCACCAAAAGGATGATAGGGCGAACTCACACAGCCCTAACACCAAATGGATGTAAGGGAACACTCACACAATCGGGCACTAAAAGGATGATAGAGCAAACTCACACAGCCCTGACACCAAAAGGATGTAGGGGAACACTTGCACAATCTGGAACCAAAAGGATGATAAACCCATCTCCAAAAAGATGATAGTGAAGACTCACACAACCCTGACACCAAAAGGATGTAGGGGAACACTCGCACAATCTGGCAGCAAAAAGATGACAGACCCATAACCAAAAGGATGATAGAGCGAACACGCACAGCCCTGACACCAAAAGGATGTAGGGGGACACTCGCATAATCTGGCACCAAAAGGATGATAGACCTATCACCAAAAGGATGATAGAGCAAACTCACACAACTCTGACACCAAAAGGATGTAGGGGAATCCTCGCATAATTTGGCACCAAACGGATAACTGACCTATCACCAGAAGGATGATAGAGTGAACTCACACAACCCTAACACCAAAAGGATGTAGGGGAACCCTCGCACAATGTGGCACCAAAAGGATGACATACCCATCAACAAAAGGATAGTAGAGTAAAACACACACAACCCTAACACCAAAAGGATGTAGGGGACACTCACATAATCTGGCACTCAAAGGATGACAGACCCATCACCAAATTGATGATAAAGCGAACTTACCCAACCTTGACACCAAAAGGATGTAGAGAAACCTTCGCACAATCTGACACCAAAAGGATGACAGACCCATCACCAAAAGGATGATAGATCGAAATCGCACAGCCCTGACACCAAAAGGATGTAGGGGAACACTCGCATAATCTGGCACCAAGAGGATGACAGACCCATAACCGAAAGGATGATAGAACAAACCCACACAACCCTGACACCAAAAGGATGTAGGGGAACACTCGCACAATCTGGCACCAAAAGGATGACAGACCCATCACCAGAAGGATGATAGAGCGAATACACAAACAACACTATCCCCAAAAAGATATAGGGGACACTCGCACAAAAATGACACCCAAAGGACGACCAAACTATCACCAAAAGGATGTAAGGGAACACGCACACAATCTGGCACCATAAGGATAACAGGCCCATCACCAAAAGGATGATAGAGAGAAACAAACACAACACTAACACCAAAAGGATGTAGAGGACACTCACACAATCTGGCACCAAAACAATGACAGACCTATCACCAAAAGGATGATAGAGCAAACTCACACAACCCTGACACCAAAAGGATGTAGGGGAACCCTTGCACAATCTGGCACCAAAAGGATGACAGTCCTATTACCAAAATGATGATAGAGCAAACTCACACAACCCTAACACCAAAAGGATGTAGGGGAACCCTTGCACAATCAGGCACCAAAAGGAAGACAAACCCATCAACAAAACGATGATAGAGTGAAACACGCACAACCCTAACACCAAAAGTATATACGAGACACTCGCACAATCTAACACCAAAAGGATAACAGACCCATCACCAAAAGGATGATGGAGCGAAACAGACACAACCCTAACACCAAAAGGATGTAAGGGACACTCACACAATCTGGCACCAAAAGGATGACAGACCCATCACCAAAAGGATGATGAAGCGAACTCACACAACCCTAGCATCAAAAGGATGTAGAGGAACCCTCGCACAATCTGACACCAAAAGGATGACATTCCCATTACCAAAAGGATGATAGAGAGAACTCGAACAGCTCTGACACCAAAAGGTTGTAGGGGAATACTCTCACAATGTGGCACAAAAAGGATTACAAACCCACTACCAAAAGGATGATGGAGCAAACACACACAACCCTAACACCGTAAAGATGTAGAGGACACTCGCACAATCTGGAACCAAAAGGATGACATACCTATCACCAAAATGATGATGGAGCGAACACACACAACTTTAACACCAAAAGGATGTAGGGGACAATAGCACCATCTGGCACCAAAAGAATGACAGAGCCATCACCAAAAGGATGATGGAGCAAACTCACGCAGTCCTGACACCAAAAGGATGTATGGGAACCCTCGCACAATCTGGCACCAAAAGGAAGATGGAGCAAACTCACACAATCCTGACACCAAAAGGATGTATGGGAACCCTCGCACAATCTTGCACCAAAAGGATGACAGACCTATCACCAAAAGGACGATAGTGAGAACTCACACAGCCCTAACACCAAATGGATGTAAGGGAACCCTCATATAATCTGGCATTAAAAGGATGACAGACCCATCACCAAAAGGATGATAGAGCAAACTCACACAACCCTGACACCAAAAGGATGGAGGGGAACACTTCCACAATCTGGTACCAAAAAGATGACAGACCCTCACCAAAAGGATGATAGAGAAGACTCACACAGCCCTGACACCAAAAGGATGTAGGGGAACACTCGCACAATCTGGCATCAAAAGGACGACAGACCCATAACCAAAAGGATTATAGAGCGAACACGCCCAACCCTGACACCAAAAGGATTTAGGGGGACACTCGCATAATCTGGCACCAAAAGGATGATAGACCTATCACCAAAAGGATGAAAGAACAAACTCACACAACTCTGACACCAAAAGGATGTAGGGGAATCCTCGCATAATTTGGCACCAAAGGGATGACCGACCTATCACCAGAAGGATGATAGAGTGAACTCACCCAACCCTAACACCAAAAGGATGTAGGGGAATCATCGCACAATCTGGCACCAAAAGGATGACATACCCATCAACAAAAGGATAATAGAGTAAAACACACACAACCCAAACACCAAAAGGATGTAGGGGACACTCACACAATCTGGCACCCAAAGGATGACAGACCCATCATCAAATGGATGATAAAGCGAACTTACCCAACCTTGACACCCAAAGGATGTAGAGAAACCCTCACACAATCTGACACCAAAAGGATGACAGACCCATCACCAAAAGGATGATAGATCGAAATCGCACAGCCCTGACACCAAAAGGATGTAGGGGAACACTCGCATAATCTGGCGCCAAGAGGATGACAGACCCATAACCGAAAGGATGATAGAACAAACCCACACAACCCTGACACCAAAAGGATGTAGGGGAACACTCGCACAATCTGGCACCAAAAGGATGGAAGACCCATCACCAAAAGGATGATAGAGCGAATACACAAACAACACTATTCCCAAAAAGATGTAGGGAACACTCGCACAAAAATGACACCAAAAGGATGACTGAACTATCACCAAAAGGATGTAAGGGAACACGCGCACAATCTGGCACCATAAGGATAACAGGCCCATCACCAAAAGGATGATAGAGAGAAACACACACAACACTAACAACGAAAGGTGGTAGAGGACACTCGCACAATCTGGCACCAAAAGAATGACAGACCTATCACCAAAAGTATGATAGAGCAAACTCACACAACCCTGACACCAAAAGGATGTAGGGGAACCCTTGCACAATCTGGCACCAAAAGGATGACAGTCCTATTACCAAAAGGATGATAGAGCAAACTCACACAACCCTAACACGTAAAGGATGTAGGGGAACCCTTGCACAATCAGGCATTAAAAGGAAGACAAACCCATCAACAAAATGATGATAGAGTGAAACACGCACAACCCTAACACCAAAAGGATGTACAAGACACTCGCACAATCTAAAACCAAAAGGATAACAGACCCATCACCAAAAGGATGATGGAGCGAAACAGACACAACCCAAACACCAAAAGGATGTAGGGGACACTCACACAATCTGGCACCAAAAGGATGACAAACCCATCACCAAAAGTATGATGAAGCGAACTCACACAACCCTGGCACCAAAAGGATGTAGAGGAACCCTCGCACAATCTGACACCAAAAGGATGACATTCCCATTACCAAAAGGATGATAGAGAGAACTCGCATAGCTCTGACACCAAAAGGTTGTAGGTGAATACTCTCACAATGTGGCACAAAAAGGATTACAAACCCAATACCAAAAGGATGATGGAGCAAACACACACAACCCTAACACCATAAAGATGTAGAGGACACTCGCACAATCTGGAACCAAAAGGATGACATACCTATTACCAAAAGGATGATGGAGCGAACACACACAACTTTAACACCAAAAGGATGTAGGGGACAATAGCACAATCTGGCACCAAAAGAATGACCGAGCCATCACCAAAAGGATGATGGAGCAAACTCACGCAGTCCTGACACCAAAAGGATGTATGGGAACCCTCGCACAATCTGGAACCAAAAGGAAGATGGAGCAAACTCACACAGCCCTGACACCAAAAGGATGTATGGGAACCCTCGCACAATCTTGCACCAAAAGGATGACAGACCTATAACCAAAAGGATGATAGAGCGAACTCACACAGCCCTAACACCAAATGGATGTAAGGGAACCCTCACACAATTTGGCATTCAAAGGATGACAGACCCATTACCAAAAGGATGATAGAGCAAACTCACACAACCCTGACACCAAAAGGATGGAAGGGAACACTTCCACAATCTGGTACCAAAAAGATGACAGACCCTCACCAAAAGGATGATAGAGAAGACTCACACAGCCCTGACACCAAAAGGATGTAGGGGAACACTCGCACAATCTGGCATCAAAAGGACGACAGACCCATAATCAAAAGGATTATAGAACGAACACGCACAACCCTGACACCAAAAGGATTTAGGGGGACACTCGCATAATCTGGAACCAAAAGGATGATAGACCTATCACCAAAAGGATGAAAGAACAAACTCACACAACTCTGCCACCAAAAGGATGTAGGGGAATCCTCGCATAATTTGGCACCAAAGGGATGACCGACCTATCACCAGAAGGATGATAGAGTGAACTCACCTAACCCTAACACCAAAAGGATGTAGAGGAACCCTCGCACAATCTGGCACCAAAAGGATGACATACCCATCAACAAAAGGATAATAGAGTAAAACACACACATCCCTAACACCAAAAGGATGTAGGGGACACTCACACAATCTGGCACCCAAAGGATGACAGACCCATCACCAAATGGATGATAAAGCAAACTTACCCAACCTTGACACCCAAAGGATGTAGAGAAACCCTCGCACAATCTGTCACCAAAAGGATGACAGATCCATCACCAAAAGGATGATAGATCGAAATCGCACAGCCCTGACACCAAAAGGATGTAGGGGAACACTCGCATAATCTGGCACCAAGAGGATGACAGACCCATAACCGAAAGGATGATAGAACAAACCCACACAACCCTGACACCAAAAGGATGTAGCGGAACACTCGCACAATCTGGCACCAAAAGGATGGAAGACCCATCACCAAAAGAATGATAGAGCGAATACACAAACAACACTAACCCCAAAAAGATGTAGGGAACACTCGCACAAAAATGACACCAAAAGGATGACCGAGCTATCACCAAAAGGATGTAAGGGAACACGCGCACAATCTGGCACCATAAGGATAACAGGCCCATCACCAAAAGGATGATAGAGCGAAACACACACAACACTAACACCGAAAGGATGTAGAGGACACTCGCACAATCTGGCACCAAAAGAATGACAGACCTATCACCAAAAGGATGATAGAGCAAACTCACACAACCCTGACACCAAAAGGATGTAGGGGAACCCTTGCACAATCTGGCACCAAAAGGATGACAGTCCTATTACCAAAAGGATGATAGAGCAAACGCACACAACCCTAACACGAAAAGGATGTAGGGGAACCCTTGCACAATCAGGCACCAAAAGAAAGACAGGCCCATCAACAAAACGATGATAGAGTGAAACACGCACAACCCTAACACCAAAAGGATATACAAGACACTCGCACAATCTAACACCAAAAGGATAACAGGCCCATCACCAAAAGGATGATGGAGCAAAACAGACACAAGATTAACACCGAAAGGATGTAGAGGACACTCGCACAATCTGGCACCAAAAAAATGACAGACCTATCACCAAAAGGATGATAGAGCAAACTCACACAACCCTGACACCAAAAGGATGTAGGGGAACCCTTGCACAATCTGGCACCAAAAGGATGACAGTCCTATTACCAAAAGGATGATAGAGCAAACGCACACAACCCTAACACGAAAAGGATGTAGGGGAAACCTTGCACAATCAGGCACCAAAAGGAAGACAGACCCATTAACAAAACGATGATAGAGTGAAACACGCACAACCCTAACACCAAAAGGATGTACAAGACACTCGCACAATCTAACACCAAAAGGATAACAGACCCATCACCAAAAGGATGATGGAGCGAAACAGACACAAGCCTAACACAAAAAGGATTTAGGGGACACTCACATGATCTGACACCAAAAGGATGACAGACCCATCACCAAAAGGATGATGAAGTGAACTCACACAACCCTGGCACCAAAAGGATGTAGAGGAACCCTCGCACAATCTGACACCAAAAGGATGACATTCCCATTATCAAAAGGATGATAGAGAGAACTCGCACAACTCTGACACCAAAAGGTTGTAGGGGAATACTCTCACAATGTGGCACAAAAAGGATTACAAACCCACTACCAAAAGGATGATGGAGCAAACACACACAACCCTAACACCATAAAGATGTAGAGGACAATCGCACAATCTGGAACCAAAAGGATGAAATACCTATCACCAAAAGGATGATGGAGCGAACACAAACAACTTTAACACCAAAAGGATATAGGGGACACTAGCACAATCTGGCACCAAAAGAATGACAGAGCCATCACCAAAAGGATGATGGAGAAAACTCACGCAGTCCTGACACCAAAAGGATGTATGGGAACCCTCGCAGAATCTGGCACCAAAAGGAAGATGGAGTGAACTCACACAGTCCTGACACCAAAAGGATGTATGGGAAACCTCGCACAATCTTGCACCAAAAGGATGACAGACCTATCACCAAAAGGATGATAGAGCGAACTTACACAGCCCTAACACCAAATGGATGTAAGGGAACCCTCACACAATCTGGCACTAAAAGGATGACAGACCCATCACCAAAAGGATGATAGAGCAAACTCACACAGCCCCGACACCAAAAGGATGTAGGGGAACACTCGCACAATCTGGTACCAAAAAGATGAAAGACCCTCACCAAAAGGATGATAGAGAAGACTCAGACAGCCCTGACACCAAAAGGATGTAGGGGAACACTCGCACAATCTGGCACCAAAAGGACAATAGACCCATAACCAAAAGGATTATAGAGCGAACACGCACAGCCCTGACACCAAAAAGATTTAGGGGGACACTGGCATAATCTGGCACCAAAAGGAATATAGACCTATCACCAAAAGGATGAAAGAGCAAACTCACAAAACTGTGACACCAAAAGGATGTAGGGGAATCCTCGCATAATTTGGCACCAAACGGATGACCGACCTATCACCAGAAGGATGATAGAGTGAACTCACACAACCCTAACACCAAAAGGATGTAGGGGAACCCTCGCACAATCTGGCACCCAAAGGATGACAGACCCATCACCAAATGGATGATAAAGCGAACTTACCCAACCTTGACACCAAAAGGATGTAGAGAAACCCTCGCACAATCTGACACCAAAAGGATGACAGACCCATCGCCAAAAGTTTGATAGATCGAAATCACACAGCCCTGACACCAAAAGGATGTAGGGGAACACTCGCATAATCTGGCACCAAGAGGATGACAAACCCATAACCGAAAGGATGATAGAACAAACCCACACAACCCTGACATTAAAAGGATGTAGGGGAACACTCGCACAATCTGGCACCAAAAGGATGACATATCCATCACCAAAAGGATGATAGAGCAAAACACAAACAACACTAACCCCAAAAGGATATAGGGGACACTCGCACAATCTGACACCAAAAGGACGACCGAACTATCACCAAAAGGATGTAAGGGAACACGCGCACAATCGGGCACCATGAGGATAACAGATCCATCACCAAAAGGATGATAGAGCGAAACACAGACAACACTAACACCAAAATGTTGTAGGGGACACTCGCACAATCTGGAACCAAAAGTATGACAGACTTATCACCAAAAGAATGATAGAGCCAACTCACACAATCCTGACACCAAAAGGATGTAGGGAAACCCTCGCACAATCTGGCACCAAAAGGATGACAGTCTTATCACCAAAAGGATGATAGAGCAAACTCACACAACCCTAACACCAAAAGGATGTAGGGGAACCCTCACACAATCTGGCACCAAAAGGAAGACATACCCATCAACAAAACGATGATAGAGTGAAACACACACAACCCTAACACCAAAAGGATATACGGGACACTCGTACAATATAACACTAAAAGGATGGCAGACCCATCACCAAAAGGATGATGGAGCGAAACAGACACGACCCTAACACCAAAAGGATTTAGGGGACATTCATTTAATGTGACACCAAAAGGATGACAGACCCATCACCAAAAGGATGATGAAGCGAACTCACACAACCTTGACACCAAAAGGATGTAAAGGAACCCTCACACAATCTGACACCAAAAGGATGACATTCCCATTACCAAAACGATGATAGAGCAAACTCGCACAACTTTGACATCAAAAGGATGTAGGGGAACACTCGCACAATGTGGCACAAAAAGGATTACAAACCCACTACCAAAAGGATGATGGAGCGAACACACACAACCCTAACACCGTAAAGATGTAGAGGACACTCGCACAATCTGGAACCAAAAGGATAACAGACCTATCACCAAAAGGATGATGGAGCGAACGCACACACCTTTAACACCAAAAGGATGTAGGGGACACTAGCACAATCTGGCACCAAAAGAATGACAGAGCCATCATCAAAAGGATGATGGAGCAAACTCACACAGCCCTAATTGACGCTACCGCGAAAATATGTTGCCGGCAAAACAGAAGAGTCGCCACCTTTCGTTATTTATCCCTCAGAACGGGAAAAGAAATGATCGGAAAAACCTGACGAAAGGTATAAGACAAGGTCATCGCAACCATGCCTGGGTTCGGGAGTCGGCTACGCAAGGGAAGGTATTAGCACCCCTCACGTCCGTTGTACTCAATGGGATCCACGCTTGTTGTGTTTATCTGACGAGTTGGTTTTACTATCTACCTATCAAGGCTGGTCTGAAACGAAAAGAAAATGACTCGGCAAAGCATCGCGCTTCGTGCCTACGTATTCTCGCCAGAGAACGAGAAATCAGAGTCAACGTAGTTCGGCTAACTACGAGTGACGGGGAAGGTGGCTCGCCAATACGTCAGTATTGTGCCTACGTAATCTCAACAGATATGAGAGATCAGAGCTAACGTAATTCGGGATAATATGGGTAGACAGGGTGTTCTCGATCACACAGGGGTGAGAGAAAGGATTGACGATACTAGCATACGCATTCTAGCAGTTAGTTGTATGCTGCTCGACCATTGGAGACTTAGGCGTTACCTGTTTATGGTAGAACGAACATAGTATGTCATCGGTTTAAAGGTATGGGAACCTACGGGAACTAGAGCTACGGCCTGGTCTCAATTGCGTTAAGGCAAGAGAAAGGGAAATTAGTCGTCAGCAGGAAAGTCTCGATCGCACGGCAGCGAGAGAACAGAGAAGTTAGTTGTTAGTGTGCTCGCTAGGATATCGCATCCTATGCCTACATATTCTCGTCTGGTACGAGAAATCAGAGCAGCTGTAGTTCAGCTAACTACAGGAAAGGGGAAAAGGGAGCTCTCTAGGATCATCGCAATCATATACCTACGTACTCTCGTCTGGTACGAGAGATTAGAGCAAACGTAGTTCGGCGTATGCGGAAAACAAGTCTCGATTGCACAGGGGCAAGAGAAGGGGTCTCAATCGCCAGGATGCGAGAGAAAAGGGTTTCGATCGCACGGGAGCGAGAACAAAGAGGAAGCAGGCTTAACACGCCTAAACGGGAAGGAACTCGGGACACACACGCAAGAACCTAAGGCGTAGGAGCGAATTCATCGTATATCACCCAAAGGGTGCTACACTAAACACTCTAGACGATTGAGAGGAAACCCATCAATCACCATTTCCCATGTATCTAACGCTACAGCTCACAACACTCGACGGTTGCACGAAGACTTGAATAAGAAGGATGTTATCGAACGAAGCGGTTCCGTTGGCCCTCGACTTTGTGCGCAAGCTCGATTCCAATCTTCTCCTCTTGGGATCCTTGATGATGACATTTCGAATCAGAACCAATGTAACGCTAAACCGTCATGGTTCGACTTATAAGAGAAATCAAACTCTAAGAGGTAGCGTATTGATATCTTTGTCAAAGACAAGATAGAGAAATGATATTGAGAATCATTCTCCAATTGAATCATGTCACACGGCTAGCATAGAATAAAATCAAAGTAAAATCAGATAGCCGAAGAGAAATGAGGAGAGAAATCCAATAACAAATGGAAATAATATTCTACTCCTAAAATGAAAATAAGTCCTAATAGAAAACTCTAAAGAAATTACAAGTAAATTGCATATGTGAAAAATAGAATATAAATTCTATCTAAAACTCTATAATATTCTATAATTTCCTACAAAGAAAATAATACCTAAAAAATAGAATATAAATTCTATGCCCATAATATTCTAAGAAATAATATCTAAAGAAAATTGGGAATTCTATGTGAAAATATATGCATAATATTCTAAAGGAAAAATAAAACTATAATTCCTAAAAGAAAAATAGAAGAGAAATACTAAAATCTATTATAAAGCAATATCTAATACAAAAACAAAAATAAAGGGAAGGGGGTACAGCAGCAGACCAAGGGGGTAATAGTTCAGCAGAAAACAGTTGGACCCAACCCACAAAACAACAAACAAAAAAACCAAAAAAACAAGGGGGACGGGAGGTGTAACGGAAAATGGAGGGTGTAACATGGAATCAGTCCACACGGTGGGCTTGTTAGTTCAGCCCACCATCAGAAAAAACAAAAACAGGGGGTGCGAAAGGAAAATGAAGGGGTATGGTCCAGAAACTGAAAATTGGGCCACAAGGCCCACGAACCCAATTCAATCGGTTCCCCCAAAGGAGTCTCCCCATCCTCTTCGTTCTTGCCGAAACCCTAGTTTCTCTCTCACCCTCACCAGCCGCCGCTGACCTTCGTATCTCCAACCGCCCCTTTGCTTCGGGTCATCCTCCACAACTTCTTCCAACTAAAACAGAATCTCTCTCTTTCTCGGCTCAGTTCAATCTAGTTCCTTTCAAACATCATAATCATATGAACATGCAGGAACTCGGAGACAAAAGTTAAACAAAAATGGAGATCTTAGATTCGAGTGGTTGAACCTGAAGATTTGCGCATTGTTTGGTGGTAGGGGATGATAGGAATGTTGATGTGGAGAAGTTTGGTTCGAGATCTGTTGCATTCGCTGCATATCCGAGAAAAGATTCATGAGTTGAAGGTGACAATGGATGTTTATGGTGCTGAAGCCATGAAGATCTCGTTCGTGGTTTGATGAAGGCGATTGAATCTTCAGATCGAAGCTCTTGTTCATGGTTCTCTGAAGATCTGGTGATGTTGATGAAGGTTCTTGGATGATGCTCATATGAATGTAAGAACGGTGATGAATATGTGAATTTTTGGGGAGCGGTTGAAGATCTGGAATGGAACGAATGAACAAGTTGAAGGTTGACGAACCTGATAAATCTTGATGAAGTTTTGGTGAAGATCAACAGATCTTGGAGTTGATATGAAGAATGCGAAGATCTGGTGAAGAACCGATGAAGGTGTTGAAGGTTTTTCTGAGATTCTGGAAAAACTTTGAAGGTCTATGAAGGTTCTTAAAGAACGAACATGAAGGTGATGAATCTTCATGAAATATGGGAAATGAGGTGAAGAACACGAAGATCTTGAAGATCTGGGAAAATCCGATGAATGTGGGATGAAGATCATGATGAACACGTTGGAGGTTCTATGGATTTCCGAAAAAAAAGTGGTACGGAGAAGATGAAGATTGAGGAAAACTGGAAAAGTTGGTGAAGATTGCATGAATTTCCCGGTGTCTTCATGCGTTTTCCGGCGGGTTTTGGCCGTGTGAACCACCGTGGTGATTTCTCCGATGACGCTTTCCGGCGTGTTCGCATGCAAGGTTTGGTGAGACGCCACCTAGCGTGGCAACGTGACAGCCATGCAGGTGGGGGAGAGGGTGAGTGGGACAGGTGGCGTGTTGTGGGGTAGGGAGATAGTGAGTGGGACAGGTGGCCAGCGGAGAGAGGGAAAGCTGTGGAGTGAGGTGTCTAGAGGAGAGAGAACGAGGTGGCTGGCTTTATATGCAGACATGTGGCACCGAAATTGGCCTGATTGGTGGACATCTGGCCCACGAAAATGGACAAAAACAGATTAAAAACTGACTCAATTAAGATGATTAATGATGATTAAGACCTGATTAATGCATAAATGAAAATGCTGACATTTAAGACTAGAAAAGAAAAATCTGTTTACAATCCTAATAAATCCTAAAAACAATCCCATTAAATTCTGGAAATTAATAAAATCTATATTATTTAAAACCTATTTACAAATAGAAATAAAACCTACAATTCTATTTAAAATCTAATAAAAGATTCTAAAAACATTCTAAAAAATATAAAATGACTCTAAACATTTATTTAAAATCTAATAATACTACCTTAAACTCTAAAATATTATATAAAAGAAAATATTCTAAAAAGAAATTAAATCTAGAATATTATTCAAAACTATTAATATCTAGAAAAAACTAAAATATCTATTAAACTCTAAAATAGAAAATTCAATATAAAAACATTTTAAAGTCTAATTTCTATGCTAAAAATGGGAGATAAAAATCTAGAAACTTGCTAATAATTCCACGAGGAAAAAAAACAATGAACATCAATTAAATCGGCGAACAAAACTGCGAGAACGCAACAAGATAACCGGTAAAAATACGGACACCGAAATATCCTCAAAAACAACAACAAAAGCTGAAAACACCGAGAGGAGCACCATTCCCAAAATAAATCTCCGTACTCGAAATGGTTTGAACTGCCTGAAACGTGAGAAGAGGGCTGTAATCCCGATAAAGTCAATCTGACTGAAAAAATGCAATGTATGCGGTATGTAAGTGCAAAAATGCAAAATGAGTCTAAACATAAGTCAAATAACGAGAAATGGTTGGTCAAATTTTGGGGTGCAACAACTGCCCTTATTCAAACGGCTTGGACCTGAAGGGTTGAGAAGCGAACGACTTTCAAACATTCGAAGGTAGAAGACGGTTGAATACCAGTAAACTTGGAAATTTGCCAAACGCACAATTAAACGGTACTCTGATGGGCAGACAATCTTCGGAAACGGAAATAACAGTTGCACGGCAACTTGCTGGAGAATTACTGTTCTGAAAGTCTAATTTCACCGTATCACTTTGTCCTCAAGTCATCAAGGGATCACCGGTTACAGGGTAACTGCTGAAGGATAGCTGATATTGATAGCTGCACGGCAACTTGCTGATGGATGCTTAATCTCAAATCTCCGTCAGGATGATCGTATGATCTCGCTGTAGAACTTCATCCTCAAGTCATCAAGGGATCACCAGTTACACGGTAACGGGTGATTTGCCAACCTGCAGAAATAAACTGCAAAACTGGTTGGGAACGAGCTCTCTGAAAACTGAATACAGTTGTACGGCAACAAATTGGCTGCTCATCAGATACAGAACACCTGACCTCATTGTCAGTCATCTGTGTAACGCCACAGACATCGAACCCACAGGCCGGATCAACATGCACTTGATCCTTTCCCTTCGCTAGAAAGAGAACAATACTCACATCGTCTAAGGATAGACAGAAAGTCACCATACGTTCACATCGTCTAAGAATAGACAGAAAGAAAGCCACCACACTCACATCAGCTGAGAGTAGACATCCGATACTCACGTCGTCTAAAAGTAGACGGAAAGACTCCATATGTTCATATCGTCTAAGGATAGATAGAAACAAATCTGATACTCACATCGTCTAATGAAAGACGGGAAGACTCCAATACTCACGTCGTCTAAAGATAGACGGGAAGAAGAACTTGTTTGAGAAACCACATCGTCCATAGGAATCGACAGAAAGAAAGATCAAATCAATGATTACGTCAACGAACTTCGCAACTATTCAGCAAACTTCTGAATCCTTTCGTCCATAAGAACTGATGAAAAGAAAATATATTCAAAGTGCCACATCGTCAATAGGAATTGACAGTAAAAGAATCGTCTTCAAATAGTCATATCGTCAATAGGAATCAACAACACTGAAATCAAACATTCTTCAGAGAGCCATCGCATCAATAGGAATTGACGGCACTAAAACCTTCTTAGAACAACATCTCATCCAATACACGGGAAGAAAACCATATCCGCCACTCACATCGTCTAAGGATAGACGGAGAGCAAACCATATCTGAAATTTGTCTTGAAATCTCGCATTTTCCAAGGATAGCCGGAGAGAAAATAATATCCAAAATCCAAATCATTAAATGCTTAACAACCACGGAAGATCGTATTTATAACTCACGTCGTCTAATGATAGACGGTAAGAAGACTTGCTGGGGAAACACATCATTAATAGAGATTAATGGAAAGAGAATTTGCTCGGAGATACACATCGTTAATAGAGATTAACGGTAAAAGAATCGGTCGACATCAGAGGACTGATGGACAAAGGAACTCTGCTCGGGGACGTCATCATCAGAGGACTGCTAGACAAAACATAACCGTTGTATGATCTGAAACCCGAGAGAAAGTAAGCTGATGAGCTATCTGAACACAGCTGCTGGATAAATGCCCCTGTATCGATCGCAGGGTGATTCACGTTGCCACGGAAGGCTGATAACAAACTGGCTTATGCTTCGTATGCATATGCGTATGTTTGAATTTTTCTATGGCGTAATGTTCCATACGATGGAAATGCTACGCATTTGAGGATGAAATGCAAATATGATGATATATGCAAAGATGCAAATGCAGGCTCGGGCTACTAGAGAAAAGCTGTACACAGAAGGACCATTCCAGCAAAATAAATGTTGGAAAGGTAAAGCCAACTCCGTTAGGGATAACCGGGTATCACAGAATTACTCCAGCAAAATTAATGCTTGAAAGGTGAGACCGACTCCACTGGGGATTTCGGGAGAACTATCAAGTAACTCTGCTCTGGGGATTCAAAAATCATTCTGGATGCATAAACTTTGTTGAGGAATTCAAGAATCATCATGAACGAACAACTCCGTCGGGGACTTCAAGAATCATCCTGAACAAACAACTCTGGCGACTTCACTGGGGATTTTAAGAATCATCTTAAGCAAACAACTTTGCTGGAGACTTCAGTCTAAACTATCGAGAGCTAAGCATTTGCGGATAGTCTTCTACGAGAAAACTTCCTGTTGACCCACTGCTGGGAATGAGTATACACTTCTGCACATGACTCAGCTGGGGATATGATGATCCTTCCTAGGATACATCTTGTTGGGGAGAATCTATCTCTGTTCGGGGAGATACATCAATGCTCATAGCCCCCTGTTCAGACTCGGTGGGGAAACACTGTTGAACCTGCTGGGGAAGAAGGAATCATCCTGCTTGGAAAAACATGCCATGAAACGAACTCCCGATGGCTTGCCCCAGAATCTATAACGACTTTTGATAAACTCTGCAAATATGGATAGGAACGGTTCCTTCGCTTTCAGCTTTTGCCCCAGCTTGTGAGATCTCTGTGGGGATGTTCCTTGAAAGGAAATCTGCAATCTCTGCACCCTGATCTGCATCAGCATCTTAAACCTCGAAGAGGTGCTTCATATTAATTGCCCCATGGGCAAGAAATAACTTCTTTGCCCTTAGGGTGGCCTGCCCCTGTCTTGAAACGACTTTGCCCCTGATTGGCTAATCTGTGGGGAAATACCCTGGTTGTCCTCGAGAGATTTACAGAATCTCGACCTGACTGCTTCAGATTTACTGACTTCTGGATGGCTGACTCCCATGCTGTGATCGTTTGATAAAGCTTGCCCCGGTTCATCGGAATATTCTGGCATTCTGCATTCTATTCTGATCAGACTTTCCACTGTGGAAACTTTCTCGCTGTCAAGGGCTTACTCGTAAGTAAAACAAGTTGTTCTGCATAAAAGACATATCAAATGCAATGCATATGGCAGTTTTGAAATTCCAATCTGTTCACTGGAAAAAATTTATGACATAAAGTGTATGAAATCATTCATCAACATGTCAATGTCAATACAACACTGTAAAGGGAATCCTTTCAAGGAGTCAGTTCCGATGCGATCTTTACCGAAGTATGCTTTCGAAACAAACCTATTTCAATTAGGACTTTTCCAGGTTGTAACGTGGTCAGGTTCACGGTTTAAGAAAGAAAGGATAAAGGCTCAAAATTCATTTTAACCCACCCATTCTCAGTGATGTTCTCCAATCCTATATTCAGCTAAATCGACCTTAGCATTCACCGTTCAAAGGCAGGAGTGACGGTTCAGGAAACCACAAGTTTTCGGAGTGACAGTCACTCGCTTTTCGTCTTTCTTTGGGCGCCGGTAGCCACACGATTTCGTTCTTTTCGGGGATTTTTCTTTCGTAATCCATTTTCGTCTTTTCGTTTTTTCGATCCCTAACTTTTGCATGGACTAACTCTTTTGAGTTTCTTTGATTTTGAAGTCCAGCGGGATGCCCTAATTTTTGCCTAAGTCGCTTGTTCGCAAGATTCGACTTAGCGGGCTTTCTTCTTTTGATTCTTTTTTTTCTTTTTTCGAACAAATTGTATGGCATCGGCTCGTATGACTTGTTAAAGAGGTTGTGAATGTTTCACTCCTGATCGGCCAGGTTTAACCATCATGGCTTTTTAGGTACGACCTATAGCGGTGTGATTTCGAACGGACACTCCTTTTGTAATTTGAACGCTTGGTCAAATTTACTGACACCTACCCTGCCCCAGGTTAAGATTGAGGATTTTCTATCTTCAGAAAGAAACTCCTACTACAAGGCTCAAAGGGGTTAACAAGGGATTATCTTCCTTATATCTCTGGTGTTCGTGGATTTGAAACAATGGTTGTACATCATCAACAGGTTTTTTGTTCGAAAGCATAGCATTGAAAGCTTACGCATCATTGGATTTTGTCATCCTCCCCGGATTCCGCTTAAACAAGCGCTTGACATTAGTTAAGACATTGAGTGAACACGAATGGATTAAATAAAAACATGCATATTCATTTCATTATCAATATCAATTGAAAACAATACAAGTTTTACGAATGCAATTTGCTCTTTAACAGAAAAGAAACTAAAAATGCAAAGAAATGACACGATAAAACACAGATTGCCAGCTTCTAGGAACCGGGCTTTTCGAACATGATTTTCTGTTGAGCCAGCCATCTTCAGAATTGCTCTTTGAAGTCATCCTGATACTCTTCCGAACATCTGCTCTCAGTGAACTCTTCCATAACCTGAACTGATACACCCACTCGGCTGGAAGACGGAAAGTCGTTAATCTGAACACCCTGAGGCGTGATTGAGATCCTGCTAGAATCCAACAAAGTCTGAACTTGGCTTTGAAGCACCTTACAGTCTTCAGTTGAGTGCCCCCGTGCCCCAGCATGGTACTCACAGCGGGCGTTGACGTCGAAGCCTGGCGGATATGGAAGAATTTCTAGATTAATCTTCTTCGGAATAACCAATCCACTTCTGATCAAATCTTGCAATAACTGACTGTACGAAACCGGTAGCTGAGCAAAATGCCTCCCTGGCTTCCTTGGTCTTCGTCTGGCATGATGACGCGGTTGACGATGATATGATTGTTGATTCTGGCGGGGAGCCGATATCTAACATACAGACCTAACAGATTGCTGACTCTGAATACTCGAAATATCTGAACACTGAATCTGAGGCACGGGAGATTCTGGGATGACATCACTTTCTTTCTCCGATTCTTCTTGAGAACTGGCAATTGATTCACCTTCATAAACTGAGGTATTTGAGATGTCTCGAATTTTTCCATTTTTGATTCCTCTCTCAACATGTTCTCCTGCTATCACTAAGTCAGCAAAGTTTGACACTCTACCACTGATCAACTTGTCAAAGTAATGGCCTTTCAAGGTTCCCAGGAATATGTCAACCAACTCTCTGTCCAGAAGCGGGGGTTGAACACGAGCAGCAAATTCTCTCCATCTCTGCGCATATCCTCTGAAGGATTCATCACCAGCCTGAGATCATTCTTGTAGCTGTGTGCGGCAAAGAGCCATGTCAAGATTGTAGTCGTACTGCTTCACGAAGGCATTGGCTAAATCTGACCGTGATCCGATGCAATCACTCTTCAACTACATGTACCAATTCAACGATGCTCCGCTCAAACTGTCCTGAAAGAAGTGAATCATAAGCTGATCATTGTGGACATACGAAGTCATTCTTCTGCAGAACATTATCAAATGTAGCTTCAGAAAACTATCCCCTTTGAACTTCTCAAAATTCGGCATTTTAAACATCGGAGGCATCACAAGACCGGGCACCAAACACATGCTCGCAGCATTCAAATCAAGAGTATTCTGACTCATCAGAGCATCAAGCTTTTCCTCCAACAACTGATATCTTCTCATAAATTCAACAGTTTATGGGTTCTCAGCATTAACCCTTGGAAAAATCCTCTGAGGATCTGGCACAGGGAAAGTGAAATTCTGATAGTCCGTGTCATGGAGAGAAGATGCATCTTTATCTCTGGCAGGAATCTGCACAGGATGGGCTTGAGAAACATTGTTCACCGGGATCCTCTGACCATTGGCCTCATCTCTGGTCATAGCTGTCACGACCTCCATGAATTGACCCAGCTGATCCTTCAACAGTTCAAACTCTGCCCTGGTAACAACCAAGTTCTGCTCTTCTGAGTTCATGATCCTTCCAGAAACTAACTCAAGTCCAAAGCGAATGCCAGGAAATCAACTGCGAGTTGGACCAAAGACGGGTAAGCTCTCTGTTCCGGCTGAGGATGCAAGCATGAGATGCACATGAAATGCAATGCAAAATGCAACAAACACAGGATCATAGCCCCCACAAAGCTCTGAATACTGCTGCGCTGCTGACGGGATAAGTTCGCTCTGAAGAGAGAAACCAAAATACCGAGTAGGCTGGAAGTCAAGTTTCCTGCAAAAACCCTCCCACTCACAGGTATGGACCTAAAATGACAAAGGTTCGGCATCCTATGCGTTTCCCAGCGTCACAGACATTCACAAAATGATATTACTTTCACCATTTCTGGTTTGGCATCATCACCCCCTAAAGAGGCCTCACTCGGCTGAGTCACAAATGATCGATCCCCAGAGTCGACAACCCTCCAAACCAGCAACCCCTCAAGCCCAAAGGGCTGAAAAAGAAGTCAACCAGGAGAATCTCGTCTGAGCGTGGATTTTGCAAGACACTAGTACATGCAAAGCGTGCACGCGCCCACTACTTTCCACAACTAATGCTAGGTATACACTCAAGCCTGGGTCTGGCTTATCACTCATCAGTGCCCCCTCCCACAACAGCACAACAAATAATCATATTACTGAAAATAAAGTGTGGAAAGTAAAGTGCGATAAATAAACGCAAACCCAATAGATAAACAAACAAGCACTAGGATCTACTCGCCTAGGGGACGTTAGATCCCCAGATTGACTTGCATAGGAGACGTTGGATCCCCACCAGAGTCGCCAGCTGTCGGTACTGCGAAAATAAGGTGTCGTTAAAACAGAATTGTCGCCACCTTTTGTTATTTATCCCTCAGAACGTGAAAGGAAACGATCGGAAAAACCTGATGAAAGGTGTAAGACAAGGTCATCGCAACCATGCCTGGGTTCGGGAGTCGGTTACGCAAGGGGAAGGTATTAGCACCCCTCACGTCCGTTGTACTCACCGGGATCCTTGCTTGTTGTGTTTATCTGACGAGTTGGTTTTACTATCTACCTATCAAGGCTGGTTTGAAAAGAAAAGAAAATGACTCGGCAAAGCACCGCGCTTCTTGCCTACGTATTCTCGTCAGAGAACGAGAAATCAGAGTCAACGTAGTTCGGATAACTACGGGTGACGGGGAACGTGGCTCGCCAATACGTCAGTATTGTGCCTACGTACTCTCAACAGATATGAGAGATCAGAGCTTATGTAGTTCGGGATAATACGGGAAGACAGGGTGTTCTCAATCACACAGGGCTGAGAGAAAGGATTGACGATACTAGCGTACGCATTCTAGCAGTTAGGTGTATGTTGCTCGACCATTAGAGACTTAGGCGTTACCTGTTTGCGGTAGAACGGACGTAGTATGTCATCGGTTTAAAGGTATGGGAACCTACGGTAACTAGAGCTACGGTCCGGTCTCAATTGCGCTAGGGCAAGAGAAAGGGAAATTAGTCGTCAGCGGGAAAGTCTCGATCGCACGGCAGCGAGAGAACAGAGAAGTTAATTGTTAGTGTGCTCGCTAGGATATCGCATCCTATGCCTACATATTCTCGTCTGGTACGAGAAATCAGAGCAGCTGTAGTTCAGCTAACTACAGGAAAGGGGGAAAAGGGATCTCGCTAGGATCATCGCAATCCTATGCGTACGTACTCTCGTCTGGTACGAGAGATCAGAGCAAACGTAGTTCGGCGCATGCGGAAAACAAGTCTCGATTGCACAGGGGCAAGAGAAGGGGTCTTAAACGCCAGGATGTAAGAGAAAAGGGTTTCGATCGCACGGGTGCGAGAACAATGAGGAAGCGGGCTTAACACGCCTAAACGGGAAGGAACTCGGGACACACACGCAAGAACCTAAGGCATAGGATCGAATGCATCGTATATCTCCCAAAGGGTGCTACACTAAACACACTAGACGATTGAGAGGAAACCCCTCAATCACCATTTCCCACGTATCTAACGCTACAACTCACAACACTCGACGATTGCACGAAGACTTGAATAAGAAGGATCTTATCAAACGAAGCTGTTCCTTTGGCCCTCAACTTTATGCGCAAGCTCCATTCCAATCTTCTCCTCTCGGGATCCTTGATGATGATGTTTCGAATCATAACCAATGTAACGCTAAACGTCATGGTTCGACTTATAAGAGAAATCAAACTCTAAGAGGTAGCGTATTGATATCCGTGTCAAAGACAAGATAGAGAAATGATATTGAGAATGATTCTCCAATTGAATCATGTCACACGGCTAGCACGGAATAAAATCAAAGTAAAATCAGATAGCAGAAGAGAAATGAGGAGAGAAATCCAATAACAAATGGAAATAATATTCTACTCCTAAAATGAAAATAAATCCTAATAGAAAACTCTAAAGAAATTACAAGTAAATTGCATATGTGAAAAATAGAATATAAATTCTATCTAAAACCCTATAATATTCTATAATTTCCTACAAAGAAAATAATACCTACAAAATAGAATATAAATTCTATGCCCATAATATCCTAAGAAATAATATCTAAAGAAAATAGGGAATTCTATGTCAAAATATATGCATAATATTCTAAAGGAAAAATAAAACTATAATTCCTAAAAGAAAAATAGAAGAGAAATACTAAAATTTATTACAAAGCAATATCCAATACAAAAACAAAAATAAAGGGAAGGGGGTACAACAGCAGACCAAGGGGGTAATAGTTCAGCAGAAAACAGTCGGGCCCAGCCCACAAAACAACAAACAAAAAAACCAAAAAACAAGGGGGACGGGAGGTGTAACAGAAAACGGAGGGTGTAACATGGAATCAGTCCACACGGTGGGCTTGTTAGTTCAGCCCACCATCAGAAAAAATAGAAACAGGGGGTGCGAAAGGAAAATGAAGGGGTATGGTCCATAAACTGAAAATTGTGCCACAAGGCCCACGAACCCAATTCAATCGGTTCCCCCAAAGGAGTCTCCTCGTCCTCTTCATTCTTGCCGAAACCCTAGTTTCTCTCTCAACCTCACCAGCCGCTGCTGACCTTCGTATCTCCGACCGCCCCTTTGCTTCGCTTCATCCTCCACAACTTCTTCCAACCAAAACATAATCTCTCCCTTTCTCGGCTCAGTTTAATCTAGTTCCTTTCAAACATCATCATCATCTGAACATGCAGGAACTCGGAGACAAAAGTTTAACGAAAATGGAGATCTTAGATTCGAGTGGTTCAACCTGAAGATTTGCGCGTTGTTTGGTGGTAGGGGAGGATAGGAATGTTTATGTGGAGAAGTTTGGTTCGAGATCTGTTGCATTCGCTGCATATCCGAGAAAAGATTCACGAGTTGAAGGTGACGATGGATGTTTATGGTGCTGAAGCCATGAAGATCTCGTTCGTGGTTTGATGAAGGCGATTGAATCTTCAGATCGAAGCTCTTGTTCGTGGTTCTCTAAAGATCTGGTGATGTTGATGAAGGTTTTTGGATGGTGCTCGTATGAATGTAAGAACGGTGATGAATATGTGAATTTCTGGGGAGCGGTTGAAGATCTGGAACGGAACGAATGAACAAGTTGAAGGTTGACGAACCTGATAAATCCTGATGAAGTTTTGGTGAAGATCAACAGATCTTGGAGTTGATATGAAGAATGCGAAGATCTGGTGAAGAACCGATGAAGGTGTTGAAGGTTTTTCTGAGATTCTGGAAAAACTTTGAAGGTCTATGAAGGTTCTTTAAGAACGAACATGAAGGTGATAAATCTTCATGAAATTTGTGGAAATGAGGTGAAGAACACGAAGATCTTGAAGATCTGGGAAAATCCGATGAATGTGGGATGAAGATCATGATGAACACGTTGGAGGTTCTATGGATTTCTGGAAAAAAAAGTGGTACGGAGAAGATGAAGATTGAGGAAAACTGGAAAAGTTGGTGAAGATTGCATGAATTTTCCGGTGTCTTCATGCGTTTTCCGGCGGGTTTTGGCCGTGTGAACCACCATGGTGATTTCTCCGGTGACGCTTTCCGGCGTGTTCGCATACGAGGTCTGGTGAGACACCACCTAGCGTGGCAACATGGCAGCCATGCAGGTGGGGGAGAAGGTGAGTGGGACAGGTGGCGCGTTGTGGGGTAGGGAGATAGTGAGTGGGACAGGTGGCCAGCGGAGAGAGGGAAAGTTGTGGAGTGAGGTGTCCAGAGGAGAGAGAACGAGTTGGCTGGCTTTATATGCAGACATGTGGCACTGAAATGGGCCTGATTGGTGGACATCTGGCCCACGAAAATGGACAAAAACTGATTAAAAACTGACTCAATTAAGATGATTAATGATGATTAAGACCTGATTAATGCATAAACGAAAATGCTGACATTTAAGACTAGAAAAGAAAAATCTGTTTACAATCCTAATAAATCCTAAAAACAATCCCATTAAATTCTGGAAATTAATAAGATCTATATTATTTAAAACTTATTTACAAATAGAAATAAAACCTATAATTCTATTTAAAATCTAATAAAAGATTCTAAAAACATTCTAAAAAATATAAAATGAATCTAAACATTTATTTAAAATCTAATAATACTCCCTTAAACTCTAAAATATTCTATAAAAGAAAATATTCTAAAAAGAAATTAATAAAATATTATTCAAAACTATTAATATCTAGAAAAAACTAAAATATCTATTAAACTCTAAAATAGAAAATTCAATCTAAAAACATTTTAAAGTCTAATTTCTATGCTAAAAATGGGAGATAAAAATCTAGAATCTTGCTAATAATTCCACGAGGAAAAAAAACAATGAACATCAATTAAATCGGCCAACAAAACTGGGAGAACGCAACGAGATAAGCGGTAAAAATACGGACACCGAAATATCCTCAAAAACAACAGCAAAAGCTGAAAACACCGAGAGGAGCACCACTCCCAAAATAAATCTCCTTACTCGAAATGGTTTGAACTGCCTGAAACGTGAGACGAGGGCTGTAATCCCGACAAAGTCAATCTGACTGAAAAAATGCTTGAATGCGGTATGCAAATGCAAAAATGCAAAATGAGTCGAAACATAAGCCAAATAACGAGAAATGGTTGGTCAAATTTTGGGTTGCAACACTGACAGCAAAAGGATGTAGGGGAACCCTCGCACAATCTGGCACCAAAAGGATGATGGAGCGAACTCACACAGTCCTGACACCAAAAGGATGTATGGAAACCCTCGCACAATCTGGTACCAAAAGGATGACAGACCTATCACCTAAAGGATGATAGAGCGAACTCACACAGCCCTAACACAAAATAGATGTAAGGGAACCCTCACACAATCTGGCACCAAAAGGATGACAGACCCATCACTAAAAGGATGATAGAGCAAACACACACAACCCTGACACCAAAAGGATGTAGGGGAACACTCGCACAATCTGGAACCAAAAGGATCACAGACCCATCACCAAAAGGATGATAGAAAAGAGTCACACAACCCTGACACCAAAGGATGTAGGGGAACACTCGCACAATCTGGCCCCAAAAGGATGACAGACCCATAACCAAAAGGATGATAAAGCGAACACACACAGCCCTGACACCAAAAGGATGTAGGGGGACACTCACACAATCTGGAACAAAAAGGATGATAAAGCGAACTCACACAACTCTGACACCAAAAGGATGTAGAGGAATCCTCGCATAATTTGGCACCAAAAGGATGACGGAGCTATCACCAGAAGGATGATAGAGTGAACTCACACAACCCTAACACCAAAAGGATGTAGGGGAACCATCGCACAATCTGGCACCAAAAGGATGACAGACCCATCAACAAAAGGATAATAGAGTGAAACATGCACAACCCTAACACCAAAAGGATGAAGGGGACACTCACAAAATCTGGCACCCAAAGGATGACAGACCCATCACCAAATGGATGATAAAGCGAACTTACCCAACCTTGACACCAAAAGGATGTAGAGAAACCCTCGCACAATCTGACACCAAAAGGATGACAGACCCATCACCAAATGGATGATAGATCGAACTCACACAGCCCTGACACCAAAAGGATGTAGGGGAACACTCGCATAATCTGGCAACAAGAGGATGACAGACCCATAACCAAAAGGATGATAGAACATACCCACACAACCCTGACACCAAAAGGATGTAGGGGAACACTCGCACAATCTGGCACCAAAAGGATGACAGACCCATCACCAAAAGGATGATAGAGTGAAACACAAACAACACTAACCCCAAAAGGATGTAGGGGACACTCGCACAATCTGACACCAAAAAGACGACCGTACTATCACCAAAAGGATGTAAGGGAACACACGCACAATCTGGCACCATGAGGATAACAGACCCATCACCAAAAAGATGATATAGCGAAACACACACAACACTAACACCAAAAGGATGTAGGGGACACTCGCACAATCTGGAACCAATATAATGACAGACATATCACCAAAAGGATGATAGAGCAAACTCGCACAATCCTGACACCAAAAGGATGTAGGGGAACCCTCGTACAATCTGGCACCAAAAGGATGATAGAGCAAACTCACACAACCCTAACAACAAAAAGATGTAGGGGAACCCTCGCATAATCTGGCACCAAAAGGAAGACACACCCATCAACAAAACAATGATAGAGTGAAACACACACAACCCTAAGACCAAAGGGATGTACGGGACACTTGCACAATCTAACTCCAAAAGCATGACAGACCCATCACAAAAACGATGATGGAACGAAACAGACATAACCCTAACACCAAAAGGATGTAGGGGACACTCACACAATCTGGCACCAAAAGGATGACAGACCCATCACCAAAAGGATGATGAATCGAACTCACACATTCCTGACCCCAAAAGGATGTAGAGGAACCCTCGCACAATCTGACACCAAAAGGATGACATTCCCATTACCAAAAGGATGATAGAGCGAACTCGCACAACTCTGACACCAAAAGGATGTAGGGGAACACTCGCACAATGTTGCATAAAAAGGATTACAAACCCACTACCAAAAGAATGATGGAGCAAACACACACAACCCTAACACCATAAAGATTTATAGGACACTCGCACAATCTGGAACCAAAAGGATGACAGACCTATCACCAAAAAGATGATGGAGCGAACACACACAACTTTAAAACCAAAAGGATGTAGGGGACACTAGCAAAATCTGGAACCAAAAGAATGACAGAGCCATCACCAAAATGATGATGAAGCAAACTCACACAGTCCTGAGACCAAAAGGATGTAGGGGAACCCTCGCACAATCTGGCACCAAAAGGATGATGAAGCGAACTCACACAGTACTGACACCAAAAGGATGTATGGGAACCCTCGCACAATCTGGCACCAAAAGGATGACAGACCTATCACTAAAAGGATGATAGAGCAAAGTCACACAGCCCTAACACCAAATGGATGTAAGGGAACCCTCACACAATATGGCACTAAAAGGATGACAGACACATCACCAAAAGGATGATAAAGCAAAGTCACACAGCCCTAACACCAAAAGGATGTAGGGGAACACTCGCACAATCTGGAACCAAAAGGATGACAGCCCCATCACCAAAAGGATGATAGAGAAGACACACACAGCCCTGACACCAAAAGGATGTAGGGGAACACTCGCACAATCTAGGACTAAAAGGATGACAGACCCATAACCAAAATGATGATAGAGCAAACACATACAGCCCTGACACCAAAAGGATGTAGGGGCACACTCACACAATCTGGCACCAAAAGGATAACAGACCTATCACCAAAAGCATGATAGAGCAAACTCATACAACTCTGACACCAAAAGGATGTAGGGGAATCCTTGCATAATTTGGCACCAAAAGGATGATAGACCTATCACCAGAAGCATGATAGAGTGAACTCACACAACCCTAACGCCAAAAGGATGTAGAGGAACCCTCGCAAAATCTGGCACCAAAAGGCTGACAGACCCATCAACAAAAGGATAATAGAGTGAAACACACACAACCCTAACACCAAAAGGATGTAGGGGACACTCACACAATCTGGCACCCAAAGGCTGACAGACCCATCACCAAATGGATGATAAAGCGAAGTTACCCAACCTTGACACCAAAAGGATGTAGAGAAACCCTCGCACAATCAGACACCAAAAGGATGACAGACCCATCACCAAAAGGATGATAGATCGAACTCATACAGCCCTGACACCAAAAGGATGTAGGGGAACACTCGCATAATCTGGCAATAAGAGGATGACATAACCAAAAGGATGATAGAACATACCCACACAACCCTGACACCAAAAGGATGTAGGGGAACACTCGCACAATCTGGCACCAAAAGGATGACAGACCCATCACCAAAAGGATGATAGAGTAAAACACAAACAACATTAACCTCAAAGGGATGTAGGGGACACTCGCACAATTTGACAACAAAAGGACGGCCGAACTATCACCAAAAGGATGTAAGGGAACACACACACAATCTGGCACCATGAGGATAACAGACCCATCACTAAAAGCATGATAGAGCGAAACACACACAACACTAACACCAAAAGGATGTAGGGGACACTCGCACAATCTGGAACCAAAAGAATGACAGACCTATCACCAAAAGGATGATAGAGCAAACTCACACAACCCTGACACCAAAAGGATGTAAGGGAACCCTCCCACAATCTGGCACCAAAAGGATGACAGTCTTATCACCAAAACGATGATAGACCAAACTCACACAACCCTAACACCAAAAGGATGTAGGGGAACCCTCGCACAATCTGGCACCTAAAGAAAGACTGACCCATCATTAAAACGATGATAGAGTGAAACACACACAACCTTAACACCAAAAGGATGTACGGGACACTCGCACAATCTAACACTAAAAGTATGACATACCCATCACCAAAAGGATGATGGAGCAAACCAGACACAACCCTAACAACAAAAGGATGTAGGGAACATTCACACAAATCTGGCATCATAAGGATGACAGACCCACCACCAAAAGGATGATGAAGCAAACTCACACAACCCTGACACCAAAAGGATGTAAAGGAACCCTCGCACATATTAACACCAAAAGGATGATAGAGCGAACTCGCACAGCTCTGACACCAAAAGGATGTAGGTGAATACTCACACAATGTGGCATAAAGAGGATTACAAACCCACTATCAAAAGGATGATGGAGCGAACACACACAACCCTAACACTATAAAGATTTAGAGGACACACGCACAATCTGGAACCAAAAGGATGACAGAGCTATCAACAAAAGGATGATGGAGCGAACACACACAATTTTAACACCAAAAGGATGTAGGGGACACTAGCATAATCTAGCACCAAAAGAATGAACGAGCCATCACCAAAAGGATGATGGAACAAACTCACATAGTCCTGACACCAAAAGGATGTAGGGGAACCCTCGCACAATCTGGCACCTAAAGGATGATGGAGCAAACTCACACAGTCCTGACACCAAAAGGATGTATGGGAACCCTCGCACAATTTGGCACCAAAAGGATGACAGACCTATCACCAAAAGGATGATAGAGTAAACTCACATAGCCCTAACACCAAATGGATGTAAGGGAACCCTCACACAATCTGGCACCAAAAGGATGACAGACCCATCACCAAAAGGATGATAGAGCAAACTCACACAGCCCTGACACCAAAAGGATGTAGGGGAACACTCGCACAATCTGGAACCAAAAGGATGACAGACACATCACCAAAAGGATGATAGAGAAGACTCACACAGCCCTGACACCAAAATGATGTAGGGGAACACTCGCACAATCTGGCACCAAAAGGATGACAAACCCATAACCAAAAGGATGATAGAGCGAATACACACAACCCTGACACCAAAAAGATGTAGGGGGACACACACACAATCTGGCACCAAAAGGATGACAGACCTATCACCAAAAGGATGATAGAGCGAACTCACACAACTCTGACACCCAAAGGATGTAGGGGAATCCTCGCATAATTTCGCACCAAAAGGATGACACACCTATCACCAGAAGGATGATAGAGTGAACGCACACAACCCTAACACCAAAAGGATATAAAGGAACCCTTGCACAATCTGGCACCAAAAGGATGACAGACCCATAAACAAAAGTATAATAGAGTGAAACATACACAACCCTAACAACAAAATGATGTAGGGGACACTCACACAATCTGGAACACAAAGGAAGACAAACCCATCACCAAATGGATTAAAAAGGGAACTTACCCAACCTTGACACCAAAAGGACGTAGAGAAACCCTCGCACAATCTGACAACAAAAGGATGACAGACCCATCACCAAAAGTATGATAGATCGAATTCACAAAGCCCTGACACCAAAAGGATGTAGGGGAACACCCGCATAATCTTGAAACAAGAGGATGACAGACCCATAACCAAAACGATGATATAACATACCCACACAACCCTGACACCAAAAGGATGTAGGGGAACACTCGCAAAATCTGGCACCAAAAGGATGACAGACCCATCACCAAATGGATGATAAAACGAACTTACCCAACCTTGACACCAAAAGGATGTAGAGAAACCCTCGCACAATCTGACACCAAAAGGATGACAGACCTATCACCAAAAGGATGATAGATCGAATTCACATTGCCCTGGCATCAAAAGGATGTACGGGAGCACTCACACAATCTGGAACATACAAGATGATAGACCCATCACAAAAAGGATGATAGAGCGAAACACAACCAACACTAACCCCAAAAGGATATAGGGGACACACGCACAATCTAACACTAAAAGGACTACCAAACTATCACCAAAAGGATGTAAGGGAACACGCGCACATTCTGGCACCATGAGGATAACAGACTCATCACCAAAAGGATGATAGAGCGAAACACACACAACCCTGACACCAAAAGGATGTAGGGGACACTCGCATAATTTGGAACGAAAAGAATGACAGATCTATCACCAAAAGGATGATAGAGCAAACTCATACAACCCTGACACCAAAAGGATGTAAGGGAACCCTCGCACAATCTGGCACCAAAAGGATGACAGTCCTATCACCAAAAGGATGATAGATCGATCTCACACAACCCTAACACCAAACGGTTGTAGGGGAGCCCTGGCACAATCTGGCACCAAAAGGAAGACATACCCATCAACAAAACAATGATAGAGTGAAACACACACAACCCTAACACCAAAAGGATGTACGGGACACTCGCACAATCTAACACCAAAAGGATGACAGACCCGTCACCAAAAGGATGATGGAGCAAAACAGACACAACCCTAACATCAAAAGGATGTAGGGGACACTCACACAATCTGGCATCAAAAGGATGACAGACCCATCACCAAAACAATGATGAAGCAAACTCACACAACCCTTACACCAAAAGGATGTAAGGGAACCCTCACACAATCTGACACCAAAAGGATGACATTCCCATTACCAAAAGGATGATAGAGCGAACTCGTACAGCTCTGATACCAAAAGGATGTAGGGGAACACTCGCACAATGTGGCTCAAAAAGGATTAAAAACCCACTACCAAAAGGATGTAGGAGCGAACACACACAACCCTAACACCAAAAAGATGTAGAGGACACTCGCACATCTGGAACCAAAAGGATGACAGACCTATCAACAAAAGGATGATGGAGCAAACAGACACAACTTTAACACCAAAAGAATATAGGGGACACTAGCACAATCTGGCACCAAAAGAATGACAGACCCATCACCAAAAGGATGATGGAGCAAACTCACACAGTCCTGACACCAAAAGGATGTAGGGGAACCCTCGTACAATCTGGAAACAAAAGGATGATGGAGCAAACTCACACAGTCCTGACACCAAAAGGATGTATGGGAACCCTCACACAATCTGGCACCAAAAGGATGACAGGCCTATCACCCAAAGGATGATAGAGCAAACTCACGCAGCCCAAACACCAAATGGATGTAAGGGAACCCTCACACAATCTGGCACCAAAAGGATGACAGACCCATCACCAAAAGGATAATAGAGCAAACTCACACAGCCCTAACACCAAAAGGATGTAAAGGAACACCCGCACAATCTGGAACAAAAAGGATGACAGACCCATCACCAAAAGGATGATAGAGAAGACTCACACAGCCCTGACACCAAAAGGATGTAGAGGAACACTCGCACAATCTGGCACCAAAAGGATGACAGACCAATAACCAAAAGAATGATAGAGCGAACACACATAGCCCTGAAACCAAAAGGATGTAGGGGGCACTCACACAATCTGGCACGAAAAGGATCACAGACCTATCACCAAAAGGATGATAGAGCAAATTCACATAACTCTGACACCAAAAGGATGTAGGGGAATCCTCGCATAATTTGGCACCAAAACGATGACAGACCTATCACCAGAAGGATGATAGAGTGAACTCACAAACCCTAAAACCAAAAGGATGTAGGGGAACCTTCGCACAATCTGGCACCAAAAGGATGACAGACCCATCAACAAAAGGATGATAGAGTGAAACACACACAACTCTAACACCAAAAGGATGTTGGGGACACTCACACAATCTGGCACCAAAAGGATGACAGACCCATCACTAAATGGATGATAAAGCGAACTTACCCAACCTTGACACCAAAAGGATGTAGAGAAACCCTCGCACAATCTGACACCAAAAGGATGACAGACCCATCACCAAATGGATGATAGATCGAACTCACACCGCCCTGACACCAAAAGGATGTAGGGGAACACTCACACAATCTGGCACGAAAAGGATGACATACCCATCACAAAAAGGATGATAGAGCGAAACACAAACAACCCTAACCCCAAAAGCATGTAGGAGATAATCGCACAATCTGACACCAAAAGGACGACCGAACTATCACCAAAAGGATGATAGAGCAAACTCAAAAAGCACTAACACCAAAAGGATGTTGGGGAACACTCGAACAATCTGGCACCAAAAGGATGACAGAGACACCACCAAAAGGATGATGGAGCGAACACACACAACCCTAACGCCAAAAGGATGTAGGGGACACTCGCATAATCTTGCACCAAAAGGATGACAGGCCCATCACTAAGAGGATAATAGAGCGAAACACACGCAACACTAACACAAAAAGGATGTAGGGGACGCTCGCACAATCTGGCACCAAAAGGATGACATACCTATCACCAAAAGAATGATAGAGCAAACTCACACATCCCTGACACCAAAAGGAAGTAAAGGAACCCTCGCACAATCTGGCACCAAAAGGATGACAGACCCATCACCAAAAGGATGATAGAGAAAACTCGCAAAGCCCTAACACCAAAAGGATGTAGGGGACACTCACAATCTGGCACCAAAAGGATGTGAGACCCACCACCAAAAGGATGATAGATCGAAACACACAACCCTAACACCAAAACGATGTAGAGGACACTCGCACAATCTGGCACCAAAAGGATGACAGACCTATCGCCTAAAAGATGATAGACCATATGCGTAAGGGGTGACTCTAAAGGGTTTTAGGGAGGTTTAAGCCAGTAGCCTTACGCGTAAGGGAGGGCCACACGCGTATGACAGCAGGAATTACGCGTATGAGCCATGCTGATACGCGTATGAAAATTCTGGGGTGACTTTTTCCTAGTTTTTGTGATTTTTGTCCCGTGTTCGCTTGAAACGCAATTTCGCCTAATCGGTAGGATTAGTATGACTAAAATGAACCTAGAAATATTAGTAATGAATTAAATCAATAAATGTGGATTGATATGGGTGTGCCTTTATGAGTGTGTTATGATGAATGTGAGCCATGATTATCGAATGTGGATGATCTTGTGTGATTGTGGTAATTCCCGAGAGGATTACGGTGAGCGTATGACTCGTGTGGATCTTTGATGATCGTTAAATTATGCTTGAATTATTATATTTCATAATTGTGTTGCCATGAATCCATATCATGTGTCTTGTGGAGATGGCTAGGTGGGAATCCATGATTGGTGCCTAGTTTCATCCGGACTTCCTGTGGAAGTCGTTATGGTGATAAGTTGTAGTTCAAAGGAACGTACACGACTTATCCGGATTCCGACGGGAATCAGGTTCTAGGGTGAACCGTATGTGATTGTGTTGGTACCACATGCATTATGTTGAGTCAGTGAGTCACATTGCATATTGGTATTTGAATATGAGCTATTGATGCCGAGTGATTGAGGTGGCATGTGTATGTGCATCGTATGTGTACAAATTTATGTATGGTATGTAACTACTCCTTAGCATGTGTATTTCACCGCTTATTTATTGAATGTAGTTCTCACCCCTTTTTTGTTTGTTGTGTCTGTGCTCCTTGGGGAGTGCAGATGACCAGGTACAAGAGTAGTGCTTGGAGTGTGTTGCTAATTGATCGAGTCCTAGGAGTCGTTCTGATACGTAACATGGGATGACGGGATTACGTTAAGTTTTACTTATTTTCTTGATTAATTTTTACGTATCTTTTAACTGTTGGATTAATAATGTATAACCACCAGTTGTGGATATTTATATTTGAACATTGATTTTATTCCGCTGTTTAATTAAAGCTAGATAACATTGGTTTACTTATGAAGAATGAAGTGACTTAGTGTGACATCCTACAGATTTTTGAACTCTGGTGTATTTTCTATAATATTCCTATAATTACGCGTAAGGGGTAAAGTGGGGTGTTACAATTGGTATCAGAGCAGGTCGGCCCGTCCGGCCAGTGTTGTAGTAGAGTCTGACTATATGTTGTTTATAGTCATGTGTTTTCTAACCTGTGTTTTCGTGGATGTTGAGCAGTATGGTTGGCAGGAATGATGTTGTGATGGCTGCTGTGTTACAAGCTGTTGCGCAGGAAGTGGAGAACATTGGTCAGAGTATCAATCGGAATGCGGGGAACGGAGAGTTCCATAATTTGGAGAAGTTCCAGAATAACAAGCCACCCAAGTTCGAAGGTGGACATGATCCAGATGCAGCACATAAATGGCTGAAGAATATTGAGAAGATCATCAGAGTCATGGGGTGCTCAAAGGAACAGAAGGTACAGTTTGGTACCCATATGCTGGAAAACGAGGCTGAGGATTGGTGGGACAACACCCGCCAGAGATTAGAAGCTGGTGAGGGTCCCATTAATTGGGCAGTGTTCAGAGCAGAGTTTCTGGAACGGTATTTTCCGGAAGATGTTCGCAGAAAGAAAGAGATTGAATTTATTGAGTTGAAGCAGGGGAGCATGACGGTGGCAGAATATGCAGTTAAGTTCGAAGAGCTGGTGAAGTATTGTCCTCATTAAAATACTGATGCGGCTATGAGTTTGAAGTGCATTAAGTTTGAGAATGGGCTGTGTCCCGAGATCAAACTTGGTGTCAGTTATTAGAAGATCAGATACTTTCCTGAGCTGGTGAATAGATGTAAAATCTATGATGAAGACAGCAGAGCTAAAATCACTCACTATAAGAATCTAACTGATATAAGAGGCAAGCAGAGACATGAGAATAGACCTTACCGTGCTTCGACTGATAAAGGAAAGCAGAAAGATGTTGCTAGGAAGAAACCAAGTGGGGGAGGAAATCCTTCCAATCCTCCGAAGTGTTTCAGATGTGGTGGCGTAAGTCACCGTGCAAATGAATGTCAGAATAAGGTGAAGAAATGTTTTATGTTTTGAAAGCCAGGTCGTGTGGTCGCGAATTGTAGATCCAACGTACCAACCTGTTACAACTATGGTGGGCAGGGTCCCATCAACACCCACTGTCAGAAACCGAAGAAGTCTCAGACCAGTGGGAAGGTGTTTACATTGGTAGGAGATCAGCCTACCAGTGGGGATTGTTTGGTCAGAGGTACGTGTTACATTCACAACCCTCACACAATCTGGAACCAAAAGGATGATGGAGCGAAACACACACAACCCTAACTACCAAAAGGATGTAGGGTACACTCGCACAATCTGGCACCAAAAGGATGACAGACCCATCACAAAAAGGATGATGGAGCAAACTCACACAGCTCTGACACCAAATGGATGTAGGGGAACCCTCGCACAATCTGGCACCAAAAGTATGACAGACCCATCACCAAAAGGATGACAGACCCATCACCAAAAGGATTATAGAGAAAAACATACACAACCCTAACACCAAAAGGATGTTGGGGAGACTCTTACAATCTAGCACCAAAAAGATGACAGACCCATCACAAAAAGGATGATTGAACAATCTCACACAGCCCAGTTACCAAGAGTTTGTAGGGGATAGTCGCACAATCTGGCACCAAAAGGATGACAGACTCATCACCAAAAGGATGATAGAGCAAAACATACGCAGGCCTGACATCAAAAGGAAGTAGGGAACACTCCCACAATCTGGCACCAATAGGATGATATACCCATCACCAAAAGGATGATGGAGAGAAATATACACAGCCCTGACCCCAAAAAGATGTAGGGGAACACTCGCACAATCTGGCACCAAAAGGATGACAGACACACCACCAAAAGGATGATGGAACAAACACAGACAACCCTAACACCAAAAGGATGTAGGGGACACTCACATAATCTGGCACCCAAAGGATGACAGACCCACCACCAAAAGAATGATAAAGCGAAACACACACAACACTAACACCAAAAGGATGTAGGGGACACTTGCACAATCTGGCACCAAAAAAATGACAGACCCACCACCAAAAGGATGATAGAGCGAACTCACACAGCCCTGACACCAAAAGGATGTAGGGGAACCCTCGTACAATCTGGTACCAAAATGATGACAGATATATCACTAGAAGGATCATTGAGCAAACTCAAATAACCCTAACACCAAAAGGATGTAGGAGAACCCTCGCACAATCTGGCACCAAAAGGATGATAGACCAACCAACAAAAGGATGATAGAGTAAAACACACCCAACCCTAACACCAAAAAGATGCAGGAGACACTCGAATAAAATGACACCAAAAAGATGTCATACCCATCACCAAAAGGATGATGGAGCGAACCACACAAACCCCTAACACCAAAAGGATGTACGGGACACTCACACAATCTGACACAAAAAGGATGTACGGGACACTCACACAATCTGAAACAAAAAGGATGACAGACCCATCACCCAAAGGATGATGAAGCAAACTCAAATAACCCTGACACCAAAAGGATATAGAGGAACCCTGGCACAATCTGGCACCAAAAGGATGACAGACCAATCACCAAAAGGATGATAGAGCAAACTCACACAGCCCTGACACCAAAAGAATGTAGGGGAACTGTCGCAGAATGTGGCACCAAGAGGATGCCAAACCAACCACCAAAAGGATTATAGAGAAAACACACACAACCCTAACACCAAAAAGATGTAGAGGACACTCGCACAATCTGACACCAAAAGAATGACCGAACTATCTCCAAAAGAATGATAGAGCAAACTCACAAAGCCCTGACACCAAAAGGATGTATGGGAACACTCGCACAATCTGGCACCAAAAGAATGACAGACACATCACCAAAAGGATGATGGAGCGAATACACACAACCCTAACACCAAAAGGATGTAGGGTATACTCGCATAATATGGTACCAAAAGGAGGACAGACCCATCACCAAAAGAATGATAGAGCGAAACACACACAACAATAACACCAAAAGGATGTAGGGGACACTCGCACAATCTGGCACAAAAAGAATGACAGGCCCATCACCAAAAGGATGATGGAGCGAACTCACACTTCCCTGATGTTGTACCCCAAAATTTGCTCAAACTTTTCGTACTTGGCTTATGTTTCTTTTCTTATTATCGCATTTGCTGCATTGCATAGCATTCGTTCTTGAGGCAGAGGATCAAGGTTTTCCCGTGGCTCAGTTTTCATATAAGTGCATGAACCTGAATATCAAGCATCAGAGTCCTTGGCGTTTATTTTGCCAAGCGGTCGGGCGACCGATTTTATTTTATTTTGCAGGGTATTTTTAGCTCAGGAAGCAGCATTCAGGGTATTGCAAGCATTCTCATGGTTATAACATTTAGAAACAAGTTTCATAAGTTGAACAGAGCTCAAAACGGCAAGAAACGGACAAACGGGCAGATTTCCCTCCAAAAGGCGCCAAAATTCAAATTTTGGAGGTGTTAATCGGTTAACCTATATGGTTAATCGATTAACCAAGGCAGAATTAGGGCAAATTGGGATTTTTAAAGGTGTTAACTGATTAAACTATATGTTTATTCGATTAACCAGTGCAATTTTTGCCTCTGTCCGTGAATTTTCAATGCAGGCTGTTTTGGGGTCCAATTTTGGTCATGTGCAAACTTGATTTTCACTTTGGGAAGGATCTAGGACCTATTTGAAATTTGGTTGATTTCATTTTCCCTCTAAATGCCCATTCCTCATTCCAAACCAAAATTTCCAAACCTTTCATTTGGATCCAAGCCTAATTGGTATTTAAGATATCCACTCAAAACCTCACAAATCTAATCACTCATAATTCACTCTCATTTCAGAATTGATCTCATTTCTCTCTCAATTCTCTCCACTTGTTCATCTTCCAAAACCTTCACCAAAGCTCTTTTCCATTGAATTCTTTGATTCTTCCATGGAAACAATGAATTCTTGAGCTCAAACCTCCATCCATCATCTCTATTGGATCGATTTCTTCATCCAATTTTTGTGCACAGTTGGATCTGAACTTGGAAGTGATTTTGGAAGTGATTATTTGGCTTGATTTGGTTTAATCTTGAAGGATCTACATTGCTACTACAAGAATTGGTGTGGATCTTGAAGTATTTCGGGTTTCTAGCATTGGATCTGTTCAATTACGGTTGAATCAACATTAACCGGAGCATATCTCCGCTCCGAAGATTGGATCCGAATCTGTTTTTAGCTTATTTGCATAATCATGTGGATTTTTATCTTTGATTGAATTTTGGTTAATTTGATCCGTTAGATCCATGATTTAGTTGTGTTGATCTGCTTACATGCTGTTTGAATCATGATTTGCTAGTTTAATTTCGTGATTAAGTGATTATGCGATCATCCGGTTGATCGGGTAAGTGCTTATTTGTTGAAAATGTTGTTCTGTTGCTGTTTTTCTGCTGTTGGCACAGTGTTAATCGGTTAACGTATATGGTTAACCGGTTAACCATTACAGATTCTCAAATTTTTCAAAGTTTTTAAGTGGTTAATCGGTTAAAGCATATGGTTAACCGATTAACATGTACAAATTTCCAGATTTTAAGCCTTTTTTAAGTGGTTAATGGGTTAACGCATATGGTTAACCGATTAACACTGTGCCAGTGGGTCTGTTTTGCTGATTTTCTTGCATGTTTGGGGGTACCGTTTCGCATCGAATCATCTTAGTTCAATATGATGCATTAGAAGTGAAATGTTTTGGACATTTTGTCGCTGTTTTGGTTGTTTAATCGAGATATCGTCGACTTGTGTTCGCTTTCCACTTGGATGCCTACTTTCGTAGTTTGTCGTTCGAAGTGATATTCATGCTTGCATTTCCTATTGTGTTTTTCTTTTTTATTTCCAGCATTAATAAAGGTCGAGTTGTGCTTGTGGTGGTATTTACCCCACACTTTGTTCCTCCCTTTGCTTGTGTGTTGCAT
The DNA here is from genome assembly GCA_963859935.3 of Lathyrus sativus. Taxonomy (NCBI): domain Eukaryota; kingdom Viridiplantae; phylum Streptophyta; class Magnoliopsida; order Fabales; family Fabaceae; genus Lathyrus; species Lathyrus sativus. The sequence continues at coordinate 303,517,464 of OZ012736.1, read as the reverse complement.
TCCATGTTTGTATCTCTTACTTGTGATTGAATTTATTTGGTGCTTTCTTGTGCTTTTTGCCATGATCCCCATAAGGTTCCTAGTCCCTTCGTTTAGGATGGGAGTAGGAGAGACATTAGGTGTTCAATCCATGTATGCAAACATTAGATAGTTTCCCTTCTTAACCTCAACTTTAGGACCATGAAGCATGATAACTTTAGGGTTTTGATTTAGTCCCCTTTAGTTTGTCCTCTCTCTCTTCCTCATCTTCAAACAACTTCAAACATACTTAATAAGATAATGGATTTTGTGCCATGAGCCTTGTACTTGGGAAATAGTGATTAGGGGGTTACCTCTCAATTGCTTAGAGTGTTTAGTATACGTCCTTAGGACGATATGCGATGCATTCGTTCTTAGGTTTTAGACTTTAGTACAACATACATTATAAACATTCATTAAAAAACACTTATCTAATAAAAGACAAAAACAAACAGTCAAACTCCTCTTTTGCCCTTTGGGGCTCTCTTTAACATGGAAAATATTTTCAGATAAAAGAGCATTGTTAAGCTTTGGTTCTACCGCAAACAGGCGTCGTCCCTAACTGCTAGAATGATAGTTTAACTTTACTCGGATAAAACAGATGAACAAACACGTGTTCCCTTTAACCCTAACTACGTTTGCTCTGATCTCTCATACCTGTTGAGAGTATGTAGGTGTCGCTACCGCGAAAATAAGGTACCGGCAAAACAGAAGAGTCGCCACCTTTCGTTATTTATCCCTCAGAACGGAAAGGAAACGATCGGAAAAAACCTGACGAAAAGGTATAAGACAAGGCCATCGAAACCATTGTCTGGGTTCGAGAGTCGGTTACGCAAGGGGAAGGTATTAGCACCCCTCGCGTCCACCGTACTCGATGGGATCCATGCTTGTTGGTTTGTCTACGGGTGAAAAACAATCTAGCTACGACTGCTAAAGCTAAACGGAAAGAAACTGACTCGATAGAGCGTCGCGCTCTATGCCTACGTATTCCTTCGTGCAATGGGAAATTCAGAGTCAACGTAGTTCGGGAAACTACGGGGGGAGATTGCTCGCCGAGATATCACATCTCAGGCCTACATACTTTCACACGGCGTGAAAGATCAGAGCTAATGTAGTTCGGGCTACTACGGCTAACCAGGGTGTTCTCGATCACACGAGGGTGAGAGAAAGGATTGACGATACTAGCGTATGCATTCTAGCAGTTTAGGTGTATGCTGCTCGCTCGACGAAGACTTAGGCGTTACCTGTTTGCGGTAGAACGGATGTAGTATGTCGGGTTTAGAGGTCTGAGAACCTACGGGAACTAGGACTACGGTCTGGTCTTAATTGCACTCGGGCAAGAGAAAGGCAGATTAATCATTAGCGAGAAAGTCTCGATCGCACGACAGCGAGAGAACAGAGAAGTTAGTTGTTAGTGTGCTCGCTAGGATGTCGCATCCTATGCCTACATATTCTCGTCAGGAACGAGAAATCAGAGCAGCTGTAGTTCAGCTAACTACAGCAAAAGGGAAAAAGGGAACTCGCTAGGATCATCGCAATCCTATGCCTACGTACTCTCGTCTGGTACGAGAGATCAGAGCAAACGTAGTTCGGCGCTACAAGAAAGCAAGTCTCGATTGCACAGGGGCAAGAGAAGGAGTCTCGATTACACAGCAGCAAGAACAAAGAGGAAGCAGGCTTACGCCTAAACGGGAAGGAACTCGGGACACACGCGCAAGAACCTAAGGCGTAGGAGCGAATGTGTCGTGTGTCACCCAAAGGGTACCATACTAAACACTCTAAACGATCGAGGGGAGATCGCTCGATTGTCATTTCCCACGTATCTAACGCTATAGCTCACAACACTCGACGGTTGCATGAAGACTTGAATAAGAAAGATGATACTGAACGAAGCGGCTCCGCTGGCTCTCGACATGTGCACAAGCTCCATTCCAATCTTCTCCTCTCTGGATCCTGGATGATGACACTTGAATCAGAACCAATGTAACGCTTAGACCGTCATTATTTGACTTATACGATAAATCAAACTCTCAGAGGTAGCGTATTGATATCCGTGTCAAAGACAAGATAGAGAAATGATATCGAAAATCATTCTCCAATTGAATCATGTCATACGGCCAGCCAAAAATAAAATCAACAGTAAAATCGGATAGAAAAGAAATGAGGAGAGAAATCCATAAAGAAACGGAAATAATACGCTACTCCTAAAATTAGCAGTTAATTTCTAATAGAAAATATTCTAAAGAAATACTAAGAGGAAATGTATATAGAAAAATAGCATGGAAATTCTATCCTAAAACGCTATAATATCCTAATTAGAAAAATAGAATATAAATTCTAAAATATAAAATCTATATTAAAAATATGTAATAATATTCTAGGAAAATAAAACTATAATCCTAAAAGAAGAAAAAAATAGAAAAATAAAACTAAGCATCTATTACAACCACAATATCCAATACAAAAGAAATTAAAAAAAGTAAAGGGAAGGGGGTACATTAACCAAACAGGGGGTGGAAGCAGTAAAAACAAAACTAGGCCCAACCCACAATACATCAGCACAAAAATAAAAAGAACAAGGGGACTGGGGGTGTGCGCAGGAATTCAGGGGTAAGGTCAGCAAACTCGTTGTTGGGCTCAGGCCCACTACAATCATAAAAAAAGAGGTGAACCGGGGGGTTTCAATGGGAAACGGAGGGTATGGAAAAATAAAATTGGGCCAAAGGCCCAATGACCAATCCCAGGGAGTCCAGAAACTCTTTCGTCTTCCTCATTTGCCTTGGCCTGAAACCAACCCTAACACTCGCCGCCGTCATTTCACTGTCCACCTTCACCGTCTCACATTCTCCCTCTCTCAACTTAGTTTCCTTCAAACATTATCATCCCCGTACAAAACCTAAACGGAATCATAAATCCCCCAAACTAACTGACCTTTCTCGAAGGTGATTGAAGTTCAACAATGTTTGGCGAATGCTCTCTGATGAAATTACTGGAAAACGTTGCGTATTATTTGGTGTTGATTCATAAACATGGAGATTGTGTTCACGCGTTGAAGGTGAGGTCGCTTTGGAGGTTCTTGAATCTGGAGAAGTTAACGGAAGATCTGAAGGTGTTGATGGAAGATCTTGAAGGTGTTGGCAGACGATCTTGAAGGTGCTGACGGACGATCTTGAAGGATCTTGAAGTTCATTTGAAGATCCTTGGCAAGAACTTGATGGAGGTTATTACAAGTCGTTGAATCTGGAGATCTATCGCTGAAGATGGTGAAGTTTGTTCATGCGTGGATGAAGCTGATGTGGAGATCTCGAAGATTTACAGATTAATGAAAAACGATGTTGAAGGAGAAGCGTTTAGATCTGGAAACGATTGAATACTTCTATCAGTTTTCTGGAAAAACTCACAAGATCAATGAAGGTACTTTGAAGTTTTCTGGGAAAAAGATGAGGATCTGGAGTTTGATTGAAGAACTGATGATGAATGTTCATGATGAAGATGATGAAAGAGATGAGTTGGATGAAGATTCACGGTGGAGAAGTTGAGTTTCTGGATAGATGGTGGAGTTCCGGTGACGGTTATGACTTCCGGTGATAGTTACCGATGGGTTTTGCAGTTACCGGCGATGGTTAGGGGGAGTTTTGATTTCTCCGGCGAGAAATTCCGGCGAGTTGCATGTCGGCCGGTGAGGGAGGAAGCTGGGACAGGTGGCGAAAAGGGAGGTGGATACGTGTGGTGGTGGCAGTGTGATGGAGAGACGCGTGGCCATGCATGCAGAGTGAGGTGGCATCCATTGGTGAGGTGGGAGAATGAGGTGGCGTTTGCAGAGAGAGCAACGTGGGGCCTGGTGGATGAGGTGTCAGAGAGAGAGTGAAGCGTGGATAGCCTCTTATAGTGCCAAGTGGCGAGTTGTTGGACTATGGGCCCCCAAAAGTGACACCTGGCCCACGAAAAAAGACAAAACCTGATTCAATTAAATCCAATTAATGGCTAATTAAAAGACTCAATTAAAAAATGCTAATGATTCTGACTAAACTACTCACTTAATGATGGTTAATGACTAAACATGGATGATTAATACTCAATTAAAAACTAACTCAATTAATTATGCTAATTAATATTCTAATTAAAATCCTAATTAACATGATTAATATCCTAATGACCATCTAATTAATTCTAAAAAGAAATTAAATCTATAAAATTTCTATTAAAAAGAATTACATCTAGAAATTCATTTAAGATCTATTAAAATCTAAACAAACCAATTAATATCTAACAAGAGATTTAAATCTACTAAATTCTAAACCTATTAACATCTAGAAAAAATCTATTAAACCTATTTAAATCTATTTCATATTCTAAAAACTATTTAAAATTCTAGAAAATGAATTAAAATCTATTTAATACCTATTTAAAAATTCTAGAAATTAAGGGAAAAACTAGAAAATGCCATAAAAGTCAATTAAATCGATTAAAAAAAAGATGCGAGACTTAGCGAAATAAACGGTAAAAACCGGACACCGAAATGTCCTCAAAAGCAACAGCAAGAGCTGAAAACACCGGGACGAGCATAAATTCCCAAAACAAATCCTCGTATTCAAAATGGTATGAAACTGCCTGAAACGCGAGAAGAGACTGTAATCCCGATAAAGCTAATCTGACTGGAAAATGCAATGTACGCGGTACGCAAATGCAAAATGAAATAAGTTGAAGCATAAGCCAAATAATGAGAATTGGTTGGTCAAATTTTGGGGTGCAACAGCTGCCCCTATTCAAATGGCTTGGACCTGAAGGGTTGAGAAGCGAACGACTTTCAAACATTCAAAGGTAGAAGACGGTTGAATACCAAAGAAACCCGAAAATTTTCCAACCTGCAAAAATAAACTGCAAACCCCGCTTGGGGAAAAATATCCAGAAAATTGAATACGGTTTCACGACAACCAACTGATGGATGACTGATCTCAAACCTCCGTCAGGATGATCATCCGAGTTAGCTGCAGAACTTCGCCCTCAAGTCATCAAGGGGTCACCAGTTACACGGTAACTAGTGATTTGCCAACCTGCAGAAATAAACTGCATAACTGGTTAGGAACGAGATCTCTAAGAAGTGAACACAGTTGCACGGCAACAAATTGGCTGCTCATCAGGTACAGAACACCTGACCTCACCGTCAGTCATCTGTGTAACGCCACGGACATCAAACCCGCAGGCCGGATCAACATGCACTTGATCCTCTCACTTCTTCAAAAAGAGAAACAATACTCACGTTGTCTAAAAGTAGACGGGAAGTCACTGCTGAAAACAGGATCAACACACACTTGATCCTTTCCTTTCGTCAGAAAGAAACAATACTCACGTCGTCTAAAAGTAGACGGTAAGACACCATACGTTCACATCGTCTAAGGATAGACAGAAAGAAAGCCACCACGCTCACGTCATCTGAGGGTAGACATCCCATACTCACGTCGTCTAAAAGTAGACGGAAAGAAGGCCACCACGCTCACATCATCTGAGGGTAAACAGGATCAGCTCTGATACTCACATCGTCTAAAAGTAGACGGAAAGAAGAACTTGTCCGAAGAACCACATCGTCAATAGGAATCGATGGAGAGAAAGATCAAATCAATGATTACGTCAACAAACTCCATAACTATTCAGCAAACTTCAGAATTATTTCGTCCATAAGAATTGATGAAACAGAAATATATTCAAAAGGCCACATCGTCAATAGGAATTGACAAAAAGAGAATCATCTTCAAAGAGCCATGTCGTCAATAGGAATTGACAACAAGGAAATCAAACATTCTTCAGAGATCCCCGGCATCAATAGGAATTGACGGCACGAAAACCTTCTTAGAACAACATCTCATCCAATAAACTGAAAGAAAACCACATCCGACATTCACATCATTTAAGGATAGACGGAGAGTAAACCATATCTGAAGTTCATCTTGAAATCTCGCATCGTCCAAGGATAGACGGAGATAAAACCATATCCAAAATCCAAATCATTGAATGTTGAACCAACACGGAAGATCGTATTCACAACTCACGTCGTCTAAAAGTAGACGGTAAGAAGACTTGCTGGGAAAACACATCGTTAATAGAGATTAACGGTAAAAGAATCTGCTCGGAGATACACATCGTTAATAGAGATTAGCGGTAAAAGAATCGGTCGACATCAGAGGACTGATGGACAAAGGAACTCTGCTTGGGGTTGTCATCATCAGAGGACAAAACATAATCGTCGTATGATCTGAAACCCGAGAGAAAGTAAGCTGATGAGCTGCCTGAACACAACTGCTGGAGAAATGCCCCTGCATCGACCGCAGGGTGATTCACGTTGCCACGGAAGGCTAATAACAACCTGGCTTATGCTTCGTATGCATATGCGTATGTTTGAATTTTTCTATGGCGTAATGCTCCACACGATGGAAATGCTACGCATTTGAGGATGAAATGCAAATATGATGATATATGCAAAGATGCAAATGCAGGCTCGGCTGCTGGAGATAAGTTATACATAGAAGGACCACTCCAGCAAAATAAATGCTGGAAAGGTGAAGCCAACTCCGCTGGGGATTCGGGTATCACATAATTATTCCAGCAAAAGAAATGCTGGAAAGGTGAGACCGACTTTGCTGGGGATTCGGGAGAACTATCAAGTAAGTCCGCTCTGGGGATTCAGGAATCATCCTGGACGAATAAACTCTACTGAGGAACTAAAGAATCATCCTGAACACACAACTTCACCGGGGACCTCAAGAATCATCTTGACCAATAATTCTGCTGGAGATTTCAGGAATCATCCTGAGCAAACACTCTGGCGACTTCCCTGGGGATTTTAAGAATCATCTTAAGCAAATAGCTCTGCCGGAGACTTCAGTCTAAACTATCGAGAGCTAAGCAATTGCGGGTAGTCTTCTACGAGAAAACGGCACACTGACCCAGTGCTGGGGAATGGGTATACGCTTCAGCGCATGACTCAGCTGGGGAGATGGCGATCCTGCCTAGGATACATCTGGTTGGGGAGAATCTATCTCTGTTAGGGGAGATACATCAATGCTCGCAGTCCCATGTTCCGACTCCGTGGGGAAACATAACTGAACCTGCTCGGGAAGAAGGAATCATCCTGCTCGGAAAAACATGCCATTAAACAAACTCACGATGGCTTGCCCCAAAATCTCAACAACATCTGACAATCTCTGCCAATATGGAGAGGAACGGCTCCTTCGCTTTCAGTTTTTTGCCCCAGCTCGTGGGATCTCTATGGGGATGTTCCTTGACAGGAAAATCTGCAATCTCTGCACCCCGATCTGCCTCAACATCTTGAACCTCGACGAGGTGCTTCGCATTAATTTCCCCATGGGCAAGAAACAAACTTTTGTGCTCTTAGGGTGGCCTGCCCCTGTCTTGCAACGATTTTTCCCCTGATTGGCTAATTCTGTGGGGAAGTACCCTGGTTGTCCTCGAGAGATTCACGGAATCTCGACCTGACTGCCTCAGATCAACCGAATTCTGGATGGCTGACTCCCATGCCATGATCTTTTGACGTAGCTTGCCCCGGTTCACCGGAATACTCTGGCATTATGCATTCTATTCTGATCAGATCTTTCCATCGTGGAAACTCCTGCTATCAAGCGCTTACTCGCCAGTAAAACGAATTGTTCTGCATAAAAGACATATCAAATGCAATGCATATGGCAGTTTTGACATTCCAATCTATTCACTGGAAAAAATTTGTGACATAAAGTGTATGAAATCATTCATCAACATGTCAATATCAATACAACGCTGTAAAAGGAATCCTTTCAAGGAGTCAGTTCCGATGCGATCTTTACCGAAGTATGCTTTCGAAACAAACCTATTTCAATTAGGACTTTATCAGGTTGTAACTGTTATACCCCAAATTTGTCCTACCTTTGTACAACCTCCTTTTCGTATATTTACCCATTTGCTTTATTTCAAAAAATCCAAAAATTATGTGACTTCTGTCATAAGGTTTTGAAGTGAATCAAATCAGGTTACCAGGTCATGTCAGGTTAAGTGTTTTACTAATAAGAATCATCGAGGAATGGTTCAGGTTCAATTAGAGTTGTGTGCTACATTTTGGAAGAGTATGATGCAAGTCAAATTTCTTTAATTTGAAAATTGATTATGGTCATTAGTCTTTCTCTAGATTCATTCAAGTTTCATCCATTTCAAGTCAGAAGTTAAGTAGGGTGGACTTTGGTTTTTCTTGAATTCGTGTAGGAATTTCATTGTCAAATTAATTGTGAACTCAAAGATGTTATTTCAACCAATTTGTAAGTGTAAGCTTTTACAAAAACCCACACAAAATTCAAAGCCCATTTTTGTAGAGTTCACATTTAAAATATACCAAAAATCACAACAAATTTTGAAGCCCATCTGAATAAGCCCCTGATGTTTGAGGTAGATTTACAATTAGGTGGAAATAAATTGTGATTGATACAGACCACTTTCATTAGGTGCTGCATTCCTTTTTCAACAATGTGCCCAAAATGATTTCATGAATTTGATGCACAAAGTTCTCATTACATGGCCCACAAAGGTCATTAAAAGCAGCCATTCCCTTTTATGTTTCCAGCAAACAATGCCATAACATAAAAAAAATAAAAATTTCATCGGATGAGCTTTGTAAAATATGGGAACTAATAGGGAAAAGAGGAAAATCAATGGAATTACAAAAGTGTATAGTTTTTGTTGGGCAGCAAGGACGGCCGCGTTTTGTACGCAAATTGAGCATCAGAGTAGCAGGCATCACCACCATTTTCTTCAATATCTGTACTCCACATCAGTCCAAAATTCTGCAGCAAGGGCCCACACCGTACCATCGTACGAGGCTCCAACTGCAGTGTTCATGCCATCCTAAACGCAACAAATACACCCACCAAGCCATATCCTATGGGAATAAAACAAAAGGAAAACATTGATTCACCACAGTCTGTACAAGAGAAAGGACAGTGGTAACAATTTTGTTTTTAGCAGCAAATCAATACATCAAGCTGTGAAGGAAAATAAAAAAAGAAGTGAGATAACTCCATATAATAAGAAAGCCCAAATATAACCCCTTTTTCTTTCATCCATTATGTTTTATATTGTGATTAAGAATTAAATGGAAGAAGCTGCAAAATATAGTACAAAGACATGTGAACTCTCATCACGTTTTCAAAGACCATCCACTCACTAGAAGGTACATTATACACAGCAACAACGAATACTAATCCACCAGTATCGACAAAAGGCTACAGACAAAATTCAGGGCAAAATCGTCTCGCCAATCACACCTTATGCATCAATGAGTCCGATAAAACCGGCATGGAAAAGCGCTAGCTCACTAAAACGCAGTAGTACGAGTTACAACGCACTCACCGTAAAAACCGCCACAGCCCAACAACCATCAAGCAACGCAGTAAATACAAAAACTCAGCAGCATATTAAAATTGGTACAAAAGCAGTCCGCATATCAGATTGTACAGGACCAACATCCAAAACGGCTCACGTAGCGCAAACGTTGTGGATTGAAAAAGCAGAACGACAAGCTCTTCATTTTGGGGACTGCTTAAAAGCTGTAAAACGCTCGCACAAGAAAAAAAGAGGAAAATCCCGGAGATTCACCTATTTCAAAAACAGTGACTTTCTTCAACAAAATGAACCTCCACCTTCAATATTCTTTTAGACCCAGACCTTAAGAACTCTCACTTTCCCCAAACAACCTTGAAGTCCATTTAACTGGGCCTTCCTATCTTCTTCAACCGCCTCCTTCAATCATCAATAACAACCTAAACAGAAGTCATTCCCAATCGTAACTCAATCTTCCTCAAATTACCCTTAACCCCTTCCATTTTCTGAAACCCAAAGCTTCAACCCAACAAACCCAGTCTCAAAACAATCTTCAACCAAATCCAGAAAACAGTAAACCCATAAGCTCGCTCAAACTTTCTTCTTCCTCCCTTCGACCTAATTCCTCATTCCAACCTTTCTTCAACTTTCAAAGATGAAACCCGTTTTCAAAACCCCAAACTTCAAATAACCCTTAAACCATTCCATTATCTTCTACACAGAACTTTCAGCCTTGATTCTTCTTTTTTCGAAACCACAACAACACTTCAACAACCTTTCATCTTCTTCAACAAAACAGCCTACAAAATACCCTCTGAATCTTCTTCCTCTTCAATAACTTCAAATCCCTAAATCATAACCTAAAACCCATTTCCTCCATTAAACAATCACTTTCACCTAACACACAAACTCAGATATAGAACTGAAATCAAACCAGAAATAATGAGATTGAAAGAAAGAGACACAAGCTAAGCGGAGGAGAGACGAAGGAAATTCGAACGAAGCATACGAAAGAAGGTTCGAGGGTTTCTACTTCATTTGGCTTCGATTTGTTTACTCTAGGACCATTGATCCGTCTTCGATTGCTTTTTATTTCACTTTGGTTTCAGAATTGTTTTACCTTGCCTCGTGTGGGGAGCTGAGTTTTTTCTGTTTGGTTTTGAAAGTAATATGGTTCTGGGTAAATGGGCTTTTAGCCCATGTATGACCTTCATGGACATATCTGTGTTCATCCGCATCCCCTCCCCTGTTTTCATTAATTAATTTTTTTAATATATAATATACTAATTAGATTTTATAATATATTTTGAAAATAAGTTATATATAATATATATTAGTTTCTTTTTCACATTTTTTTGTAAATATATTATATTTTAGTTCTTTAAGATTTCTTTTAGAAGTCTTATTATAATTTCTTTTAGAACTTTGTAAATATATATTATATCTTTATTTTCTTTTTAGAAGTTAGATTTTATTCCTCATTAGTTATTGGATATTTTGTTCCATTTTTGTTTTTTAGGTCGATGACGAGACCTCCAAGTTATAGTTTGTCAAATTATTGACAAATAATAACAAACCCGAGACCAATTTTTTTCAAACTTTCGTTTTCGTTTCTTATCCATTTTTATCCACTTTTTTCTTATTCTTTAGTCAATGACGACTTTAATAATTATTATCAGTCAAATTATTGATAGATGATAATTTAGTCGAGACTATTTCATTTCCGTTTCATTTCCATTATTATCAGTCAAAGAAGGAGGTTCTTGGAATCTAGCATTCTTTGGATCTTCGAGTGAATAGTTCTCGAGGAACGCTCTTGAGTTATTATTCATTCAATCTTTCGACTTTTTCAAAACATTTTTTCGATTAAAACTCCGAAAGAAGGAGATTCTTGGAATCTAGCATTCCTTGAATTTTCGAGTGAATAGTTCTCGAGGCACGCCCTTTGAGTTGTTATTTACTCAACCTTTCGACTTTTTCAAACTCAATCATTTTCCAACGTTCTCCTAAGTCGAATGCTCGTACGCATTCGCAACCCATATTTCGTACACGCATTCACAACTCCTTGTGGTTTTGATATTGGAAGTACCCTTAGGGACCAATATCATTTCTCACAATCTAACCCTTGACACGTCGTCAAGTCGGTTCCATCTTCGGTCAAATCCTCGACACGTCGTCGACCTACTTCAAAACGACTTCCTCTTTGCCTCGCATTCCATTTTTGATTCAATCTTTTCACAAACATTTTTTTAAACTTACGAAAGAGGGATATTCTTAGAATCTAGCATTTTTTGAATATTCAAATGAGTAACTCTCGAGGCGCGCTCTTGAGTTGTTATTAGTTCATTCTTTCGATTTCAAAACATTCAATCCTTTATCTCCAACTCTTTTCAACCCAATTTCCGAAAGAATTGAGTTCTTGGGATCTTGCATTCCTTGAATTCTTGAGTGACAAGCTCTTGAGGCATGCCCTTGGGTTGCTTGTCAGTCACTCTTTCGTTTCTCAATCCATTTCAAACTTCCTCTTCGTGGTTGTTACCACGAACTACGGGCACTCTGATTCTTCATTCACTCTTGAATGTAAGATACGTAGGCACAAGATTGCGATGATCTTGGCGAGAACAATCCGCTCCATCTCCCATTTCCCCCATCCTTTCCCGTAGTCGAACTACGACGCTCTGATTTCTCATTCTCGTCTGAATGAGCATACGTAGGCACAAGGGCCCCAATCCTTGGCGAGCACCCTATCCTCTAACCACCCATTTCCCCCTTAGCGTCTTTAACCTTTTACCCTACCAATTCTACCTTTATCATCGAGAAGAAAACAAGTAAACCTAGACAACACTCCCCACAAGTACCTTAATAGGTTTCCGTCGAGTACGACGGACGTAAGAGGTGCTAATACCTTCCCCTCGCATAACCGACTCCCGAACCCGGAACTTGATTGCGACAACCCTGTTCCTATCTTTTCGTTTTTAAGAGGTTTTCTCGATATTTTCCTCTCCCGTTTATTCAAGAAAAATAAAGTTCGGTGGCGACTCTGTCGAACAGCATTTCTGCGCCTTTCGCGCGAGGGTTGTTTCTCCGAAATGTCTCCGTGTTTTTTCAAGGTGCGACAGCTGGCGACTCTGCTGGGGACATTTTGCTCCATGCAAAGAGAGAGTCGAGCCTATCTTTTGGTTTGTGAGGAGTGTTTGTTTTTTATTTGTTTTCTTCTTGTTTATGTATTTGCTTTCTTGTGGATTTTATTTGTGCTTGTTATCTTGGTTGCCTGTTGGTTCTTGGGATAACATCATGATTAAAGATCTACACCCGAGCTTTGGTAAAAGCAGAGAGAACACATAGTTTTGAATTGGTAGTCGAGTAATGTTAGTCTCCGAGGACTTGCTCCTTGTGGGCCTAGCATGAAAGCTCCTCCAGAGGAGACCTATTCGTAGATCTTGTTGTAATACAGCTAGCCTGTTGCACGATTTGATTCATGAAGGGTCCATGATTCTGGGAACCTTTTTAGCACCAGTTCCAATAATGGTGGTTGTGTAGTGTTAGTCTCCAAGGACTCGCTCCTTGTGGGCCTAGCATGAGGACTCCTCTCAGGAGAGACCTTATCGTCATTATCGTCGTAATACAGCCAGCCTGTTGCGTGACGCTAATACGATTAGTGTCCGTGATCCTGGGAACCAAACATAGAAACCATCCTGTGAGTGGGTTTATGGGTAGAGTGTCTAGATCTTCCCGTATAGGGCTTACCTGTCAGGTTTCTTTGGTCAGAAATTTTGGTTACCTACCTATTACATTTATCAGCTTCAGAGTTGTTTGAACTATGAAAATGTGATCATGGATCTTGTATCTTACATTGCATCTTGCATATCATTTGTATTGCATCTCATATGTTGTGCATTTTGCATTTCCAATCCTTCAGCAGAATCTTATGTCTCCTTCCTTCCTCTCCAGTAAATCAAGCTGATTCCTCGACATCTCCAATAAATCAAGTTGATTCCTCGACACCAGTACGCGACTAGAGTCAATACAAGATGAATGATGGAGCAGATTCAGTAGGAGCAAGCTTCCTTCAGGGAAGAGTTGGATTCTATCAAAGGAAATATTGACCAGATCCTCGAAGCCATCATCGCAGCCAGAAAAGAGGAAGAACAACGTGAAGCTGCTACTGTGGTCAACAACAATGGTCAGGTGCAAGTGTCTACCCCAAGGCTATCAACTCCTGTCCCTAACCCCTATGGAATGCCAATGAATTTCTCTACCACAGCTGAAGGAAACACTTCTCAGCCAATCCCAGCGCCTGGAGTTACTGTTGGAGCTATCCTGCAGGCTCAGCCTACTGTCGTGCAGATACCAGCTCCCCATACTGAAGATACTCTGATGGATCATTATGACGATGTTCAGAACTATCATGCTGCTATTCCCATTGCTAGTCCTGTTGCTGCTCAGGATTCAGAAGCTATGAAAATGTGTCGAGAGCTAGCTGAGAAATTTCGAGTTATGGAGGGGCGCAATTCAAACCCTCTCAGTGCTTTAGAAATGTGCTTGGTGCCTGATGTCGTCATCCCGCCCAAGTTCAAGGTGCCCGAATTTTCGAAGTACAAAGGTCTCAGTTGTCCAAACATTCATCTGAAGATGGACTATCGCAAGATGGCTGCTTATGCCAGAGACGAAAAGCTCATGATTCATTGCTTTCAAGACAGCTTGTCTGGGGCATCGCTCGAATGGTATATGCAGCTGGAGCGTAATAGTGTGCGTACTTGGGCCGAGATAGCCGATGCATTTGTCAAGCAGTATAAGTACAACACCGATCTTGCTCTGAATCGTACTCAACTTCAGAGTATGACTCAGAAGGATGGTGAATCCTTCAAGGAGTACGCGCAACGATGGAGAGAGCTAGCCGCAAGGGTGCATCCACCTCTTGTTGACCGTGAACTAATTGACATCTTCATGGGTACTTTACAAGGCCAGTACTACGAAAAGCTGATCGGTAGTGTCTCCGCTGGATTCTCTGACTTGGTGATCGTTGGTGAGAGAATTGAAGAAGGGCTGAAGAGTGGAAAGATCCCAGGAGGTTCTAACAACCAGGCCAATGCCAAGAAGCCTTTCAATGGATACAGGAAGAAAGAGGGCGAAACAAATGCCATCTCTTTGCAGAAAGGGCAAGCTTCTCAACAAGGTCCCGCTCCTATGCCTTATCAAGTTCCCTATTATCAGTATTCGTATGTTGCTGCTGCGCAATATGCTCCAGTGCCTTATCAGCCAGCTGTTCAAGCAGTGCAAGCTCAGATGCCACAGCAATAGGCTCCTCAGCAACAAGCCTACAACCAGCAAGGATATCAGTATCCTCCTCAGCAACAGCAGATGCAAGTTGTTCAACAACAACAAGGTGCTCGCCAACAGCATCAGTAGAGGACGTGGAAGCCTGATAGAGTATTTGATCGTTTACCAATGACATATGCTAAAATCTTTGCTCAGGTGATGGAGAAGAAAGCTGTTGTTCCAAGAGATTTGGCTCCCCCAACTGTCATTCCTGCCGACTACGATGCAAATGCTCATTGTGAGTTTCATAAGGGCGCTCCGGGTCACACCATTTAGGACTGCAGGGCTTTCAAGCACAAGATCCAAGACATGATCGACAAGGATGCTATCAACTTTAATGGGAAGTCTCCAAACGTCATCAACAATCCAATGCCACCGAACAAATAGCATTATTCAGATCAAATCCAGTAAAGTCAGAGTTCATCCCCCGAAGAAGGCAGTCATGTTGCCATTTCATATTTCGCATTTCTTATGTTTTGTCTTTGT
Source organism: Lathyrus sativus (assembly GCA_963859935.3). NCBI lineage: Eukaryota > Viridiplantae > Streptophyta > Magnoliopsida > Fabales > Fabaceae > Lathyrus > Lathyrus sativus. The sequence goes on along the minus strand of OZ012736.1, from coordinate 303,502,284 downwards.
TTGTTTAAATATTGTATGCTTTGAACAATTGTCATTCGTATTCGGTTTTCATTAATGTATCGTTTATGCATGTTTTGAATTACTTATGTCGTATTCACTCATTTTCACTTATCACCGACACATTTATTCACTCCACTCTATTCACTGTTGTTTAGGTTGATTTGAGGGAGGATTATGAAAACGAGATACCCATAATTGCAAACCGTATGCTTTTAGATAGAATCTCGTCAATGATGTACAGGCATTGTTTCAATTCCCCCATACACCGGAGATATAAGGAGTTAATCCCTAGTAAACCACTTCGAGCCTAGAAGTAGCAGTTTCCTTTGGATATTCAAACCTTTTACACTCAGCCTGGGGCAGGGTAGTGTTCAGTTAATCCAACCCCGCACTCGAATCAACAAAAGAAAAATCTAGAAGACGGTTGTTCATCAAAGACCCATGCTATGGCAGTCACAATCCTCCAACAAAATCAAAAAAATCGAAAGCCTGCTAAGTCAAACACCTTAGAGGGTACTTAGGCAAAATCAAGGAAATCCCGATGGATTCGACAAGCAAAGTCAATCCATGCAAAAGTTAGGGATCAACCAAAACAAAAGCAAAAGAGGCCCCCGAAACCCTCAACAAAAACAAAAAAGATTTTGAAAGCATATTATCGCAAGGTTGCGTAACCTGACTCCTCACATGATTGCTAATCATCAGCATTGGTGTCATTATCCTTGCTATATCTCACGCACCAATCAAAATTAGCACAATGTTTGGACTAACAGTCCATTCGTCTCACTATCATGACACTTCAATAAAACGACACTTTTTTTCAAAACTTACATTGAACTTTGCATTAATATTACCATTTATGAATGTACAATTTTAATTGCCAATCAGTGCTAGGTATTCAAAGACACTCCAACAAGAGGGAAATCAAGGAGAAATTTGATTTTCAGTGGCGTACACAAGACAATATCACTTCAAAATCCACAGGCTGGGGCAAACCACTCAATAGCTCGAGTTGGGACAAGCCATTTCAAGTCATCTGAGTTCAACTTCCGTATGTCAGAGCTGGTTAATCTGAGGCAAACCAATCAACAAATTTTAGACTGGGGCATGGCCAAGTCATCCCAACCATCAAGCAGAGTTGCAACCTTCTCTGAAGCAAATTCACAACAAATCATCAAATACCCAGACTTGGGGCATCGAGAGCATCTTCGTCTGCTTCAGTCATGGCGTCTTCAGCAAACTGCATGTCGAGGCAATCAACCCCTCCCATCACCCAAAGTCCAATCCGTATTGGCAACTACCAAAGTCCATCATGCTGGCGTCTCCCTTCTGCATTTCCAATTACCCGTCTGCAATCATGTGCATCATACACATTTCATTCACTATCATAAGCATCTTGCATCATATGCATACTCAAATCATATCATACTTACTCGGCTTTTGCATCTCCGCGCGTCAGCATTTGCATTTGCACATCCATTCGTTATGGAACATCATTATCATTCAGCATACGCATATGTAAGTCAAGGTCCAGGATTAATTTCGAAGATTTCCAAGACCGTTATTAGCCCAGTCAGGGGCATTCTCCGCAAGACTGTGGGTTTCTCCCATAAATTTCAAGAACTTCAAAGCAATCATCAGCCCAGTCAGGGGCAATCTTCTGCAATTGTGGGTTTCTCCCACAAAATTCAAAGGATATTCAAAGCAAAATTCAGCCCAGTCAGGGGCATCTTCTTCAGAAATCACGGGCGTAACCATGAAATCATTTCAACAAAATTATGATCTCCAAGCAAGACGGTGGGCGTACCCCGTTGTTTCATTTCAATCCAATCTTCCTCTTGGGTGTTCCCTAATGAGTCGTATCCAGCAAGCGTGACCGTTGTCAATTGCCTTACTATCATCCTTTTGGTGATAGTCGAACCTCGTCAGTTCAACCTAGCTTGCATCCTTTCGGTGTTGGTAACCTTCAATTTTTGTTGTTCTATCATCCTTTTGGTGATAGCAATCTGTGTGTGTGTATTTCGCTCCGTCATCCTTTTGGTGGGGGGTCTACCATAGTCATTGATGATAGATTGCGTGATATTTGTTTGTATTTCGCTTCGTCATCCTTTTGGTGGGGGGTCTATCATAGCCATTAATGATAGATTGCGCGATATTTGTTTGTATTTCGCTCCGTCATCCTTTTGGTGGGGGGTCTGTCACTTGGATTGGTGATAGGTTATGTGATATTTATTTATGTTTGTGTTTCGCTCCGTCATCCTTTTGGTGGGGGGTCTGTCACTTGGATTGGTGATAGATTATGCGATATTTGTTTGTGTGTGTTTCGCTCCGTCATCCTTATGGTGGGGGGTCTGTCACTTGGGTTGGTGATAGATTGTGCGATATTGTTGGTGTGAGTTTCGCTCCGTCATCCTTTTGGTGGGGGGTCTGTCACTTGGATTGGTGATAGATTGTGCGATATTATGTGTGAGTTTCGCTCTGTCATCCTTTTGGTGGGGGGTCTTTCACTTGGATTGGTGATAGATTGTGCGATATTGTTTGGTGTGTATTTTGCTCCGTCATCCTTTTGGTAGGGGGTCTATCATAGTCATTAATCATAGATTGTGCGATAGTTTGCTTGTGTTTTTCTCCGTCATCCTTTTGGTGGGGGGTCTATCATAGTCATTAATGATAGATTGTGCGATAGTTTGTTTGTGTTTTGCTCCGTCATCCTTTTGGTGGGGGGTCTATCATAGTCATTAATGATAGATTGTGCGATAGTTTGCTTGTGTTTCGCTCCGTCATCCTTTTGGTGGGGGGTCTATCATAGTCATTAATGATAGATTGTGCGATAGTTTGTTTGTGTTTCGCTCCGTCATCCTTTTGGTGGGGGGTCTATCATAGTCATTAATGATAGATTGTGCGATATCGTTTTGTGTGAGTTTCGCTCCGTTATCCTTTTGGTGGGGGGTCTGTCATAGTCATTAATGTCAGATTGTACGATTGTGTTTTTCTCTACCATCCTTTTGGTGGTAGTAGCCGTGTGTGTTTCATTCCATCATCCTTTTGGTGATGACGACCTTTTGCCTATTATTTGCAGTTTACTCAGATGGTTTACATTTATCCAGTATTTCGATTCTCAAACATCTCCTTTCTTTTCAGACAAATTTAAGGTCTTCTTCATATCTAATTGACTTCTACCTCGAAAAAATGAACGCTGCAGCAATTCATCTTACTCGGTCAAAGCCAATTAGATTGGGGCATCTGTCATACCCCAAATTTGTCCTACCTTTGTACAACCTCCTTTTCGTATATTTACCCATTTGCTTTATTTCAAAAAATCCAAAAATTATGTGACTTCTGTCGTAAGGTTTTGAAGTGAATCAAATCAGGTTACCAGGTCATGTCAGGTTAAGTGTTTTACTAATAAGAATCATCGAGGAATGGTTCAGGTTCAATTAGAGTTGTGTGCTACATTTTGGAAGAGTATGATGCAAGTCAAATTTCTTTAATTTGAAAATTGATTATGGTCATTAGTCTTTCTCCAGATTCATTCAAGTTTCATCCATTTCAAGTCAGAAGTTAAGTAGGGTGGATTTTGGTTTTTCTTGAATTCATGTAGGAATTTCATTGTCAAATTAATTGTGAACTCAAAGATGTTATTTCAACCAATTTGTAAGTGCAAGCTTTTACCAAAACCCACACAAAATTCAAAGGCCATTTTTGTAGTGTTCACATTTAAAATATACCAAAAATCACAACAAATTTTGAAGCCCATCTGAATAAGCCCCTGATGTTTGAGGTAGATTTACAATTAGGTGGAAATAAATTGTGATTGATACAGACCACTTTCATCAGGTGCTGCATTCCTTTTTCAACAATGTGCCCAAAATGATTTCATGAATTTGATGCACAAAGTTCTCATTACATGGCCCACACAGGTCATTAAAGGCAGCCCTTCCCTTTTATGTTTCCAGCAAACAATGCCATAACATAAAAAAAATAAAAATTTCATCGGATGAGCTTTGTGGAATATGGGAACTAATAGGGAAAACAGGAAATTCAATGGAATTACAAAAGTGTATAGTTTTTGTTGGGCAGCAAGGACGACCACGTTTTGTACGCAAATTGAGCATCAGAGTAGCAAGCATCACCGCCATTTTCTTCAATATCTGTACTCCACATCAGTCCAAAATTCTGCAGCAAGGGCCCACACCGTACCATCGTACGAGGCTCCAACTGCACTATTCATGCCATCCTAAACGCAGCAAATACACCCACCAAGCCATATCCTATGGGAATAAAACAAAAGGAAAACGTTGATTTACCACAGCCTGTACAAGAGAAAGGACAGTGGTAACAATTTTGTTTTTGGCAGCAAATCAATACATCAAGCTGTGAAGGAAAATAAAAAAAGAAGTGAGATAACTCCATATAATAAGAAAGCCCAAATATAAACCCTTTTTCTTTCATCCATTATGTTTTATATTGTGATTAAGAATTAAATGGAAGAAGCTGCAAAATACAGTACAGAGACATGTGAACTCTCATCACGTTTTCAAAGACCATCCACTCACTAGAAGGTACATTATACACAACAACAATGAATACTAATCGACCAATATCGACAAAAGGCTACGGACAAAATTCAAGGCAAAACCGTCTCGCCAATCACACCTTATGCATCAATGAGTCCGATAAAACTGGCATGGAAAAGCGCTAGCTCACTAAAACGCAGTACTACGAGTTACAACGCACTCACCGTAAAAACCGCACCAGCCCAACAACCATCAAGCAACGCAGTAAATACAAAAACTCAGCAGCATATTAAAATTGGTACAAAAGCAGTCCGCATATCAGATTGTACAGGACCAACATCCAAAACGGCTCACGTAGCGCAAACGTTGTGGATTGAAAAAGTAGAACGACAAGCTCTTCATTTTGGGGACTGCTTAAAAGCTGCAAAACGCTCGCACAAGAAAAAAAGAGGAAAATCCCGGAGATTCACCTATTTCAAAAACAGTGACTTTCTTCAACAAAATGAACCTCCACCTTCAATATTCTTTTAGACCCAGACCTTAAGAACTCTCATTTTCCCCAAACAACCTTGAAGTCCATTTAACTGAGCCTTCCTATCTTCTTCAACCGCCTCCTTCAATCATTAATAACAACCTAAACAGAAGTCATTCCCAATCGTAACTCAATCTTCCTCAAATTACCCTTAACCCCTTCCATTTTCTGAAACCCAAAGCTTCAACCCAACAAACCCAGTCTCAAAACAATCTTCAACGAAATTCTGAAAACAGTAAACCCATAAGCTCGCTCCAACTTTCTTCTTCCTCCCTTCGACCTAATTCCTCATTCCAACCTTTCTTCAACCTTCAAAGATGAAACCCGTTTTCAAAACCCCAAACTTCAAATAACCCTTAAACCATTCCATTATCTTCTACACAGAACTTTCAGCCTTGATTCTTCTTTTTTCGAAACCACAACAACACTTCAACAACCCTTCATCTTCTTCAACAAAACAGCCTACAAAATACCCTCTGAATCTTCTTCCTCTTCAATAACTTAAAATCCCTAAATCATAACCTAAAACCCATTTCCTCCATTAAACAATCACTTTCACCTAACACACAAACTCAGATATAGAACTGAAATCAAACCATAAATAATGAGATTGAAAGAAAGAGACACAAGCTAAGCGGAGGAGAGACGAAGGAAATTCGAACGAAGCATACGAAAGAAGGTTCGAGGGTTTCTACTTCATTCGGCTGCGATTTGTTTACTCTAGGACCATTGATCCGTCTTCGATTGCTTTTTATTTGACTTTGGTTTCAGAATCGTTTTACCTTGCCTTGTGTGGGGAGCTGAGTTTTTTCTGTTTGGTTTTGAAAGCAATATGTTTCTGGGTAAATGGGCTTTTAGCCCATGTATGACCTTCATGGACATATCTGTGTTCATCCGCATCCCCTCCCCTGTTTTCATTAATTAATTTTTTTAATATATAATATACTAATTATATTTTATAATATATTTTGAAAATAAGTTATATATAATATATATTAGTTACTTTTTCACATTTTCTTGTAAATATATTATATTTTAGTTCTTTAAGATTTCTTTTAGAAGTCTTATTATAATTTCTTTTAGAACTTTGTAAATATATATTATATCTTTATTTTCTTTTTAGAAGTTAGATTTTATTCCTCATTAGTTATTGGATATTTTGTTCCATTTTTGTTTTTTAGGTCGATGACGAGACCTCTAAGTTATAGTTTGTCAAATTATTGACAAATAATAACAAACCCGAGACCAATTTTTTTCAAACTTTCATTTTCGTTTCTTATCCATTTTATCCACTTTTTTCTTATTCTTTAGTCAATGACGACTTTAATAATTATTATCAGTCAAATTATTGATAGATGATAATTTAGTTGAGACTATTTCATTTCCGCTTCATTTCCATTATTATCGGTCAAAGAAGGAGGTTCTTGGAATCTAGCATTCTTTGGATCTTCGAGTGAATAGTTCTCGAGGCACGCTCTTGAGTTATTATTCATTATTTCGTACACGCACTCACAACTCCTCGTGGTTTTGATATTGAAAGCACCCTTAGGGACCAATATCATTTCTCACAATCTAACCCTTGACACGTCGTCAAGTCGGTTCCATCTTCGGTCAAATCCTCGACACGTCGTCGAGCTACTTCAAAATGGCTTCCTCTTTGCCTCGCATTCCATTTTTGACTCAATCTTTTCACAAACATTTTTTTAAACTTACGAAAGAGGGATATTCTTAGAATCTAGCATTCTTTGAATATTCGAATGAGTAACTCTTGAGGCGCGCTCTTGAGTTGTTATTAGTTCATTCTTTCGATTTCAAAACATTCAATCCTTTATCTCCAACTCTTTTCAACCCAATTTCCGAAAGAATTGAGTTCTTGGGATCTTGCATTCCTTGAATTCTTGAGTGACAAGCTCTTGAGGCATACCCTTAGGTTGCTTGCAGTCACTCTTTCGTTTCTCAATCCATTTCAAACTTCCTCTTCGTGGTTGTTACCACGAACTACGGACGCTCTGATTCTTCATTCACTCTTGAATGTAAGATACGTAGGCAAAAGATTGCGATGATCTTGGAGAGCACAATCCCCTCCATCTCCCATTTCCCCCATCCTTTCCCGTAGTCGAACTACGACGCTCTGATTTCTCATTCTCGTCCGAATAAGCATACGTAGGCACAAGGGCCCTAATCCTTGGCGAGCACCCTATCCTCTAACCACCCCTTTCCCCCTTAGCGTCTTTAACCTTTTACCCTACCAATTCTACCTTTATCATCAAGAAGAAAACGAGTAAACCTAGACAACACTCCCCACAAGTACCTTAAGAGGTTCCCGTCGAGTACGACGGACGTAAGGGGTGCTAATACCTTCCCCTCGCGTAACCGACTCCCGAACCCGGAACTTGGCTGCGACAACCCTGTTCCTATCTTTTCGTTTTTAAGAGGTTTTCTCGATATTTTCCTCTCCCGTTTATTCGGGAAAAATAAAGTTCGGTGGCGACTCTGTCGAACCACATTTTGCGCCTTTCGCGCGAGGGTCGTTTCTCCGAAATGTCTCCGTGATTTTTCGAGGTGCGACAGTAACGTGGTCAGGTTCACGGTTTAAGAAAGAAAGGATAAAGGTTCAAAATTCATTTTAACCCACCCATTCTCTGTGATGTTCTCTAATCCTACGTTCATATAATTCGACCTTAGCATTCACCTTTCAGAGGTTATATGACAGGAGTGAAGGTTCAGGAAACCGCAGGTTTTCGGAGTGACAGTCACTTGCTTTTCGTCTTTGTTTGGGCACTGGTAGCCATACGATTTCGTTTTTATTTGAGGATTTTCTTTCGTAATCCTTTTCACTTTTCGTTTTCTGTTCCCTAACTTTGAGGATCTTCTTAGTTTCTTCGATTTTGAAGTCCAGCGGGATGCCCTAATTTTTTCCTAAGTCGCTTGCTTTCAAGATTCGAGTTAGCGGGCTCTTCCTTTTCGGTTTTTTTTCTTTTTTCTTTTTTTTGAACAAATCGTATGGCATCGGCTCGTATGACTTGTTAAAGAGATTGTGACTATTTCACTCCTGATCGGCCAGGTTTAACCATCATGGTTTTTTAGGTACGACCTATAGCGGTGTGATCGATCCTCGACCGGACACTCCTATTGTAATTTGAACGCTCGGTCAAATTAATTGACACCTACCCTGCCCCGGGTTAAGATCGAGGGTTTTCTATCTTCAGAAAGAAACTCCTACTACAAGGCTCAGAGGGGTTAACAAAGGATTCTCTTCCTTATATCTTCGGTGTTTGGGATTTGAAACAATGCATGTACATCACCAACAGGTTTTTTGTTCAAAAGCATAGCATCGGAAGCTTACACATCATTGGATTTCGTCATCCTCCCCGGATTCCACCTACACAAGCGTTTGACATCAGTTAAAACATTGAGTGAACACAAATGGATTAAATCAAAACATGCATATTCATTTCATTATCAATATCAATTGAAAACAATACAAGTTTTACGAATGCAATTTTCACTTTAACAGAAAAGAAACTACAAATGCAAAGAAATGACACGATAAAACACAGATTGCCAGCTTCTGGGAATCGGGTTTTCGAACTTGATTTGCTGCTGAGCCAGCCATCTTCAGAATTGATCGTCAAAGTCATCCTGATACTCTTCTGAACATCTACTCTCAGTGAACTCTCCCGTAACCTGAACTGATACACCCGCTCGGCTGGTTGAGGGAAAGTCGTTAATCTGAACACCCTGAGGCGTGATTGAGATCCTGCTAGAATCCAACAGAGTCTGAACTTGGCTTCAAAGCACCTTGCAGTCTTCAGTTGAATGCCCTTGTGCCCCAGCGTGGTACCCACAGCAGGCGTTGACGTCGAAGCCTGGCGGATACGGCGGAATTTCTGGATTAATCTTCTTCGAAACAACCATCCCACTTCTGATCAAATCCGGTAATAACTGGTTGTACGATACCGGTAGCTGAGTAAAATGCATCTCTAGCTTCCTCGGTCTTCGTCTGGCATGCTGACGCGGTTGACGATGATAAGACTGCTGACTCTGGCAGGGAGCAGATATATGACATACAGACCCCACAGATTGCTGGCTCTGAACACTCTAAGTATCAGAAGACTGAATCTAAGGTATGGGAGATTCCGGGATAACATCACTTTCTCTCTCCCATTCTTCTTGAGAACTGGCAATTGATTTATTTTCAGAAGCTGAAGTATAAGGAATGTCTCGAATCTTTCTGCTCTTGATTCCGCTCTCAACATGTTCTCCTGCTATCACCAAATCAGCAAAGTTCGACAGTCTACCACTGATCAACTTGTCAAAGTAATGGCCTTTCAAGGTACCCAAGAATATGTCAACCAACTCTCTATCTAGAAGTGGTGGTTAAACATGAGCATCCAATTCTCTCCATCTCTGCGCATATCCTCTGAAGGATTCATTATCCGCCTGAGATAATTCTTGCAACTGCGTGCGGCTAGGAGCCATGTCAAGATTGTAGTCGTACTGCTTCACGAAGGCATTGGCTAAATTTGACCATGATCTGATGCAATCACTCTTCAACTGCGTATACCAATTCAACGATGCTCCACTCAAACTGTCTTGGAAGCAGTGAATCATAAGCTGGTCATTGGCGACATACGAAGTCATTTTTCTGCAGAACATTATCAAATGTAGCTTCGGACAACTATCCCCTTTGAACTTCTCAAAATTTGGCATTTTGAATTTCGGAGGCATCACAAGGCCTGGAACTAGGCACATGCTCGAAGCCTTCACATCAAGAGTATTCTGACTCATTAGAGCATCAAGCTTTTCATCCAACAGACGATATCTTCTCATGAATTCAACAATCTGTGAGTTCTCAGTGTCAGCCTTCGGAACAATCCTCTGAGAATCTGGCACAGGGAAAGTGAAATTCTGATAGTCTGTGTTATGGAGAGAAGATGCTTCTTTGTCTCTGACATGAATCTGCACAGGATGGGCTTGAGCAACATTGTTCACTGGGATCCTCTGATCATTGGCCTCATCTTTAGTCATAGTTGTCATAGCTTCCATGAATTGACTCAACTTATCCTTCAACAGTTCAAACTCTGCCCTGGTGATAACCAAGTTCTGCTCTTCTGAGTTCATGATCCTTCTAGGAGCAACTCAAGTCCAAAGCGAATGTCGGGAAATCAACTGCGAGTTGGACAAAAGATTGGTAAGCTCTCTGCTCCAGCTGAGGATGGACATGCAAGCATGAGATGCACATGAAATGCAATGCAAAAATGCAACAAACACGGGATCACAGCCCCCACAAAGCTCTGAATACTGTTACGTTGCTGGCGGGAGAAGTTCACTCTGGTGAGAGAAAACCAAGATACCGGGTAGGCTGAAAGTCAAGTTTCCTGCAAAAACCCTCCCACTCACAGGTATAGACCTAAACTGACACAGGTTCGGCATCCTATGCGGTCATCAGTGTCAAAGACTTTCAAGAAACGATGACACGATACCCAGAAGGTGTGGCATCATCATCTCTTGAAGCGGCCTCACTTAGCTGAATCCCAAGTGATCGGTTCCCAGAGTCGACAATCCTTAGATCTGAAATCCTTTCGAAGGCCCATAGGGCTGGAAATAGAAATCATCTCAAAGAATCTTGTCTGAGTGCAGATTTCGTGGGAACTAGTGTATGCCTAACATACAGGTTCACCACTAATCTGCTTCTAGTGCTAGTTATGTACTCGAGCCTGGGTCTGGCTTAACACTCATCAGAGCTCCCCTCCCACAATAGCACAATAGCAACAGATAAAAATATAGTGCAGGAAATGTAAATACATCAGTAATACAACATATAGCACAAAAATAAACACCCACAGACGAGCAAACAAGCGCTAGGATTGACTCTCGCACAGGGACGTTGGATCCCCCGATTGACTCGCATAGGAGACGTTGGATCTCCAAGAAACTATCGAATTCCCCAACAGAGTCGCCAGCTGTCGCTACCGCAAAAATAAGGTGCCGGTAAAACAGAAGAGTCGCCACCTTTCGTTATTTATCCCTTAGAACAGGAAAGGAAACGATCGGAAAAAACCTGACGAAAAGGTATAAGACAAGGTCATCGCAACCATTCTCTGGGTTCGGGAGTCGGTTACGCAAGGGGAAGGTATTAGCACCCCTCACGTCCATCGTACTCGATGGGATCCACGCTTGTTGGTTTGTCTACGGGTGAAAAACAATCTAGCTACGACTGCTAAAGCTAAATTGAAAGAAACTGACTCGATAGAGCGTCGCGCTCTATGCCTACGTATTCCCTCGTGCAATGGGAAAGTTAGAGTCAACGTAGTTCGAGAAACTACGGGGGGAGATTGCTCGCCGAGATATCACATCTCGTGCCTACGTACTTTCACACAGCGTGAAAGATCAGAGCTAACGTAGTTCGGGCTACTACGGCTAACTAGGGTGTTCTCGATCACACGGGGGTGAGAGAAAGGATTGACGATACTAGCATACGCATTCTAGCAGTTTAGGTGTATGCTGCTCACTCGACGGAGACTTAGGCGTTACCTGTTTGCGATAGAACGGACGTAGTATGTCGGGTTTAGAGGTCTGGGAACCTACGGGAACTAGGACTACGGTCTGGTCTCAATTGCACTCGGGCAAGAGAAAGGGAGATTAATCGTTAGCGGGAAAGTCTCGATCGCACGGCAGCGAGAGAACAGAGAAGTTAGTTGTTAGTGTGCTCGCTAGGATGTTGCATCTTATGCCTACATATTCTCGTCAGGAACGAGAAATCAGAGCAGTTGTAGTTCAGCTAACTACAGCAAAAGGGAAAAAGGGAGCTCGCTAGGATCATCGCAATCCTATGCCTACGTACTCTCGTCTGGTACGAGAGATCAGAGCAAACGTAGTTCGGCGCTGTCACTACCGCGAAAATAAGGTGCCGGCAAAACAGAAGAGTCGCCACCTTTCGTTATTTATCCCTCAGAACGGGAAAGGAAACGATCGGAAAAACCTGACGAAAAGGGTATAAGACAAGGTCATCGCAACCAATGTCTGGATTCGGGAGTCGGTTATGCAAGGGGAAGGTATTAGCATCCCTCACGTCCATCGTACTCGATGGGATCCACGCTTGTTGTGTTTATCTGACGGGTTGGTTTTATCTATCTACCTATCAAGGCTTGTCTGAAAAGAAAAGAAAATGACTCGGCAAAGCATCGCGCTTTATGCCTACGTATTCTCATCAGAGAATGAGAAATCATAGTCAACGTAGTTCGGCTAACTACGGGTTACGGGGAAGGTGGCTCGCCAATACATCAGTATTGTGCCTACGTACTCTCAACAGGTATGAGAGATCAGAGCTTACGTAGTTTAGGATAATACGGATTGCGGGAATTCAGATTCATCTGTTTTATTGAGTAGGGTTAACAAACAGTTCCAGCAGTTTGGTGTATGCAGCTCGACCCTTGGAGACTTAGGCGTTACCGTTTGCGGTAGAACTGGGAGTTAACGACACTCTTTTCTTCAGAAAAGCTTCCTTTGAATTATGGGCCCACGGGGCAAAAAGGTTTGAAGTTTGTTTTCTGTCTTTTACGGAAGAATTTTTTTTTAGTTGTCTGTAGTTTGTACAGCACTAGAGACTATGACCTGGGAATGAATGCGTCGCATATCGTCCAAAGGACGTATACTAAATATTCTAGACAATTGAGAGGAGGCCGCTCAATTATCATTACCCAAGTAGCTTAAGGCTCGTAACGCGCTTATACTAACTTGCCTTTATTACGTTTTTTACTATTGTTTGAGATGAGAAGAGAGAGGGACAACTACAGGGAGACTATCAAGTCCTACTGTTGTCATACCAAGGATTCATCCTATAGTTGAGGTTTGAAACAGGGATCTCTTAGAAGTTATCATGCATAGGTTTCAACCTAAAATTATACCATCACTTCCTTAGCAAAGGAAGTGAGATTCCTGGGGAACATGTCAATGATAAACAGAAACAGATAAAGCATCAGCTTAAACAGTAAACAGATAAACAACTGTAAAATGCATGCAATGCAAGTGAGGGAGGAAATGTGTGTGGGGCATCAGCCTCCACAAGCTCATCTCAACCTCAAGCCAAGTATGAATAACTGCAATCATACAGAAGAAATAAAATGCCATCAAGCAAAACACAAACCACATAGGCAAGGGAGCAGGGCTCTATCGAATACCCGCAAGCAAAGCCATACAGTAAAAATACAAGCAGAGGGAGAAACTCAACCTCTAGTGAAATCATGCTCCTAGATTAAATCAGTCTAAACATGAACTTATTCTAATGCATCAAGCAAATCAAACAATTCACATCAATACAGTTGCACAGAAATCAAACAGACAGGAAAGAAAGCAGATCAACAGCTTCCACAACTTCACAGCAAAGTAATCCTCTGACAGCAGCTCAGTCTTCAGTCTGTAACTGTTCTTCAAGGCTCTCATCTTCAATAGCAAGTGTCAACTTTATTCTTCAAGCTTTTAATGCATCAAACACAAGTATCAACTTGTTCTCCATCTTCTTCAAGCTTCAGCTCTTTCTTCAATCTCAATTTGATCTTCTTCACAAGTGTCAACTTGTTCTTCTGGGTCTTCAAGCTTCAGCTCCAAAGGCAGTCTTCAAACAAAGGGGAAGTGGCAACCTCTAGCATCTTCAATATTCTAGCAAGGAACTCCATCCTCTAGAAAGGGAGAAAGATTCATCTAACAAGAGCAAGGTGGGGATAGGGAGAAGCAAAGTGAAGACCAAAGGTCACCTCTAAGCACTCCACCATCAAGGAAAGGAACCCTCAAAGGTTCTACCAATTTGTGAGGAGCCACACATCCTACCAAAGGAGGGATGGGGCCTTCACAATGGGACCTTACATCATAGGGAGGAATGGAAGTGATCAACACCTTCCATGTTTCATGAAGGAAGAAAATCTATTCTAAGAGATCTCCCTAAAATCCTAATCCTTAACCCTAAACAAACTACACCAAAGGGAGAGCAAACTTCAAGTCCAAACTCCATCATGCATTTCACAGCAGCCCACACATGTATTCATCATCATCCAAGAGCAAGAGAAGCAACACCCTAGTCTAAGGGAACTAATGAAGTCATTCTAGTTGAGTTAGCAAGTTAGGATCACCTAAAACCTAGTACTAAAGTTAATCCTAACTAAAATACTAAAACCAATTGTAAAATCCTACAAAAATAACTATGGGAACCTATGCCAATCATGACTCTACCATATAAATTCCAGATATCAAATCTTCAAATAAGACCTAGAAATAAATTCTACACTACAAGGTACTAAACCTAAACCCTAAAAGGAAGCACCTAAAGTTTCAACCTAAAAACCACACCTAATTTCATCACAAAAATGTGAGAAAAATACTATGGGAGCATACATGTCTAAGCTAATCAGACACAAAAAATCAAGCCAAAAATCATCACCAAGTGCTCACACTAAAATCATCAAACAGAGGTATCAACCATGGCCACTTTATTATCAAATAAAATGTAAAAAATGCTTAAAAATTGAAAATGCATGATTTTCCTAATATTTTTATTCAACAAAATTCTAGATTCAATCATGAATCAGGGGGGGGGGGGGGGGAAATATGGAATTAATTGACCTATTTTTCTATTTTTTTTGAATTGTTTTCAAACTAACATGAAATGATGAATTTAAAAGAAAAACAAGAGAAATTAATAAACTTGCGTGCTGAATAGCAAATATAATCAGTTCATAATGGGGGTTGGGCCAGATGGGGGAGTGTGGATAGAAAGAAAATTCCAAGGCCCATGCGCTCTAACTCATCAGCTCAAATCAATTCTCAAACTGAAAAATAAAAAGAATACATGCCAGGATTCGAACCCACGCGCGTTTGGTTCACCCAGCGAAGATTCACAAGCTTGGATTTCTGATAATCAAAACGCTGCGTTGACGGGGGGGGGGGGGGGGGGGGGTACGTGGCGCAACATACGCGCTAGGATGGATAGACTGAGTCAAGCATTCAACATAAACGGACGGTCAATGCTTCGTCTTCTTCGTTCAAACCTGCAACATTCGCGCGCAGCCCACGACCACCGCCGGTGACATTTCTGGTCACCCTGCACAACCCTAACTTCCTCTACACACATCCATTTGCCACGATCTTTACATGAAACTTGGCCAGAATTTCACCAGGAACTCAACCATAGCATCTATTCACTCTAACAACGCAAGAATCTTGAGATAACCATCTCAACCGAAAATGCAATTAACCCTAAATTGTCTCTAAAGTTGAAATTAACTATCCAAAATTCAGTGATCAATGGTGAATGCTTCTTGATGCTCAATTCTGGTTGAAAACTCTTGATTCTCAAAAGCGAAATTTCAATTCCAAGCTTGCTTCTTCACTTCTCTCCAATGGCTTCTCCACGAAAATGATCACCATAACCTTCCGATTCTGTTCTAAATCCTTTTTATATTCTGTTTCAATGGATTAGAGGCCCAAACCAAGCACATTCATGAGTTTTTGATTTTCACCTTTCTTCCAAATTTCCAAAGTTGATATCCACCTTCAAGCCTTGTTCATACTCCAAACTCAGTCCAAACCATTCACTTAAGCCTTGTGGAATGTAGTGATGTGGTTTCCTTCCTTTGATTTCAACATATGGAGTGTGTGAGATGTGTTTCTTATTTGTGAAGCAACCTTCCAAATGGCCATATTATGGACTTCAAACCAAAAATGTAACAATGCCAATCTCTCTAAAACATCAATTCCATTCAAAATGACTACAAATTTGACTTGAAAACATGTTATTCTCAATTGTTTTGATTTTTCTCATCTTAATTCATTAAAATGGCTTTTACATGAACTTCCTTCCACCAATGCTTGATATGATCCATATCAATGGACTCTTGATACTTAGACAAGCTAAAAACATCATTTTGAACAACTTTCATGTTGAACAAAAATCCATTTGAGGCTTGCAAGATGGTGAAATAGACTTATGATTCAAAATGACCTGTAATGTCCAAATACCCAAAATACCCTTGACTTGTCAAAGCCATAACTTGACTTCTACACATCCAGTCATGGACTTCTAGTACTATTTAGAAAGATAAGAGGATGAGGAACAAAATTCATGTTGACCAAAAGTTCATAGGAATCATCCTTCTAGGGCAAAAGTGTCATGCAAGTTGGGTAACTTTCAAGCTCCAAATTCACATACCTCAGATGACTTGTAACTTGTCTAGCTCATAACTTGAGTTCTATAAACCCTATCAAGGAGTTCTAGTACTCAAATTAAAGCTAAGATCATGCTCTACAACAATCATGTTGGGGTAAATATGAGATGACAATCATATCTTGATCTAAATGGCTTTGAAGTCAGGGGTCAAACTAGGGGATTTTACACTGTCAAGCCTTAGAAACCCTAGCCTGAACCTTCTCAAACTCTTCAATCATGATGATTTAACCTTGGAATCATCCTTAGAACATCTTAATGCATCAATCCATGATCACATGGCTCTTGGATTAGGTCTCAACCTTCTTCAAATCATCAGTTGACTTAGGGTTGACCCAGTCAAACCCTAGCTGCACCACTCATGGCTGAGCCTTCTTAATCTTGCATAATGACCTGTCTAGGCCTCAAAATGATCTTCAACATTTCTCATGAGCTCTCTCAAGACCTCCATTCCATCCTCATGGCTTTAGAATCATCTGATGACTTCCCACAACTCTCAAGTTAGGAGACACACACTCTTGGCTTCAATCACTCTCTGAGGATCTTTTAACTTCTCTGACAAGGATATCAACCCTTGAGCACCTGAATAACCTACTTAGCTAGCTTCATAGTCTTGTATAGATCTTGATTGGTAATCATACCTCTTGATCTCCTGCACACATGTCAATGAAATGCAAATGATAATGCTAATGTGAATGAAATGAAACATAAGCTAGGTGAAGAAATATTGGGCAAATTTTGGGGTGCAACAGGAGCTACAGGAAAGCAAGTCTCGATTGCACAGGGGCAAGAGAAGGGGTCTCGATCGCACAGCAGCGAGAACAAAGAGGAAGCAGGCTTACGCCTAAACGGGAAGGAACTCGGAACACACACGCAAGAACCTAAGGCGTAGGAGCAAATGTGTCGTGTGTCACCTAAAGGGTACCATACTAAACACTCTAAACGATCGAGGGGAGACCGCTAGATTGTCATTTCCCACGTATCTAACGCTACAGCTCACAACACTCGACGGTTGCATGAAGACTTGAATAAGAAAGATGATACCGAACGAAGCGGCTCCGCTGGCTCTCGACATGTGCGCAAGCTCCATTCCAATCTTCTCCTCTCTGGATCCTGGATGATGAAACTTGAATCAGAACCAATGTAACGCTTAGACCATCATGATTTGACTTATACGATAAATCAAACTCTCAGAGGTAGCGTATTGATATCCGTGTCAAAGACAAGATAGAGAAATGATATCGAAAATCATTCTCCAATTGAATCATGTCACACGGCCAGCCAAAAATAAAATCAACAGTAAAATCCGATAGAAAAGAAATGAGGAGAGAAATCCATAACGAAACAGAAATAATACGCTACTCCTAAAATTAGCAGTTAATTTCTAATAGAAAATATTCTAAAGAAATACCAAGAGGAAATGTATATAGAAAAATAGCATGGAAATTCTATCCTAAAACGCTATAATATCCTAATTAGAAAAATAGAATATAAATTCTAAAATATAAAATCTATATTAAAAATATGTAATAATATTCTAGGAAAATAAAACTATAATCCTAAAAGAAGAAAAAAATAGAAAAATAAAACTAAGCATCTATTACAACCACAATATCCAATACAAAAGAAATTAAAAAAAGTAAAGGGAAGGGGGTACATTAACCAAACAGGGGGTGGAAGCAGTAAAAACAAAACTGGGCCCAGCCCACAATACATCAACACAAAAATAAAAAAACAAGGGGACTGGGGGTGTGCGCAGGAATTCAGGGGTAAGGTCAGCAAACTCGTTGTTGGGCTCTGGCCCACTACAATCATAAAAAAAAGAGGTGAACCGGGGGGTTTCAATGGGAAACGGAGGGTATGGAAAAATAACATTGGGCCGAAGGCCCAATGACCAATCCCAGGGAGTCCAGAAACTCTTTCGTCTTCCTCATTTGCCTTGGCCTGAAACCAACCCTAACACTCGCCGCCGTCATTTCACCGTCCACCTTCACCGTCTCACATTCTCCCTCTCTCAACTTAGTTTCCTTCAAACATTATCATCCCCGTACAAAACCTAAACAGGATCATAAATCCCCCAAATTAACTGACATTTCTCGAAGGTGATTGAAGTTCAACAATGTTTGGCGAATGCTCTCTGATGAAATTACTGGAAAACGTTGCGTATTGTTTGGTGTTGATTCATAAACCTGGAGATTGTGTTCACGCGTTAAAGGTGAGGTCGCTTTGGAGGTTCTTGAATCTGGAGAAGTTAACGGAAGATCTGAAGGTGTTGACGGAAGATCTTGAAGGTGTTGGCAGACGATCTTGAAGGTGCTGACGGACGATCTGGAAGGATCTTGAAGTTCGTTTGAAGATCCTTGGAAAGAACTTGATGGAGGTTGTTACAAGTCGTTGAATCTAGAGATCTATCGCTGAAGATGGTGAAGTTTGTTCATGCGTGGATGAAGCTGATGTGGAGATCTCGAAGATTTACAGATTAATGAACAACGATGTTGAAGGAGAAGCGTTTAGATCTGGAAACGGTTGAAGATTTCTATTAGTTTTCTGGAAAAATTCACAAGATCAATGAAGGTTCTTCGAAGTTTTCTGGGAAAAAGATGAGGATCTGGAGTTTGATTGAAGAACTGATGATGAATGTTCATGGTGAAGACGATGAAGGAGATGAGTTGGATGAAGATTCACAGCGGAGAAGTTGAGTTTCTGGATAGATGGTGAAGTTCCGGTGACGGTTATGACTTTCGGTGATAGTTATCGGTGGGTTTTGCAGTTACCAGCGATGGTTAGGGGGAGTTTTGATTTCTCCGGCGAGAAATTCCGGCGAGTTACATGCCGGCCGGTGAGGGAGGAAGCTGGGACAGGTGGCGGAAAGGGAGGTGGATACGTGTGGTGGTGGCAGTGTGATGGAGAGACGCGTGGCCATGCATGCAGAGTGAGGTGGCGTCCATTGGTGAGGTGGGAGAATGAGGTGGCGTCTGCAGAGAGAGCAATGTGGGGCCTGGTGGATGAGGTGTCAGAGAGAGAGAGTGAAGCGTGGATAGCCTCTTATAGTGCCAAGTGGCGAGTTGTTGGACTATGGGACCCCAAAAGTTACACCTGGCCCACGAAAAAAGACAAAACCTGATTCAATTAAATCCAATTAATGGCTAATTAAAAGACTCAAATAAAAAATGCTAATGATTCTGACTAAACTACTCACTTAATGATGGTTAATGACTAAACATGGATGATTAAGACTCAATTAAAAACTAACTCAATTAATTCTGCTAATTAATATTTTAATTAAAATCCTAATTAAAATGATTAATATCCTAATGACCATCTAATTAATTCTAAAAAGAAATTAAATCTATAAAATTTCTATTAAAAAGAATTACATCTAGAAATTCATTTAAATCTATTAAAATCTAAACAAACCAATTAATATCTAACAAGAGATTTAAATCTACTAAATTCTAAACCTATTAACATCTAGAAAAAATCTACTAAACCTATTTAAATCTATTTAATATTCTAAAAACTATTTAAAAATCTAGAAAAAGAATTAAAATCTATTTAATACCTATTTAAAAATTCTAGAAATTAAGGGAAAAACTAGAAAATGCCATAAAAGCCAATTAAATCGATTAAAAAAAAAGATGCGAGACTTAGCAAAATAAACGGTAAAAACCGGACACCGAAATGTCCTCAAAAACAACAGCAAGAGCTGAAAATACTGGGACGAACACAAATTCCCAAAACAAATCCTCGTATTCAAAATGGTATGAAACTGCCTGAAACGCGAGAAGAGACTGTAATCCCGATAAAGCCAATCTGACTGGAAAATGCAATGTACGCGGTACGCAAATGCAAAATGAAATAAGTTGAAGCATAAGTCAAATAACGAGAATTGGTTGGTCAAATTTTGGGGTGCAACAGTAGGCACAAGACGCGATGTCTTGGCGAGCAATCTTTCCCCACCTTCACCCATAGTTAGTCGAACTACATTGACTCTGACTTTCCCATTGCACGAGGGAATACATAGGCCCAGAGCGGCGATGCTCTGTCGAGTCACTTTTCTTTTCTTTTGTCCCTGAGACCTTTAGTTAGATAGTTTTAATCATCCTTTTAGATAGACAACCAAGCGTGGATCTCGTCGAGTACGACGGATGTGAGGGGTGCTCATACCTTCCCCTCGCGTAACCGACTCCCGAACCTGAGATTTGGTTGCAATGACCAATCTTATCCCTTTTCGTCAGGTTTTCTCTGCTTGTTTCCTTTCCCACTTGTTGGGATGAATAACGAACGGTGGCAACTCTTCTGTCTTTGCCGGCACCTTTTTTCGCAGTAGCGACAACTGGCGACTCTGCTGAGGACACAGCTGCTGGGGACTTTTCCCTTCCCCATCTGCTGGGACCGTTTCCCATCCCCTATGCGAGTCAATCCTAGCGCTTGTTTGTTTATTTTTTGGGTGTATGTACATACTTGTTGTACTTTATTTTCCCGCATTTATTTTCAGCGTTATATATCATTATTGCTGTGTTGTGCGGAGGGAGGTTCTCTTGAGTGATAAGCTAGACCCAGACTTGAGTACAAACCTAGCATTAGTTGTGGAGACTAGTGGGGGGCCTGTTTGCTGAGCAGACACAGTTCCCCATGAAATTCGCGCTCAGACGAGATTCTCTTTGATGATTTCCCTTCCGATCCTGAGGATCTGACGGGATTTTGGATTTGAGAGCTGTCGACTCAGGGGACCGATCATTTGTGATTCAGCCAAGTGAGGCCTCTTCAGGGAATAATGTTTTCAAACCAGAAATGGCGAACGTATCATCGTTTCTTAAAAGTCTGTGACGCTGATGAACGCATAGGATGCCGAACCTTATCAGTGGATAGGTCCATACCTGTGAGAGGGATGGGGTTATGCAGAAAACTTTGACCTTCAGATTACCTGGTTTTCTTTACAGTGTGAATTCGAGTTATTGATATCAGCGGTTCCTATCATTAGAGCTATGCTAGTATTCTTGCCAAAGCGAAGCGTCGGTTCTTCTCAGTCTACAGCACAACAATCTTGATCCACTGTTTGCATTTTGCATTTTGTGTTTTTCATCTACATCTCATTAACATGTGTTTATGTTGCAGGTGCATATTTCCCCCTGATTCTAGTGATCTTGCTCATTATTCCCGACATGGAACCCCTGAAGAGGACATTGCCTTACAAGTTTCCGGCTCCAGATATCAGTCCTTTGTGAAGTTTGATTTCCATGGTCGATAGAAGGTGATGGAAGACTTTAGGAAATCTTTTGGGAGGTTGCTGAGATGTGTCTGTAAGCCTTCTGCACATGAGATCAGCGGTATCTACACCCTTCTACAATTCTATGATGCCCAACTGAGATGTTTTGTCCTCCCCGATTATGTTATGGCTCCTACTCTAGAGGAATATTCTGCATTATTAGATGTGCCTATTTTGGATCAGATGTCGTTCTTCCATACTGACGCTGAGCCTAATCTGGCTAAGCTCGTTGCTATTTTGCATTTGGATGCCTCAGAGTTAGAGGGGAAGGTGCTCAAGAGAAGTGGGATGTTTGGGGTTCCTTTGTCTTGTTTGGTTGAGAAAGCTCAGTAGTGTGCCAAGGATGGCTGTTGGGTTATATTCAACGCCATC
Organism: Lathyrus sativus; assembly: GCA_963859935.3. Classification (NCBI taxonomy): domain Eukaryota; kingdom Viridiplantae; phylum Streptophyta; class Magnoliopsida; order Fabales; family Fabaceae; genus Lathyrus; species Lathyrus sativus. The sequence goes on along the minus strand of OZ012736.1, from coordinate 303,480,379 downwards.
CTAGCTCTTTGCATCTATGGCATTATATTGTTCCCAAATCTTCCGGACTTCGTAGATACAAATGCTTTTTACATACTGGCTTCAGGGAACCCAGTACCTACACTGCTCGGTGACGTTTATCACTCGGTTCACTACAAGAATTAGAATCAAAGAGGGAAAAACGTGTCCTGTTGTGTTTTGTTACTATACATGTGGTTTGCCAGTCATATGCCCATGACAGGTCCTTTTGTTACTTCTGCAGGTATGTCAGAGTGGTAAGAGCGTCTGATGGGTTTTTTAGCTGAGAACATCACTTGGTTTGACAGGAACATACTTGGTACATAAATCATCTATAGCTGTAGCGGATTTCCTAACGTCCCTTTGGTCAAAAGGAAGAGGTGCATCAACTACAATCCGTCATTGTTGGTTAGGCAGTTTGAATATGCATTGAAGGATCCTCCCAAGGAAGAAGAAGTACAGGAATCTTTGTACCTCACCGGGCTGTTGGATAGTGATACACTGGGTAAACTTGAGCATGCTTGGAACAATATTCACAGAAGAGGAAAAGCATTGTTGGGAAAGAGTAATAGTCGAGCCTATGATCCCTACTTGAGTTGGATTCAGGATATAGCGAAGAGGTTGCTGATGCCGTTTCCTTCAGTGGCGCCTTTGTATCCCCTCATGATTAAGGAGCCAACCACTATCGACATTCATAAGTACAACCAGTTATGAGCAGAGAAAGAGTAGCTATGGAAAGCTAATGAGGAGTTGGAGAAAGAGATTGCTCAGCTCCGAAGTGAGAAGACCGAAGCAACCTATTCTTTGAAGAAGCAGACTGAGTTGGTAAACAAGTTGGGTATGGACCTAACCAAGCAGATTAAATCCCGGGAACAATTGGGTCTGGATCTGAAAGTTGTTAACAGTGTGCTTGTTTCCAAGAAGCAGGACTTGGACAAAGCTTATTTAGAGATCTCCAAGTTCAATGCCCAGTGGAATGCCATCTTGGCCAACAATAAAGAGCGCGAAGATAAGTTAAAGTCACATATTAACAAATTAAAGACTCAGTTGAGAGCCAAAGACGAGAAGATCTCAGCGGAGGCCTCACTCAGGCGCGACGCCGAGTACAGACTGAATGAAGCTATTGCAAACTTGGAGGATTACAGGCTGAGAGCTGACTCCAAAAGATGCAAGCTTGAAGATTGTTTTGGTGAAGGAGCCTGGGAGGACTACACTGAGGACCTACAGCGCACCATTAGCCAGAGAGAGCTGCTTATTCAGGGGCTACTCACCAGACCAGGTTACCCCGAGACGCAGAAGTTTCTAGAGGAGTTCCGGTCTCGTCACCCAGCTTGATTACCTTGTTTTCTCTCTATAGTTGTTGCTTATGCTTGTTGTACTGACCATCACCAGGCTTGTTGGTTGAGGTCCATTCAGATTATACTCAGTTGATATGTGTGTACGCTGCCTGTGTGGCTTTCCATTTTCATATATGAGAAGTTTTCTTCTATTGCTTGTCTTATGGGGTTTTCCATTGTCGTGCTTTCTCCCGGAACTAGAATTGGGGGAGAAATATCCCTGTTGCATACATATATGTTTGCATAGCATTTTTGCATTACAGGTACAGCAAGACCGTTTATCTCATCTCTGTTTCTCCGAAGTGTGTTTCAGGATTGTTGATCGAACAACTCACTGGTACGCTACCCGAGGAAATCAGAGAAGAGTGATGAAGAAAATTCAGTCAGAGATGCAAGATTTCAGGGAAAGGATGAATCAGTTCATGGACCTCATGCAAGGGGTCACTAACGGACAGGAACAACTCTGTACTTTGGTGCAGCCCTTGATTGCACGAGTTGACAGCAACAGTGTTCTTCATGGAGGACAGACTGCTAATCCTCCTCTCAATGAGAATGGGACGCCTCATGCTCGTTCTATGCCTTATTTGGTTATCCCTACTACTGGAGGGAATGGTAATGGTAATGGCAATGTCGGTGGTTCTGGTAATGCTGCTGGTTTCGACAACATTGGTTTTGGGAATCCTAGAAATGGTAATGCTGGAAATGATAACGCTGGTAACGGAAATTTTCATGGGCCTGGTGTCACCGGTGCTGCACACGGTAATGTGGATCAGTTATGGAATGAAGACAGACAGGATGATGTGTTCACACCTAGGGTTGTGGTTGATGAGTTTCCTTCTGAATCTGATAAGAGGATCAAGTTGGTTGAGGAAACGATGAGGTCTCTGGAGAATCAAAATGCCATGGGCCTTGATATGGCTAATCTGGGACTTATCCCCAACCTAAGAGTGCCTCTAAAGTTCAAAGTCCCTAACTTTGACAAATATAAGGGTACCACATGCCCAAGAGTCCACCTGCGCTCTTACTACCAGAAGATGTCCGCGTAATCAGACGATGAGAAAATGCTGATGCACTTCTTCCAGGACAGCTTGTCCGGGCCATTCCTTGAATGGTATATGGGGCTGGAATCCATCAATATCCGAAGCTGGAGGGACCTGGTTGAGGCCTTTGTAAAACATTACCAATATTACTGCGACCTTGCTCCCAACAGGGTCCAACTTCAAAGTCTTTCCCAGAGGAATAATGAGTGTTTCAAGGAGTACGCCCAAAGGTGGCGTGAACTCACAGCCAGAGTGCAGCCTCCAATGGTGGAGCGTGAGTTAGTTGATCTGTTTGTTGCTACTCTACCTGGTGTCTACTACGAGAAGCTCGTCGGTAACATGTCGGGTAGCTTCTCTGATTTAATAATCACTGGAGAGAGGGTGGAGAACGACATAAAGCTCGGGAAGATTCAGTCAGGCGAAGTGCCCTCAGCTAGAGGAGGGAAGAAGGCGTTTGGTGGTAAAAAGCAGGAAGGTGAGACTAGTTCGGTGTCCAGTTCTAAAGGAAAAGGTAAGGGTCAGTATCAGAATCGTCAGCGTCAACAGGTCGCCAGTATAACAATTCCTGCTGTTCAGCAGCAGCAGCAAAATTAGCAGAATCAGAACCAGAATCATAATCAGAATTACGCCCAACGGCGATATCAGAATCGTGGCCAAGGAGTGAACAAAGTGTTTGACACACCGCCGATGCCGTATTCGCAACTTCTCCAGACCTTATTACAATTGCAGCTTATTTAGAAAAGGACTATGGCTCCCCTAATGGGACCACCTTCACCTGGGTATGAGGCGAACGCCCGCTGCAAATTTCACTCAGGTACCCTGGGGCACAATATTAATAATTGCAAGGCTTTCAAGCACAAGGTGCAGGATATGATTGATAGTAAAGCGATAAATTTCGCCAATGACGTCCCCAATGTCATTCAGAATCCTATGCCAAATCACGGACAAGCTGGAGTCAATGTGATCATCGAGGACGATGGTTTGGATTTGATAGCAAATGTTAGTGAGCTGAAAACGCCGTTGAGCTTCGTGAAAGTGAGATTGCTGAAAGGGGGTGTGTTCCCAGGGTGCGGGGAAATCTGTGCTGAGTGTGCATGCCATATGGATGGTTGTGATCAGTTGAGAATCAGTATTTAGAGTTTGATGGACGAAGGGGTTCTATAGTTTGATCGGGCTATGCAAAGAAAATCTAGAGAAGAGGTAACCAAGCAGAGGGGTGAGATTTCTACGATCTATATCCCATACAAAACTATTACAATTTTTGCTCCTAGACCACCGACGATTGTCATCACAAAAGCTGGTCCCGTACCTTTTAAGGATACCAAGGCTGTTCCATAGAATTATGGAGCCAAGGTATATATTAATAGACAGAAGCTAGATTTGAAGAGTCCACCTGTTGAGTCAGTGGAGAATCTGGTTGGTGCAGGAGGAATTACCCGAAGTGGTCGAGTCTTTTCACCACCCGAAGTGGTGGCTGATAAAGCAGACAAAGGAAAGGGTAAAATGATCATGGAGGAAACCTCTCAGGCTCGAGGGAAAGAACTATTGGAAAAAGATGTAAAAGAGTTTTTTAGGCTAATAAGGAAGAGCGACTACAATATAGTCGACCATCTACAGCAAACGCCTTCTAAAATTTCCATATTGTCATTGTTGCTATGCTCGGAAGCACATCGCAATGCATTGCTAAGGATATTGAACACTGCGTACGTGCCTCAAGAAATTTCAGTAAACTAACTCGAGGGAGTTGTCGCTCACGTAAACATAGGGAACGGTCTTAGTTTTACAGACCTGGAGTTGACGCCAAAGGGCAGGAATCACAACAGCGCGTTGCATATTTCGATTGAATGTCTTGGGGCTGTCATGTCCCATGTTTTGGTGGACACCGGGTCATCTCTAAATGTACTTCCTAAGAAAGCATTAATGAAATTAGACACTCGGGGTATTTTTTGTACGCCCAGTGATCTAGTGGTGAGAGCTTTCGATGGAACCAGACGGTCAGTATTCGGGGAGCTCACTTTCCCCATCCAGGTGGGGCCAGAAGTGTTCGATGCAGTGTTTTACATAATGGACATCCAGCCAGCCTATAGTTGCCTATTAGGTTGTCCATGGATCCCCTCCGCAGGAGCTGTGACCTCCACGTTGCATCAGAAACTCAAATATATGGTCGGTGGCAGCATCGTCACCGTATGTGGGGAAGAAGACATAATGGTTAGCCTCTACAGTCGTTCAAATACGTTGAAATGGATGAGGAGATCCACGAAACTCTATGTCAAGCATTTGAAACATTCCAGGTTAAGGACAAGTCTCCTGCAATGAGCAAAGCGCCCGAGGTGGCCATATCTTCTGTTGCGGTGAAAATTGGATATCAAACTATTAAATTAACTTGAATCTTAATTCTTTTACAACCGAACTTTAATTTATCCAAAGGAAAGGTCTAAAGAAAGAAAAACCCTTTTTCGCGATGTAACGACAACGCTAAGAGATTCGGGGATCGGGGGTTGGTTATACCTAGGGAAGGTGTTAGCACCCTAAGCATCTGTAGTACTCTACAGGAACCTTTTGTTTGTTTGTGCGCTAAGTTGTTAGGTATTTGCTAAGGATTGGAAAAAGGTATGGTTTTTAAAACCTAAAGATATATACACTAAGTTTGCTCGCAAAGACGTCGCGTCTTCTGCCTACGTATCCTAACTAGGATAGAATCAGAGCAATCGTAGTTCACCTCACAAGGGATGAAGAACACTTGATTATGATCAATGTTCAAGAGGAACAAACATGACAATGTATGTGTGGAGTTTGACAAAACTCCCTAATCTAAGTTGTACACTCAAAAGGGGAAAGTAAGAATTCATGACAATGATTCTTTCATAGAGTTGACAAACTCTATCCTAGGGTTCTAGTTGAAGAACACTCCTAGTAAATGTGGGTTTCTTAGACTCAAAGAAAAGTCTAATGGCTTCTAAACTAAGGTTAAAGATGACTTAACAAGGTCGAGAGAATGGTTATGAGCTATCCATGACACAAGGGGTCAATGGAAAGACTTTTCCTTTGGAAGGAGAAAGGGGAGGCAACTTGGATGAGAACTAACGAGTTTCATCACTTGGGGAAAAGGAATTACTTAACAAAGAAAATATCATAAAGAAAATAAGCATGGTGACGATCATTAAATGAACATATTAAAGGTAAAAACCAAAGATGCATTGATGACGATCAAAGCAAATAAGCAAAGCAAAAAATGTGACGACAGATGAAGCTTAAAGTAATTTCTCAGAGGAAACAAATTTGTTCATGGCAACAACCAACAAAACATCCTCTCATGTTGACTAACACAAAGGGAATGAAAGATAAGCATATGAATAAACATGAATAAACATGGTGAGAAAGAAATCCATCAAGACGTGCGATAACTATCTTAAAACGTAAACAACTTGCAAGTGATGAAGGGACATTAAAAATACAAACAAAATGGAATTTCAAATTATCACATGAAAGTAGGCGTCAAACCAAGCATGTTACAAAAAGAATGAACTTAAAATGATGAAAAATGAGAGAGATATGATTTTTTTGAAGTTTTATGTAAAAATGTACAAAACATGACAACAAGTGAAAATAAAATGAAAAAAAGCAAGGGGTGGGAGTTGAACCCACGCCCTTTGGCCTGATCAGGCACGCGTGTGGAGAAAAAGAAAAAAGGCAAAAGGTTGATCCTCCTCAGGGATCGAACCTAGGTTCAATGGGTACAAGGTGCGCTTTATGGCAAGGTTCTTACCACTGGGGTGGCTATACATTCGTTGATATAGCCACCCCAATAAACATATAAGGCATGGTTTTGTGGATTTTTCTGGGCAAGCCAAACACACACACAACTGATTTGCATTTTGATTCCTAACTTGGTCAATTCTTTATGGAATTTAGTGAATTTTTTATCAAACTTGAGTGAAATTTCATGAGGATCACAGTGGTGGCATTAATTTTGAAAGATCATGCTGCTATTTTGAAATTCGATAGCACAAGCAAATGTGAGTGTGTGAGATGCATATTGATGTGCAGTTCAAATTCTAAGCAGTTTTAAATCAAATCACATACACACACACACTACATACATATAGATGAGTGAATTCAAGCAAAGGTTTTGGTTCAAAACAGTTTGATATGAAAACTATCAATCAAGTTGCAATTTGGCATGCAAAATGCATGCTGAAGTTCAAAGCAAGTTTTGTGCATATTCAGATCAAACCAAACACACATACAACTTATATACATGTTAACAAGTGATCTCAAACACAAGTACTTGTTTCAAAATGGCTGTGGTGAAAAACGAGATTCATGATGCAATATTGGCATTTTGGGCTGCAAGTTTAAGTTCAAATCAGTGTCAATGCATAATTACTTCAAGTAAATCACATACACACATTGCAAATATATTGGCCAATGAGTTTAAGCACATGAACTGGTACAAAACAGGCTGGTATGGAAAATGGTGATTTTGCTGCAACATGGTATTTTTGAAATGCAAGAAAAGTTCAAATCATGTTTAATGCACAATTAAGCCAAACAAGCTATGCACACAAACTCTAAATATGTTGAGGGGCACTTCTATGCCAAAAATTCAGACTCATTCTCCTTAACATAAGAATTGATGTAGTGATGGTTCAATTGTTTGAAAAAAATGCATTTTGAAAGCAATGACCTAAATTAGATGCAAACAGATCAAACCAATCATCTATGCATATTACAAACAGGAACCTAAGGGTAACTGGACCTCTTGAGACAGTCACAAAGCAGGTGTGGCAAAAACTAGCACTTTGATGGTATGAATGTAAAAAACAGTTTTGGTGACAAAGTTGTGCAACAAGGTGTTTTTAAGATGAAGAAGTTTCTGCATAAAACAATGATGTAAACATTTTTCATATGCAATATCAATTGATTTCATGCTCATAACTCAAACACATTTCCCTTAAAACAGAAATTTGCACATTGAATGACAGTTAAGATGCAAGTGATGCATTTTGAAAGTGAAAACCCACAACAGGTAGAAACAACTCATACAAATCATCCACACACATCACAAACATGATAATAAGTGTGTCCAAACCCAAAAAACAAGTGAACTTCAATCAACACAAAGTTTGACATATTGAATGTTATGCAAAACAGTTTTTTGGTTAAGGTGCAGCAGGGCTATTTATTGATAGACCTTGAGGTTTCATCAAAACAAAACACACACACACACACACATTTCATATACTAAAACAAGTAAGATGAGCCTAGCACTTGGGGTACATGGTATCCAAAACAGGTTTTGAGTTTCTCATGGGAAAAGCATAACATTTTTTATGATAGTAGGTGGGATTCAAGTAGGAATTGCTTTAAGTCAAAGTGAGAGCACATACACACCACAAATGCGTTAATAGTCATGTAGAAACCAAAATTTGGGGCACATGTACTTTGATTCAAAATATAGCATCATGTTGATAACAATTTGCAAAATAACATCAAAAGAGCACCAACTGTCATAAAGCCAAGACAGTAAGATATGCACACATTCTCATCCATACAAACCTCAAACATGTATCCAAATGACTATAAGCATTAACATTGATCCAAAATCAGCTGTCATGAAAAGTTGGTATGCTCATGGTTCATATTTTTCAACATATTTCTCAAAAATGCCAAAACATGGAAAATGATGCAAAATACAATATTCATAGACTACATACCTCTTGTAGACTATATTGAATAAGTTAGAACACCAAGAAACCCAGAGGTACTTCAAATGCCACTCAGCTTTGAAGCTTTCTTCCTTGTGAAGCAAAATGCAAACCTTAGGCCAGATTGAGAATTAAGCTTCACCACTTGATTCCAATGCTTTGGACAGTTGAGATAGGATGCATATGAGGTGTATGAGTGATTAGAACATCAAGAAGAAGCGTAGACAAGAGCTTGGCAGATTTTATGCATTGTGGTCAAAGTAGCTTGGTATGAAAGTTGACTTTTTGCAAAATGAGGTTTTTGAGTGATGTAATGGTTTGGACACCTTCTATATCATATTTATGGATTTTGTGCATGATTTTTGGTGAGTTTGAATGTGTGGAAATGAGTTTAGGGGTTGGGCTATCAAGACAGATTTTTTGTGTTTTTGTGATTTTGGAGATTTTGTGAAATTGAAGTAAAGAGGGAAAGAGTAAGAACTTGTGATTACTCTAGTTTTTAGAGGTGTTCTGATGTATGGAATGAGGTAGAGAAGTCCTCTATTTATAGGGAAATGAGAGGGAAGGGACAGATTGGAGGTTTCCTTCCTAACAGGGAAAGGTTTGGCAATTTGGATCAAGTCTCTCAAAAGTGTTTTCTTGGCTTGGAGGTAAGCTGAAAGTCAAGTGAAATGATGAATTTAGAGTGGCTAAAGTGAGGCTAGGGAGAGTAGGAACATGGTTGGTTGCAGATCTTTACTTTCCACCTTTTACATATTTACATTATTTTAATGCAAGTTGCATTTACAACTTGCAAGCCAAATTGCCAAACTTCAAATTTTTACTTCCTCTGCATAAATCTCACAATTCAATGCTTTAAAACATCTAAATATCAGAAACAATAAGATTCAAGGGTTGAGAAATGGTCCAAGTGACCAAAGAATGAACTTATAAAAAATTACCAATGTGGGACTCAAATGTGAAAACACCATCTTGCCAAATCCATAACTCTCAGCTCACAAATGCCATTGATATGTTCTAGTACTTTTTAGAAAGCCCTCAAATATATCTAAAACATTCATGTTTTCATGAGTTTCAAATTCTCAAAGGAACTTAGCCAAAAAGCCTCTCAAAGTTGCTAAAAAACAAGCCAAAAAGTGAAATTTCTCTAAGTCATTTTCCCTTCTTGAAATGAATTTGATCATACCTCCAAATCTATGCATTTTCTGATCATGTACCACTTGGAAGCTTTTGTAGGATTTTTCAAGAGCTTTCCAATGAGCTTTGAACCACTTCATTTGGATGTGTGGTCAAAGAGTTATGGTATTTCCCCTTTCGAAACCCTAATTCTCGACTTTTGCGATTATTCCTCAACCATTGATCCAATTGTCATGAAATTTTATGGGTAGATGCAATATGTCATTAGGAACATTTTTTATTCACACTTTGAGGTCATATTCCTCATTGTTAAAGAGTTGACTTTTCGGTCAACCGAACGATCGATCGGTGGCTACCGAGTCGACTGTTGATGCTTTGGACCTCCTGAGGCTTTGAAACTTCTTGAATGGAATTTACCAAGCCATATGAACATTATGGGCCACAATCCCACCATAATAACACCTTTTAAATCAAAAGTCAACCACAGTTGACTTTTCCTGCTCAAAAAACCCTAATCGGGTATCCTGTATTTCATTGTTTTTGATCCCTGGGTGACAACCTCAAATTGGATTCATGCTTGATCCAATGGAATACTCTTGATGATATGGAGACCCAATCTCAAAGAAAACCAATCCAAAACATTGACCGGTCAACCCTCGAAACCTCGATTTCGGTTGTACAAAACCCTGATTCTCCTGTAACTTGACAAAGACCACTTGGAAAGGGTTAAGGTTAGATAAACATGTGAATATGATCCTACAATGATGAAGGAGATCTAAGGGGTCAAAATTTGGGGTATGACATCTTCTTTCAAGGAATCCCAGGCAGCAGTGCAGTCTAGGGCAGCACAAGGTTAGGGTCAGGTGCTTGACATCCCCAACAAGCAGGATAAGTTTGGATTGAAGTATAGTCCATTTTCTTCATCATCCTCAAAGAGCGTGCCGCACTACAAAGGACCAGTGTTGTTCACTCCGGGGGGTGTCATCTTCGAACGCATCAATGCTGTTTCAGATAGTGAAGAGGGGGATAGCGATTGCGACATGGACGCTTGGATCAAGCCTTGCACACCAGGACAGAGTCTGCATAATTGGTCTATCCAGGAGTTCATTCAAGTGACTAATGAACAGTAATGATCTATTTTCCCGATTATTGTACGACCTTATGTTCTACCCGGAGCATAGGGGTATCTTGTCAGGGCTTTGCTTGTTTTTAATTGAACATTTTTGTCAATAAATCAAAGGGTGTTATTTCGTATTTCAAATTTTGTGATCCTTGCTATTCTTGTTTTATGTTTAACAATAAAATGGCAATGTGGTTTTATGTTGCATATCATTTGAAGCATTTAACCATTATCATGCAGGATCCATATTACAGATGACACCGATCAAGAACCTTTTATGACTCACTTTAACTTTGATCACCCGATATTTTAAGCCGAAAAAGAGATTGATGAGGATGACGACTTGCCGGAAGAATTTGCTAGACTCTTGAAACAAGAAGAAAAGATCATTCTGCCTCATCAGGAAGTGATTGAGGTCATTAATCTGGGTTCGGAAGAAGTTGTCAGAAATGTCAAAATAGGGGCTGCACTACAGAGTGACATCAAGCAAAGACTGGTCGAGATGCTTCAAGAGTATAGTGACATCTTTGCTTGGTCATATGAAGACATGCCCGGGCTTGACACAGACATAGTGGTTCATCGCTTACCGTTGCGCGAAGAGTGTTCTCCGGTCAAACAAAAGCTCAGAAGGACAAGACCAGACATGGCTGTAAAAATCAAGGAAGAGGTCCAGAAGAAGTTGGACGCTGGATTTTTAGCCGTGACAACTTACCCTCCGTGGGTTGCCAACATAGTGTCGATGCCGAAGAAAGACGGTAAGGTACGGATGTGTGTGGATTATCGAGTTTTGAATAAGGCGAGCCCAAAATATGATTTCCCGCTCCCTCATATTGACGTATTGGTCGACAATACTGCTCAATTTTTCGTATTCTCCTTCGTCGATGGTTTCTATGGTTATAACCAGATCAAGATGGCACTGGAGGATATGGAGAAAAAGAAGTTTATCACGCCATGGGGGAAATTTTGTTATAAGGTAATGCCCTTTGGGTTGAAAATGCAGGGGCAACTTACCAGCGGGCTATGGTTACTTTGTTTCATGATATGATTCATCATGAGATTGAAGTATATGTTGATGACATGATAGAAAAGTCCCAAAGGGAGGAAGGACATCTGGTCAATTTACAGAAGCTTTTTGAGAGGCTCAGGAAATTCAGGTTGAGGTTGAATCCTAACAAGTGTAGTTTCGGAGTACGATCCAGAAAGCTACTGAGGTTCATTGTCAGCAAAAAAGGGATTGAGGTTGATCCTGCCAAGATAAAAGCTATACAAGATATGCCAGCGCCAAAGACCGAAAAAGAGGTTCATGGCTTCTTGGGGGAGGTTGAACTACATTGCTCGATTCATATCTCACCTGACAGCCACGTGTGAATCGTTATTCAAGTTGTTGAAAAAAGATCAGGCGGTCTTCTGGAATGATAAATGCCAAAGGGCATTTGACAAAATCAAAGAATATCTGCTGGAACCTCCGGTATTGATACACCCGGTAACTGGAAGACCATTAATCATGTACTTAACGGTTCTTGAGAACAGCATGGGTTGTGTTCTCGGTCGACACGACGAGACCGGAAGAAAAGAGCACGCCATATACTATCTGAGTAAAAAGTTCACAGAATGTGAGTCCCGTTACTCGATGCTGGAAAAAACATGTTACGCACTCGCGTGGGCTGCCAAACGTTTGAGACAGTATATGCTTAACCATACAACCATGCTGATTTTGAAGATGGATCTGATCAAGTATGTCTTCAAAAAGCAAGCGCTTTCAGGCAGGATTGCCAGGTGGCAAATGGTACTGACAGAGTACGACATCCAGTATGTTTCTCAGAAGGCCATCAAGGGAAGTGTTATGTCAGAGTACCTTGCTGAACAGCCTATCAAAGACTATCAACCAATGAAATTTGAATTTCATGACGAGGACATCATGTTTCTTAAGATGAAAGACTGCGAAGAGCCACTACCCGATGAAGGGCCAGAGAGGGGTTCTCAGTGGCAACTGATATTTGATGGTGCTATTAACTCGTACGAAAGTGGAATTGGGGCAATCATTACGACTCCCCATGGGTCTCATATCCCATTCACTGCCAGGTTAACATTCCCGTGCACCAACAATAAAGCGAAATATGAAGCGTGCATCATGGGTTTAGAAGAAGCCATTGATCTGAGGATCAAGAATCTCAATGTGTACGGTGATTCAACGCTTGTTGTTAATCAAATCAAATGAGAGTGGGAAACCCGGCAGCCCAATCTGATTCCCTACATTAACTATGCGAGAAGGTTGTTGCCTTTCTTCAATCGGGTAGAGTTCCATCACGTGCCTCGAGCGGAAAACCAGATGGCAGACGCTCTAGCTACGTTGGCTTCGATGTACAAAGTGAACTTCTCGAATGATGCTCCCAGAATTGTCATTTCTCGCCTCAACAGGCCGGCTTTCGTATTCGCCATTGAAGAAGCTACCGATGGCAAGCTGTGGTTTTATGACATACAAAACTTCCTCAAGAAACAAGAGTATCCGCCAGGGGCTTCGGCCTAGGATAAAAAGACTCTGAAGAGGTTGTCTGGTAATTTTTATCTGAACCCAGATGGTGTGCTTTACAGAAAGAACCATGACCTGGTGTTATTAAGAACCCAGTGGGCATGCAATGTCTCGGAAATTATTACGAGCAGGGTATTATTGGCTAACCATGGAGTCAGATTGTTTTAAATTTGCGAAGAAATGCCATAAATGCCAGATTTATGCAGACAAAATTCATGTACCGCCGAGCCCATTGAATGTTATGGCATCCCCGTGGCCTTTCTCTATGTGGGGCATTAACATGATTGGCAAGATTGAGCCAACCGCTTCCAACGGCCATCGTTTCATCCTGGTCGCCATCGACTACTTCACCAAGTGGTCGAAGCAGCCTCGTATGCCAATGTAACTAGGCAAGTCGTAGCCCGGTTCATAAAGAGGGACATCATCTATAGATACTGAGTGCCCGAGAGAATCATTACTGACAATGGTTTGAATTTGAACAATAAGATGATGAAGGAGTTATGCCAGAACTTCAAAATCGAGCATCACAACTGATCGCCCTATCTTCCGAAGATGAATGGCACTGTCGAAGCGGTCAACAAGAATATCAAGCGGATAGTGCAAAAGATGGTTGTCACGTACAAGGATTGGCACGAGATGTTGCCATTTGCTTTTCACTGTTATCGTACGACGGTACGCACAACAACTGAGGCAACTCCTTTCTCGCGGGTATATGGTATGGAAGTTGTCCTACCATTGGAGGTTGAGATTCCCTCTTTAAGAGTTATGGTCGATGTCAAGCTCGATGAGGCAGAATGGATACGAAACAGGTTGTATCAGCTCAGCCTGCTGGGTGAGAAGAGGCTGTCGTCTATTGCATATGGTTGGCTGTATCACAGTCGAATGAAGAAAGCTTTCGATAAGAAGGTACGCCCTTGAAGCTTTCAGACGGGCGATCTTGTGCTGAAAAAGATTCTCCCGCCACAATCAGATCACAGGGGCAAATGGACTCCCAACTATGAGGGTCCCTACGTTGTTCGAAAGGTCTTCTCCGGAGGAGCCTTGTTATTTTCCACCATGGATGGAGAGGATTTCACATCCCCTGTGAATGCAGACGCAGTTAAAAAATACTTTGCTTAAAATGACCCGCTGGAAAGAAAAAAGAATATCCAGGCAAAAATGGGGCATCCCGGCGAACCATGAAAAAGAAGGGGTTCGGGAAAACGTTAGGGATATAAATGAAAAGATGTAAACCCACCAAGTTGAAAACCTAGAAAGGCGACTTTGGCAAAAATGGGTATCCCGGTGAATTGAAAACCCGCAAGGGCGGTTCACGCAAAAGTTAGGGATTGAAAAGCAAATGACTACGATATGCGTGTGATATTTCATTGCTTAGTGGTTTGGGAGACCTGCGGGCCGTTCATCCAAATCAATCTCTTTCGAAGACGGAGCATCAGAAAGACATCGAAGTCAGGTGAGTCATAGAGGGATCAACTTATGATATTCATTTGCACCAAATTGCCGACATGTTTGTACACTTTTGCATATCCCTATACATATCTGTATATTTCTTGCACAACTCATGATATTTATCAATGAACATATATTATTCAATAATTTGTTCGCTTTGTTTTAACTTTTACTGTTTTGTTTGTGAAAAACGCCCGATGTTTTTGATAAAACTTGCGCATGTATAAACTTTCAGGCCTTGACCGATAATCATTAAAACTTTGATTTAACTGAACAATGTCATGAATGACGACTGAGAAAGTGTCTTTCGTGTAGGATATCTTGTCTGTTTATTCATTTTTGCAGGGTTGTGTTACCCTTGGGGCAAAGAGGTAGGGATGAGAGTAGCTTTCTCCCCAACCAGAGTCCATTCCCCAGCAAGTGGAGTTTGTGTCTCTATCCCCAGTGGAGTTGTATGCTTGGTTAAAAGGAGCAGTCGAGTATGTATCCTTGCCCCCAGCAGTTGGTGGATATACATTTGAGCCCCACAGAGTCTGGGCATGTGATTTTGTACCCCATCAGAGGTCAAGTTGCCATTGATAAGTCCATTCCTCATCTCCCCAGGAAGCGGTTGAGTTTGGATTCCCTCATTACGTTATCCCCAGTGGAGCCAGAGGGGAAGTGTCTTTTCCCTAGTTGCGTCGTTTCTCCAACAGAGGTGCTTGTTCCCTAGAATGTTATATTCTGGCAGGCTATTCAGGGTTGATGTTCCTAGTGGAGCATGGTTAATCTCGGGAGGCGTATCGTTATTCCCCGCAGAGTCGTTGATTCTCCAACAGGCGGACAGGTTCCCGTGTGTGGTTCTTTTTCCCGGGTAGGGTCACCTATTCTCCAGAAGGTTTGTATTCTGGAAGGCCATTCATGGCATTTTCCTCGACAGGATTTGATATAATCCCCAGCAGAGTAGAACTACCGTCTGGCAGATCGTTCTATCTCCACAGCAGGTTATTTTGTTATTTAGGAGATTTCATTCAGGAAGTTATTCGAGGATTGCTTCCTCGGCGCAAGCCCGATGGTTATTGGCACGGGTAAACTATCTCCAGCAGGGTCGTTCTCCTTTCCAAGCAGGATGGTTTCGGTATCTCCAGCATTTATTTTGTTGATTCGGTTCTGTTGCATTTGCATGCGTACATAGCATCTACCCCAAATGCGTAGCATTTCCATTTCGCATGGAGCATTGCGCCATTTTCAAACATAAGCATTCTGGAACATAAGCCCAGTTGTCACCTCTTTGCTTTTAAGTGTATCTCCCGCAGGTGATCGGTATCCCTGCCCGCGTGGTTTTCGGTCCCGGCAGACTTGATGCGTTTATTTTGCCCTCGATTTATGTTATTCCCTAGTGGTGTCGCAGGATTTCAGTTGGTGATATCCTATTCTCCAAATCCATACCAAGGTTCAGACTTTAGCAGAAGATTCATATGCCTCACCAACAGAGTTGCTTGGTTGAGTTTCTCTTTGTTCCTCAGCCGAGTGGCCTGGGTAGATTTCTTTGCATTTCTGAAGCAGGGCTACTGGTTCAGGTTCTCTCTTTCCTCAGTGGAGTTTCCTCGTGGTTGTTATCTTCAGATGATCTTAACTTCGTGTGGATATGGCCTTTGTGGTTTTCCAGCGGCGATGTCGGGTGTTTTGATCTTTCTGACGGCGAGGTTAGATGTTTACAGGTTTCCTGCTTGTTTGGCGGTGATGCCAACATCTATCAGTTTCAATGGATGCCTGGCGGAGATGTCAGACATTTATCAACTCTACGGATACCTGACGGCGATGTCAGATGGTTATCGATTCTGTGAGTGTCTGACGGCGATGTTAGATGATTATCATCTTCTTTCCTATCCAACCTCTGGATTTGGTGATCGCTTTTATTTAGCGTAGGTCTAACGGCGATTTCAGAAGTCTCTGTGTTTGGATTTAATGTTGTGTTTTATCAATCGAGGTTAGGTGTCATTCCCTGTAGTGTTCTGGCGGCGATGTCAGATAGTTTATCTTCTGCAGAGTTCTGGCGGTGATGTAAGATGCTGATGTGGTTTCCCGGCGGCGGTGTCGGATGTTTTAGTGGTCTGGCAGCGATGTCAGAGGTTTACAGATTTCATGGTTGTCAGGCGGAGAGGTCAGATGTGTATCAGATTTATGATGTCTGACGGCGATGTTAGAGGTCTGTTTGCATTGTGGTTGTCTGGCGGCAATGTCGGATGTTTATCCATATTGAGTTTATCCGGTGGCGATGTTGGATGTTTACCAACAGTGTGTTCGTCTGACGCTGATGTCAGATGATGTGGTTTTTTGGCGGCGATGTCAGGAGTTTTATCGATTGGATATTGATTTTTGGCGGCGATGCCAGATGTGTCTTAATTGCATGGATATCTGGCGGCGAGGTCAAGAACTGGGTAGATTTCTGACGGCGATGTCGGATGTGTGTGGACTTTCTGGCGCGATGTCATATTTTCACCGACCTTGAGGTTACTTGGCGGCGATGTCAAGAACTGTATCTACTTTATGGAAGCTTGGCAGTGATGCCAAGTGATGTTTACCAACTGGTTGTATCTTCTGGCGGCGATGTCAAATCCTAATCAATCTTCTGGGTGCCTAGCGGCGATGTCGGGTATTTTCTCAGATATTGGGTTTGTTTGACGACAATGTCAAATGTTTTTCAACCTAAGGTTTTCTGGCGGCGATGTCAGACATTTATCTACTGTGAGGTTATCTGGCAGTGATGTCAAATGTTTATCGATTATTTGGTTACCGGGCAGTGATGTCAGGTATTTTGTCTACTTTGCCGAAGATTGGCAGCGATGCCAAATGATGTTAGTTACCTTGTGGTTGTCTGGCGGTGATGTCGGATGTTATCTACTTTGTGGTTATCCGACGGTGATGTCGAATGTTCATTAGACCGGTTGGTGGTCTGACGGCGATGTCAGACATTCGTCATGTTTGCGGATGCCTGGCGATGATGTCATAATGTGTTATCCCCTATAGAAGTTTGGCGGTGATGCCTAGTGATGTGTATCAACCTTGTGGATATCTAACGGCGATGTTAGAAGTTTATCGACTTCGGGTGGTTTGGCAGCGAGGTCAGAAACTTTTATCCCCCGTAGATGCCCGGCGGCAATGTCAGAGGTTATTGTCTGGATATTGATAACTGGCGGCAATGCCAGAGGTTTACCGACTTAAGGTTGATGCTTGACGGCGAGGTCAATGGTATCTTCTTTCAGAAGTGATGTTTTTACTTGACAGCGAGGTCAAGTGTTTTCATAAATTGACGTAGATGCCTGACGGCGAAGTCAGAGGGTTATTATCAGATGTATGATAGCAGGTGTTTTCCTGACTCAGTGTAGATACCTGACGGCGATGTTAGGTGATCCTCCCGACTTAGTGTTGTGGTATGGCAGCGATGTCAGGTGTTTCTTCCGTCGGCATGTTGACGTTGCAACAATTATTCAATTTTTCCGGAGATCATTATCCCCGAGCAGAGTTTGCAGTTTACTTCCGCGGTTGGCAAATTTTCGGGTTCGTTGGTATTCAATCGTTTTTTACCTTGATTGTTTGAAAGTCGTTCGCTTTTCACCCAGTCAGGTCCAAGCCGTTTGAATAGGGGCAGCTTTTGTACCCCAAAATTTGCTCAACCTTTTCGTACTTGCCTTACGTTTCTTTTCTCATTTTCACATTTTCTGCATTGCATAGCATTCGTTCTTGGGCAGGGGATCAAGGTTTTTCCGTGGCTCAGTTTTCATCTCATGGCATGAACCTGAATAGCAAGCATCAGAGTCCCTGGCATTTATTTTGCCAAGCGGTCGGGCGACCGATTTTATTTTATTTTGCAAGGTATTTTTAGCTCAGGAAGCAGCATTCGGGCTATTGCAAGCATTCTCATGGTTATAACATTCAGAAGCAAGTTTCAAAAGTTGAACAGAGCTCAAAACGGCAAGAAATGGATAAACTGGCAGATTTCCCTCCAAAAGGCGCCAAAATTCAAATTTTGGAGGTGTTAATCGATTAACCTATATGGTTAATCGATTAACCAAGGCAGAATTAGGGCAAATTGGGATTTTTGAAGGTGTTAATCAATTAACCTATATGGTTAATCGATTAACCAGTGTAATGTTTGCCTCTGTACGTGAATTTTTAATGCAGGCTGTTTTGGGGTCCAATTTTGGTCATATGCAAACTTAATTTTCACTTTGGGAAGGATCTAGAACCTATTCGAAATTTGGTTGATTTCATTTTCCCTCCAAATGCCCATTCCTCATTCCAAACCAAATTTTCTAAACCATATTCCAAACATTTCATTTGTATCCAAGCCTAATTAGTATTTAAGTGATCCACTCCAAACCTCACAAATCTAATCACTCATAATTCACTCTCATTATAGAATTGATCTCATTTCTCTCTCAATTCTCTCCACTTGTTCATCTTCCAAAACCTTCACCAAAGCTCTTTTCCATTGAATTCTTTGATTCTTCCATGGAATCAATGAATTCTTGAGCTCAAACCTCCATCCATCATTTCCATTGGATCGATTTCTTCATCCAATTTTCGTGGACAGTTGGATCTGAACTTGGAAGTAATTTTGGAAGTGATTATTTGGCTTGATTTTGTTTAATCTTGAAGGATCTACATTGCTACTACAAGAATTGGTGTAGATCTTGAAGTATTTTGAGTTTCTAGCATCGGATCTGTTCAATTACGGTTGAATCAACATTAACCGGAGCAAATATCAGCTTCGAAGGTTGGATCCGAATTTGTTTTTAGCTTATTTGCATAATCATGTGGATTTTTATCTTTGATTGAATTTTGGTTAATTTGATCCGTTTGATCCATGATTTGGTTGTGATGATCTACTTACCTGTTGTTTGAATCATGATTTGCTGGTTTAATTTCGTGATTAAGTGATTATGCGATCATCCGGTTGATCGGATAAGTGCTTATTTGTTGAAAATGTTGTTCTGTTGTTGTTTTTCTGCTGTTGGCACAGTGTTAATCGGTTAACGTATATGGTTAACTGATTAACCATTACAGATTATCAAAATTTTCAAAGTTTTTAAGTGGTTAATCGGTTAACACATATGGTTAACTGATAAACATGTGCAAATATCCATATTTTCAGCCTTTTTTAAGTGGTTAATCGGTTAACGCATATGGTTAACCGATTAACACAGTGCTAGTGGGTCTGTTTTGCTGATTTTCTTGCATGTTTGGGGTACCGTTTCGCATCAAATCATCGTAGTTCAATATGATGCATTAGAAGTGAAATGTTTTGGACATTTTGTCGTTGTTTTGGTTGTTTAATCGAGATATCATCGACTTGTGTTTGCTTTCCACTTGGATGCCTAGTTTCGTAGTTTTCCGTTCAAAGTGATATTCATGCTTGCATTTCCTCTTGTGTTTTGCATTTTTATTTCCAGCATTAATAAAGGTCGAGATGTGCTTGTGGTGGTATTTACCCCAAACTTTGTTCCTCCTTTTGCTTGTGTGTTGCATTTCATGTTTGCATCTCTTACTTGTGATTGAATTTACTTGGTGCTTTCTTGTGCTTTTTGCCATGATCCCCATAAGGTTCCTAGTCCCTCCGTTTAGGATGGGAGTAGGAGAGACATTAGGTGTTCAATTCATGTATGCAAACATTAGGTAGTTTCCCTTCTTAACCTCAACTTTAGGACCATGAAGCATGATAACTTTAGGGTTTTCATTTAGTCCCCTTCAGTTTGTCCTCTCTCTCTTCTCATCTTCAAACAACATCAAACATACTTAATAAGATAATGGATTTTGTGCCATGAGCCTTGTACTCGGGAAATAGTGATTGGGGGGTTACCTCTTAATTTCTTAGAGTGTTTAGTATACGTCCTTAGGACCATATTCGACGCATTCGCTCCTAGGTTTTAGACTTTAGTACAACATACATTATAAACATTCATTCAAAACACTTCTCTAATAAAAGACAAAAACAAACAGTCAAACTCCTCTTTTGCCCTTTGGGGCTCTCTTTAACAAGGAAAATCTTTTCAGATAAAAGAGCATTGTTAACCTTTGGTTCTACCGCAAACAGTCGTCGTCCCTATCTGCTATAACGATAGTTTAACTTTACTCGGATAAAATAGATGAACAAGCTTGTGTTCCCTTTAACCCGAATTACATTTGCTCTAATCTCTCATACCTGTTGAGAGTACATAGGCACAAGACGCGATGTCTTGGCGAGCAACCTTTCCCCACCTACACCCGTAGTTAGCCGAACCACGTTGACTCTGAATTTCCCATTGCAGGAGGGAATACGTAGGCCCAGAACGGCGATGCTCTGTCGAGTCACTTTTCTTTTGTTTTGTCCCTGAGACCTTTAGTTAGATAGTTTCAATCACCCTTTTAGATAGATAACCAAGTGTGGATCCCGTCGAGTACGACGGACGTTAGGGATGCTCATACCTTCCCCTCGCGTAACCAACTCCTGAACCCGAGATTTGGTTGCGATGACCAATCTTATCCCTTTTCATCAAGTTTTCTCTGCTCGTTTCCTTTCCCTCTCGTTGGGATGAATAACGAACGGTGGCGACTCTTCTGTCTTTGCCGGCACCTATTTTCGCAGTAGCGACACCTGACACCAAAAGAATGTAGGGGAGACCTCACACAATCTGGCACCAAAAAGATGACAGACCTATCACCAAAAGGATGATAGAGAGAACTCATACAAGCCTGACACTAAAAGGATGTAGGGGAACCCTCGCACAATCTGGCACCAAAAGGATGACAGACCTATCACCAAAAGGATGATAGAGCAAACTCACACAACCCTGACACCAAAAGGATGTAGGGGAACCCTCGCACAAACTGGCACCAAGAGAATGACAGACCTATCACCAGAAGGATGATAGAGCAAACTCAAACAACCCTAACACCAAAAGGATGTAGGTGAACCCTCGCACAATCTGGCACCAAAAGGATGACAGACCCATCACCAAAAAGATGATGGAGCGAAACACACACAACCCTAACACCAAAATGATGTAGGGTACTGTTAGCTCCTAAATTTGATGCCTCAACTAGAAATAAAGTGTCCAAAGAAAGAGGGTGGAGAATGGTCGAAAGGAGGAAGAAGCTAAGTCGAAGGACTCACCCCGAGGCCAAGGGTTCGACCGCCTGCCAATAACGAGTGGGGCGTCGAAGTATTTGAAATTTGAATGTTGGAGAGAACGGTTTTGCTTGTGGGAAATGGAGGGAGGCACGTGTCACCTTATGAATAATGGATCCATGCATGTAAGACAAGTGGCGGAAGGAGATTATGGTGGAAGTTATTAGAGATTATTTTTTGTTACTATAAATAGAGTGTCTTAGACATATCCAAAGTGTGTTGTAATTTACTATTGTGCAAGTCACTCCTAAATTTACTCAAAGTATCCAAGTGTAGAGAAAAGAGTATCAAGGAGAATGTACGTGATGTAAACACACCATCTTTTAAACTTAATGCAATTTATTTGTTTTTTACTTTAAGTTTTACAAAGTCTTTTATTGTCTTTATTGTCTTTACCCTTTTACTCTTTACCTTACTTCTCTTCGCCCTCAAACTAAATTCACCTTTACCAACAAACTTTCTTCTTTTTTATTAGAAGCCTCATGTTACCTTCAAATTAACCCGTAGTCGAATAGATGTTCTTTTAGGATTCTGTTTATCCCAACCTTATTCGAGTGTGGAACTTGGATAAGTCTTAAAACCAAAAAATAAATCTTTTAGCACATGTCCTAGGATCAATTTGATCGATCCTGTGAGTCACCAAAGTTAGATTTGGAAGATCAGTGGTTGTTTTCCAATTTTCAAGGGAAACAAAATGGCACGCCCAGCGGGACAGTGCTAGGAAATCTATTTTATAAAACTAAACCTATAAAAGATTCTGCAGTCTTACTGGTCCTTTTTTTGTAAGAAGGTGCACTTTTATGTTACAGAGAAGTGGTAAAGTTACCGCTATAAACGAAGAGACGCGATCAAGAGGAAGCAGTAAGAACATGGCTACGGATACAAACCAGCCAGATAACTCCAACCAACAAAGAGACGGTTCCATCGAAGGAATAAGAGACGAGGGAGTTCCCCCTCCGATACCGTCAACCGGAGAACAGACGGTGCTTCCGGTGAGGCCAGTGTTGATGCCTTCAACACTTGGAGTGGGATCGACAGTGATAAGGCCTTATACTCAACCAGTGTTGGAATACATTGGTCACCAGACGTCGAATCCTCAGATTATGTTAGGAGGGAGTTTGACGTCCAGGCAGTTTGTGCCTCCTGGTTTTTCACAGTCACCTAGAAACCCCTCATATGGGATGCCCACTGCTATGATGCAAGGGCTCCAAAGTGCACCCCTTATATTTTCAGATCAGGCGATGGCTTCGCCACTGCAAGGGTCGGGGTCAGGTGTGAACATGAGTCGAAACCCTCAGAGTTTAGGATATTCGACACAAGTCCCCAATTTGACCAACACGTTAGTTGTGTGTTTGAGACAGCAGATGGATGAAAGTAACCTACAGATGGTTCAGACTTTGTCACAAACCATGGGTGAAATATTTTAGCCATTAATCCAAAATACAACCCAGACCAACCAACAATTGGCGGTACAATTAACAAGATTGGTTGAATTCATGGGGGTACCTCCCTTAACCAGAAATCAAGCCGCAGTAGCGATCACCCCGCGAGATAACTTTGCGAATGTGATAGAGGTCGACGTAGGAAACCAAGGAAGGATAGTCCCTCCGGTAGTCGAAGAGCTTAGGGAAGAGTCGTTGCAAAACCAACCCCGTGGCTTGGGAGAAAGAAATACAGGAGTGGTGGTTGTGAATCGAAACTAAGACGCAGACAATGTAGTCCAGCATGTTCGTCGAAACAACATAGCCGTAGACAATAATCTAGCGGCCATGGTCGAGAGAATTATGGCCAGAAATGGGTTAAACACCGGTTTTACTAGGCCAAATTACACTTCACCTATAGTAGACTATATCCTTTAGGCAGAGTTACCTCCTAGGACGAAAGTACCTAAATTCATTAAGTTCTCAGGAGATACGACGGAATCCACCATCGAGCATGTGGCTCGTTACTTAATTGAGGTTGGAGAGATAGCGAACGACGAAAGCCTTAGGATAAAGTACTTCCAAAGTTCTCTTACTAAGAACGCCTTCACTTGGTTCACGATGCTTCCCCCTAACACGATATGTAACTGGACCCAGTTAGAGCGTTTGTTTCATGAACAGTTCTATATGGGTCAGACTAAAATTAGTTTGAAGGAGCTAGCTAGCGTGAAGCGTAAATTCTCTGAACCAATAGAGGAGTACCTTAATAGGTTCCGCTTGCTTAAGGCCAGATGCTTCACGCAGGTCCCTGAACATGAGTTGGTCGAAATGGCCGCTGGCGGTCTCGACTACTCTATTAGGAAAAAGTTGGAAACCCAGTACCTAAGGGACATGACCCAATTAGCCGATCGGGTTCGGCAACTCGAAAGACTCAAAGACGAAAAGGCTAAATTTAATAAAAATAAAAAGATAGCTTTTGTCGAATTTAATGATAACGTCGAAGGTTTGGGTGACGAGTCCATGAGTTTCGACGATGGTGAAGTGGATCTTGCTGAACTCAAGCAAGGGCCACCTTACTTATGCAAAGTATTAGCTCCCCCACAAGGGAAGAGTTATGTCGAATCTAAAAAGAATGATAAGTTCCCAAAGAAAACATATACCTTCGACATCACAAAATGTGATGAAATCTTCGATTTGTTAGTTAAGGATGGACAAATAATAGTGCCTCCTGGCGCCAAAATGTCATCCCTAGAGCAAAGGAAGACAATAGGGTTTTGTAAATATCATAATTTCTTGGGTCATAAAACATCTCAATGTTTTCTTTTCAGGGACCTCGTTCAGAATGCGATCCAAGAGGGACGTCTAAAGTTTGGGGAGAAAGCTGGTGGCCAAATGAGGGTCGACTCAGATCCTCTACAGATGGCAGACGCAAATAACATAGAGCCAGTCAAGGCTAATATGATCGAAGTTGTCAACGGTTACAACTTCTCAATCAAAGTAACAGAGGCTACTGGAAATCCCATAGAAGAAGCGGTGATGGCAAAATTTACCATCAGTTGCGGACAGGAGAGCTGTGTCGAAATGGAAGTTGATAGCTGTGACCAGAGGGGTGAAACCAAAGGCCCAAGCAACAGGAACAATCTGGGTTGGGAGATAATGACCAAGGAAACAGCCGATGACTTCGTTAAGATTGATGAAGCTACCAAAGGCGTGGAGTTAAGTTTGAAAAAGCTTAACTTGGCCAAAGAAATTGAGATTAACATGGTTCAAATCACTCAGCATGAGGAGGTAGCGGATAGTGAGTCAAACTACCAGGAAACACACACAAGGGAAGCCTACCCAGAACAAGAGGAATCCATCGTTTCTTTCCTTCATCGCTGCCAGCAAAAGGGTTATAGTGTAATGCTCTGTCCCCGATGCAGCGCCATATTCGACAAGAAGGCTGCACAAAACTTGGAGGGGACACGAAGGTTGAAGCAAGAAAGAGAAAGACCAAGATTCGACCCTCGAAGAGGCCTCCAGCAGAGATCTGACCCTCGCATAAGGCCTCCGATGAATAAGTCCACTAGCTTCAAACCCAATGCTGAGGCCACTGATGGAAAGTGGACGAAGCCTAATGAGAACAAGCAGCAAGGACAGAAGAGATGGAAGAATTTCGAAGTACAAAGGGGATCCTCGTTAAGCTATCGAAAAGAATTTCAGTCTTCGAAGGCTTCTCACATATCAGAAAATTACAAAGGGAAAAATCCCATGTCTCGATCCCAATCGAGACGTGAGCAGAGAAGAAGGAAGGCACATAGAGAAGGTACACACAAAGACCAACCACAGTCCAGCACCAATAATCCTACAAAGCAGGAAGGTCGAACGGAAGCTCTTGGGAAGACACTTGCAGGAAGAAAGTTGTCTCCAATACGGATGGAAGAACAAATAAAGTCAGTCGACGATGAAATGACCGATAACTTTGATGAAGATTCTGATGATACGTTGGATATTCTAGTCAACGTAGTATCAGTGATGCCTAGGGAGTTTGACTGGGTTTCAGTAGTCGAGAACTTAGACGCCTATACGGACTGGGAAATAACGGCTCATAAGCCAGTGTGCTATTATGTAATGAATAACGGCTGCGTCGAGGATAAAAATGCTTTCTTTGAACGGCCAACGGAGGCGATGAAAAACCATCTGAAGCCTCTTTATATCACAGCACAAATAGAGAAGGTCCCAGTCAACAAAATATTAGTGGACTGTGGCGCTACGATGAACTTGATTCCGCATTTCGTGCTGAATAAAATTGGGAAAAGTGAGACAGACACCAAGCCACACAACATGGTGTTATCAAATTATGAAGGGAAGATAGGTTCGACTATGGGGATCATTCAGGTAAATGTCACAGTCGGAACCATCACCCGTCCGACTGTCTTCATGGTGGTAGAGACCACCGCCAATTATAATCTATTACTTGGAAGAGAATGGATCCACGGAGTGGGGGCAGTACCATCATCGATGCATCAGAGGATTGCTATCTGGCTACCAGATGGTATTTTCGAAAACATCGAAGCGGATCAGGGATACTTTAAAGCACCTGTAAATCAAATTAATATAGGACAGTTTGACAAACATTTGGCTAGTATAGGGCCATGCGAACCTGCAGACTTCGACTTTACACCTAACAATGAAGTGTATTGTTCATTGTATCTGCATCCCGTCGAAGGCTTCTGATGGGACAAGGAGGTTCCAGGCGAAAGGTTACCATACCTTGGCGAACTTCCCGTAGACCCCACTGGCTGGAGAAGTGAGTTCGATGATGATGACTGAAGCCGCAGCGCTTCAAAAGATTTCGGCCTACGTGGCTGAGACTAAACTACAAATGGCCTTGGAGGCCGCTAATAATAAAATGGCTGAAGAAGCCAATGAAAGATCCAACCAAGCAGGTCCAGTTGGGTATTTTGACCCTAAGATTCAATACGAGGGGAAAAGACTCAACGCCATATACGACGATGAGCCTTTGGGTTTCGAAAAGGACCCCCTGGCCAGCGATGTCAAAATGTTGGCGCAAGATCCACTGGAGGAAGTTGACCTGGGAGATAGAGCAATTACAAGGCCAACTTATATCAGCCCCAACCTCGACCCCCAACTTAGGGTCGAAATCATTCAGTTACTACGAGAGTACAGGGATTGTTTTGCTTGGGACTACGACGAAATGCCAGGTCTAAAAAGAGATCTAGTCGAGCATATGCTACCAATCAAGCCTGGCAAAAAACCAGTCAAGCAGAATCCAAGACGCTTCGCCCCTGAGATCCTCTCAAAAATAAAGGAGGAAATCGAAAGACTCCTCCGATGCAAATTCATCTGTACAATTAGGTATGTCGAATGGCTAGCAAATATTGTGCCATTCCTAAAGAAAAACG
Source organism: Lathyrus sativus (assembly GCA_963859935.3). Lineage (NCBI taxonomy): Eukaryota > Viridiplantae > Streptophyta > Magnoliopsida > Fabales > Fabaceae > Lathyrus > Lathyrus sativus. The sequence goes on along the minus strand of OZ012736.1, from coordinate 303,453,585 downwards.
GATCATTGAGGGTCTGTATAGACTTTAGGGATCTGAATTCAGCAACCCCTAAAGATGAGTATTCGATGCCAGTGGCAGAAATGTTAGTCGATTCAGCTGCTGGCCACGAATACCTTAGCATGCTGGATGGATATTCTGGTTACAACCAGATTTTCATAGCTAAGGATGATGTTCCTAAAACAGCGTTTCGTTGCCCAGGGGCCTTAGGCACTTACGAATGGGTAGTGATGCCTTTTGGCCTAAAGAATACTGGGGCAACGTACCAGCGGGCAATGAATTCGATTTTTCATGACTACATTGAGTCCTTTATGCAAATTTACATTGATGACATTGTGATAAAATCTGTGTCAGGAAAGGCTCATGTGGAACACCTGTACAAATCCTTCATGAGAATGAAGAAATTTGGACTCAAGATGAATCCCCTCAAGTGCGCATTTTGTGTGCAAGCAGGAGATTTTTTGGGTTTCGTAGTCCACAAAAAGGGGATCAAAATCAACCAAAACAAAACGAAGGCCATCATGGAAGCGAAAGCGCCATCCAACAAGAAGGAACTCCAGTCCTTGCTGGGCAAAATAAATTTCCTAAGAAGATTCATATCGAATCTCAGCGGAAAAACACAAGCTTTTTCGCCATTACTTCGAGCTACCAAGGAGAAGTTCGAATGGACGAAAGATCAGCAAGAGGCCTTCGACAAGATCAAAGAATACCTGACTCATCCTCCAGTCCTTACACCTCCGTGTCGAACCAAAAACATGAGATTGTACATATCAGCATCAGACAAAACTCTAGGGAGCATGCTTTCTCAAGAGGATGAGAGTAGCGTCGAAAGGTCCATTTACTACCTTAGTAGAGTTCTAAATGATGCAGAAACTAGGTACAGTGAAATAGAGTAATTATGTTTATGTTTGTATTTCTCATGTATGAAGCTAAAGTAGTATATAAAACCAGTTGATGTTTATGTGTCTTCACATTTTGATGTTATTAAGCACATGTTGTCCAAACCTATTTTGCATAGTCGAATCGGTAAATGGGCACTAGCATTAGCTGAGTATTCATTGACTTATAGACTGTTGAAAACGGTCAAAGGACAAATAGTGGCAGACTTTATTGTCGACCATTCTATAAACGAAAATACCCTGAACTTTGTTGAACTAGAGCCTTGGAAGCTATATTTCGATGGGTCTAGTCACAAGAACGGGACAGGCATAGGTCTATTGATCATTTCGCCTGACAAAATTCCAACAAAATTCAAGTATAGGGTCGAGGGCTTATGTTCTAATAATGAGGCTGAATACGAAGCTTTGATCGCCGGACTTGAAATTTTGTTAGAATTAGGGGCAACCCGAGTCGAAATAATGGGAGATTCAGAGTTAGTTGTAAAACAACTAACAAAGGAATATAAATGCGTCAAAGAAAATCTCATCATGTATTTCGTAATAGCTAACAGACTGCTCAAAAAGTTTGAATTCTATACCATTCGACACATACCGCGAACACACAATCAGATAACCAACGACCTGGCGCAAGTTGCCTCAGGATACAGGGTCTCGAAGGAGAACTTACAGGAGGCAATTGAGGCCAGAGGCAAGGTGGTGTTCATGGGCTTAAGACCATCAGACCTAGAGATCACGAAATTTGGCTACGCCAACGAGGAAACCTTTGAGATTTTTACAGTCGAGGGTCTGTCAGACCAAGACTGGAGGAGACCTCTGGTCGAATACCTTCAGAACCCTTCATCAACTACAGAGCAAAAGATAAGATACCAAGCATTAAGCTACGTCCTGTTGGGGAATGAGTTGTTTAAGAAAACTTCTGAGGGAGTTTTACTCAAATGCCTCAGTGAATATGAAGCATACTTAGCATTGTCCTCAGTACATGGTGGGACATGCGAAGCGCACCAAGTGGGCCATAAGATGAAATGGCTGCTGTTTTGACAAGGGATGTACTGGCCTACGATGCTGAATGATTGCATTGAGTTTGCCAAAGGTTGTCAGGAATGTCAAATTCATGCTGGCATACAGCATGTCCCAGCAAGTGAGTTGCATTCCATAGTCAAGCCATGGCCATTTAGAGGTTAGGCCTTAGACCTTATAGGAGAGATTCGACCAGCATCTTCCAAAAATCAGAAATACATTCTGGTAGGGATAGACTACTTTACCCAGTGGATCAAGGCTATACCTCTGACAAAGGTAGACCAAGAAGATGTTATTGAATTCATCCAGAAGTATATCATCTACAGGTTTGGCCTACCAGAGACAATAACGACAGATCAAGGGTCAGTATTTGTGGGTAGGAAGATGCAGGAGTTTGCTAAAGAAATGGGATTTAAACTCCTTATCTCATCACCTTACTATGCCCAGGCCAATGGCCAGGTCGAAGCGGCAAACAAAGTAATAATTGGCTTGATAATGAAACAGATTGGAAGCAAGCCTAGGAATTGGCATAAGACATTGGATCAAGTCCTATGGGCATGTCAAACATCCCCGAAGGAAGCAACCAACACTTCCCCCTATCGACTTACTTTCGGACACGACGCAGTGTTGCTAGTCGAGATTCACATACAGTCAGTAAGAATTCAAAGACATCATGAAATCCCTCGAGAGGTTTACTGGGACATGATGCTTGATGAGTTAGTTGATTTAGACGAAGAGAGAATAAAAGCTCTAGAACTCTTGAGAAGACAAAAGAGGAGAGTGGAAAAACCATATAACAAGAAGGTCAAGGCGAAGACTTTCTTGATTGGAGATTTGGTATGGAGGGTAATTCTTCCTATGGATCGAAAGGTGAAATCCCTAGGTAAATGGTCCCCGAAATGGGAAGGACCATTCTAGGTATCGAAGGTATTCTTCAATGGGGCATATGAAGTGACAGAGCTGAGCAAGGATGAGAGAGTATTAAAATTGAATGGCAAATATTTTAAGAAGTATAAGCCTGCACTTCGAGAGGTGAAAATATCAACAGAGTAATTATAAAAGATAAAACGAAGCCATAAATGGTAATTTAAACATGCCAAAATGGCCCAATGTCTTACAAACAAAAGAAATGGCTCGTAAAGGCCAGTATAATCTACTCTATTACAAAAGCCCAACAAATCAAAAAGGAAGATTCGCCTTCATCTTAAGGTAAGTCGACTTTTGAAGTTCGAGGTGGCTGTGGCATTGAGCTTTATCTGCCCTTAGCTGGGCAAGTTCAGATTCTAAACGACGGGCTTCCTCAGCATAGGTGACGGCGTGTTCAAGCTCAGTTGTTAAGGAGGCATCGTCGAAAGAAGATAACTCAGTATTCCTTTTCTTAGCCTTCGCTATCTTACTACGGAGCTTTTTAATTTTTCGTTCCCAACAAGTGATGTTCGCCTCGTTAGTTAGAACCTCTTGTTTATTCTTTTCCTTGGTTTCTTCCAACTCAGTAATTTTCTCCTCAGAATCTAGGATGGTGCCTCAAGCGGCAGCTTCGCTGCCAGCCTTCGTTTCAATCTCACCCTCAATCTGGGGCAGCAGTCGATAGTCTTTATAAACTTGGTCGATTAGGGTATCAATCTCTCGAATAACGCTTGTAGCCTCAGGAGTAAGGGATGTGATGTCCATTTTCTGAAGGAGAGCTTTAAGGGGGAGATGGCTGGCAGGGCCCATCTGCAGGAGGGTAAAGAGATCCCCTTTGAAGATTTTTTGTTTGACCTTGTCGAGGGCACTGTCAGTTGGGGGCTTCGAGGTTTACCCTTCAGAAGTCGAAGTGCTGAGCGTACGGCTGGAAGAACAGCTTCTCCTACTCAACAAGAGCCTGATATATTGTCGAGGGTTGGAAACCTTCAGCGCATCTAGTTCAGCGGGAGTCAGTTGAGTTTCGTCTGGGAAAGAGCTTGTTGGGATTTCTTTTGGGATAGGAGGAACGAGAGTCCTTGCTGCTTCAACAGTTTCAGGTTCTTTGACAGAAGTATCCACAATTGGCGATTCTTTATTTTTGCTGTCTTTGATCTCATCAACATCTTCCTCCATTGCATCCCCGCTGCCTTTGTCATTAGATTCATGCAATTCATGCTAGGGCTTAGCCTGATCCTCAATGGCTTGACTACCTTCGACAGTTGTTTTATCCATAGCTACTGTCTCACCCAAAGGGGAGTTGGTCGTATCAGCCGGAGTTGTTTTCTCCTCTGAAGCATCAACCTCGTCATCCACTGTGATGGGATCAGCCTAAGGATGGTCATCTTCATGATCAGACCCGTCAGTCAGAGACTGCTGGGTAGTAGTCTTTGCAGGAGATGGAGGGGCTGTGAAAGAATCAGGTTTATCAATTTCGCCAAGTGAACTCACACCAGAACCCAAATCAGAAGTGGGATGATAGGTATGCTCACCTTGGCTATTCAAGGAGTATAGCGATAGAGGAATCATGGTGGGGTTAGATCTTGAAGTGCCAGCATCATCCTAGGAAAAGTAGACATTAGACAAAGATTCAACACAAAGACCCAAGGAAAGGTGGATGAGTGACATACCTTGACAGTTTCGTCAGTAGGGCTCGAATTATCACTTTCCATAGGGACAGCCGCTTGAAGCGAAGCATCCCCTACAGGAGCAGGAGTAGGTTCTGGAGGAGGATTGGTAGGTTGAGGTGTGTTGGCCACAACAGGAGCAGTAGGAGCGGGTGGAGCATCTGGAGTATCTACATCATGAATAAGCTTTCTTTTTCGTTTCACTTGAAGACTCTCACGAGGAGACTCGTCTTCGTCATCAGAATCAAGAATAATTTGGGGAGAAGCCCTTTTCAATCTCCTTTGAGGAGTAGGTGGTTTTCTACTAGTCTGAAAACAACATGAAATGGTAAGATCGAGTAAGGAGATCGAGATAGTAAAAGCTGCGGAAGGTTACCTTTTGACCTTCTTCCTTGACTTCAGTCCTGGTCGTTGGGACAGCACGTTTTGGGGCAGCTGAAAATAGATGATACTTAAAATAGTTAGCAGCAATAAAGCTCAGAGAAGAAAGTCCAAATCAAAGGGGGATGAACCTTCAAGAATGTCGGATTCGATGCGAACATCTTTGATACTGACATGAAGGTGCCCTTTAAACGTATCGAGTGTATGTTTAGTCGGAACCACCCGTTGTGCCTTGGGCTTAGACTGCTGTAGAAGAATTTTTATAGCATCCCCATAGATAAACCAATCTGGAAATGGAGGGGCAATAGCCACGCCAAAACCAGCAGTTGGCAATCGAGGGATTTTTGGGGGAAAGAGTTTAAAGGAAACCTCACACCGTTTCTCACGAGGAACAGAAGAGGGAATCTTAAAACTATCCAATTTTTTGGAAAATTTTTCTTTTAAGGTAACAGCAACCTCGCGGATGGTTCGACTAACATCATTTGGTCGATATGCAGTTTCGAAATATTTCTGGAAGGTTTGGATCTCTTTGATATGAGTGGACGTACCTTTCTTGACCTTCTCCTGTACATCAATAAAAGCTTGGTCAATCAAGCGAGTAAAACCTGGAGCATCGAGAAATTCTGAAGCGTAATGCTTCGACCACCAGTCATAGAAATTTTGAGAACAAAAATAAGTGGGTTCAAAGTGAACAGGCGTGAGGTAGGACTTGTGAGCATGGTGTGCCAGTTGCGTCAAATAATCCAGAGGAGACAGCACAGTAAAAGGAAGGATGACGTATGACTTCTTATCGTACAAACATTTGGGCAAGGTTTGAATCAACCCAAATTGTCTAGAAACCAAGTTAGGCTGATATACCAACAGGCTGGAGTGACCTTTTATGAGGTTTAGTTTGTGGACCAGTAGACGGGGAATGAGGAACCTCTCCCAAATCAGCTTCGACTCCTCCTCATGTTTCTTTAAGGGAGCGGGGAAGGGTCTAGTAAACCATTCTGGCCCACATTTTCATTCTGCGAAAGGAGCCATGTTCACGGTAAACTCATGCCATTTTGTGAAAATATGAACGAAGCTAGACAAGTTGGATCGAAGGGAATGACCTTCCTCACTAGGAGTAAGTTGAGCCAGGCGAGGCCACTCGACTTCCCTCTCAGCAACTGCAGGCGAATGTTCATCCACTTCACCTTTGTTGGGGAGACTGTGCTCGAACGTGGCATTACCAACAAACTTTCTTCTTTTTTATTAGAAGCCTCGTGTTACCTTCAAATTAACTCGTAGTCGAATAGATGTTCTTTTAGGATTCTGTTTATCCCAACCTTATTCGAGTGTGGAACTTGGATAAGTCTTAAAACCAAAAAAATAAATCTTTTAGCACATGTCCTAGGATCAATCCGATCGATCTTGTGAGTCACCAAAGTTAGATTTAGAAGATCAGCGGTTGTTTTCCGATTTTCAAGGGAAACAGGTACACTCGCACAATCTGGCACCAAAAGGATGACAGACCCATCACCAAAAGGATGATGGGGCAAACTCAGACAGCCCTGACACCAAATGGATTTAGGGGAACCCTCGCACAATCTGGCACCAAAAGTATGATAGACCCATCACCAAAAGGATGATGAAGTGAACTCACACAACCCTGACACCAAAAGGATGTAGAGGAAACCTCGCACAATCTGGCACCAAAAGGATGACTGAAACATCACCAAAAGGATGATAGAGCCAACTCACACAGCCCTGACACCAAAAGGATGACAAACCCACCACCAAAAGGATGTTGGAGAGAACACACACAACCCTAACACCAAAAAGATATAGAGGACACTCACACAATCTGGCACAAAATGGATGACAGATCCATCACCAAAAGGTTGATAGAGCGAAACACATACAACACTAACACCAAAAGGAATTAGGGGACACTAGCACAATCTGGTACCAAATGGATGACAGACCCATCACCAAAAGGATGATGAAGCGAACTCACACAGTCCTGACACCGAAAGGATCTAGGGGAACCCTCGTAGAATTTGGAACCAAAAGAATGACAGACCTATCCCCAAAAGGATTATAGAGCAAACTCACACAGCCCTGACCCCAAAAGGATGTAAGGGACCCCTCGCACAATCTGGCACCAAAAGTATGATAGACCTATCACCAAAAGTATGATAGAGCAAACTCACACAACCCTAACACTAAAAGGATATAGGGGAACCCTCGCATAATCTGGCACCCAAACAATGACAGACCCATCACCAAAAGCATGATAAAGCGAAACACACACAACCATAACACAAAAAAGATGTAGGTGACACTCGCACAATCTGGCCACAAAAGGATGACAGACCCATCACCAAAAGGATGACGGAGGAAACTCACACAGCCAAGACACCAAATGGATGTAGGGGAACCCTCGCACAATCTGGCACCAAAAGGATGACAGACCCATCACCAAAAGGATGATATAGCAAAACATACACAACCCTAACACCAAAAGGATGTAGGGGACACTCGTACAATCTAGCACCAAAAAGATGACAAACCCATCACTAAAAGGATGATGGAGCAAACTCACACAGCCCTGACACCAAAAAGGTGTAGGGGACACTCACACAATCTGGAACCAAAAGGATGACAGACCCATCACCAAAAGGATGATACAGCGAAACACACACATCCCTGACACCAAAAGGATGAAGGGAGCACTCGCACAATCTGGCACCAAAAGGATGACAAACCCATCACCAAAAGGATGATCGAGCGAAACACACATAACCCTCACACCAAAAGGATGTAGGGAACACTCACACAATCCGACACCAAAAGGATAACAGACCCATCACCAAAAGGATGATGGGGTGAAACACACACAACCCTGACACCAAAAGGATGTAGGGAACACTCGCACAATCTGGAACCAAAAAGATGATAGACCCATTACCAAAAGGATGATGGAGCAAACACACGCATCTGTGACTCCAAAAGGATGTAGGGAACACTCGCACAATCTGGCACCAAAAGGATGATAGACCCATCACCAAAAGGATGATGGAGCAAAACACACGCAGCCCTGACACCAAAAGGATTTAGAGAACACTCGCACAATCTGGCACAAAAGGATAATAGACCCATCATTAAAAGGATGATGGAGTGAAACACACGCAGCCCTGACACCAAAAGAATGTAGGGAACACTCGCACAATATGGCACCAAAACGATGACAGACCCATCAACAAAAGGATGATGGAGCGAAACACACACTAGTTTCTATCACCAAAAGGATGATAGGAACTTCACAAATTTGAAGGTGGCCAACACCAAAAGGATGCAGGCTATGTTTAACCGACAAGGTTTGGCTATCACCAAAAAGATTATAGTAAGGCAATCAACAAAGGTCATGTCTATTGGAGACAACTCACCAGGAAACACCCAAGAGGAAGATTGTATTGAAAGGTTGAACAACTTTGTGAGGGACGCTCGCAGATTTGAAGAAGACACCCCTGGTCGGGCTGACTGTTGCTTGGAAGATTTTGAACTTGACCAACAAATGGTTGATACGACTTCGTGGTGAAGCCCACGGATTTGAATAAGACGCCCCTGATCGGGCCAAATCTTGCTTTTGAAATCTTATCAACCCCAGGGTTGAAACAAATTTGTGGGGAACACCCACAGTCTAGAATAAACTGCCTATGACTTGGCTGAATCTTACTTTTGAAATCTCATCAACCACAAGGTTGAAATAAATTCATGGGGAACACCCACGATCTTGAATAAACTGCCCCTGACTGGGCTGAATACGGTCTAGGAAATCTCGAGATTGATCCTGGACCTTGACTTGCATACGTGGATGCTTGATGTTGAAGATGATGTTCCATAACGAATGGAAATGCATATGCAAATGCTGACGCGTTGAGATCCAAGTGTTGGAGAAGTATGATAAGGTTTAGGTATGCATATGATGCAAATGATGCTTATGATATCGAATGCAATGCATAATGTGTATGATTGTAGACTGGGTGATTGTATATGTAGGTGGAGGTGCTAGCGCAGTGGACTTTTGGTAGCTTCCAATGCGGATTGGACTTTGGATGGTGGGAGGGTTTGATCTCCTCGACACGCAGTTTGCTGAAAAAGCCATCGTTGATGCAGACAAATATGTTCTTGATGCCCCAAGTTTGATCACTTGGTGACTTATTGTGAACTTGCTTCAGAGAAGATTGCAACTCTGTTTGATGGTCAGGGTGACCTGGTCTTGCCCCGGTCTGAACATGGTAATGGTTTTCCCCTGATTAACCAGTTCTGATATATGGAAGCTGAACTTGGATGCTTTTGAGATGACTTGCCCCAGCCTGTTGGTTTTGAGGTAACTTTGCTTCGTGTCAGCCATTAAAAGTTAAGTTCCTCCTTGATTGCCCCTTGTTGGAGTGTCTTTGATGTCTAGCACTGATTTGCAATTAAAATTGTATATTCACAAATGGTAATCTTAATGAAAAGTTCATGCAAGTTTTTGAAAAAAAATGTTGTTTATTGAAGTGTTGTGATAGTGTAAGACGAATGGACCATTAGCACAAAAGTTGTGCTAATTTTGATTAGTGTGAAAGATATAGCAAGGATAATGACACCAATGCTAATGACTAGCAAATATGCGAGGAGTCAGTTTATGCAACCTTACAATAGTATGCTTTTAGAATAAACCTCGCCTCAATTAGGTCTTTCGAGGGTTGTAACGTGGTCTGCTTCATGGTTCAGGAAACAAAAGATATTAGGCTCAAAGTATGATTTGTACCACCCCTTCTTCTTGATGATCTCCAGTCCTATGTTCAGTTAATTTTGTTCATACTTGTCTTGACGGTATAAGCTTGATGGTTCAAGGTTTTCTAGAAATGGCAGCCACCTTATTTTGATTTTGACGGATACCAGTGACCCTTTTGGTTTAATTTTGGGTGGCCACTGAATCTTATTTTGTTTTTGACGAGGGTTTCGAGGGCCTCTTTTGATGTTGTTTTGATCCCTAACTTTTGCATGGACTGATTTCACTTGTCAGATCCATCGGGATTACCTTGATCTTTGCCTAAGTCCCCTTTGAGGTGCTTGACTTAGCAGGCTTTGACTTTTTGAGTTTTTTTTTGTCGGAGGATTGTGAATTCCAAGTCACGGGTCTTTAATGAACAACCATCATGTCTTTTGGATTTTTGCGTTGTGTTTCGAGTGAGGAATTGGATTAACTGAGCACTACCCTTCCCCAGGCTGAGTGTAAAGGGTTAAATATCCAAAGGAAACTACTACTTCTAGGCTAGAAGTGGTTTACTAGGGATTAACTCCTTATATCTCTAGTGTTTGGGGATTTTAAACAATGCTTGTACATCATCGACAAGATTCTATCTGAAAGCATAAATTTGCAATTATGGGTATCTCGTTTTCATCATCCTCCCTCCAATCATGCTAAACAACAGTTGATAAAAAGTGAAGTGGACAAAATATGTGCTTGCGATTCGTGATAAAAATGAGTGAATACGACATAATTAATTCAAAACATGCATAAACAATACATTAATGAAAACCAAATACGAATGGAAATGTTCAAAGAATACAATACTTAAACGAACAAAGACAAAGTACAAGAAAGTAAAAGATGAAATGGCAACATGATTTCCTTGTTCAAGCTAAACTTGACTTTATTTTATTTGACTTGATACTGGCACTAGCTGGCCAGTGGTATAGGATTGTCGATGACATTTGGAGACTTCCCATTGAAGTTGATAGCATTCTTGTCGATCATGTCTTGAACCTTGTGCTTGAAAGCCTTGCAATTCTAAATGGTGTGACCTGGAGCGCCCTTTTGAAATGCACAATGGGAATTTACATCATAGTCAGCAGGAATGACAGCTGGGGGAGCTAAATCTCTCGGAACGATGGAATTTTTCTCCGATAATTGAGCAAAGATGTTAGCATACGATATTGGCAAAAGATCAAGAACTTTATCTGGTCTCCACGTCCTCTGCTGATTAGGCTGACGCTGTCGGCGAGCACCTTGTTATTGTTAAGCGGCTTGTAGTTGTTGTTATTGAGGAGGATACTTATACCCTTGCTGATTGTAGGATTGTTGTTGAGGAGCCTGTTGCTGAGGCATTTGAGTTTGAACAGCTTGAATAGTTGAATGATAAGGCATTGAAGCGTACTACGCAGTAGCAACATATGGATACTGGAAGCAGGGGATTTGATAAGGCCTAAGCAGGAGCTTGTTGAGGAGCTTTCCCTTTCTGCACAGAAATGACATTTGTTTCACCCCTTTTCTTCTTGTATCCATTGAAAGGCTTCTTGGCACCAGCCTAGCCACTAGAGCCTCCTTGAATCTTCCCGCTCTTCAGACCTTATTCAATTCTCTCACCGACAATTACTAAGTCAGAGAATCCAGCAGAGACACTACCAAGCAGCTTCTCATAGTATTGGCCTTGCAAGGTACCCATGAAGATATCGATCAATTCACGATCGACAAGAGGTGGATGCACCCTTGCCGCTAATTCTCTCCATCGTTGTGCGTACTCCTTGAAAGATTCATTGTCCTTCTGAACCATACTCTAAAGTTAAGCACAGTTAGGATCAAGGTCAATGTTATATTTGTACTGCTTGACAAATGCATCAGCTAGCTCAGCCCAAATGCACACACTGTTACGCTCCAGCTGCATATACCACTCAAGTGATGCCCCAGACAAAATGTCTTGGAAGCAATTAATCATTAGCTTTTCATCTCTGGTATAAGCAGACATCTTGCGACAGTACATCTTCAGATGAATATTTGGGCAACTAAGGCCTTTGTGCTTTGAAAATTCCGGTGCTTTGAATTTGGGAGGAATGATAACATCAAGTACCAAGCACAATTCTAGAGCACTAAGAGAGTTTGAGTTGTGCCCTTCTAGATCTTGGCGACACATCTTGATGGCTTCTGAATCCTGAGCAGCAATAGGACTGGCAATGGGGATTGCAGCATGATAATTTTGCACATCATCATATTGATCCAACAGATTCTCTTTGGTATGACGAACGGGAATCTGAACAACAGTGGGTTGGGTCTGTGGGATAGCTCCAACAGTAACTCCAGGTGTTGGGATTGGTTGAGAGGTGGTTCCCTCAGCTTCATTAGTGAAGTTTATTGGCATCCCATAGGGGTTGGGAACAGGAACTGAAAGCCTTGAGGTAGACCCTTGCACCTGACCATTGTTGTTAACGACAGTAGCAACTTCACGTTGTTCTTCTTCCTTTCTGTCTATGAGAAGGGCTTCAAGGATCTAGTCAATCTTTCCTTTGATGGAGTCCAACTCTTCTCGGAAGGCAACTTGCTCTTGTTGAATCTGCTCCATCATCCGTCTTATATTGGCTCTAGTTGCGTACTGGTGTCGAGGAATCAACTTGATTTACTGGAGAAGAAGGAAGGAGAAATGGGGATCTGCTGAAGGAATGACAATGCAAGATGCGCAATGAATGCAATGCAATGCAATGATATGCGATATGCAATGCAAGATGCAAGATCCAGAATCACAGGATCACAGTTCAAACAGTTCTGAAGCTGTACACTGTAACAGGTAAGTAACCACAATTTCTGATCAAAGAAACCTTACAAGTAAACCCTATACGGGAAGATATAAATTCTCTACCCATAATCCCACTCACAGGATGTTTGGATACGGTTCCTAGGATCACGGACACTAATCACATTAGTGTCACGCAACAGGCTAGCTGTATTACGATGATAATGACAACAAGGTCTCTCCTGAGTGGAATCCTCATGCTAGGAACACAAGGAGTGAATCCTTGGAGACTAACACTACACGGCCACCAATATAAAACTGGTGCTAAAAGGGTTCCCAGAATCACGGACCCTTCATTAATCAAGTCGTGGCACAAGCTAGCTGTATTACAATGAGATCTACGAATAGGTCTCCTCTGGGAGAGCTTTCATGCTAGGCACACAAGGAGCAAGTCCTTGGGGACTAACATTACTCGAATACCAATTGTAAACTATGTGTTCTCTCTACTTTTACCAAAGCTCGAATGCATAGATTTACTCATGATGTCATCCCAAGAACCAGTAGGCAAGCAAGATAACAAGCATATATAAAGGCCACAAAAGAACAAATACATAAACGAGAAGAAAATAAACAAACAAAGATAACACTCCTCACAAAACCATAAGATAGGCTCGACTCTCTCTTGCATGGATCAAAAATCCCTAGCAGAGTCGCCAGCTGTCGCACCTCAAAAATTCATTCGAACAACGTACGACCCTCGCACAAAAGGCGCAGAAATAAGGTTCGACAGAGTCACCACTAAACTTTATTTATCCCGAATAAATGGGAAAGGAAAATATCGAGAAAACCTTTTAAAATGAAAGGACAGGAACAGGGTCATCGCAACGGATGTTCCGGGTTCGGGAGTCGGTTATGCGAGGGGAAGGTATTAGCACCCCTCACGTCCGTTGTACTCAACAGGAACCTCTTAGCTTATTTTGTGATAGGGTTATCTAAGCTTGCTCGTTTTCTTCTCAATGATAAATGCTAATTGGTAGGATAAAAGGATAAAGACGCTAAGGAGAAATGGGTGGTTATAGGATAGGGTGCTCTCCAAGGATTGTGGCCCTTGTGCCTACGTATGCTCATCCGGACGAGAATGAGAAATCAGAGCGTCGTAGTTCGACTACGGGAAAAGGTTAGGGGGGAAACAGAAGATAAAGGGGATTGTACTTGCCAAGATCATCACAATCTTGTGCCTGTGTATCTTACATTCAGAACAGAGTGTAGAATCAGAGCGTCTGTGGTTCGTGGTAACGACCATGAAAAGATTTGGGATTGAATATGTTTGAAGTTTGATTTGGGAGCGAAAGATTGTTTGACAAACAATCCAAGGAAGGCGAGATTCCAAGAACTCAGTTCTTTCGGGAGTTGATTAGAAAGGTTTTGAGAAAGGGTTGAACATTTTGAATTCGAAAGAGTGAATGAACAACAACTCAAGGGGCGTGCCTCGAGGGCTACTCATTCGAAGATTCAAGGAATGCTAGATTCCAAGAATATCCTTCTTTCATAAGTTTGATTACGAAAATGTTTAGGTAAATATTAGATGTTTTTAAGACGAAAGGGTTAAATGAATGGCAACCCAAAGTGCACGCCTCAAGATCCATTCATTCGAAGATTCAATAAATACTAGACTCAAAGAATCTTCTTCTTTCATTATTTATTAAGAAAAACCGTTTGTAAAAAGATTGAATCGAATACGTTGCAAAAAGAGGTGGACTGCGAGGCAAAAGGCACTCGACTTACAACTTGGTTTAAAATACCAATTAACATTGGATCAAGGGTTTAACTTATATTTGTGTGCAAAAACGTGTTGAAATGGAAATGGGTTTGAAAATGGCTCGACGACGAGTTGAGGGTTTGATTGAAAATGGAACCAGCTTGACGACGAATCAATGGTTAAGTTATGAGAAACAATACTAGTCCCTGAGGGTCCCCTAATATCGAAACCACAATGAAATGTGAAAGTTTGTGCAATAGGTTGATGGCGAATGCGGACGAGCACTCGACTTACGAAGGGTGTTTGAAAATGGCTCGATGACGAATCGAGAATTAGTTTGAAAACGGTTTAATCTACGCTAGTCCCTAAGGGTGCTCCTAGAAGATAAACCACAATCAAAGAAATACGAATTCATACATCGGGATGGGAGAGGGGTACATGTGAGTTACACGGGATTGCACGAAATAAAAGGGTTCATTGTCAGGTAGCCCAAGAGGAAGCCGTGTGTGTGCGAGGTGTCCTAAACTAAGCCTTGAGCAAAAGTCGGACAAAACTCCAAGCTAAGGTTTCTGACAAAGTCCAATAGTCCATTGCTCGGAAAAATAACCAACAGTCTACCAATTTAGGCTTTTATTGTTTCGAAAGTTTATTATGTGTTTTTGAATAGAATATGAATGGGAGATGAACAAAATGAATATGATTAATATGACAATATGAATAATATGGCAAGATATATAACAATATAATCGAGATAATATTCACAATAATATAGTCAAGATAAAATTAACAAGTATATGAACAAGATAATATAATCGAGATATAATGACTGAAATTAAATGAAGGGTATATTTGACTGAAAATAAAGCAATTGTATATTGACTAAAAGTAAAGTTAGTATTTAGTCGATTTGTGAATTGAATGGGGATGAAATGTAATGCTAAACCGTCGTAGCTCAACTTATTATGAAAGTCAAATTATATGAGGTCGTGTGAATTGATATTTGTGCTAAAAACAAGATAGAGAAATGATATTTACGATCATTCTCCAATTTAATCGTGTTGCACAGACTAAAAGAAAGGGGGATCTCGTCTTAATCATAAACTCGTGTCAAGGTGAAAATGAAGAAGAAAATGATATACAAAATAAAATCAAGAGTGATTTAGAAATAAATATCAATTTCTTCATTAAATTGTTTAACCAAATCATTTAACAAAATAAAATAAATAATAAAATCTCTAATCTAACAAAAATAAATTAAAAGCAGGGGGGTGCTAAAAAACTTAAAGGGTTGTAAAAATAGAAGAGGATCATATGGGCTCAAGGCCCATCACCCCTCCATAGAACGCCACCAAAAAAAAGAAAAAAAAGAAGGTGATATGTGTCGCTTCCGCGAAAATAAGGTGCCGGCAAAACAGAAGAGTCGCCACCTTTCGTTATTTATCCCTCAGAGCGGGAAAGGAAACGATCGGAAAAACCTGACGAAAAGGTATAAGACAAGGTCATCGCAACCGTTGTCTAGGTTCGGGAGTCGGTTATGCAAGGGGAAGGTATTAGCACCCCTCACGTCCATCGTACTCGATGGGATCCAAGCTTGTTGTGTTCATCTGACGGGTTGGTTTAACTATCTACCTATCAAGGCCAGTCTGAAAAGAAAAGAAAATGACTCGGCAAAGTGTCGCGCTTTATGCCTACGTATTCTTATCAGAGAATGAGAAATCAGAGTCAACGTAGTTCGACTAACTACGGGTTAACGGATGGGGGAAGGTGGCTCGCCAATACATCAGTATTGTGCCTACGTACTCTCAACAGATATGAGAGATCAGAGCTTATGTAGTTCGGGATAATGCGGATTACGGAGATTCAGATTCATCTGTTCTTCGAGTAGGGTTAACAAACAGTTCCAGCAGTTTGGTGTACGCAGCTCGACCCTTGGAGACTTAGGCGTTACCATTTGCGGTAGAACTGGAAGTTAACGACACTCTTTTCTTCAGAAAAGCTTCCTTTGAATTATGGGCCCACGGGGCAAAAAGGTTTGAAGTTTGTTTTCTGTCTTTTACGAAAGAACTGTTTTTAAGTTGTCTGTAGTTTGTACAGCACTAGAGACTATGACCTGGGAATGAATGCGTCGCATATCGTCCAAAGGACGTATACTAAACATTCTAGACGATTGAGAGGAGGCCGCTCAATTATCATTACCCAAGTAGCTTAAGGCTCGTAACGCGCTTATACTAACTTGCCTTTATTATGTTTTTTACTGTTGTTTCAAGATGAGAAGAGAACGACTTCTATGGGGAGACTGTCAAGTCCTAATATTGTCATGCCAAGGATTCAACCTATGGTTGAAGTTTGAAACAGGGAACTCCTAAAAGTTATCATGCATAGGTTTCAACCTAAAGTTCTAATCATCACTTCATTATCAAAGGAAGTGAGATTCCTAAGGGATCATGTCAATGATAAACAGAAACAGATAAAGCATCAGCTTAAACAGTAAACAGTAAACAACTGTAAAATGCATGCAATGCAAGTGAGGGAGGAAAGGTGTGTGGGGCATCAGCCTCCACAAGCTCGTCTCAACCTCAAGCCAGATATGAATAACTGCAATCATACAGAAGAAATAAAATGCCATCAAGCAAATCACAAACCACATAGGCAAGGGAGCAGGGCTCTACCGTATACCCGCAAGCAAAGCCATACAGTAAAAATACAAGCAGAGGGAGAAACTCAACCTCTAATGCAATCATGCTCCTAGTTTAACACAATCTAAACATGAACTTATTCTAATGCATCAAGAAAATCAAACAAGTCACATCAATACAGTTGCACAGAAAGCAAACAGACAGGAAAGAAAACAGATCAACAGCTTCCCCTAGCTTCACAGCAAAGCAATCCTCTGACAGCAACTCAGTCCTCAGTCTGGAATTGTTCTTCATGGCTTTTCCTCTTCAATAGCAAGTGTCAACTTGTTTCTTCAACTTTCAATGTATCAGACACAAGTGTCAACTTGTTATTCATCTTCTTCAAGCTTCAGCTCTTTCTTCAATCTCAATTTGATCTTCTTCACAAGTGTCAACTTGTTCTTCTTGAACATCAAGCTTCAGCTCCAAGGGCAGTCTTCAAACAAAGGGGAAGGGGCAACCTCTAGCATCTTCAATCTTCTAACAAGGAACTCCATCCTCTAGCAAGGGAGAAAGATTCATCTAACAAGATCAAGGTGGGTGTCGCTACTGCGAAAATCGGCGCTGGCTAAACAGAAGAGTCGCCACCGTGCGTTATTCATCCCAAAAGAGGGAAAGGAAACGCTCGAAGTAAACCTAATGCAAAGACGGGAAAGGAATGGTCATCGCAACCAAATCCTGGATTCGGGAGTCGGTTACGCAATGGGAAGGTATTAGCACCCCTCACGTCTGTCGCACTCGACGAGATCCATGCTTGTTTTCTATCTAAGGGTGTGTTATTCTATCTACTCTACAGGTCTGGGTTAAAAGAAAAGAAAATGACTCGGCAAAGTATCGCACTTTATGCCTACGTATTCCCGTCTGGAACGAGAAATCAGAGTCAACGTAGTTCGCCTACCTACGGGAAAAGAGGGTAAGGTTGCTCGCTAGGATACGGCATCTTATGCCTACGTACTTTCATACAGCATGAAAGATCAGAGCAAACGTAGTTCGGGCTACGGAAGACACAGATTCGTCTAACTGTTTTTTATCTTTCTGAAAAGGTTTTCTCCTGATTACGGGTCCAAGCGGACAAAAATGACACTTTGATGTTTGTTTTCAGTCTTTCACGCAAGAACTGTTTTTATGATGTTTGCAATCTCTGACGCACTAGAGACTATGATTT
This sequence comes from Lathyrus sativus, assembly GCA_963859935.3. Taxonomy (NCBI): domain Eukaryota; kingdom Viridiplantae; phylum Streptophyta; class Magnoliopsida; order Fabales; family Fabaceae; genus Lathyrus; species Lathyrus sativus. Next base: position 303,435,599 of record OZ012736.1, on the reverse strand, counting down.
GAGGGTGACTACGTCGTATGTCACCCTAAGGGTAACACACTAAGCAGTCAGATTACCGAAGAGTGACCCTCCAGAAATCCTCTCTCAAATAGCTTAAGGCTCGTAGCGTACGACATCGATTGTCCTTATTACAGTGTTTTGAATTGTTCTGAGATAGAAGAGAAAGAAATCTAAAAACCTAGGGTTTGAAATGGGAATCAAAACTACCATAATGTTGTCATGCATGGGTTAAAACCTAATGTCTGTCATAATTCCCTCCTGCACAGAGGAAATCAGAGATCCTAGGGGATAAACGGAAAAGAAACAGATATATACAGTAAACAGTAAAATGCATGAGATGCAGCAATACAAGCGAGGCAAGGGATTCCCACTCAACCTCGAACCTGGGAAAACAATAGGCAAAGTGAAACAACTTCACTTCAAACCTAAGGGGCAAGCTGAACAAGCGAACAAACAATACAGAAAAAGAAAATAAAACCCAACACCAGCTCTGACAGCAGCACCAGCTCCTACAGTAACAGCTCAAACAGCAACAGCTCCGACAGCTACGGTTGATCAACAGCAACAAGGTTGACAGTAACAACTTCTCCCAGCAAGACCCCATCTTCACTCCCCAATGATCCTCAAAGCTTTAGCAGCAAAACCCTAATTCACAGTTAACCAGCTTTGACAGGCACAAGTTTCATCTTCACCAATCTTCAATGAACTTCATTCTCCCATAGGTTCCCTTTTCCAATGCAAACACTCCCAGGAGAGAATCAACTAATACATGAAGTTGGAATGTTAAGAGGCTTAATGATAACCCAGGGAAATCACTAAGATCTTATCATAGCAAGTGAAAGGTATCCTCAAGGTTCTACCCAATCAAAGCATGCTCTACATCCCTCCTAAGGAGAGATGGAACTTCTTTGGGGGACCTTGTGTCATAGGATGGAATAGAGGCACCAGAAGCTCTCTATGTTTGACAGAAGAAATCAGTCTAATCTAAAGCTCTCCCTATATCTCCTATCTCCTAAGTCTTCAAAAGCAACCTTCAAGGATGAGAATCTTCATGCTTCAAGCTCTATCCTTTGTCTCCAATCATCTTCAAAGCCTTCATTAGCTCCAACAAGCCAAGCCCAAGCCCAACATCCAATTGAAATGCCCAAAACCCAACAAACACAACAACATTCCCAGAGGGAAACACACCAATAACAACCAATTTGCAAAAATCAAAGAAAATAGAAATACCCATCCTAAAATCCTAGATTAATTTCTAAGGGAACCTAACTATGTACCCTACACCCCACATAAACCCCAAGGCCTAAATCAACTATTAAACCCCAAAACTATGTGTCAAAATTACACCTATGTGTTGAAAAACCCTAATCCTAGCACCCTAAAGTTCATCATTCAAAACTAGCCTAAATTTCATCATAAAAATATGAGAAAAATCTATAAGGGAGCATGTACCTCTAATCTAATCAACCTCACAAGAATAAATCAAAAATATGCACCAATTGATCATACTAAATTCAGAAAAATAAGGTATCAAACAAATGCAAAATAAAATCAATAAAATGGTAAAATATGCCAAAAATATAAAATGCAAGGAATTAATATTTTTATTGTTTTTTAAATTCTAGAAACCCTAAGGAAAACAAGAAAAAAATTACCATCCAAAAATGATCTTTTTTCAATTTGTTATGAATTTTCTAATTAACCTAAAATAAATGTGGAAATAAAAGAAAAATAAAAGAAAATGGTAAATGGGCGTGACAAATAGCAATCAGAATCAATACAAAACACCAAATGGGCTCAGAGGGGGGTGCGTATAGGAAGCGCGCTAGGCCCAACATACAATCAGAAAATAAGATGAAAAAAGAAAGAAAAATGGAAAAAGTTTGGTACGAATAGCAATACTTTCACGTGTATTTTCCACTGGGCCTCAGAAAGGGGTGTGGTTAGCAACAAATGACTTAAGCCCATCCAAGAAAGTTTAATGAAACGGTGCGTTTGGTTTAACTCAGAATCCTTCACAAATTTAGATGCGCTCGTGGCCGTTGGATGATGCTTTGGTCAAAGGTCTTCTCATGATCTAAGGGTGATGGAGTCATCTCCTACCTTTGAATCTTGGAGGGAACACACGCCATGGATGAACAGAGCTGCTACCTTCTTCTTCTCCACACCTCAACTCCATTAATCCTCACCAAAACCCTAACCTAAATACATCATCTGGCTCGCTTTTCCACAAGGAATTCACTCGTGCTATCCATTATCATTGAAACCTTCTCCTTCTCAAAACACGAATGCATCTTCAGAAATTGCTCCAACAAGAATCATCACCAAACTCAAAATTGAATAGCCTAGATTCATCACCATGCTACACTGAATGAAATCCACTATCTAACTAGGTTTAAACCCCCAAGAACTGCAAGATACGATCATGAACAGAAATGGTGCTCAACCTAATTTTGTCTCTAAATCAAGCCAATTGCTACCAGAATCCACCTAGCCATGTTCTACAATGCTTACCACCATCTAAAACCTAAAGAAACCTCATGAATCGAGCCATAGAAAGCAATTTACATACCTGCAAATCTTGGATGAACAGAGTGGTAAAACCTCCAAATCAAGCTCCAAGATCTTCCAAACACGTTCTATGATGTATGATCAAGCTTCTGTATGCAACAAATTGGATTGAAACCTCTTGAATCCTTGAATCTGATTTTGACTTGCAAGAGATGAATCCAAAATGCTCTCTCACGATTTTGCACCAATCTTGCCTTGAATTGTATCTGGAATCATTCACCAACACCAAAGGAAGCTATTGAACACCAAAGAATGGATTGAAATGGATCAAATGGTTGTAACTGATTCTGTTATGCAAACTGAAAATTCAATGTTCAATCTCTCCAATCTCCCTCAATCTGCACCAACCAATGCTTTAGATCACCTCTAATCCTTATATAGAACATTAATGAAAGCTCTAGAAACTTCTGGATTGATCCAATGAGAAGTTCCATATCTCTTGCACTTGAAAATATCATGAGAAACTCATACATGGCAGCTGAGTTTTAAGCTTGCTTTAATTCCTCATTCTGATCCAATTTCTCCTTAGATGACATATTGAATGGTTTGGCAAGGGTTAAGGCCTTGGTCATGCCTTAAAAAGAGGTTTTGCATTTGTTACTTATGATGTAAGCAACCACTTTACAAAGCAAGTCATAGAATTGTCCCTCAACTCAAAAATGTGGCAATGTCATTGTTTTCAAAATGTGTTTTCCAATCAAATTGGTATGTCATATGGCTAGGTTTGGACCCATAGCTCAAAAATCCCAATTTTCATCCTTGGTTCATTTAAAATTCACCCTTATTTTAGGCCATTTTTGCAATTTTGTGATACAAGCCTTTCCAATCACCCATGACCTCTTACCTAGCCTAAAAACACCATTCTAAACACATATAATGTTGAACATTTTTTCATTTGAGGAGTGGAAGATAGAGATTTTGACCTATGTTGGAAAATGACCTATAATCATCAATACCCAAAATACCCCTGGGTTGCCAAGACCATAACTTGAGTTCCACAAATCTTCTTGAGGACTTATAGTACTCAAATTAAATTTAAGGTCATGATCTACAACTCTTATTTTGGCCAAGAATCCATTTGAAAACTCCTTCATGGGCAAAAGTTGCTTGGAAGTCAAGTGACTTTCACAGATAAATTTCAGTGTCCTCTGGGGACCCATAACTTGCAAGAACCATAACTTGAGTTCTACAAATCTCCTTGAAGACTTCTAGTACTAAAATTAAAGCTATTGAGAAGCTCTAAAAGTTTCATGTTGACCAAGAATCCATTTGAAACTTTCTTTTTGACTTATCTGGCTTGGAAGTTAGGCCTAAATTAGGGGATTTTACACTGAAACCCTAATTTGGTAACTCCTCCTCCTCTTGATCCTCTTTGATCTATCCTTGGAACAACACCACACATGTATCAACATATCAATTCATGAATCCCAAAACCTCCAATTAAGCCTTGATGCTCTTCAATCACTCAGTTGACCTAGGGTTGACCTAGGGTTGACCCAGATGAAACCCTAGTTGACTGCACTTCAACTGTGGCTCTTGTACTTGAATCAATGACTTGTCTCATCTTCAATATAACCCTCTAGGCATTTCATAAGCTTTGTACACATTCCATACCCTCAATTCATAGCTCATACCTCCAATGATGACCCTCAATACACCTCAGATTAGGAGAAAAGTCCACTGGTTGACCCTCAAATTCTCGAAGCTTCAAACATTTCTTGATGACTTGGATAGTATTAAACTTGAATAAACCCTTGATGTGCTTCTTTAGATAAGAATGGCACTTGATCCATTGTTGGATTCCTTGCTATGTTATGCTATTCAAATGATTATATTATGTACATGATTCAATATGCAAATGATAATGCAATTAAAACATAAATCAGGTGAAATAGGTTGAGCAAATTTTAGGGTGCAACAGTGAGGATAGGGAGAAGCAAAGTGAAGACCAAAGGTCACCTCTAAGCACTCCACCATCAAGGAAAGGAACCCTCAAAGGTTCTACCAACTTGTGAGGAGCCACACATCCTACCAAAGGAGGGATGGGGCCTTCACAATGGGACCTTACATCATAGGGAGGAATGGAAGTGATCAACACCTTCCATGTTTCATGAAGGAAGAAAATCTATTCTAAGAGATCTCCCTAAAACCCTAATCCTTAACCCTAAACAAACTACAACAAAGGGAGAGAAATCTTCAAGTCCAAGCTCCACCATGCATTCCACAGCAGCCCACACAAGTCTTCATCATCATCCAAGAGTAAGAGAAACAAAACCCTAGTCTAAGGGAACTAATGAAATCATTCTAGTTGAACTAGCAAGTTAGGATCACCTAAAATCTAGTACTAAAGTTAATCCTAACTAAAATACTAAAATCAATTATAAAATCCTACAAAAATAACTATGGGAACCTAAGTCAATCATGACTCTACCATGTTAATTCTAGAGATCAAAACCTCAAATAAGACCTAGAAATAAATTCTACACTACAAGGTACTAAACTTAAACTCTAAAAGGGAGCACCTAAAGTTTCAACCTAAAAACACCACCTAATTTCATCACAAAAATGTGAGAAAAATTCTATGGGAGCATACAAGTCTAAGCTAATCCACACACAAAAAATAAAGCCAAAAATCATCACCAAGTGATCACACTAAAATCAACAAACAGACGTATCAACCATGGTAATTTTATTATCAAATAAAATGTAAAAACTGCACATAAAATAAAAATGCATGATTTTCCTAATATTTTTATTCAACAAAATTCTAGATTCAATCATGAATCAGGGGGAATAAACCTGGAATTAATTGACCTATTTTCCTATTTTTCATTAATTATTTTCAAACTAGCATGAAGTGAAGAAATTAAAAGAAAAACAAAAGAATTAATAAAAGTGGCGTGCCAAATAGCAAATGCAATCAGTTCAATATGTGGATTGGGCCAGATGGGGGTGTGGATATCAATCCAGTCATTAAGCCCATGCGCTTCAATTAAATGAAACGGTGCGTATTGGCTTCAGTCAACAGTCCAACTTTTCAAAGCAATTGTGGCCGTCTACTTGGATTACTTGGTCAAGTCTTCAGCAAGATCCAACGCTTGCAGTGCATCGTCCCCAATTTGAATTCATATGGAGGGAGAGTTCAGACGGTGGCCTGAGCAGTGGCGCCACCGTCTTCTCCTGTGAGGTCAAACACACAGTTCATCAAAAATTACAAAATGATACATCATCTTGTCCAGTTTTTCATGCTGATCATGAATCCAACCTTAGAATCATCTAAATCTCCATGGATTTTCAAACCCGATAGCCATTCCAAAATACACCTCATTCTTGAATCTCCTCAGAACTTCAATTAAATGCACAAACATGATCCTTATCTCATGGTGATCAATTTCCCCTATCTAATCTTGATTATCAATCCAAGAATTGCAAGAATTCAGCTTCAACAGAAAATGATCCACATCCTAACTTGTCTCTAATTCCTAAATTAATCATCTCAAATCCATCTATACATCATCAGGATCCTAACCACCTATAGATTTATATCTATCTCCTCCTAGATTATGCACAAAAACGAAATGTACCAACCTGTGTTCAGAGGTGTAACAGAAGGGGTTCTTGATCACTTCAGCCTCCAAGATGATGCAGATACACTCTAAAACTCCTTCCAAAGCTAATGCAATCTTCAATTTCCCCTGAATTGGCCTTGAACTCAGAACTCGATTTCAACTTGCACCTCTAAAATTTCAACTTCACTCTCTGCTTCAGGCTTCAATATCTTCCAAAAAATGAACTGAATACACTTGCCAACTTATATAGAACTCATTAGAATCATCCAGAACTCTCTCAAAGCTTCAGAATGAGAAATTGGATTTTCAAATTCTCTCCAAAATCTCACCTACACCAGTCACGATTTACACTCTGTTTTGGCCTTAGCAAGCTTGCATTCAACTTCTCATGAGATTTTGAACATGAATGGTGATGTTTCCCTCCTTGTTTTCATCCAATGGCTTGTGTATGGTATGTTGCTTCATCATGAAGAAACAAAGAAAAAGGGCATGATATGGGACTCAAACCAAAATTCTAACATTGTCAAAGTTTCTAAAATGCTTTTTCCATTCAAAAAATCATATTACTTTGCTTCATTTGCACACAAAATGATTTATTTGAATTTTTGGTCATTTAATCCATTTTAATCCTTCCTTTTTCACCACTTCTTGAACCAAGTCTTTCTTTGAGCCATTTCAATGTCTCCTTGCTACATGGTCAAGGTTAAAACCCCATTTTGAGAAACTTTCAAGTTGAACAAAATTTCATTTGAGGTGTCTAAGTTGGTGAAAATGACCTATAACCAAAAATGACCTATAATCATAACTTCCCAAAATACCCTTGACTTGTCAAAGCCATAACTTGAGTTCTACAAATCCTATCAAGGACTTCTAGTACTCTCTAGAAAGCTAAGAGAATAAGGAACAACATTCATGTTGACCAAAATTTCATAGGAATCATCCTCCTTAGGAAAAAGTTTCATGCAAGTTGGGTAACTTTCAAGCTACAAATTCACATACCTCAGATGACTTGTAACTTGTCAGGCTCATAACTTGAGTTCTATAAACCCTATCAAGGACTTCTAATACTCAAAATTAAAGCTAAGCTCATGCTATACAACAATCATGTTGGGTTCAAGATGAGATGACAATCATATCTTGAGTTAAATTGCCTTGAAGATAGGGGTCAAACTAGGGGATTTTACATTGTCAAGTCTTAGAAACCCTAGCTTGAAACTTCTCAAACTCTTCAATCATGATGAGTTAACCTTGAAATCAATCTTAGGACACCTCAATTTATCAATCCATGATCACATGGCTCTTGAATTAAGTCTCAACCTTCTTCAAATCATCAGTTGACTTAGGGTTGACCCAGTCAAACCCTAGTTGCACCACTCATGGCTGAGCCTTCTTAATCTTGCACAATGACCTGTCTAGGCCTCAAGGTGATATTCAACACTCCTCATGAGTTCTATCAAGACCTCAAGTCCATCTTCATGACATCAGAATCATCTGATGGCTTCCCACAACTCTCAAGTTGTGAGACCCACATACTTGGCTTCAATTACTCTCTCTGAGGATCTTTTAACTTTTCTGACAAGGATATCAACCCTTGAACACTTGAATAACCTTTTTAGCTAGCTTCATATTCTTGTATAGCTCTTGATTGGTAATCATACATCTTGATCTCATGCATACATGTCAATGAAATTCAAATGATAATGCTAATGTGAATGAAATGAAACACAAGCTAGGTGAAAAAATGTTGGTCAAATTTTGGGGTGCATTAGCTGTCCCTATTCAAACGGCTTGGACCTGACTGGGTGAGAAGCGAACGGCTCTCAACTAATCAAGGTAGAAGACGGTTGAATACCAACAACCCGGAAATTTGCCAACTGCACAAGTACACGGTACTCTGATGGGGACAAATCTTCGGAAACCGAAACAATAGTTGCACGGCAACTAGCTGGAGAAATACTGATCTGAACCTCCTTCAGGATGATTCCCTGATTTATCTGATATCATTGCGTCCTTAAATCATCGAGGGATCACTGGTTACACGGTAACAGGCGATCTGCCACTGCCAAGGTAAACGATACTTTGATTGGTAGGCACATCTTCAAAACTGAGCATGGCAATTTTGCTGGGGAATTGGTCACACGGTAATTGGTGAAGGGTCTAAGCTCAAATATCCATCAGGATGATCATCTGATTTTGCTGTAGATCTTCGTCCTCAAGTCATCAAGGGGTCACCGGTTATGCGGTAACTGGTAATGAATGGTTGATTATGCCGTCAGGCGTTCTGCGGCACTCCAGCAGAAGGATTCCTCGGGACTCATCAGGTCATTAGGAGCTTTTTAACAATCAAGTTAATTATGCCGTCGGGCATTCACAGAACATCTCGGGTGTCATCCGGACTTCGTCAGCAAGTCCGAAATAGAATTCTCGGTCAATCATGAACCAATTGGGGATATTCAAACTTCTGCCATCAGGCACTCCGCATCAGCTGAGAGAACTGCGTCGACTTCATAGTTGGGCTTCGTCAGTAAGTCTTAAAATGGGATCCTTAATCCATCCTGGACCAATAAGGATAGACATTCTTTTGCCGTCAGGCACCCTGCGCCAGCTAGGCAAACTGTTTCAACATTGCAGTTAGACTTCATCAGTAAGTCTGGGGCTTTGGCACCGCTGCCGGACTTCAATCATCAAGTCTTCAAGGAAATTTCAACTTCGCCGTTCAAACCTGCTAGGGATGACACATCTCCGCTAGGGATTCTGGAGAACTATCAAGTAACTCCGCTTCGGGGATTCAGAAATCATTCTGGACAAATAAACTCTGCTGAGGGAGCCAAGAATCATCTTGCACAATCAACTCCGCTGGGGACTTCAAGAATCATCCTGAACCAATAACTCTGTTGGAGATTTCAGGAATCTTTCTGAGCAAACACTCTGCCGGGGCCTCTAAGTCTCAACTTGGACAACCTTCTCTGGCGACTTCACTGGGGATTTTAAGAATCATCTTACGCAAACCCCTTCGTTGGGGAATTCAAGAATCATCTTGAGCAAACCATTATGCGGAGAAACACCTGCAAAACAGGAATGGTAATGACCTAGCTCATGTTTCGTATGCATATGCTTTGACAATGGCGTAATGCTCCACACGGTGGAAATGCTACGGATTTTTAGTGTAAATGCTATGCAATCATGCAAAATGCTACGCCCCATCAGCAAAATAAATGTTGAAGGGAAAATCCTCCTGTCAAGGAGAAAGAAACACTCTGGTGGAGAGGAGGAATCATCCTGCCGAGGAGGAGAAGTCACACCAATCTCAATTGGACTCCGCCTGGAGAAATGATCTTCAGTTGACTGCTGCAGGGGAATAAAGTTCTCCGGGAACCTGAACCTGCTCATCCGGGTATATGAACCACCGCTGCTGAGGAAAACGATGTCAATCGTAGAAATAAACTGCGAAGCCTTCGCGGCGAACTTTCCTGGAGCTAACGACTCCGATGGGGAAATACAGCATCGGTTATTTAACACTCTACTGGGGAAAACCAATCATGGCCTGCACGACTTCCAAGGATTCGACTCTTTTGGGGGATTTGCTAGCTCGGTTGGGGAAGAAGGAGTCATCCTGCTTGCTGGGGAGAGTACAAATCTGTGGGGAATTTCAATTCTCCAGGAGACCTCAGTCTGGATTATCGAAAGCTGCATACTTGCGAATAGTCTTTCATGAGAAAACTGCACATTGACCCAGTGCTAGGGATGAACATACACTTCAGTGTATTACTCAGCTGGGGAGATGACGATCCTTCAGGATACGTCGGATCGGGGAGAATCTTCTTCGCTTGGGGAGTCATATCAATGCTCTTGGTCCCATATTTAGACTTCGTGGGGAGATGCTGCTGAACTTGCTGGGGTAGAAGGAATCATCCTGCTTGGGAACGCATACGGCGTACTGCCTGGAATATGCTATACCTGCAACAACACAAACAAACAGACAAGATACCCTTCTCAAAGGGACCTATCAGGGTTACTATCTTGTGACAATGTTCAAGTAATTCATTGTTTCAACAATCAGTGGCCTAGGCCAGTAAGTTTATGTATGCGCATTTTATCAAAAACATCGGCGTTCTTTTTCGTAAACAAAACAGATAGATGCTAAACAAGCAAACAGGATTGATGAATAGTATATATTTTATTGATGACGAACCCCTGAATGGGTAAAAATGTTTTACAACAGAGGCAAGCTCCTGGAATGAGGAAGTTGCACAAATATAAAACATAAATATACATCAGTATATACACAAATGTCGGCAATGCGGCATAGACGAACACCATGAGTTGATCCCTCTATGACCCACTAGACTTCGATACTTCTCCGACGCTTCAGCTTCAGAAGAGATTGATTCAGATAAACGGCCCTCAGGTCTTCCAAACCACTAAACAATGAAAGTCCATACGCGGAACGCAGTCATTTGCTTTTTCAAATCCTTAACTTTGTCCTGAATCGCCCTTTCGGGTTTTCGATTCACCGGGATACCCTTTTTGCCAAAGTCTCCCTTCCAGGTTTTCGACTTTGCGGGTGTACATTTTTCCTTTATATCCCTAATTTTTGCCCGAACCTTTTTCCTTTTTTATGGTTCGCCGGGATGCCCCATTTTTTCCTGGATATTCTTTTTCTTTCCAGTGGGTCGTTTTTTAAGCAAAGTATTTTTTAACTGCGTCTGCGTTCATCAGGGATGCAAAATCTTCGCCGTCCATCGTGGATAACAACAAGGCTCCTCCCGAGAAGACCTTGCTGACGACATACGGACCTTCGTAATTAGGAGTCCACTTGCCCCGGTGATCGGAGTGTGGAGGAAGAATCTTCTTCAGGACGAGATCACCCGTTTGAAAACTTCTAGGACGCACCTTCTTATCATAAGCTTTCTTCATTCGGCTCTTGTACAGACGACCATATGCAATCGATGCTAACCTCTTCTCGTCCATTAGGCTGAGTTGGTTCAGTCGGTTTTTAATCCATTTGCCTCATCGAGTTTTACGTCAACCAAAACTCGTAAAGAAGGAATCTCAACTTCTAACGGTAGGACAGCTTCCATACCGTACACTAGTGAGAAAGGGGTCGCCCCAGTTAATGTGCGTACTATCGTACGATAACCGTGCAGTGCAAACGGAAACATCTCACGCCAATCTTTATAGGTCACAACCATCTTCTGTACAATCTTCTTGATTTTCTTATTGGCCGCTTCAACGGCGCCATTCATCTTCGGCCGGTAAGGAGATGAGTTGTGGTGTTCAATCTTGAAACTCTGGCACAGCTCCTTCATCATTTTGTTATTCAGATTCGAACCATTATCAGTAATGATCCGCTCGGGAATTCCGTAACGACAGATGATGTCCCTCTTTATGAATTTAGCCACTACCTGCTTGGTCACGTTAGCATACGAGGCTGCCTCCACCCACTTGGTGAAGTAGTCGATGGCTACTAAAATGAAGCAATGACTGTTAGATGCAGTGGGCTCGATCTTTCCTATCATGTCGATGCCCCACATGGAGAACGGCCACGGGGAGGACATGACATTCAATGGGCACGGTGGTACATGAATCTTATCAGCATAAATCTGGCATTTATGACATCTCTTCGCGAATTTAAAGCAATCCGATTCCATCATCAGCCAGTAATATCCTGCTCTCAGGATCTTTCTCGTCATAGCATCCCCGCCGACGTGCGTACCAAATGTGCCTTCATGGACTTCTTCCATGAGCATACTTGCTTCTTTCTCATCTACACATCTGAGTAGCACGAGATCGTGGTTTCTTTTATACAGAACTCCATCAGGATTGAGATAGAAATTTCCAGACAGCCTCCTCAGAGTCTTCTTATCCTGAGTTGACGCCCCCGCAAGATACTCCTTAGTCATAAGGAAGGTCTAGATGTCATGGAACAATGGCTTGCCATCAGAGGCTTCCTCGATCGCAAAGACGAATGAGGTCTATCAAGACGAGAAAGGACAATTCTTGGAGCTTCATTCCAAAAATTGACTTTGTACATCGAAGCCAACGTGGCTAGGGCATCAGCCATCTGATTCTCAGCTCTGGGTACATGATGGAGTTCCACTCGATCAAAGAACGGAAGCAGACTTCTGGCATAATTCATGTACGGCACCAAATTCGATTGACGAGTCTCCCACTCCCCTTTAATCTGGTTAATCACAAGTGCCGAGTCACCATATACATCTAGGTTCTTGATTCTCAAATCAATTGCTTCTTCTAGACCCATGATGCATGCTTCGTACTCTGCTTCGTTATTGGTGACCGGAAACTTCAATCTAGTGGTGAACGGGATGTGGGATCCATGGGGAGTCATGATGATTGCCCCAATGCCACTTCCGTAAGAATTAACCGCCCCGTCGAATATCAATTTCCATTGGGATTTCCTATCTGGACCCTCGTCGGGCAGCAGTTCATCACAATCCTTTGCTTTGAGAAACATGATATCCTCATCAGGGAATTCAAATTTCATCGGCTGATAATCTTCGATCGGCTGTTCGGCAAGGTAATCAGACAATACGCTTCCCTTGATGGCCTTCTGGGAAACATACTGAATGTCATATTCTGTCAACACCATTTGCCATCTAGCAATCCTGCCCGAAAGCGCTTGTTTCTCGAAGACGTACTTGATCGGATCCATCTTCGAAATTAGCATGGTTGTGTGGTTGAGCATGTACTGTCGTAAACGTTTGGAAGCCCAGGCTAGTGCGCAACACGTTTTCTCCAGCATTGAGTAACGGGATTCACAGTCTGTGAACTTTTTACTCAAGTAGTAAATGGCATGCTCCTTTCTTCCCGTCTCGTCGTGCTGACTGAGAACACACCCCATACTATTCTCCAGAACTGTCAAGTACATGATTAGGGGTCTTTCGGCCACTAGGGGTATCAAGATCGGAGGTTCCTGTAGATACTGTTTTATCTTATCAAATGCCTTATGGCAATCCTCGTTCCAGATAATCGCCTGATCTTTTTTCAGTAGTTTGAACATCGGTTCACACGTGGCCGTGAGCTGAGAGATAAACCTTGCAATGTAGTTTATTCTGCCCAGGAAACCACGAACTTCTTTTTCGGTTTTTGGCGCTGGCATTTCTTGTATTGCTTTTATCTTCGCAGGATCAACCTCGATGCCTTTTTCACTCACGATAAACCCCAGTAGTTTTCCATACCGTACTCCAAAAGTACACTTGTTAGGATTCAACCTCAACCTGAATTTCCTAAGCCTCTCAAAAAGCTTCAGCAAATTGACCAGATGTCCCTCCTTCGTTTGGGACTTCGCAATCATGTCATCAACATAGACTTCAATCTCATGATGAATCATGTCATGAAACAAAGTAACCATTGCTCGTTGGTAAGTGGCCCCTGCGTTCTTCAGACCGAAGGGCATTACCTTGTAGCAAAATGTTCCCCAAGGTGTAATAAACGTAGTTTTCCCCATGTCCTCTGGCGCCATCTTGATCTGATTGTAGCCAGAGAAGCCATCCATGAATGAAAACACGGAAAACTGAGCTGTATTTTCGACCAACACATCAATATGAGGGAGCGGGAAATCATCTTTAGGGATCGCCCTATTCAAATCCCGATAATCGACGCACATTCGCACCTTACCGTCCTTCTTCGGTACAGGTACTATGTTGGCGACCCACAGAGGGTAAGTAGTGACCGCTAAGAAGCCAGCATCAAGCTGTTTCTGCACTTCTTCTTTAATCTTAACGGCCATATCTGGTCGTGTCTTCCTAAGCTTCTGCTTAACGGGAGGACAATCTTCTCGCATTGGCAAGTGATGGACCACGATGTCAGTATCAAGTCTGGGCATATCTTCGTATGACCAAGCAAAGACGTCACTATACTCTCGAAGCATCTTGACTAATCTCTGCTTGACATCACTCTGCAATACAGACCCTATCCTGACGTTCCTGACCAGTTCTTCAGAACCCAAATTCACAATCTCAATCTCTTCCTCGTGAGGCAAGATAACTTTCTCTTCTTGTTTCAACAAACGGTCCAACTCTTCGGGAAGGTCTTCGTCTTCATCAATCTCTTCTTCAGCTTGATAGATCGGGCAATCGAAGTCGAAGTGAGTTGTAGAAGGTCCAGAGTCGATGTCATCTACTATGTGGATCCTGCAATAACAAAGGTTAAGCTTAAGACAAGGATATGCAGGTTTGCACAAACCCTATTGCCATTTTATTGTTTTTCAAAACAAATATAAAATAGGAATAACAGAGATCACAACATTTGAATATGAAGAAAAACGCCTTTTTGATTTATTGGTAAAATGCATGTACATAACCAAACAAGGCCCTGACAATAAAACCACTATGCCCCGGGTAGGACATAAGGTTGTACAATAATTGGAGAAATTAAATCATTACTCTTTGCCTGTCACTTGGATGGTATCCCTGATGGACCAGTTGGTGAGGCTCTGGCCTGGTTTGCTTGGATGGATCAAGGAATCCAGGTTGCAATCGTTGTCTTCGCCGTCTTCAGACACTGTGTTGACACTTTCAAATATCACCCCGCCACTGGTAAACTGGATCGGCCCTTTACCTCGCGACGCACTGTGAGAAGAGGAGGCTTCAGCCGTAGGAGAATATCTTAACCCAAACTTATCTTGTTTGTTAGGTATTTCTAGAACCTATCCCCATCCTGGGGTAGATCCGACTTGAACAACGGCCCGAGCTTCCTTGAAGGAAGAGATAGTCATCTCTGGTTTCTCAATCATTACAGGAGTCACGTCCTTGACCTTAACAGCTTCGAATGCCTGACATAGGGTTTCGTGGATTTCCCCATCCATCTCAACATATTTGAAGGACGACAAATGGCTCACCATTATGTCTTCCTCGCCACATACAGTTACAATGTTGCCCCCTACAGCATACTTGAGTTTCTGGTGTAACGTGGAGGTCACGACACCGGCAGAATGGATCCATGGCCGGCCTAAGAGACAGCTGTAGGCTGGCATGATATCCATAATGTAGAAGACTGCGTCGAAAGTTTCCGGCCCAACTTGGATTGGCAGAGTTACCTCTCCAAAGACATGACGCTTGGTTCCATCGAACGCCTTCACAACCAGATCGCTGGGTGTGCAAATCAATCCTCGAGTATCTAACTTCATCAATGCCTTCTTCAGAAGAACATTGAGCGATGACCCAGTGTCCACCAATACGTGAGCCATAACCGTTCCCCTACACTCTATCGAGATGTGCAGGGCACTGTTGTGGTTTTTTCCCTTCGACGTCAGCTCCAAGTCAGTGAACCCTAACCCGTTTCCAGCATTCACGTGGGCTACCACCCCTTCCAACTGGTTGACCGAGATTTCCTGCGGTACATATGTGGAATTCAAAACCTTTAATAGCGCGTTGCAATGCGACTCCGAACACAGCAACAAGTTCAGGATGGAAATTTTCAAGGGTGTTTGATGAAGATGGTCAATGATCTTGTAATCACTCTTTTTTATCAACCTCATGAACTCTTCAGCGTCCTTTACAAGTAAGTCCTTCTCTACCCCACGAGGGGTTTCCTCAATGACTTTACTCTTTCCCTTGTCGGTTTTCTCAACTTGGTCTGCTTTCTCAACCACAATCTTAGGTGGAGCAAATACCCTTTCGCTACGTGTGATTCCGCCAGTTCCCACTAGGTTATCCACAGACTGCCCAGATGGTTCCAGTTCTAACTTATGTCCGTTACAGTAGACGTCTGCCCCATAGTGCCACGGGACAGCGTTGGTGCTCTCAAAAGGTATTGGCCCAACCTTTGTGATGGTAATTGTGGGCGGCCTGAGTGCAGAAATGGTTATCGTCTGGCGAGGGATGGTGATGGTGGCAACCTCATCATCCTGCTTCAGCATTACCTCTCCAGATCCACCTTCGGCCCTTCGGCTAAAATGCAAGATTCCTTCGGTCATCAGACTCTGAATCCCCTCTATCAACTGTTCACATCCATCAGGACAGGTCGCACAGCCCATACACAATTCTCCACAGCCCGGAAAGAATCCTCTCTTCATCAACTTGGCTTTAACGAAGCTAAGCGGCGTCTTCAGATCCTTGACATCAGTCAACACATCTAAATCCTCTTCTTCAATAATGGCATTCACCCCACCTCCCCTATGGTTCGGCATAGGGTTCTTTGTGACATTCGGCACATTATCTGAGAAATTGATGATCTTAGCATCCACCATATCTTGCACCTTGTGCTTGAAGGCTTTGCAGTTTTCTATCGTGTGGCCAGGTGCCCCTAAGTGAAAGTCACATGTTGCATTCGCATCATAACCCTGCGGAGGTGCCCCTGTCAAGGGAGCCAGGGTTCTTTTCTGGACTAGCTGTAACTGGATCAGAGTTTGTAACAACTGAGCATAAGACATGGGCGGCGTCTCGAGGTGACGACTTAACAGAGGTGCCCTGTTCTGATACTTTCTGTACCCTTGTTGATTTGGTTGATGCTGCTGTGGCCGGGGTTGTTGGACAGCAGGGATGGTTATGCTAGCCACCTGCTGGCGCTGGCTTTTACCCTTCCTTCGAGCGTTGGAGACGGCGCTCGTCTCTCCTTCACGCCTTTTGTTACCATATGGTTTCTTTCCTCCTCCAGCTGAGGACAGATCACCACCTTGAATTTTCCCCAATTTGATCCCATTCTCGACGTGCTCGCCAGTAATGATGAGATCTGAGAAACTCCCTGACATACCGCTGACTAGTTTCTTGTAATAGACCCCCAGGAGAGTGGCTACAAACATCTCAACAAGCTCTCATTCAACCATCGGTGGCTGAACTCTAGCTGCTAATTCACGCCATCGCTAGGCGTATTCTTTGAACCCTTCGTTGCTCCTTTGTGACAAGTTCTGCAGTTGAACCCGGTTCGGAGCCAAGTCACTGTTATACTGATAATGGTGTACAAAGGCCTCAGCCAGTTCCTTCCAAGTGCGCACACTGGTGGGTTCTAAACTCATGTACCATTCCAAGGATGGCCCGGACAAGCTATCCTGAAAGAAGTGCATCAGCAGTTTCTCGTCTTCAGAGTGAGCGGACATCTTTCGGTAGTATGACCTTAAGTGGACACGAGGGCAAGTGGTGCCCTTGTATTTCTCAAAGTCGGGTACCTTGAATTTAGGAGGCACCTTGAAATCAGAAATCAATCCTAATTTAGTCATGTCGACCCCCATAGTGTTCAGGTTCTCGAAATTCCTCATTTTGTCCTCGAGCGCCTTAAACCTCAGACGTGCTTCAGCAGTCAGTTCTCCTTCAGCGGTCCTCTGTGAGAACAAATCTTCTTGACGATCTTCTAGCCATGGATGAGGCCCATACAGATTTCTAGCACCTGTGTTGCCATTGCCTAGTCCGGCGTTGCCATTAGCCTCAAAGTTTCCATTACCGACGCCAGTCGTATTACCATTGAGCCCGATGTTAGTGATCAAATTTCCGTTACCACTTCCATTCCCCCCGGTCACGGGGATGCCAGTCTAAGGAGTTTCAACAGGAGGAGGGGTTGGAACACTCCCACCGTGGAGCACACCGTTGCTGTCAACCCTTGAGATCAGAGGCTGGACCAATGTTCTGAGCTGGTCTTGGCCATTGGCAACCACTTGCATGAGCTCCATGAAGCGGTCCATCCTCTCTCGGAGTTCCTGGACGTCAGTTTGCACTTGTTCCATTGCTCTAGCTTGATTCGCTCTGGTCGGATAGCGGTGGATCGGTCTTCGATCAATCCTGGAACAACCTGCATACACAAAGGGTTAGAAAAAACGACAAGGTGCTCGTCACGCAAATGCTTCATGCAGATGCAAACGTGTGTCTCTGCCTTGGGGAGATTCCCCCCCCCCCCCCCCGATCCTAGTTTCCGAGACAAATAAAGTCTATCATCCAATCATGGAAAAGAAATCCTCATATATTTATCTGAAAAGCCCGCTCGGGTAGCGTACAACTGTAATCACATACAACTGAAGCAACAAGGCATGACCCCAACCAACAGACCTGGTGGTGATCAGCATATCAATGCATAAAATGTACAAAGAAAATACAAACAGATCAGGTGCGGTCACGGGCACGAAAATCTTCTATCAACTTCTTTGTAGCGGGGTGATCTGACTGACTAAGCAAAACCTGGGCCAACAAGTCCCTCTGCCTGATGGACTCTGGGAGGTTCTCGACAATGCTCCTAGAAACACCTTCTTCAGAATGGTTCTCGACTCTTCTCCTTTTAGCATCAGCCCGGAGTTGAGAATCTTGCAAATCCGCCTCGGCTTCAGCCAATCTATACTGGACGTCTCGTCGCAGTGAGGTTTCAGCCTCTGCCTTCTCGTCTTTCACCATAATCTAAGCTTCTAGCTCGGCTACTCGCTGCTTCAGCTTTTCTTCCTGCTCTTTGTACTTGGCTATGGTGCTGCCCCAGACCCTCTCGTACTGGGTTAACTTCCGGTACACTCTGTCCAGATCCTGTTTCTTGGTTGTCAACACGCCATGTACTGACTTTAGATCCAACCCCAGACGTTCCCTAGCATCATTTTCTTTGGTTAGGTTGGAGCTTAGACGGTTGATTGTCTCTGTCTGCTTCTTGCAGGTATAAACAACTTCACGCTTCTCCCTTCGGAGCTGAGCGATCTCTTTTTCCAACTCTTCGTTGGCTTTTCGTAGCTCTTCCTTCTCTTGGAGTACCTGGTTGAATTTCTGAATATCAATTGTAGTAGGCTCTTTGTACATAAGAGGATACAATGGTTCCACGGCAGGAAACGACATTAGAAACTTGGCGGCTCTCTCTCGAACCCAAGTCACGTACGGATCAAAGGCCTTGTTGTTGCTTTTTCCCAGCAAGACTTTCCCCTTCCGGTGAATTTTGCTCCAAGCATTCTGTACCTTGATCAAAGTGTCGCCTTCAAGCAACCCTGTGAGATACAGAGATTCCCGTATCTCTTCCTCTTCAGGAGGACCTCGTAGTGCATACCCAAATTGTCGTACCAGCAGAGATGGATTATAGTTGATACATCCATTCCTTCCGACCAAGGGGACGTTTGGAAAGCCACAACAACTATACACGATATCTTTGCCCAGCAGATCTCTATCAAACCAGATGATATTGTCAGCAGTCAAACCCATCAAACGTGCAGACCAGGGCGAAGACCCAGCAGAATCAATGAACGGTCCTGACTTAGGGAGATGGCTAGCAAACCACTTATACACTAAAGGAGCACAACACGCCACGTTCTTCCCCTTTCTATTTTCATTCTTGCTGTGAACTGAATGGTAGACGTCTCCGAGGAGAGTGGGCACTGGATTCCCGGAGGCAAATATATGGCAAGCATCCACGCTTATGAAGTCCAGATGACTTGGGAATAGCACGATCCCATAGATACAAAGAGCTAAGAAGGCATTGAACACATCCCAGCGACCCTTCTCGGCAAACTTTTGGGCTTTTTCCATCAGGAAAGGCAAAGGGAAACTATGAACTTCGATCTTTCTGGATACCATCCCTTCCAATTCAGACTCATCTACATGCAGAGCGTCAGTCAGCTTACTCAATTTGGGTTCACCCTCAACACGGTAGTAAGGCATTTGATTCATCAAAGGCACCCCTAACAGGTCAGAGTACTCTTCCAAGGTCGGGGCGAGGACATAGTCTGGAAACACAAAGCATCTGAGCTGTGGGTCGTAAAACTGCAGCAGAGCGTAGAGGCCATTCAACTCGTACGTAGGAAGCTTATACATAATACCCAGAAGTCTCCCATAACTTTGTCTGAAACTCTCCATCACTGTCTTATCAGCCAAAGAAATCAAAGTCCGTAACTCTCGGATGTCAGGTGTTGGTAGCTTGTAAGCCACTGTCTTCTTCAGAGATGCCATATCTGCCATGAGGATCAAGATCACTAGAACCAGGGGAGAAATATGCACCTGCAACACAGACACACGTTAATGATATGCAAATGAGGATGCCAACAATGCAAAATGCAATCATGCAGCAGGAGATCAAGATGATTGTGCTGTTGAGGAGATGGGCCATAATCTACTCTGTTAAGAACAAACATATCACTGATGAGAAGAACCCCTTATACCAGACCATAAATCTGCTCTGTCAAGAACAAAAACATATCTGATGATGAGAACCTCTGACACCAACAAAACTGATTTACTGTCAAGAAAACCAGGTAGTCTGAAGGTTAAGGTTTCCTGCAACACCCGACCCTTCTCACTGGTATGGACCTAATCACGGAAAAGGTTTGGCATCCTATGCGGGTTGGTTTTACTATCTACCTATCAAGGCCAGTCTGAAAAGAAAAGAAAATGACTCGTCAAAGCGTCGCGCTTTATGCCTACGTATTCTCATAAGAGAATGAGAAATCAGAGTCAACGTAGTTCGACTAACTACGGGTTAACGGATGGGGGAAGGTGGCTCGCCAATACATCAGTATTGTGCCTACGTACTTTCAACAAATATGAGAGATCAGAGCTTACGTAGTTCGGGATAATGCGGATTATGGAGATTCAGATTCATCTGTTCTTCGAGTAGGGTTAACAAACAGTTCCAGCAGTTTAGTGTACGCAGCTCGACCCTTGGAGACTTAGGCGTTACGGTTTGTGGTAGAACTGGGAGTTAACGACACTCTTTTCTTCAGAAAAGCTTCCTTTGAATTATGGGCCCACGGGGCAAAAAGGTTTGAAGTTTGTTTTTTGTCTTTTACGGAAGAACTGTTTTTAAGTTGTTTGTAGTTCGTACAGCACTAGAGACTATGACCTGGGAACGAATGCGTCGCATATCGTCCAAATGACGTATACTAAACATTCTAGACGATTGAGAGGAGGCCGCTCAATTATCATTACCCAAGTAGCTTAAGGCTCGTAACGCGCTTATACTAACTTGCCTTTATTATGTTTTTTACTGTTGTTTCAAGATGAGAAGAGAACGACTTCTATGGGGAGACTGTCAAGTCCTAATGTTGTCATGCCAAGGATTCATCCTATGGTTGAAGTTTGAAACAGGGAACTCCTAGAAGTTATCATGCATAGGTTTCAACCTAAAGTTCTAATCATCACTTCCTTATCAAAGGAAGTGAGATTCCTAAGGGATCATGTCAATGATAAACAGAAACAGATAAAGCATCAGCTTAAACAGTAAACAGTAAACAACTGTAAAATGCATGCAGTGCAAGTGAGGGAGGAAAGGTGTGTGGGCCATCATCCTCCACAAGCTCGTCTCAACCTCAAGCCAGATATGAATAACTGCAATCATACAGAAGAAATAAAATGCCATCAAGCAAATCACAAACCACATAGGCAAGGGAGCAGGGCTCTACCGAATACCCGCAAACAAAGCCATACAGTAAAAATACAAGCAGAGGGAGAAACTCAACCTATAATGCAATCATGCTCCTAGTTTAACACAATATAAACATGAACTTATTCTAATGCATCAAGCAAATCAAGCAAGTCACATCAATACAGTTGCACAGAAAGCAAACAGACAAGAAAGAAAACAGATCAACAGCTTCCCCCAGCTTCACAGCAAAGCAATCCTCTGACAACAACTCAGTCCTCAGTCTGGAATTGTTCTTCATGGCTTTTCCTCTTCAATAGCAAGTGTCAACTTGCTTCTTCAAGCTTTCAATGTATCAGACACAAGTGTCAACTTGTTATTCATCTTCTTCAAGCTTCAGCTCTTTCTTCAATCTCAATTTGATCTTCTTCACAAGTGTCAACTTGTTCTTCTTGAACTTCAAGCTTCAGCTCCAAGGACAATCTTCAAACAAAGGGGAAGGGGCAACCTCTAGCATCTTCAATCTTCTAACAAGGAACTCCATCCTCTAGCAAGGGAGAAAGATTCATCTAACAAGAGCAAGGTGGGGATAGGGAGAAGCAAAGTGAAGACCAAATGTCACCTCTAAGCACTCCACCATCAAGGAAAGGAACCCTCAAATGTTCTACCAACTTGTGAGGAGCCATACATCCTACCAAAGGAGGGATGGGGCCTTCACAATGGTACCTTACATCATAGGGAGGAATGGAAGTGATCAACACCTTCCATGTTTCATGAAGGAAGAAAATTTATTCTAAGAGATCTCCCTAAAACCCTAATCCTTAACCCTAAACAAACTACACCAAAGGGAGAGAAATCTTCAAGTCCAAGCTCCACCATGCATTCCACAGCAGCCCACACAAGTCTTCATCATCATCCAAGAGTAAGAGAAACAAAACCCTAGTCTAAGGGAACTAATGAAATCATTCTAGTTGAACTAGCAAGTTAGGATCACCTAAAATCTAGTACTAAAGTTAATCCTAACTAAAATATTAGAATCAATTATAAAATCCTACAAAAATAACTATGGGAACCTAAGTCAATCATGACTCTACCATGTTAATTCCAGAGATCAAAACCTCAAATAAGACCTAGAAATAAATTCTACACTACAAGGTACTAAACTTAAACTCTAAAAGGGAGCACCTAAAGTTTCAACCTAAAAACACCACTTAATTTCATCACAAAAATGTGAGAAATATACTATGGGAGCATACATGTCTAAGCTGATCACACACAAAAAATAAAGTCAAAAATCATCACCAAATGATCACACTAAAATCATCAAACAGAGGTATCAACCATGGTAATTTTATTATCAAATTAAATGTAAAAAATGCAAATAAAATAAAAATGCATGATTTTCCTAATATTTTTATTCAAAAAAATTCTAGATTCAATCATGAATCAGGGGGAAAAAACCTGGAATTAATTGACCTATTTTCCTATTTTTCATGAATTATTTTCAAACTAGCATGAAGTGAAGAAATTAAAAGAAAAACAAAAGAATTAATAAAAGTGGCATGCCAAATAGCAAATGCAATCAGTTCAATATATGGATTGGGCCAGATGGGGGGTGTGGATATCAATCCAGTCATTAAGCCCAGGCGCTTCAATTAAATGAAACAGTGCGTATTGGCTTCAATCAACAGTCCAACTTTTCAAAGCAATCGTGGCCATCTACTTGGATTACTTGGTCAGGTCTTCAGCAAGATCCAACGATTGCAGTGCATCGTCCCCAATTTGAATTCAGATGGAGGGAGAGTTCAGACGGTGGCCTGAGCAGTGGCGCCACCGTCTTCTCTGGTGAGGTCAAACACACAGTTCATCAAAAATTACAAAATGATACATCATCTTGTCCAGTTTTTCATGTTGATCATGAGTCCAGCCTTAGAATCATCTAAATCTCCATGGATTTTCAAACCTGATAGCCATTCCAAAATACACCTCATTCTTGAATCTCCTCAGAACTTCAATTAAATGCACGGACATGATCCTTATCTCATGGTGATCAATTTCCCCTATCTAATCTTGATTATCAATCCAAGAATTGCAAGAATTCAGCTTCAACAGAAAATGATCCACATCCTAACTTGTCTCTAATTCCTAAATTAATCATCTCAAATCCATCTATACATCATCAGGATCCTAACCACCTATAGATTTCTATCTATCTCCTCCTAGATTATGCACAAAAACGAAATGTACCAACCTGTGTTTAGAGGTGTAACAGAAGGGGTTCTTGATCACTTCAGCCTCCAAGATGATGCAGATACACTCTAAAACTCCTTTCAAAGCTAATACAATCTTCAATTTCCCCTGAATTGGCCTTGAACTCAGAACTCGATTTCAACTTGCACCTCTGAAATTTCAACTTCACTCTCTGCTTCAGGCTTCAATCTCTTCCAAAAAATGAACTGAAGCCAACTTATATAGAACTCATTAGAATCATCTAGAACTCTCTCAAAGCTTCAGAATGAGAAATTGGATTTTCAAATTCTCTCCAAAATCTCACCTACACCAGTCACGATTTCCACTCTGTTTTGGCCTTAGCAAGCTTGCATTCAACTTATCATGAGATTTTGAACATGAATGGTGATGTTTCCCTCCTTGTTTTCATCCAATGGCTTGTGTATGGCATGTTGCTTCATCATGAAGAAACAAAGAAAAAGGGCATGATATGGGACTCAAACCAAAATTATAACATTGCCAAAGTTTATAAAATGCTTTTTCCATTCAAAAAATGATATTACTTTGCTTCATTTTCACACAAAATGATTTATTTGAATTTTTGGTCATTTAATCCATTTTAATCCTTCCTTTTTCACCACTTCTTGAACCAAGTCTTTCTTTGAGCCATTTTAATGTCTCCTTGCTACATGGTCAAGGTTAAAACCCCATTTTGATCAACTTTCAAGTTGAACAAAATTTCATTTGAGGTGTCTAAGTTGGTGAAAATGACCTATAACCAAAAATGACCTATAATCATAACTTCCCAAAATACCCTTGACTTGTCAAAACCATAACTTGAGTTCTAAAAATACTATCAAGGACTTATAGTACTCTCTAGAAAGCTAAGAGAATAAGGAACAACATTCATGTTGACCAAAAGTTCATAGGAATCATCCTTCTTGGGCAAACGTTTCATGCAAGTTGGATAACTTTCAAGCTCCAAATTCACATACCTCAGATGACTTGTAACTTGTCTGCCTCATAACTTGAGTTCTATAAACCCTATAAAGGACTTCTAATACTCAAAATTAAAGCTAAGCTCATGCTCTACAACAATCATGTTGGGGTCAAGATGAGATGACAATCATATCTTGAGTTAAATTGCCTTGAAGATAGGGGTCAAACTAGGGGATTTTACACTGTCAAGTCTTAGAAACCCTAGCTTGAAACTTCTCAAACTCTTCAATCATGATGAGTTAACCTTGAAATAAATCTTAGGACACCTCAATGTATCAATCCATGATCACATGGCTCTTGAATTAAGTTTCAACCTTCTTTAAATCATTAGTTGACTTAGGGTTGACCCAGTCAAACCCTAGCTGCACCACTCATGGTTGAGCCTTCTTAATCTTGCACAATGACTTGTCTAGGCCTCAAGGTGATCTTCAACACTCCTCATGAGTTCTATAAAGACCTCAAGTCCATCTTCATGACCTCAGAATCATCTGATGGCTTCCCACAACTCTCAAGTTAGGAGACCCACATACTTGGCTTCAATTACTCTCTCTGAGGATCTTTTAACTTTTCTGACAAGGATATCAACCCTTGAACACTTGAATAACCTTTTTAGCTAGCTTCATATTCTTGTATAGCTCTTGATTGGTAATCATACCTCTTGATCTCATGCATAAATGTCAATGAAATACAAATGATAATGCTAATGTGAATGAAATGAAACACAAGCTAGGTGAAAAAATGTTGGTCAAATTTTGGGGTGCAACAATATGCAAGAACAACATGGGCCTTCGAGCAACACATAGCTCGGCCCAAAACCCACTCAAGGTGGTGCTTCCCTAGAAGATTCGCCAGCTGTCGCACCTCAAAAATTCATTCGAACAACGTACGACCCTCGCGTAAAAGGCGCAGAAATGCGGTTCGACAGAGTTGCCACCGAACTTCATTTATCCCGAATAAACGGGAAAGGAAAATATCGAGAAAACCTTATAAAATGAAAGGATAGGAACAGGGTCGTCGCAACCAATGTTCCGGGTTCGGGAGTCGGTTACACGAGGGGAAGATATTAGCACCCCTCTGTCGCTACTGTGAAAAAACGAGGTCGGCAATGACAGAAGAGTCGCCACCTTTCGTTATTTATCCCTCAGAGCGGGAAAGGAAATGATCGGAAAAACCTGACGAAATGGTATAAGACAAGGTCATCACAACCATTGTCTGGATTCGGGAGTCGGTTACGCAAGGGGAAGGTATTAGCACCCCTCACGTCCATCATACTCGATGGGATCCATGCTTGTTGTGTTTATCTGACGGGTTTGTTAAATCTATCTACACTAAAGGTCTGGTCTAAAAATAGAAGAAAATGACTCGGCAAAGTATCGCACTTTATGCCTACGTATTCCCGTCTGGAACGAGAAATCAGAGTTAACGTAGTTCGCCTAACTACGGGTTAAGGGGGAAGGTTGCTCGCCAAGATATCGCATCTTGTGCCTACGTACTTTCATACGGCATGAAAGATCAGAGCAAACGTAGTTCGGGCTACGAAGAACACAGGTTTGTTCAGCTGTTTTTTAATCCAAGTAAATTAACAGACAGTTCCAGCAATTGGTGTTTGCAGCTCAACCTTTGGAGACTTAGGCGTTACCGTTTGCGGTAGAACTGAAAGTTAACAGAACTCTCCTTTAAGAAAAGGGTTTTCCTGATTAAGGGTCCTAGAGGACAAAAAGGATTTGATGTTTGTTTTTTTAAGTCTTTTACGGAAAGAAGTGAATTGAGTTCTGTTTGTAACTCGTGTTGCACTAAAGACTTGGACTTGAGAGTGAATGTGTCGCATGTCACCCAAAGGGTACCACACTAAACACTCGAGTTATGTGAGGGAAACCCTCCCACAACCCTTTCTCAAGTAGCATAAGGCTCGTAACGCACAGCACGTGTTAACCTTTATTAAGTGTTTTAACTGTATTCGTAGATGAGAAGAGAAACAGACTCTCTACAGGGAAACTGACTCGATCCTACAGTTATCATGCAATATTCGTCCTACGGTTGTGGTTAAAAGGGAAACTAACTAATGTTATCATGCATGGTTAGAATCCTAATGTCTGTCATAACTTCTCTTGAATAAGAGAAGTCAGAGTTCCTAGGGGAACATGGCAATGGAAACAACAGTAAACAGAAAAATTGTAAAGAAAGATTACTGTAAACAAATTGTTGTAAATAAAATGCATGCAATGCATCACACAAGCAGAAGGAGCCGAGCTCAACTTCTAAACAAACAAGGCACAAAGGCCACACACCACATAGGCAAGGGAGCTGAGCTCTACCAAATACCAGCAAGCAAAGCCACACAGTAAAAAATACAAGCAGAGGGAGAAACTCAACCTCTAATGCAATACAAGCAAGGGGAGAAGCTCAAACCTTAGGATGCTCTTAGGCCTATTCAACTACATGACCTAATCTAAATGTAACACTCCAATCAAATCACGTCAATACATCAAAGCAATCCAGCAAAACAAACAGTCAAGAAAGCAAAACAACAGCTTCACAGCAAAGCCACTCTCTGACAACAATCCCGCCTACAGTCTGTAAATCAAACTTCAATCTCAAGCCATCTTCAAGAGAAGGAATAGAATGCTCCATCTTCATGCTTTAACCATGCTCCAACAAGGAAAGGAATCAATAAGATGAAGGTTTGATGATGGGAAGCAGACAGGAAACCAAAGGAATCCCATCTGACACTCAACCAGTCATCAGAGAACGGCATCCTCAAAAGTTCTACTCATTGTAAAATGTCACACATCCCTCCAAAGGAGAGATGAGACTTTAACATGAGGACTTTGAATCATAGGATGGGAATGGAAAGTGAATGAAACCAACCATTATTTGAAGAAAAAAATATTTCTAAAGCTCTTTCCTAAAATCCCTAATCTTATAAGCTACAAAAAGCTAACAAAAAGGAAAGAAAAGCTCCAATCCAAGCTCCACCAGCCACTCCACAAAAGATTCATCATGTCCATGATATCCTCCAATAAGAACCAGAAGCCCACCATGCAAGAAAAGCCCGATTTGAGTCCATTCCAAATCAATCATCAAAGTTGAAGCACCAAATGAACAATCAACTTGAATATTCCATCTAAAATATCAAAACACATTCTAAAAATCTAATTATTTTTCTATGGAAACATGCACTTGTTAATGATATATGGTTTAAAAATCAGGACCTAATTCAATTTCTAAGTCCTCTAATAAAATCCTAAGTTGAAAAGTATCACTAAAGGGATCCACTAAAGAGCACTCCTAAACAACTACACTAAAATCTTATTTAAAATGATTTAAAAATCATTAAAAAAAATCACACAATACCAACAACATGTATATAACCAGCCTGTAAAATCTCAAGATCAAAATCCAAAATATGAGTGAGAAATAAAATGGACAAAATCAGCACACAATTATTCCACCATTAAAACATATTACACTAGAAAAAATGCAATAAAATGGAAAATGCATGGAAAATTAAAATGAAAAGCATGATAAAATTCTAAACATCTCAGTTTATAATCACAATTTTTTTTAGAATTTAATATCAACAATTACTATTTTTTTGTGAATTAATTCTAACAATCAATAAAACATAAAATAAGGAAAAGATATTAATACAAGAAACTAGGAGGGGTGTAGCTAGTAAGAAACTCAAGGCTCAAGGCGTCTGGGCCCAAAAGGGGGGGTGCTGAAAGCACCTGGGCGCAAGGCCCAGCTGGGAGAGAAATTCAGCAAATCTCACTCTCACAATAACGCCCAGGGGGTGTAACTGGCAAGAAAATCATGTGTAATTCTCGCCTGGGCCTAGCTAGGGAGGTGCGCATGGTTCAAAAGCCAAGGCCCACAACACACATTAATTCCATTCAGTTCTCAATATTAATCAAAAAACAAGCCACAATGGGATTCAAACTCGCGCACTCAGGGATCACGTAGCGCGCTGAATGGACTTGGATTTCCACTTAACTAAACGCTGCGTTTAGGGGGAGGGGATACGTGGCACGTTGGTTGCCCTCAGATGCGTGGAATGAGTCTTCTTCTTCCTCATGCATGGACGGCATAGATTGCTTCTTCTCCAATTTGAACTTCTGCAAGAACGATGGAGCTTCGCGCGCAGAGCCATGGCCGAACGGAACAAGCTTCTCCGGCCAACCTTCACGTGACCCTAACTCCCTCAATAATCCACCAAATGCGACGAATCTTGAATGAAACTTGCACGAAATCTCACGAGGAATCCAAATATCCTACCTAAACGACCTTAAACTCCAAGAATCACAAATTCTACATCCTAACCAAAAATGGCTTCAATCCTAAATTGTCACTATTCCTCAAATTAATTGTCCAGAAATCATCTACAACCTAAAGTAAACCTAACCACATGATTCTAATGCATTGAAAACACAAGAATTGAGTGCAATTTCAAGAAGAAAAAACCTGGTTTCAAGCTTCGATGTGAGGCGTTTTTGGCTTGATTCTTGCTCCAAAATGTTCCAGATTCAATTAGTGATGATGTTAGAAGAAGATTGAAGCTTCAATTGCACTTGAAATGGCCTCTAACAGAAATTCAATCTTTCACTTTTCTTCTTCAAGCTTCAATGGCAAACTCTGCTCTCAGCCCCAATCAATCACCAACCTTGTTTCTGATGAGTTCCTAGACACTTATAGAATGATTTGGAAGCTTCTAGAGGTAAGGCCCAAGCCCAAAATCAAAAATCCAACTCCAACTTTCTTCAAAAAGTTTGATATGGAAATGTCCAATTTTCCTTCAATAACTTGCTTGGGAAGCTTTGGGTATCATACACTAACCTCCTTGAATGGATCCAGCTTGGTTAGGGCCTTGAATTTGGCTTTAAGAATGATTGGTGGAATGTTACTTAGAAATGAAGAAACCTTATGAAAGGCCATGAAACATACTTTAAATGAAAAATCCATAATTTCCAATGTCTCTAAAACATGATTTCTAATTAAAATGAGTGGTCATTTGACTTTTTTTGGACCCATAATCATTTATTTCAATTTCCCACTAAAAATGCCTTTGAATTTCTTCTTTTTTCAAACCACTCACACCAATCTTTGATATGAGCCAAATCAATTCACCATGAGTTATTTTTTAGCCTAAAAACCACATTTTGAACAAGTTCCATGTTGAACAAAAATCCATTTGACAAGTGCAAGTTGGAGATTTTGACATATGATTGAAAATGGCCTATAATCCCACTTTCCCAAAATACCCCTAACTTGTAAACCTCATAACTTGAGTTCTACAAATCATATGGAAGACTTCTAATACAATTTGGAAAGCTAATATCATGAGGAACAACGTTCATGTTGGCCAAAAGTTCAGGTGAAACTTCCTTCTAGGTCAAAAATAGCTTGGAAGTCAGATGATTTTCACAGACAAATTTCAGAGGCATCTGAGGACCTGTAGCTTGTCTGGACCATAACTTGAGTTCTATAAATCAAATGGAGGACTTCTAGTACTCAAATTAAAGCTAAGATAATCCTCTACAATATTCATGTGGAGACCAAAGTCATATGAGGCTTTTATCTTGACTTACATGGCTTGGAAGTTTGGCACTAAATAGGGGATTTTACCCTAGGAACCCTGACTTAGAAACTCCAACCACCCTTGATTCTTCTCAACTTGATCTTGAGACAACCTCTCATATACCTCAACATATCATTTCATGATCTCAATGACCTAGAAGTAGGCTTTGATCTTCTTTAATTGCTCTCCTTTCCCTAGGGTTAACCAGATGAAACCCTAGTTGCATCCATTTCAACTGTGGCTCTTGCTCTTGATAAAATGACTTGATTGAGCTCCAACATGACCTTCAAGGCACTTCAGTGAACTCTACCCACACATTCTCTCCTTGATCAAGACCTTACAATCCACTGCTGATCTTCAACTGGCTCCTCATGCTAGAAGATAAACCCCATACAAGCAACTGAACCTCTTAAGAATCCATCCCCCTGACTGATGATTATGATGGCTTCTCAAACTTGCATAAGACCTCTGGCTAGGCTTCTTTTGACATATATTACACTTGATCCCCTGCACAGGTGAACAATGCTATGATATGCAAATGCTATGATGATGATGATATGCTAATGCAAATGAACAATAAACCAGGTGAGAAAAGGTTAGGCAAATTTGGGGGTGCAACACCCTCATGTAACACCCTTTTTTACCCCACAAATAAATCACATAATAATCACATAGATCAGAGTAAAAGATTAAACTCAATAAAAAAAAACACCTCAAAAGGCGTACATTTCCCAATTAAATCAAAAATAAGTCAAGGCTCCGTAAACAACGGGTTTTCCCAAAAGATATCAAAAATTTCACAAAGGCAGCAAAACTCAAAAGGCATAATCCCAAAGTTTTCCTTATACGGAAAGATAATCAAAATAATACAATAAAACATGGTTTAACTCAAGATCCCTACTCGATGTTACACTACCAGAGCATAACCCTCTAAGTTAACCAAAAGGCCAACAACTCAAAACTTCAAAAGTCCTCAACGGCATCCACGGCTAACCTGGTCATCTGCACGTTACCCACGAGGAGGCAATATTCAAACAGGCAGGGTGAGTAAAACGGTTCATAATAATCAATGTAGGAAATCCATATATAAAATGGCGTCATTTTCATATTCAATACCATCATATTCATCAATATGCATCAAAGGTCACAACATCATAAATTACTCAAAATCATCTCATAAATGCAAATGCAACAAGACTCAGTGCATGTGGTATCAATCATCACAACTCGATGGAAACTAGGCCATCAACCCTCCATAGATCCCCATCAATAGGATCGATTCTACTCGAGAACCGGAGCACATAAAAATACCTCACATCCACACAATGGGATTGAAGCCAAAGTAATCAAGGTTCTGAACTGAAGTCCGGGTGCACATGAATGCATGATGCACACGTCAATAATCATCCTCTTAATAACATCATAGGTGCATCATCATTTATCATAATCATCATCATCAGAAATCATGTCATCATAGAATCATCAAAACTCATGGAAATATCATCATAGTCCATCAATCATTACATCATAAGAATCATCATATAATTGAAGGAAAATTGCGATCTAAACGCAGCGGAAAACAAAAATTTCCTTTAGTGATCCTTACGAATGAGCATGGTCAGTGATAGAATCGTTACCTCTTTGTGGCGATTCAGATCTTTGATGCAGCGATCACAAGCGTTGATGAAGTGCAACGCCTCTACTCAGTCCACACGAACAGCTTCCGGTCACAGTGCTAGCTGCTTACGAACGGAATTATTTGAGTGAGAAAAGAGAATCAAAAACGAAATTGCATCAAGTGAAAGCTTCATCACAAGGGTTCCTTTTATAGACTCTCTTGTGGGCTGCGGGCTAAAAACCCAATTCACATGATCCATAATAATATTATATATTATTATAATAACTATTATTATAATAAATATATTTATTTTATTATTATTTTATAACCATTATAAAATAACAATAATTATTATTATATTATCCGAATTTCTATTTTTCACTTAAGTGCACCGTACCTTACGGTGTTCCTTTGATTTCTCTATCTCTCATCAAACTGTCCTTATGTGTGTGACCCTGTAGGATTTCGTAACGTTGGTAATTATATTAAATTATATATTTAACATAATAAACAGTAAGCGGTATCTAGCAACACATCACTGCTACCCAAGTCACGAAAATGTCATGTGATCTGACAAAACCTTTTTCGTGATAATATATGTTTGTACAATTACCCTTTTGCCCCTATGTCTATATTGAACACAAGGCATACATTGTGTCATCCTTGTCCAGTTCAATATTGGGCCCTTAGACATTTCTCCTGTTATGCAGGATTGGCAAATTCCATCTAGGACACTCATGTCCCTCAGCATGCTTCGTGGAGTGCCCATCAACTGTCTTTATGATCATCCAGTTACGGATAATGTTTGATCAGCAATAAAGCACCCGACTCTACATCTAGGGTCAATAGTGGTTTCAGGTCGAAGGGTGGTAATACACCATTATCACCATGAGAATAACTTATGACACTTTGCATAACATACTATGTAGTATTCTCATAGCGGGTCAATCCGGTATAAATATTACTCCTAATATTTATACCTATGTCAAGACTTGATAACTCTTTATCCATGATCCATGAGATGTGATCATCAGTCTATCTTCATAATAGTCTCAATGCTTTTAATGTTATCCCACTTTGCAATAAAGCTTGACTACGGATATTTTAAGAATAATGTCTTTATGTTTAATGGGATCTCATGATTAAGTCACACTTAACATTTCATTAAACAAACTAACTATTCTAGGGACTTTATTATTCTGAAAGACAAACATAATAAAGAAATGCCTTTTATTATTAAACGAATAATCCGATACAAGTACCAAAAAGTATTGGCCTCTAGGGCTTACACCAACAATAATCATGTACAAATACCATAGAACTCACAGTCATACTCATATTCATTCGTCAAGGATATCACAACATCAAAACATCAAGGCATCGTTGCACAAAATCAGAATTCACGAAACTCTGTTGGGTTCTCTAGCAAGTTCGTTGTGCGAGTATGGGGCGAGTTTCTTCGCTGTGTGATG
The DNA here is from genome assembly GCA_963859935.3 of Lathyrus sativus. Lineage (NCBI taxonomy): Eukaryota > Viridiplantae > Streptophyta > Magnoliopsida > Fabales > Fabaceae > Lathyrus > Lathyrus sativus. The sequence goes on along the minus strand of OZ012736.1, from coordinate 303,402,296 downwards.
GATTCTTTGTAGTGCGAGTCTGGGACGAACTCGTTCGCTGTGCAAACAACACGATGACAGCAAAACGCTGTTACACACCAGAACCTAAAATTAGCCCAAAAGCCCCACGATTCACTTCCCTAATGCCCCTTAAAACATCCCTAAATCATCCCTAAGGTCTTACGGCGATAAAGGCACAAAAACTACGGTTTATTAGGCCAATCCCGCATCATATTCACGCTCTAAATCCCATAAATCCCTACCACTACACCATAATCATCAGAGTTCCTCACTATCCAATTTCCCTACAGGGTTAAACAAATGTCAAACCAGACCTTTGGCGACGAAGGCCTAATTTCCTTTAACCCAAATAAATCCCTACGGTTAAAATCTCAATAATAGATTTAGGCCACGAAGGCCAAATTCCCTTTATCTCATAATCAAGGAAACAGAGTTGGATATGACTCCCTCATCTAATCTTCCCGCTCTCAAGTCCAACTTTCTCCAGCCGGTCCTCCCCAAACTACCTTCACCAAGGAAATCTCTTTACCTCGCAGCTGCTTCACTTCTCGTTCATCAATCTGAACTGGCAACGCCTCAACAGTTAAGTCATCTCTCACTTGTATATCATCCATCTGAATCACATGTGACGGATCTGAAATGTACTTCCTCAACTGAGACACATGAAACACATTATGTAAATTCGCAAGCGACGGCGGTAAAGCAATCTGATATGCTACTTCCCTCACCCTTTACGAAATCTGATACGGATCAACAAAACGCGACATGAGCTTTCGAGACTTCAAAGCTTGGCCAACACCAATTACCGACGTAACCCTCAAAAACACGTGATCTCCCTCTTGAAATTCAAGTGCTTTCCTCCTCCTATCATGGTAACTCTTCTGACGACTCTGCGACACTTTCATCTTTTCTTGGATCATCTTGATCTTTTCAGTCGTCTCTTGTACCATCTCAGGTTCGAGTACAGCACTCTCGCCTGACTCATACCAACACAAAGGAGTCTTACACCTCCTACCATACAAAGCCTCATACGGTGTCATTCCGATACTAGAATGATAAATGTTATTGTAGGTAAACTCAACCAACGGCAAATGACTATCCCATGATCCACCTTGATCCAACACACAAGCTCTCAGAAAATCCTCTAAAGACTGGATAGTTCTCTCTATCTGTCCATCCGTCTGCGGATGATAGGCATAACTCAACCTCAACTTAGTACCCAAAGTTGCCTGCAAACTTTCCCAGAACCTCGATGTAAATCTCGGATCTCTATCAGACACAATACTTGAAGGAATACCATGCAGTTTCACAATCTAATCAATATATAATTCGGCAAGCTTCTACAACGAATAATTGATCCTCATCAGTATAAAATGAGCCGATTTGGTCAATCTATCAACAATCACCCAAATTGAATCATACCCCTTTAAAGTCTTCAGTAACCTGGTCACAAAATACATAGAAATGCTATCCCATTTCCATTCTGGAATATCCAACGGTTGCATTAGACCCGACAGTCTCTGATGTTCAATCTTCGACTTCTGACAAGTCAAACAAGCATACACAAACTATGCAATTCCCTTCTTCATATCTGGCCACCAAAACAACTTCTTCAAAGCTTGATACATATTTGTGGCACGAGGATGAATACTTAACCCGCTTTTGTAACCTTCCTCGGGAATGCTCTTCTTAATTTCTGGCACATCAGGAACACACACTCTATCTCTGAACCTCATCACACCATTCTCATAAATTCGAAAATCACTCTCGTTACATTGATTGATTAATGCGAGACGATCCACTAAACTCAAATCATATTTTTGACCTTCTCTGATTTCTTGGAGAATACCACTAGTCAACTTCAGCATACCCAACTTCACACTGTTAGGAGTCTCTTCACAAACCAAACTCATATCGCTGAATTGCTCAATCAGTCCTAACTCTCAAACCATAAGCATCGACATATGTAAGGACTTCCTGCTTAACGCATCAGCCACAACATTAGCCTACCAGGATGGTAACTCAATTCAAAATCATAATCCTTCAGAAGTTCAAGTCATCTTCTCTGCCTCATGTTCAACTCTTTCTGATCAAACAAATACTTCAGGATCTTGTGATCACTGAACACTTTCAACCTAGACCCAAAAAGATAATGTCTCCAAACTTTCAACACAAACACCACAATGGCCAACTCTAAGTCATGCGTAGGATAATTCCTTTCATGAACCTTCAGTTGTCTAGAAGCATAAGCAACGACCTGAACATTCTGAACCAATACGCCTCTAAGACCCATCTTCGATGCACCGCAATACCCTACAAAAGACTCACTCGGATTTGGAAAACTTAATATTGGAGCAGTCATCAACTTCTTCTTGAGTTCTACAAAACTCCTCTCACAAGCAACATCCCACACATAAGCTTGACCTTTTCGAGTCAACTGAGTCAATGGAAGTGCCAACTTTGAAAAACCTTCTATAAACCTGTGATAATAACCAGCCAACCCAAGGAAACTTCAAATCTCAGTAGCAGACTTTGGAGTCTCCCACTGCAACACAACATCAACTTTCGACGTATCAACAACAATTCCTCCACTAAAAATCACATGGCCAAGGAAACTTACTTCCTTCAACCAAAACTCACACTTGGATAACTTGGCGTAAAGCTTCTTGTCTCTCAAAACCTACAATACCACTCTTAGATGTTGCACATGCTCTTCCTCGGACTTAGAATATATCAAGATATCACCAATGAACACTACCACAAACTGATCCAAATAAGGATGAAAAATCTTGTTCATATACTCCATGAATACATCAGGTGCATTAGATACACCAAACTGTATCATGGTATATTCATAGTGTCCATACCTCGTCCTGAAAGTTGTCTTCGGAATATCATCAGGCTTAACGCGATTCTAATGATAACCAGACCTTAAATCAATCTTACTGAACACACAAGCATCCACCAATTGATCCATCAAAACATCAATCCTCGAAAGTGGATACTTATTCTTGATTGTTACTTTATTCAACTGTGATAATCCACACACAATCTCATGCTACCATCTTTCTTCTTCACCAACAGCACAGGAGCACCCCACGGAGAAACACTCGATCGAATAAACTTCTTCTCAAGTAGCTCTTCTAATTGTTTCTTCAATTCCCCTAACTCAGATGCAGACATCCGATAAAGATCCATCGACACAGGACTAGTGCCCGATATCACATCAACAATAAACTTCACCTCACACTCAGGAGGTAAGTCACTCACGTCGTCTGGAAACACTTCTGGAAATTCCCAAACAACTGGCAGTTCCCCGCTCACTGCTTCATAATCAACTTGAAGTGATACAAGCAATGCAAACATATGCACCTCATCTTCCAAGAGTTCTTCTACTTGCTTGGCAGATACATACATCAGCTCTGCACCATCACCAAACTCTGGGAACCTCACAGTCTTGCTATAGCAATCGATATGAACGTAGTTGTACTCTAACCAGTTCATTCCGAGAATAATATCTATTTGAGGCAAAGGTAGATAGACCAAGTCCACCATAAAATTCTTATCATAAATGGTCAAAGGGAAGCTCAAACAGACTAACGTAGTAGTCACAAAACCATTAGTCGGGGTATCAATAGCCATACTTCCAATCATAGAAGATAATTTCAAATTCAACCTCTTAGCACATTCAAGCAAAATAAACGAATGAGTAGCACCAGTATCAATCATAGCAATCAATTCAACATCATTAATAAAGCAAGTACCTCTGATCAAGTTATCTGTCTTGGATTCTCCTACACCGCTCAAAGTAAACACTGCCATTTGTCTGAGCAGCAATAGCAGTCTTCTTTGGCTGCTGGCACTGGGTACTGATATGAACCTTCTCTCCACAGTTGAAGCAAGTCAAAGCTTCTTCTTTACAGTCAGTAGCTCTATGACCTCTCTTGCCACAACGATAACATCTCAGCGCCCTACAAACCTCAGCACGGTGACCTTGTTCCCCATACTTATAACACTTGCCTGGAGCAGTAGCTGCTCCCCCGCTTGACTTTTTCCCATCTGAAGCCTTCTGCTTCCCTTTATCACTAGAAGACACATACGGTTTCCCTCTATGATGACCTTTTACTTTCTTCTCAATCAGCTGCTTATAGTGAGTAGATCGAGCTCGACTATCCTCATCATAAATTCTGCTCTTGTCCACCAGTTCCGCAAACCGATGAATCTGTTGGTACCCAAATCCTTGCTTAATCTCTGGTCTCAATCCATTCTCGAACTTGAGATAATTTGACATCTCTACATCAGCATGATTCTAATGCGGACAAAACTTTACTAAAGACTCAAACTTTGCCGCATACTCAACCATGGTCATATTCCCTAGTTTCAGCTCAAGGAATTCCACCTATTTGTTTCCCCGAACATCTTCAGGAAAATACTTCCTCAAAAATTCTTCCTTAAATACAACCCAAGTTATTGCAATGCCAGCACCTCCCAATATCTGACGAGTGTTATCCCACCAGTCCTCAGCTTCCTCTGCTAGCATATGCGTACCAAACTACACCTGCTGAGCATCACTGCACGTCATAACTTGGAAAATCTTCTCAATCACTTTCAGCCACTTCTGTGCACCATTAGGATCATGAGTTCCCACAAAAGTCGGCGGATTGTTCCTTTGGAACTTTCCCAAAGCACGAAACTTATCTGGAGGTCCACCATTCTGGGCCATCACTTAGGCAAGTGATTCCAGTGCATCAGCAATAGCACGATCATTTCTTCCAGCCATCTGCAACCACCAACAAGTTTAGAAGAAAATAACTCATCCAATAGTGTTCTCACACTATTGACTGACAGGGGACTAACAACGTAAAAACTTGGTTGGACGGACCAACCTGCTCTGATACCACTAATGTAACACCCTTTTCTACCCCACAAATAAATGGCATAATAATCACATATATCAGAGTAAAAGATTAAACTCAATAAAAAGCACCTCAAAGGGCGTACATTTCCCAATTAAATCAAAAATAGGTCAAGGCTCCATAAACAACGGGTTTTCCTAAAAGATATCAAAAAATTCACAAAGGCAACGGAACTCAAAAAGCATAATCCCAAAGTTTTCCTTATACGGAAAGATAATCAAAATAACACAATAAAATATGGTTTAACTCAAGATCCCAACCCGATGTTACACTATCAGAGCAAGACCCTCTAAGTTAACCAAAAGGCCAGCAACTCAAAACCTTAAAAGTCCTCAACGGCATCCACAGCTAAGCCTGGTCATCTTCACGTTACCCACGAGGAGGCAACATTCAAACAGGCAGGGTGAGTAAAACAATTCATAATAATCAATGTAGGAAATCAATATATAAAATGGCGTCATTTTCATATTCAATATCATCATATTCATCAATAGGCATCAAAGGTCACAACATCATAAATTACTCAAGATCATCTCATAAATGCAAATGCAACAAGACTCAATGCATGTGGTACCAATCATCACAGCTTGATGGACACTAGGCCATCAACCCTTCATAGATCCCCATCAATAGGATCGATTCTACTCGAGAACCGCAGCACATCAAAATACCTCACATTCATACAATGGGATTGAAGCCAAAGTAATCAAGGTCCTGAACCGAAGTCCGGATGCAAATGAATGCATGATGCACACGTCAATAATCATCCTCATAATAACACTATAGGTGCATCATCATTCATCATAATCATCATCATCAGAAATCATGTCATCATAGAATCATCAAAACTCATGGAAATATCATCATAGTCCATCAATCATTACATCATAGGAATCATCATATAATCATGTACAGATCGCATAGAATTCACAGTCATACTCATATTCTTTCGTCAAGGAAATCACAACATCAAAACATCAAGGCATCGCTGCACAAAATTAGAAATCGCGAAACTCTGCTACATTCGCTAGCAAGTTCGTTGTGCGAGTCTGGGGTGATTTTCTTTGTTGTGCGAAGGATTCTTCGCATTGCAAGTCTTGGACGAACTCGTTAGATGTGCGAAGGATTCTTTGCTGTGTGAACAACGCGATGAAAGCAAAACACTGTTACGCACCAGAACCTAAAATCAGCCCAAAAGCCCCACGATTCACTTCCCCAATGCCCCCAAAACATCCCTAAATCATTCCTAAGGTCTTACGGCAATAAAGACACAAAACCTACGGTTTATTAGGCCAATGCCGCATCATATTCACGCTATAAATCCCATAAATGCCTACCACTACACCATAATCATCAGAGTTCCTCACTATCCAATTTCCCTACAGGGTTAAACAAATGTCAAACCAGACCTTTGGCCACGAACGCCTAACTTCCTTTAACCCAAATAAATCCCTACGGTTAAATAATAGATTTAGGCCACGAAGCCCGAATTCCCTTTATCTATAATCAGCCTCAAACCCTTAAACCCTTAAATCGGCCTTAAATACATTGAAATTACACATTGAAAACAATGAAGGTAATACTCCCCATACCTTAATTGCCGACTCTAAGCTTTCTCAAATCTTTCAGAAAACCTTTCAAAGCTTTTGCCTCAAACCTCCTCCTCAGAGCTCTGGCCTCAATTCTTTTCACAGTCTAACAAAATGAATCCTAATCCCAACAAAATTCCTTTTTTGTTAAACCGAACCTTGGGCCTTAAAATTGGGCTTTCTAATATTACCCTCACTAACTCCTCCTCGATTGTCCAATTTGACCTTAGTTAAATTATATTTATTTAAATTAATAATAATACCAATATATTCATATTATATATTACTATTTAAATAAATAACTTAGAATCCATAGTTCTCAATATTTCACAACAACCACCGAAAATTACCAAAATGCGAATATTCTTATTTAAATAAATTAAATGAATATTCCAATAAATTTGGGGTGTTACACCTCATGTCCGTTGTACTCAACGGGAACCTCTTAGGGTATTTTGTGATGGGGGTTATCTAAGCTTGCTCGTTTTCTTCTCAATGATAAATGCTAATTGGTAGGATAAAAGGATAAAGACGCTAAGGAGAAATGGGTGGTTATAGGATAGGGTGCTCGCCAAGGATTGGGGTCCTTATACCTACATATGCTCATTTGAATGAGAATGAGAAATCAGAGTGTCGTAGTTCGACTACGGGAAAAGGTTAGGGGGGAAACAGAAAATGAAGGGAATTGTGCTCGCCAAGATCATCGCAGTCTTGTGCATACGTATCTTACATTCAGAAGAGAATGAAGAATCAAAGCATCCGTGGTTGGTGGTAATGACCATGAAAAGATGCGGGGTTAAATCAGTTTGAAGTTTGAGTTGGGAGCGAAAGATTGACTGACGAAGAACCCAAGGGGCATGCCTCGAGAGCTGTCACTCAAGAATCCAAGGAATACGAGATTCCAAGGACTCAGTTATTTCAGGAGTTTATTAGAAAGGTGTCGAGAAAAGGTTGAATGTTTTGAATTCGAAAGAGTGAATGAACAACAACTCAAGGGGTGCGACACAAGGGCTACTCATTCGAAGATTCAAGGAATGCTAGATTCCAAGGATACCCTTCTTTCTTAAGTTTGATTACAAAAATGTTTAGGTAAATATTAGAAGTTTTTAGGGCGAAAGGATCGAATCAATGATAACCCAAAATGTGCGCCTTAAGACTCATTGATTCAAAGATTCAATGAATGCTAGACTCAAAGAATCTTCTTCTTTCGTTATTTGTTAAGAAAAAGAGTTTGTAAAAAGATTGAATAGAATACGTTGCGAAAAGAGGTGGACTGCGAGGCAAAAGGCACTCGACTTACAACTTGGTTTAAAATACCTCTTGATGTTGGATCAAGGGTTTGACTTATATTTGTGTGCAAAAGCATGTTGGAATGGAAGTGGGTTTGAAAATGGCTTGACAAACGAGTCGAGGGTTTGATTGAAAATGGAACCGACTTGATGACGAATCAAGGGTTAAGTTGTGAGAAACGATATTAATCTCTGAGGGTGCCCCTAATATCAAAACCACGATGAAATGTGAAAGTGTGTGCAATAGGTTGATGGCGAATGCGAACAAGCACTCGACATACGGAGGGTGTTTGAAAATGACTCGACGACCAATCGAGAATTAGTTTGAAAACGGTTTAATCTACGCTAGTCCCTAAGGATGCTCGCAGAAGATAAACCACAATCAAAGAAATATGAATGCATACATCGGGATGGGGGAGGGGTACATGTGAGTTACACGGGATTGCATGAAATAAAAGGGATCTTTGTCAGGCAGCGCAAGAGGAAGTCGTGTGTGTGCGAGGTGTCCTAAAATAAGCCTTAAGCATAAGTCGGACAAAACTCCAAGCTAAGGTTTCTAACAAAGTCCAATAGTCCATTGCTCGGAAAAATAACCAACAATCCACCAATTTAGGCTTGTATTGTTTCGATAGTTTATTATGTGTTTTCGAATAGAATATGAATAGGAGATGAACAAAATGAATATGAATAATATGACAATATGAATAATATGACAATCAGAATAATATGACAAGATATATAACAATATAATCGAGATAATATTCACAATAATATAGTCAAGATAAAATTAACAAGTATATGAACAAGATAATATAATCGAGATATAATGACTGAAATTAAATCAAGGGTATATTTGACTGAAAATAAAGCAATTGTATATTGACTGAAAGTAAAGTTAGTGGTTAGTCGGTTTGTGAATTGAATCGGGACGAAATGTAAAGCTAAACCATCATAGCTCGACTTATGACGAAAGTCGAACTATAGGAGGTCGCGTGAATTGATATTTGTGCTAAAAACAAGATAGAGAAATGATATTGAGGATCATTCTCCAATTTAATTGTGTCGCACGGACCAAAAGAAAGGGGGATCTTGTCTTAATCATAAACTCGTGTCGATTATTCGAAGGTAGCCTATTACGATCCCAAAGTATAGAAAATGACCCAAATGGTCATTTTCCACAAATTTTATATAGTGAGGGTTATCGAATTCAATAAATTAACATTTACGATTCCCAAGACTTCATCGATCTATAAAATAAAATAAAATCGAGATGAGAAAGAAAATGAAGAAAATGAAAATAAAAATGGTCTCGGTTTCATCGCCATTTATCAATAATTTGACTAGTGGCGACTTTTATGTTTCGCCATCGACCCAATTGAAATAAAAAAACGAAATCAAGGTGAAAATGAAGAAGAAAATGATATACAAAACAATATCAAGAGTGATTTAGAAATAAGTTTCAATTTCTTCATTAAATCGTTTAACCAAATCATTTAATAAAATAAAATAAATAATAAAAGCTCTAATCTAAAAAAATTAAAATAAAAGCAGGGGGTGCTAAAAACTGAAAGGGTTATTAAAATAAGAGAGGATTATATGGGCTCAAGGCCCATCACCCCTCCATGAAACGCCACCAAAAAAAGAAAAAAAAAGAAGGTGATATATAAGAATAACACGGGCCTTCGAGCAACACATAGCTCGGCTCATAACCCACTCAAGGTTCTGCTTCCCTAATAAAAAAAACTGAAGAGGTCAAAAAGCTTTAATGGCGTAATATCATAAAGGTGATAGTCAACAATCACCTTCAATAAGCCGATCCAAAAAATCAAACTGAGGAAAGAAAATCAACCACCTGCTCGAGCCTACCATCATCACGACGTGAAAGAGATAACAACTTATGAAAGAGAAATTAACATCAAAGATACAACGCCAAATCTGAGAAATTAAGAATCAGTATTATCAAGAACACGAACAAACTATGTTACAAAAAAAATCAATCGATTTTCAACCTTCTTCGCAACAAAAGGTCCGTCTCAGGTTCGACTTTACTTGCTTTCGATTTCGAGTGGTTCATTCTCACTTTGATTCTCTTCTCTGCCTTTGATTAATGGCTTCACGATTCTGGTTTCGGCTTCAAATTTATACTTCATCTCAGTTTTTGTTTTTGTTTTTTATTTTTAGGGTTGAGGTTGCGGTGGGTTTAGAGGTGGTGTAAAGAAGAATGTATTGATGAAGGTTGAATTAGTGAAGCTTTGATCTTTTCCAGATCTCCCTGGCTCCGACCCCTCTTCTTAGAGTGAAATGGCATTTGTTATATAGGGGAGGTGAGGGGTATTTGATAGAATCGTGAAGAAATTGTTGATGCCTTTTCCCCTGGTCTTCTTTTGTTGAGTCTGTTATTTGTTGGTTTTGTACTGAGAATCACAATTTTCAACGTATTGTGTGTGGAGTCAAAAAAAGTAACACCGAATCCACTATCGGGTGTGTGACGTTATACACATGTTTGATAAAGTTTAGGTGTGTGGGACACTGAGTTTCGTCACTTGGCAGCTAACATTGACTCGGCTTGAAATTGTTTAGCAGTTTGAAGATTTGATGCTTCGTTGGCTAGTTTTTTTTTTAATGGAGCATCTTGGATTTTCGTTGCAGGAATTAATGGAGCATCTTGGATGGTTATATAGTAATGCGTGTGAAAAGGTTCATGGCATAGAGCATAATCGAACTCGCATTCATGTATTTTCACGACTCGTTTTTGTCTTTTGTTATACCTCTTGTATTTGTAGCAACAACTTGTGCAGGAATAATGGCTTTGAAAAAAAAAACTCTTACACAATGGGGTCAGAGTATGATGGGGTGGCCTTTTGGGAAAGGATAGTATGAAGATTGGCTTGGAAAAAGTTCATGTGCGTCGTGTTGATCAATTGTGATGACCTGTATCATGTTTGTTTTTTTTTCCTAAGGAGCTTTCTTAGTTAAGAATGGAAATGGGCTTTGTAATGGTTTTGTAAAATGACAATGGCCTTGTATAATTTTTGAATTTCGTGAGTGAGGTTTTTTTTGCAAGGATTGTAATAGTGAATGAGCTTTTACAACTTGGACCTTTTTTATTTTTGCACCTCCATATTTATTCTTGAATTCTTCGCTTAATAAGCAAATTCTCGAATGGAACTTGAATTCATAACTTGGCCTAATTGCTACTTACGCCTCTGTATTAATTTGAATCATACTTGTAATCCTGAACAAACATGAATGAGTTTTCCATATGAATGATACACTTGAAATCGGTTTTGAACACTTCCGAATTCTCCATTAAACAAACTTGTCATGAATTAAAATTTTGGACCAACAGTGAACCAACATCAAATTTGAAACGAAACCTATCATCTTGAGTTCTTCTTTGAATGTTAAGTAACAATAAGACCTCAAAGAATTAATATCTTGCATTGCTTTTAAACCATGAGACTAAATACACCGACCTTGGATACTTTGCAACTTGACTTCACTACAGACACCTTGCGCAAAATGAAAACTCAAACCATATTGTTTGAACAAAACTCACCTGACCAATATTAGTTCAGAAACAGATGCACACACAAACCTCAGATGAACCTCAATTCATCCTTGCAATAGTTTTGACCTTAAACAATAGGACCATGGAACCAAACAATCTGAATTTTTAATCTCTTGAACAATAGTTGGTGGATGGATGTACAAAATGAAAGCGATATACAAAGTAGGACAAATTTAGAGTATGACAGTGGTATAATAACCAAAATATGGGTGTATAATGAGAACCAACTCACAGGCTTCAAAAAGCCCAACCAGCTCTTTTTTATGACCAAAAATACTGTTTAATCAACAAGAAAGAGTGGAAAGCCCAACATCACTTATTGAAGCAAGGCACAGTTTCCATTTTTTATAAATAATGTTAGGTTATCTTTAAACCAAATTAAAGCAGACAATGCTCAGACCTTATCATCTTCAACTCATCCTCCCCTTGTCTTTTTTTAAACAGAAAACGGAAAAAAAAAAAGTTATGAAAAAAAAAACAAAGGAAAAATAAAATAAAATGGAATAACAAAGCCATCTTCAACTCATCCTCCCCTTGTCTTTTTTTAAACAGAAAACAGAAAGAAAAAAAAGCTATGAAAAAAAAACAAAGGAAAAATAAAATAAAATTGAATAACAAAGCCATCTATCAAATTGTTATAACCTTCTTTCTCATTTCTCTTCGTGCGAATCTCTGTCTCCGCTTCTAATCGCTTTGATTTCCCGTGACTCACTCTCTCCGATCTAGGTTTTTAGTCCAAATCGAACATGATTCAGGTTCATGATTCAATGTTTGTTTGGCTTGTGTGTCATTCCATTTCTCTTCATCTCTCTCTAACTCTATGCAATTTGGGTTGGGTGTTTTGGATTTGAGTATAGATCAAAGGTTTTTGTTGGTGGATTTGAGGTTGAAGAAGGGTTGAAGGAGATCGAAAAAAGTGAAGGGGTTTTAGATTGAAGGAGGAGAAGGTTAATGAAGAATGGGATGGTGGTGATGAAATCTGATGGGTTTGTGGTAAACAGAAGTTGGGTTGAAAGATTGATAAAGACGCAGTTTGTTCTTGGTTATGGTGGTTGCAGGGTGTTATTGGCTAAAAAAGGTAAAGGTTGAAGGTTGTATACTCATGGTGCGGTCATTTGTTGTTGTCTCAACGAATAAAGGAATATGATGTTTTACAAAAAAAGGATGATTTTAAGGAAAAAGAAGATGAGTGGAGAAGGGATCTCGAAGATGGAAAGGGTGGTGTTATGAAGAAATTCTGTTGATTCCCATTCCCTTTTTTTGTAATGAAAACCCTTTCTCTCCTCTTTTTTTCTCTGTTTTGTAGCGTAACCTGTCCATATAAGTTGTGGTTTGCGTTGCCTTTTCAACTTCTGTCTCGTACTATTGCTGCCTGTCTGGTGTAGTGGGATAGTTTGGTTTTCACTGAAGGTTGCAGCAGGTTTGTATGTTGGTGAATCATTTGCCTCCTGTTGTAAATTCTGGTTGGTTTTTTTAGCAGGTTTTGTAATATGGTAATGAATTATAATATGGTAATGAATGAATCTTGTTTTTTCTTGTGCAGTATGGCCGGGTGGCAGTTGTACAAGTAGGGTGCACCAGGTTGCATGTTTGTACAAGTTGGGCGCAACAGGTTTGTACGGTTTGTCTTGAGGTGGAAGCAATATGTTCCCGTTTTGGTATTGTAGTGGAAAGTTGTGTGGAATTTGTTGGCTTGAGGTAGTATGCTAGTGGCTTAATGTGGTTGTACCGTGGCCTTGCGTTGAAGGTTTGTTCTGCAAGCTATGTTGGTTTTCAAGCGGATTTGGCAGTAGGTGTAAGTTTGGTTTGCTGTGTTGTATTGTACAGCTCGCGTGGCTTGAGCTGGAGGTATAGTTTTTTGAGAGGTTTGCTGCAATCTTGTTTGGTTGTAGGTGAAGTTTGTATGAGTATTGGAACGTTTGAAGTGCAGTTTGTAGGGTCATGACTGTCGCAGAATAGTGGTAACAGGCTGGCTTTGTGATGGCTTATGGTGTCGCAGGTACAAGCTGTTGGGGATTTGTGACTAGCTGGTGATTTGGTTGTAGGATTAGTTTGTATGGTATTGCAAGTTGGTTTGTGATCATGTGTGTTAGAATTTTATTTTATTTTTCAATTCATGTGGCCTTTGTTCTTTTGTAAAAACTTATGACAAATGGGCTTTGTACCATAAAACAATGGACTTGAATTTTTGTAATTTAAAAAATGGAATTGAAAAGATTAGTGGCATGTACATGAATTCTTGAATGATGGAATTTGTAAATTGAATCAAAATTGGTACTTGGAACTTTGAAAAGAATGTTTGGGATCTTGATTTTTTTGAATTAAACTTGAGCGAATTAAAATTGAACAGAATTTGAAAAAAGTGTTCATGGTTTTAAACTTGAAACTTGTGCATGAAATTTTCTAACAAGAAATTGAATTTGGATCTTTAATGGAAGGAGATTGTGAATTGAAAATGAACAGAACTTGGATTTAAAATCAGATTGAATGAATTTGAACTTGAGATAAATTGAATGAAATTGACACTTGAATTGGTTTTGGAACTTGCACATGGGATTAGAATTGGATTGGATTGAGCTTTGTAACATGGAAAATGAAATTAAAAAGACATGAAACTTGTTTGTAAAGCCTGAAATGCATTGAGATTGAAACCCGAAACTTGAATTTGAAATTCCTTGAAATTGAATTTGAGATTCTTTCTTGCATTTGTACTTATGAAATGGTTCAGCTTAGTTGAATCGTCCAAAATTCCTTGAACTAATTCTAAGCAAAAAAAATCACTTGAAACCATTATTAAAAATCTTTGAGATCTCCTTAAGAATAAACCTAGAAATGAACTGACTTTGGTTCAAATTAAGAAACGTCTACAAATGCATCACTCGAAACTATCTTGAATGAGCGACACTCCTGACTTGCACCAACAAAACATCCTTGAAACCAATTTTTAGCATCCCGAACTCTTTGTTAAAATCATACCTGAGACGTATTGAAACCGTTGAATCAATTCCATGGGAAATAACACCACACCCTGATTCAATCTTGAAATGATCTTGAATTGAATAGGAATTTGAATTCTTCTATGAACAAAACGTGAACCACATAATCAGGGCTTAAAATATTGACCAAATGTCTTGAGTATTGATGATTCTGTGACTTGACTTTATCAGATAACATGAACCTTTGTATAAAAAAATAATTCGAATACTTAAATACAAGTACTTAAATTCACTCCATACTTGTTCTCAAAGTAGCCCATGACACAGATGACTCGAGATACTAATTGCACTGTCACTTTACCAAAACCCTAATTGAAATTCAACTGGCCTTGATGATTATCCATCTTACAACAAATTGCCTTTGCCATGGCCTGATAACTTGGTAGTGAAACAAACCACCTTGTTTGACCAATATTAGGTCAAACTTCCATTGAATTTCAGACCACACCGCACACACACTTGACCTGAAACAATACTACACATACACTGAATCTGCTAGCCTCGAATGAAACTCAACTGAACTACACTTGCTCTTCTTAAACACAAAGGCTGAGAAACCCTAATCTTTGCCTCGAGTGTGCACTGATGAAACAATGACTTGCGGAGAACCAAATCCATGATTCAGAATATTTGCCATAACCTGATAACTTGAATTGATAACTTTTCCTGATCCTTGATTCAATCTTACAACATTTGAGCTTAAACGATGAGAAAATGAAAGCAAAAAGACATGTATTCATATGCATAATGGTTAGATGACCTGAATGATGGATACAATGCCCAAATGATGAAAATGCTATGATATGTATGGTTGGCAATTTAGGGTCAAAATTAGGGCGTAACATATAATATGTATCTTCTAGACATATGTATTTATATATGGGCGTTACAAGTTCCCATAACAAATCATCATGACAAGGAGAGAGAAAATAATTGTCATTATTGATCTTTTACACCATTATTGTAACACCCCCTTCTATACCCCCAAATAAACAAATAAATCACATAATAAAATTTCATCAGAGTAAATTTGAAACATGGTATAAAAGAAGTATGCCACATTATTCACCAAAATAACATACAACACCTGCTCTATAAAAGACATGCAACAGTGGGGTAGTTCAACAGAAGAACTTAGTCCTTACACCCACATCTCAATATTTTAAAATTAAAGCGGAAGATTAAAACATCCGAATCATTTAAAACATGTTATCATATAAATACATAATTCAGTTTGGTTCACAATATCCTTCATGTTTACATAAACATTTACCATTAGATACATATACAAAATGTATCCCAAAAGAATACTATACAAGCCTAACTACCCGGTGCTACATATCAGAGCATAACCGACCAAAAGAATGAAGCTATACTTCACAAAAGACCTCCAACAATCCTAATCTGCAATGCCTCATAGAGCATTATAAAATAGTAGAAGGGTGAGAAACATTATCATAATAATCAATGCATATAACTATATAACTATATAACTATATAACTATATATATATATATATATATATATATATATATATATATATATATATATATATATATATATATATATATATATATATATATATATATATATATATATATATATATATATATATATATATATATATATATATATATATATATATATATATATATATACACACAAACATAGAATACGCATATTCCGCATTTCTCACCACAATTCATTCATAACTCATCATACATTTCACAACATATATAAACACACATGGATAATCACAAAACATGTTTCATCATGCATACATCCATCATTCTCAATTCAATACTTCACATATGAGTATACTTCCATACAACAATACACATTAATCATGTGACTCAATACAACTCATGCCATGTGGTACCAACACTTGTTATCATTTTTAGGTTTTTACACTTAAACCGGGTCCACCCTTCTAGACCGATAACAACAAAAGCCCGTTCCCTAAGCTTTCAAACCCACCCTTCTAGGTTTGGGACAAGTCACTATTCTCCACGAAACTAGCAAACATTGCCTCTTGACTAAATAATGCATATGCAATCAACCACCAAATGCACTTAAGACCGTTCCCGCATCTTAATCCCATGCACTCCAATAATTCATCACTCAAGAATTATAATAATGATTGCACACACAACATGTTCATATTCAATAACATTATATTCCTCAAGCAATGCACACATATTCACAATATGTTCCCAGGCATCATTAACATACAATCACAATCATCATGCACTTTTAATCAATTAAACAATGCATATATTGTCAAAAGACCATATTTCACAATTAATTCCACAATCTAGGATTCACGCCTTACGGCTACCCACAGCATATGTTTCACAGTATACAATTACTTATTTCCAACAAGGATCGAACACAATCGAACCAAGAAATCAACATAGGATGGAATCACAAGGAAAAATGAAATGCTGTCACGCTCGCTGGCTCGCTCGCCTAGCGAGTCTCTAGCGAATACTCGCTATTTGGTCACCTAGCGAACAAACTCGCGAAGGCAAATAGAAGCTACTGACTTCGCTCGCTACCTACTCGCTGCAGCGAGGCCCTAGCGAATCCTTCGCCACCTCACTCGCTACCAGCGAACCAGATCAAATGCATTATGTCCAAGTCTGGGACCTCTCGCTAACTTGCTCGCCTAGCGAGTTGCTAGCGAACGCTCGCGACCTGTTCGCCTAGCGAAGGTGCTTGCGAACGTCTGCGAACTTAGAAATCCTCATTGTCCAACTTTCATAACTCTCCACAAAACCGATTGATTCTCACCAAACAAGTTCCATATCCTATGTCTAACCTTCCTCGACTAAATTATACCACTTATTCTGATCGGGGGATTTTAGTTGTGTTTTCCAAACTATGTTTGTCGTTGGTTTCGCATTGTTTTATCTCTTTTTCTAGTCTTTGGTTTGTTTTGTCATAGTTATTTGCAGTGTTTTCGCATGAGTCTTAGTTTAATAACTTTATTGCTTTTTGCCGCCGATGCGTTTGATTTGGTTTCTTTTAGTGTATTTTTGGCAGGAATCGGTGGCCGGACATCCGCACTGTTTCGAAGACAAGGAAATGCCGAAAAAGCATAAGTCAGAGGCATGACACGGGTGCCCGTGTTGCACAACACGGCCCGTGTCATGAGGGATACGGCCAGGAGGACACGGGTGAAAAGGAGAAAAGAAGAGTTGGAAACAGAAGAGCAACACGGGTGCCCGTGTCACACAACACGGCCCGTGTTGCAGCCCCTGATGCTTTTTTCTCAGTTTCGAGTTACAGCAGCCTGACACGGCCACCCGTGTCACACAACACGGCCCGTGTCAGGGCCACTGATGAGGAAAATGTTGTTTTTATTATTTTTCACTATTGAAGCCATTTTGAAGGGCATTTTAGACATTTTATCATGTAATTTGAATTGAGTTATATTAAGCCTTATTTTGGAAAGAATGGAGGCACGTTTTTGATTAGGATTGAGAGGAGAAAACTGAAGCCAGAGAATTAGGAAGAACAAAGGATCGATCAAGAGCGGAAGCAATTGATGATCCAAGTCCCCCAATTTCAACTGTAATGATCTTCTCCTTTTTAATTCTAATTACTTTTATGTTGACCAAGAACATGAGTAGCTAAACCCCCAAGTTGTTAGGGGGTGGTCCTCAATGCGATGTAATGACATGTATTTAATTATTCTACGAGACTTATGTTTTTC
Organism: Lathyrus sativus; assembly: GCA_963859935.3. Classification (NCBI taxonomy): domain Eukaryota; kingdom Viridiplantae; phylum Streptophyta; class Magnoliopsida; order Fabales; family Fabaceae; genus Lathyrus; species Lathyrus sativus. The sequence goes on along the minus strand of OZ012736.1, from coordinate 303,384,217 downwards.
CCTTAATATATTTGATTTTGCATTAACCTTATTCGTATTCGTATTGGAAAGTAGAATTCGAATAGTGCTTAGGCTTAGTCTGGAAAGTCAACCTAACACTTTTGCAAAATAGTATCACGGTCGATATTGCTTAGGAATGAGGATATCCCGTATCACGTATTTTATGGTCGGAGTTATTGCTTGATGTTTTTCAGGGACACTGAGGAATTAGTGAACAGGAAAATCATCAAAGGGTTGCCATTAAGGAATTAAGGCAACTAAAGTGGCCAACTGATAGATTAAGGTTAATAACGAGTAAAGTAGAATAATCATACAGAATCTGCACTCGTATTGTCTCCACTCCCCTAACACTGTTCTTAGATTAATTAATTCAGTCCGTCTTTACTGTGAGATTACTCTGCTACCAAACAAACCACTAGACCTTTTGTTCAATTGCATTCAAAAAACTCTGTTAATTACTACGTAGTCCTCGAGATCGATACTTGGGACGTTTCCCTTATTACTACGATTGGTAAAAATAGTACACTTGCTATTTTCCCGATCAAGTTTTTGGCGCCGTTGCCGGGGACTGCCAAATTAACATTGTGTTTAGAATCCAAAAGAAATTTTGTTGCTCTGCGACTAAAATTTTAGTGTTTACTGCATTACGTTTATCCGTTTATTATCTAACGCTTGTCTAATTGTGTATGCGAGGTCAGGCCTCAGCTAAATATTCTTTTGATACAGAACCAGAACGAGCATTACACGAAAGACGGAGATTAGCTAAAGTTAAAAGACTGGAAGAAATAGAGGAAATTATATCCGTGCAGAGCGACTCCGAGGAGAGAGAGAGACACCGCCTGAGACTGTTCAAATGGCTGAAAATCCACCTCAGCCTGAAAGACTGCTAGGAGACTATGGAGGGGCCAATGCTCAACCGAACCGGATGACCATTGTGAATCAACCAGTGAATGCTGCACATTTTCAACTACACCCTTCCACCATCCGTCAGTTGGAGAGCAAGCCGTTTGCCGGAAGAATCAACGAAGATGCAAATAAACATCTTCAGAGATTCCTCACAACCACCACCTCGCTGAAAATAGAAGGCCATTCCGAAGAGGCTAAGAGATTAGTTATGTTCCCGTTCACACTCACTGATGATGCGGAAGAATGGTTTTACTCGCTTCCCGCTGGGAGTATCACAACATGGCAAGAGATGGAAACTGCGTTCCTGAATGAGTATTTCCCTGCATCAGTGTTCATCCGAAAAAGATACGACATTGTCAACTTCAAGCAAAAAGAAGGAGAATCTTTAGAGGATGCATATAAGCGGTTTAAGAGGTGTCTTACAGCATGTCCTACTCATAACCTGGACGCCACGGAGCAGATGCAAAACTTTGTTAATGGATTACGACTCAAAACGAAACAGCTCATAGATACTGCTGTCGGTGGCTCAACCAACTTTTCAACAGCCACAGGTATCAGAAGGATCATAGAAGCAATCGCCGCGAACGAGCACCTTGAGTTGTATGATCGCACGGTAAACCAACCGGAAGGTAAGATTGATCTGAAGCTGGCAGACCAGGTTGTTAAAATGGAGGATCAGATCACCGCTGAGGTAGAGAGAAGGTTAAAGAAAATGAATGTTGAAACTCAGGCAGTGGCACAGGTTGAGCCAGTTCAAGCAGCACCTTGTGAAATATGCGGTGGGCCACACTTTACAATGCATTGTGTAGCAACCCAAGAGCAAGTGGAACAGATTAATATGTTGAGGCAGAACAATCCTTACGCCAACACATATAATCCTGGTTGGAAGAATCACCCAAACTTTTCATGGAAAGATCAACAAGGTAATGTGCAAAAACCTATTCAAGGCCAACAACCGTATCAACCTCAGCCACAGCAATACCCGCAGACACCGTACCAACCTCAATATCAACCACAAGCGCCTCGAAAAGCTGATTGGGAAGTGGCCATTGAGAAAATGGCCGCCCAAAGTTCTCAATTTCAAGAAGAGACAAGGAGTAACTTCAGGAATGCTGAAGCATCCATAAAGAACCTTGAAGTACAAATGAGTCAAATTGCCCAACAGCTAGCAAGTTCACAAGCGCCGGGTACACTTCCAAGTGCCACGGTACCAAATCCGAAGGATCACCACCAAATTAAGGCAGTAGTAACAAGAAGTGAAAAGGCCGAGGAAGTAGGAGAAGAGGAAACGGAACTAAGTGATCCGATGATTGAAGTGGAGCTGGAAATTAAAGAGAATGAAACAGTCGAGGAAGAAGTGGTGACACCGGTACCGGTAACTAAAGAAAAAGTGGTAGAACCGAAACCAGTGATCAAGTTACCATACCCCTCAAGAAATAAGAAGAAAGGACAACAAGAGAAGAATTTCGAGAAGTTCCTGGAGCTGTTTAAGAAGTTGGAGCTGAACATCCCATTGTTGGAGGCACTAGAACAAATGCCCACCTATGCAAAATTCATGAAGGACATCATTGCTAAGAAGCGGACGAGTGAGTCCGAACCTGTTATTCTAACGGAAACGTGCAGTGCTATTTTGCAGGGTCTGAAGATTCCGGTCAAGAAGAAAGACAGTGGAGCTGTTACTATCCCATGCACTATTGGCGATAGGTCATTCAATAGAGCTTTAATTGATCTGGGAGCAAGTATTAGCCTCATGCCCTTGTCTATCTACAAAAAATTAGATATCGGTGCGGTTCAAGACACTCGGATGACCCTCCAGTTTGCTGATCATTCAGTTAAGCGGCCATATGGAGTGGTTCAAGATGTACTAGTTAAGGTAGATAAATTTGTGTTCCCGGTTGATTTTGTGATCCTAGAGATGCCGGAAGATGAAGAAATGCCGTTAATTTTGGGCCGACCATTCTTGGAAACCGGGAGAGTCATGATAGATATGGAAGGCGGCACCCTGACTTTGAAAGTATATGACGAGGAGTTAAAAATTGATGTTAGTAATACCATGAAGCATAAATAGGATCGGGGCACCAGCAGCAACATACAAGTTCTAGAACAGGTCGTAGAGAGCGAACATGTGGAGAGTGTGACCCAACTGCCTCTGGAGAGAGTGCTAAGCATGTCAATCTTTAAGGAAGACAAAGAAGTAGATGAGAATGACAGAGAGGTAGTCGAAATGTTGGACACTCGACCATTCCAAAGGGGATCCCGGCCACATCGATGGGAGGACTTACGGCAACCTATAGAGCTTGAGGGTAATGACGAAAAGCCTAAAGGTTCGGAATTGAAACAATTGCCGGAAAACCTCAAATATGTGTTTCTAGACACCGAGGAAAAGTGTCCCGCCATTATCAGCTCTAGTTTGAAAAGTGTCCAAGAGAAACAACTAATTGGGGTTGTAAAAAAATTTAAGAGTGCTATTGGTTGGAAAGTAGAAGACTTAAAGGGTATAAGTCCTACAGTTTGCATGCCCAAAATTCTTATGGAAAAGGACCATAAACCGGTTGTGCAGCCCCAACGGAGACTGAACCCCGTTATGAAGGAAGTCGTAAGAAAGGAGGTGGTGAAATTATTGGATGTTGGGCTTATCTATCCTATATCCGACAGTTCATGGGTGAGCCCTGTTCACGTGGTGCCTAAGAAAGGAGGTACAACTGTGGTGACAAATGACAAGAATGAGTTGATTCCTACGCGTACCGTCACTGGGTGGAGGGTATGCATTGATTATAGGAGACTTAATTTAGCCACCAGAAAGGATCACTTCCCGTTGCCTTTTATTGATCAGATGTTAGAAAGATTGGCTGGGCATGATTACTACTGTTTTCTAGATGGATACTCCGGATACAACCAAATCGCGGTTGCGCCGGAGGATCAAGAGAAGACAGCTTTCACATGCCCGTACAGAGTTTTTGCTTATAGGAGGATGCCATTCGGGTTATGTAATGCCCCGGCCACGTTTCAAAGATGCATGACTTCCATTTTTGCGGATATGCTCGAGAAACATATGGAAGTCTTTATGGACGATTTTTCTGTGTTTGGCTCATCTTTTGATAATTGTTTAACGAATCTTTCACTTGTTTTGGCGATGTCAGGAAAGTAATTTGATCCTAAACTGGGAAAAATGTCATTTTATGGTTCGAGAAGGCATTGTGCTCGGTCACAAGATCTCTCATAAGGGGATCGAAGTGGATAAAGCCAAAGTGGAAGTGATTTACAAGTTACCACCGCCGGTGAATGAGAAAGGCATTCGAAGTTTCTTAGGCCATGCGGGTTTCTACCGTCGTTTTATAAGAGATTTTTCCAAGATAGCAAAACCATTGACGTCCTTGTTAGTCAAGGAAAAAGCATTTGTTTTCAGTAAGGAGTGTGCTGATGCTTTCGAAAATCTGAAAAACAAATTAGTTTCAGCACCGATTGTAAGTGCCCCTGATTGGTCTCTTCCGTTTGAGATCATGTGTGATGCTAGCGATATCACTGTGGGGGCTGTGTTGGGGCAGCGGAAAGAGAAGTTGTTACATGTTATTTATTATGCTAGTCATGTTTTGAACCCTGCACAGATGAATTACGCGACCACCGAGAAGAAGTTGTTAGCGGTGGTGTACGCCTTCGATAAATTTAGGCAATATTTGTTGGGTTCAAAAGTGATTGTTTATACTGACCATGCTGCATTGAAATATCTTTTTGCTAAACAGGAATCGAAGCCTAGGCTCCTGAGGTGGATTTTGCTTCTTCAAGAATTTGATGTGGAGATCCGCGATAAGAAAGGATGTGAGAACACCGTGGCTGATCACTTGTCGCGAATGTCACCAATTGAAGAAAATGAAGATAACCGCCCTATAAGGGATAAGTTCGCTGATGAACGCATTTTAGCTATTTCCGGTGTTCCATGGTTCGCTGATTATGCGAATTACGTGGTCGGAGGTATCATACCCGACGATTTTGACTCTAACAGAAGAAAAAAGTTTGTTCATGATTGCAGGTTTTATTTATGGGACGACCCTTATCTCTATAAAAGAGGAGTGGATGGTTTGATCAGAAGATGTGTACCTGAAGAGGAACAGAGGAAAGTGCTTACAGCTTGTCATAATTCGGAATATGGAGGACATTTCAGTGGTGACCGAACCGCTGCCAAAGTCCTCCAATCGGGGTTATACTGGCCCTCAATTTTTAAAGATGCTCAAGAGCTGGTGAAAGAATGTGACAAATGTCAGAGAACGGGAAACATTTCGAAACAGAATCAAATGCCCCAAAATTTCATGCTGGAAGTGGAATTGTTTGATGTGTGGGGGATAGACTTCATGGGGCCATTCCCACCATCCTCTGGAAAGCACTACATTTTGGTCGCAGTGGACTATGTGTCAAAATGGGTTGAAGCCGTGGCTCTGCCTACTAATGATGCAAAGGTGGTAGTCAAATTCTTAAAAGAAAATATTTTTGCCAGGTTTGGAGTTCCAAGAGCGTTGATAAGTGATGGAGGAACGCATTTCCTAAATCACCTTATGGAGAGACTCCTTCAGAAATACAATGTGAAGCACCGGGTAGCCACCCCGTATCATCCCCAAACAAGTGGTCAAGTGGAGGTATCTAATCGGCAATTAAAACAAATTCTAGAAAAAACTGTTAGTTCGTCGCGGAAGGATTGGTCAACCAAGGTGGATGATGCATTATGGGCATATCGTACAGCGTTTAAAACACCCATAGGCATGTCACCATATCAACTGGTCTATGGAAAGGCTTTCCATTTACCATTAGAGTTAGAACATAAAGCTTTATGGGCGACAAAGTTCTTGAACATGGATCTAGCGATAGCCAGAAGCTCGAGGATTCTTCAGTTGCATGAGCTGGAAGAGTTTCGTAACCAAGCCTATGAAAATGCCAAACTGTACAAAGAAAAAACAAAAAAATGGCATGATCAGAGAATACGGAGAAAGGAATTTTGGGAAGGACAGCTGGTCCTCCTATACAATTCCCGGATGAGGTTATTCCCAGGAAACTTACGATCTAAATGGTCGGGACCATTTCTGGTTCACAAAGTTTTTCCACACGGCGCAATCGAGTTGAAGATTCAAGCCAACGGAGACACTTTCAAAGTGAATGGGCAGAGGTTAAAACCATATTATCAAGGTGATTTAACCGGCCAGGTGGATGTCGTTCATCTTACCTCGTAGGATGAACGCCCGTCGAGCCATGCGACGTAAAACGAAGCGCTTTGTGGGAGGCAACCCACACATTTTTGCTGATGTTTTTTTTTTTGTTTCTGTTTTATTTCAGCTCGCATGTCATCATGAAAAGAGGACACCGGATAACGGGAGTGAATAATGCTGAGAAGAGGAGAATCAGAGCCCTGACACGGGTGGCCGTGTTGCACAACACGGGCCGTGTCAGGAAGAGGTTGCAGGTTTGTGGATTTTGGGCCAAACAGCAGGGTGACACGGGTGCCCGTGTCCCATGACACGGCCCGTGTCACATACACCAGAAAAAAAAAGAGAAGAAGCAGAATCAGGGAATCTGAACAAGTCAGGGGTGCAACACGGGTGCCCGTGTTGTACAACACGGCCCGTGTTGCAAGCGCGTGTTAATGAATAAAAAAGGGGGATCCTAGGAGGAGCAACACGGGTGCCCGTGTTGTGCAACACGGCCCGTGTTGCAGTGCGTGCAGTTTTAAATTTTTTTACCGTGTGGGGCCCTCCTATCTTATTCCCCACTTACTCCCTTTTAACTCTTTCATTTACCCTCTTTACCTCATCATCTTCTTCTTTTCTCTTTCACCTTCTTCATAAAACCCTAACCCTCCATAGCCTCCTCCCCACAGAAGCTCCAATTTCACCAATACCCACTCATCAAAACCACTTTCCCTCTTCACGAAAAACGATCCCCTCATCATTGTGGTCATTCCTACGGTGACGTTTTTCTCTAACGGTGATTTCGAATTTTCTGTGTTGCTTCTGTTTTGCAGGTTACACAATGCCTCCTCGTAGAGATACCGGAAAAGCAGTGGCGGAAACTTCACGCCCCAGAAAGAGAGCACACCATATGGCGGACCCTCACGGCATACTCTTTGAAGACCCGGATCATCAGCGAAAGTACTCTAACATCATCAAGCGTAAGCTCACGCCCACAAGGTATATCTGCAACACTACGCTTGATAGTCTAGGGCTCAGAATAGAGGTCCATAGGATGTTTCACACTCTGGGGATGTTAGAATTTATGCAATTAGAAGCGCCAACTTATGAGCGCATAACTGTTGAATTTTTGAGCACTTTAGAGTTTCAGTTGAAGCATAGGTGGACGGGGGTAGAGGAAGAATATTATGGTACACTAAGGTTCAGGTTATTTGATACTGACCATAGCCTGACCATAGCCGAGTTGGGAGACATACTGAAGCTCCCCAATTTTGGTCCCGGAGCCCCTCCGGGAAGTTTTAGTGCAGGGGACTTTTGGAAGGCTATTACAGGCAGAACTGACTATGTCGCGAAAGCGGCAAAAGCTTCTTGTATCCATAACCCTTGTTTCAGGTACGCTCAAAAGGGATTGGCATACACACTGTTCGGTAGGGGTGATAGCACAGGGGTAGCGACTCAGAGGGAGTTGTACTTCATGTACGGCATGGCCAATCACGAGCTCATTAATGTAGCTGCCTTTGCAGCTGATCACCTGAAGAGGGTTGCGAATGCGCCTTCAGGCGAAATAAGTGTAGGCGGTATGATTACTCAAATCGCAAATCACTTTGGCCATGGTGCTCTCTTGAGAGAGGAACCCACTGTTACCGGTAAGACGAAAATAGATCTTGCCACACTGACGGCCCAAGGTATGATTCGTGTCTTTGATAATTACTATTCCTTGGTAAGCCGAAACAGTCATCTCCTTGCTTTACCTGCCCCTGACTTTATTAGTATTCAAAATGTGAATAACTGGCTATATGAGAGCCCTCTGCAGGATGAAGAAGACCAATTTTATGATGGTACAGGTGCAGAATTCTTTGAGGATGACGGCGATCAGGTGGAAGAAGCGCCTATACCGCCTACTCGATTTTCACCCCATCAGGAATCAGGCACAGGCTCGTGGAGCTTATCGAAAAAGGAATGGGACTGGATGGAGAATGAGATATGCCATCTCCGAAGTGAGCAAACGAGGCAAGGCGAGGAGCAGACAAGACAAGGAAACGAGCAAATCCGACAGGGCAGGTTGATCAGTGAAATGCACGAATTGATGCGGCAGATGATGCTGCGGGACCAACCTCCTCCATCATGATGAACTCTGTGAGTCCTCTGCTACTTGTGTTTCAACAGTGGGGACACTGTTGAATTCAAGTGTGGGGGTATTTTATTGTGTGTTTTGTTTTTGTTGTTTTCTTTCTCTGTTATTTATATTTCTGTGTTAGTTTGAATTCTTTCTCTGTTATTTATATTTCTGTGTTAGTTTGGAAAGCATGATCGGAATACCCGCAGTGAAAACCCCCGATGTTGAACTATTAAAATAAGAACTGTTTGGTTGAATGTTTTCGCGTGAGGTAGGTGATGAGAAAGTATAGAGAATGCTCAGAAAAAGTTTTGTGAGGAGGAAATCGGAATAATCTTGAGAAGTAAGTAAAACACAAACACCTTAGTCTCCCGAATAGGAACGAGTTCGACGTGTAGATTTGTGCCATAGTGCTTTAATCTGAGAAGTACCCCGAGTAGTTTTCCTTGACAGGCGGGCTTAATCAATAAGAATCGTATGTGCGAGGTTGATCGAAAAGTATATGAAAAAAAAAAGCACAGAGAAAAAGGGGCAAATTGGACGACCGGTCCTTCTAAGTTGGGTAACCCTCACCCGGTTATTCAGCCTAACGGCGGTCGAACCTGAGAGCCATCCAAAACAAAAAAAAATAGTAATAATTGTGCCAAAGAAAAAAAAGAGAAAAGAAGAAAATATAATACTTGATCATCTTGTACATGCGAGGAAAAATCATAACTGCCCTTATAGTACTGTTCGAATGAAAGGGAGGAAAATCGAAAAAGAAGACTTAAGTACAAAGCATAGTCGGAGAGGTTACCAATTGGGAGATTGAGGGCGCTGGTTTTGCCACGGTTTAGTGTTTATGTGTTACCTATTTTGACAGATAAGCTGAGACTACTCCTAATGGGACTTGGACTGAGAATTTCACGTATGAGTATCATTACCGTAACTCACAGTTCTATGGGCGTTTATGTGAAAAGATTTATACGGTTCGATTTGATGAGCTTTTTGCTCGAGGTCAAGCAAAAGTTCAAGTTCGGGGGAGTTTGATCGGGGGATTTTAGTTGTTTTTTCCAAACTATGTTTGTCGTTGGTTTCGCATTGTTTTATCTCTTTTTCTAGTCTTTGGTTTGTTTTGTCATAGTTATTTGCAGTGTTTTCGCATGAGTCTTAGTTTAATAACTTTATTGCTTTTTGCCGGCGATGCGTTTGATTTGGTTTCTTTTAGTGTATTTTTGGCAGGAATCGGTGGCCGGACATCCGCACTGTTTCGAAGACAAGGAAATGCCGAAAAAGCACAAGTCAGAGGCATGACACGGGTGCCCGTGTTGCACAACACGGCCCGTGTCATGAGGGATACGGACAGGAGGACACGGGTGAAAAGGAGAAAAGAAGAGTTGGAAACAGAAGAGCAACACGGGTGCCCGTGTCACACAACACGGCCCGTGTTGCAGCCCCTGATGCTTTTTTCTCAGTTTCGAGTTACAGCAGCCTGACACGGCCACCCGTGTCACACAACACGGCCCGTGTCAGGGCCACTGATGAGGAAAATGTTGTTTTTATTATTTTTCACTATTGAAGCCATTTTGAAGGGCATTTTAGACATTTTATCATGTAATTTGAATTGAGTTATATTAAGCCTTATTTTGGAAAGAATGGAGGCACGTTTTTGATTAGGATTGAGAGGAGAGAACTGAAGCCGGAGAATTAGGAAGAACAAAGGATCGATCAAGAGCGGAAGCAATTGATGATCCAAGTCCCCCAATTTCAACTGTAATGATCTTCTCCTTTTTAATTCTAATTACTTTTATGTTGACCAAGAACATGAGTAGCTAAACCCCCAAGTTGTTAGGGGGTGGTCCTCAATGCGATGTAATGACATGTATTTAATTATTCTACGAGACTTATGTTTTTCCCTTAATATATTTGATTTTGCATTAACCTTATTCGTATTCGTATTGGAAAGTAGAATTCGAATAGTGCTTAGGCTTAGTCTGGAAAGTCAACCTAACACTTTTGCAAAATAGTATCACGGTCGATATTGCTTAGGAATGAGGATATCCCGTATCACGTATTTTATGGTCGGAGTTATTGCTTGATGTTTTTCAGGGACACTGAGGAATTAGTGAACAGGAAAATCATCAAAGGGTTGCCATTAAGGAATTAAGGCAACTAAAGTGGCCAACTGATAGATTAAGGTTAATAACGAGTAAAGTAGAATAATCATACAGAATCTGCACTCGTATTGTCTCCACTCCCCTAACACTGTTCTTAGATTAATTAATTCAGTCCGTCTTTACTGTGAGATTACTCTGCTACCAAACAAACCACTAGACCTTTTGTTCAATTGCATTCAAAAAACTCTGTTAATTACTACGCAGTCCTCGAGATCGATACTTGGGACGTTTCCCTTATTACTACGATTGGTAAAAATAGTACACTTGCTATTTTCCCGATCATATTCTCATTTTTTACCGTTAAAACTCGGTTTTTATCGATTAAACTCATTATGCCCTAGAATGGAAAATGGAGAAAACATCCAAACAATCCAAACCAATCATACATAATCATAGACATTGATAGAATAACAACATTTCACACCCTTACCTTGGTTAGATCGATGCTTGAGAGTTGTTCTTGAGCTTTTCCAGCTTTTCCTTCTTCTCCTTCTCTTTTCTCCTATTTCTCCTTCTTTCTTTATTCTTTCTCTTATGTTTCTATCTCTTCCTCTTCTTTCCGCTTTTCCTTTATAAGTCTTTCTCTTCTATTCTTTCCATCATATTTCTCTTCTCAAACATCTACCAATTTCATTTAATTAATCATCCATCAATTAAACAATCCCCACAACTCATTTAATTAATATAAATAATTAATTAATAAAAATTGGGTTGTTACAACTATCACATGGTAACTTATCGAATAGGTGATTGGCTCGAGGAAAAAGCAATTTTGAAATTTTCCCGTCTGAACATTTCGATCCGATAGACCTCGTGATAGGGGGACTTATGTACATCCAGAAATTCCCAAAACCGAGTTGTTAATGCCGAGTATGAAGGAGCAAACAAGTCGGGTTGCGTAAACATAAGTAAGTCGGACCTCGATTAAGAGAAACATTATTACATGACATGAATAAATTGGTGTTGGTCCCATGATGACTTTGGTAGTTGAGTAAGTCGAATCTGGTGTCTTAAAGGTGTTAGAAGGCGGCACGAGCAGTCACATACGACAATTATAAAACATATCCATGGTTGTATGAGATTTACAGAAAATGGAACGTTACATGGGAGTTAGAGAGGACGACAGAAGTTATTAGAGGACACTTTAACACGGGATCTGAAGAGGCATTCATTAATGACCCTCAATAGCATTACAAGTATAAAAAGGGACTCCTCTTGTTTCTTTATCTTTTCTGATTCAACTCAAATTCATTAACAATCTAAGATAAATTTTAATATTCTACAAACTTTATTTTTAAATATTTCAATATCATCATCTTTAATATATGAGAAGTACTAGTCAATTTTTATAGCAATTTTGGCATATTGGAAATTTTAATATTGTACAAACTTTTGTTGAAACTATATACTATCATATATCTTGATGATTTTGATATCACTTTTCATTTGTCTATGACAGAGTTAAGAAGTATTTCATGGCAGCCATTACTTTCACCAAGTAACTATGGCTCTAGAGTTTGGATTCTTTGTGATATTGTTACTCCAACTTGTAAGAAATTTCATGTACTACAACATCACCATGCAAAACAAAAAGTCTCACATGTGAATCCAAATACGGTAAAATTTGGTTTGGCTTACAAGATATTGTTTTCTGTTCAATTGGATGACATTTTTGATCTTGACATTAAGGATTCTGCTGAATATCTGAATTTCTCTTTTGAAAGTTTTGGACTTTTCCCTGTCAAAGGTACATGTCTAACTCGATTGTTTCCTTCAATCCTAAAACTTGAGTTAACTGTCTTCTTATAAAAATATAATACTAAATTTCTCTACACTGATATTTTTCCTAGATGTTACATAGAACTTAGACAAGACATCCATAATACAAGATATTGGCATGAATTAGTGCACATACTCAGGATTAATTGTATTTGGAATCAGGCGGAGATAAGTTAGATTTACCTCTTCAATGTTGCTTGGATTACTCCACACGTTCTGAATGAAATTGCAGTTTTAACTATATCTTTTATTCTAATTTATCCAACAATCATAAAGTTTTTAACCTTAAAAATTTCTTCTGTTATTAAACTTAATTCTTACGTTGCTTCCATCTTTGGCCCTAACTGCCAACAAGCGATTTCTAACGACCACCAAATTCAAGGTATTGACTATTTAGAAATTTTTAGCCTAGTGATAAAAATGACCACCATTAGAATTCTTTTGTCTATAGCTTCATCTCAAAACTGGTATTTGCATCAATTATATATTAATACTACACTACACGAACTTAAGAATCATCTCATTCAAAGCTCCAAAACCCTAACAATTCAATCTCGCTAGAATCCTATCTTGTTCAGAGTGGAATTTCTCTAATCTCTTGCATCATATTAGTAATTTTTAGAAACAATTCATTATAAAATCGTAGCAGGAAAATCCCAATTTCAATTCATTATAAAAAAACACAAAGCAAGAGCAAAAGGGGTACAAAAAAAACATGCATGAAAAAAAATAGATTTTCGTATAAACCTGAAAACCCCATGAAAAATCTTCAAACAAATTTGAATCACACAGGAACCAAATTAAAATTAAAAGATAAATAAATAAAAAAAGAAAAGGAAAAAAACCTGAAGGAGATGGCTGTCGACGACGGAGCTCGGAGGGGAGACGACGAGCACGGTAGGAGGGGCGACTGCGCGAGCAAGGAGGAAGAGATGACCGTCGACGGCGACGGTGCGAGCACGGAGGGGAGGGAGGAAAGACGACGGCGACGACACGAGTGAGAAGATGAAGGTTCGTCGTGGGAGAGAGGAAGAAGATATGAAATGAATACTGTGCAGGTTTTGGTTAAAAATATTTTAAACTACTTTTTAAATCGGTGGATTGCCCAACCGATTTAAAAGACATAGGCCAATGAACTTTTTACATCAGTGGGTCACTAAAACCGATGTAAAATCCAAGTTTTTTGTTTTTACTTATGGGGGACTTTTTAAATCGGTTGGTAACGTACCCGATTTAAAAACCCTTTTAAATTACTTTTAAATCGGTGGATATCCCAACCGATTTAAAAGCCATGGGCCAATGAACTTTTTACATCGGTGGGTCACTATAACTGATGTAAAATCCAAGTTTTTTGTTTTTTTTTTCTTTTGGGGACTTTTTAAATCGGTTGGTCACTATAACCCGATTTAAAAAACCTTTAAATAATTTTTTTCAAATTTTTTTAATAGTTTTTTTTAAATCGGTTGCAATTATAATCGATTTAAAAAATCTTTCAATAATTTTTTTCAATTTCTTACATCGGTTGTTTTAATGGCCCGATGTAAAAGATCTAATAATTTTTTTAAAATATTTACGATACTGTCATCGTGTTTATAATTTCACATTTTACATCGCTTCTAGTGAATATCCGATGTAAAAATATTTTCTCAAAAGTCTTTTTCCTAGTAGTGTCCCGTCAAGAGAAAATGGAGACAACTTATACCACCTATACATAGGACGATTGTGATATCACCTGACACTCCTCAAAATAAGATTATTCACATAGTATTTATTAGTAATAGATTGTAATTCTGTTTCATCGTAACTTACAAGTATATATTGTTGGTGTAAAGGTGAATAAATGATGAACAGAGGAAATATTCTATTAAGAATGACGGCTACAAAAACATAAAAAATAACAATGATTGCAACCTTATTTATAAATTAAAATTAGGGTTACTAGAATAAGATAAAATACTAAAATACCCTCTAACAAACTTAGGGGCTAAGAAAATAGTACTAATAATATGAATTACTTCTAATATATATCACAAAATTACGTATTAACGTTAATATTAATAGGTTTCTTCTAATGCTCTTGTATATGTAACTATTGTAACTTATATTACTCATAACAGAATCATGTATTTCTTAGAACAACTTTGCTATTTTTGACACTCCTTTTGCATACACCGTAAATTTTATCAAAGAAAAAAGTTCTTGCACAGAAATCAAGATAAAATAAATTGTTTAAAAAATAAAACTTGTGCATAATATGTATAAAAATACGGTGTAATGTAAGAAAACGGTGTAAACTTATCATTTCTCTTCTTCAACTTTGTTATTTTGACACTCGTTTTACATACATCATATTTTACACCGTAAATTTTATCAAAGAAAAAAGTTTTTGCATAAAAATCAAGATAAAATAAATTGTTTAAAAAATAAAACTTATGCATGATATGTATATAAATACGGTAGTGTTGTATGAAAACTGTGTAAACTCATCATTTCTCTTCTTAGAAATATATACCCATGTTATATACGATAATTTCACAATATTAATTTGTGATACGTACAACGTACATTATATACCTATAATTAGAATGAATATATACCTGCTGCTATAATTGAAAGATTGGGTGGAAATTTTTTGAATAGGGTCCATATGAAGAACCTTGGATAAGACATACCCACCCACCGTCTTTGGCGCTCTGGTTTTATCAACTATTCTGAAATCCAAGGACTCCTCCGTACGGAACTCATGTTATATTATATTTACCCTCACCTACCATTGTTTTACTTCTTCCCCAAAACATATCCTTATACTGTCTCTTATATACGATGATTCATATATTCGGTGGCCCCAAACTCAAATTAGTATGCATCAAACTCTATTTCTGTGGATCAATGAATGGTTATAATTAGTAGTTATATACATCACAGACACACAGAGAGGGGGGAGAGAGAGAGAGAGTTAATAATAACAATAACAATAATAATGCATTACAAGGGTTGTCTCAATCTGTAACTTGAACCATCATTACGAAATATTGTGCTAAGAAGTTTTAATTTTTTTTGGACAATAAATCGACACAAAAAAACAAGAGAGTATACCCACCTGTGAAATGAGATGCAATTTCCTTCTTTTCTGGTTACAGTTGTTTTGTTTTATAAATTTCTTTGAAGAGAAGATACTTAATAATTACATGTGAGCCCGGGTAATAAGACAAAGTAGAACTACTTGACAAGAACGAATTAGATGAAGCCAAGTGGAGACAAATGAAAGAGGGTAAGAATTTATTGTGTTGGATCAATGAACATATACTATATATTGTTCAATTTCAATGTCTATCCACGCCTCTAATAAAACTCTTGCCCCACAATCCATCCAATTTGTGTTTAATTACCAAAATTCCCCCTATTAAAAGAAAATCAGCATTATAATATTATCTTGAGCAGAAGTATCAAATCAGAAATGTTTGCATATGATTAAAAAAAGTTCAATTATTAGAGATATAGAGCATGGTGAGAGGGGTAGTGCACACAGTAACATCAAAATTCAGGGGATGAACTTCACTTAATCAAGGTCCTCGCCCCACCCTTCTCATGTGACCTCCATCATCAACTTGATAATTTGTGGGCCCTATTTCACATCCCAAACCCACAATTCAAAGTCATGAACTTGCAACATAACATATAAACCCACCTTTTTCCCTTTTTACCCCTTCCCTTCCCTTATTATCCCATCTTTCACACCCATGAATCTTCCTACTTCCATCCTCATTTTCAGTTGACCCACACCATCCCAACCCTAACTCCCATAATTACTTATCAAGCAACTAGTTATCACCTCATTATTTTAAATTCTCTCAACTAAGCATATTTCTTTTTCAATTTCTTATTATTATAATTTATAATAGTAATATCAAACTAACTATCCCTCTCTATATATAATTCCTTTCTCAAACACCTATTCCAACACACATACACAACTCTCTTCTTATAGTAATATAAAACAATGGATGGAGGTAGTTGCATAGACGAAAGCACCACAATCGAATCACTTTCCATAACAATATCGCCAACACCGCCGCCTACAAACAGCCTATGCCGCGTCGGCAGCGGCGCCAGCGCAGTTGTTGACTCCGACGGAAGCACCGTTGGAGAAGCCGAGTCACGGAAGCTTCCTTCCTCCAAATACAAAGGCGTGGTGCCACAACCAAACGGTCGTTGGGGAGCACAGATTTACGAGAAGCACCAGCGTGTGTGGCTTGGTACCTTTAACCAAGAAGACGAAGCTGCAAAAGCTTACGACGTCGCCGCTCAACGGTTCCGCGGAAAGGACGCCGTAACGAACTTTAAACCATTATCCGGTGATGACAACGACGAAATGGAAGTTGACTTTGTCAACTTGCATTCAAAGTCAGAGATTGTCGACATGTTAAGAAAGCACACATACAATGAAGAACTTGAACAGAGCAAACGTGGACGCGGATTACGAATCCGTTGTTCTGCCACTGAGAACTTTACCGGCAGAACGCACAGCGCGTGTGAAAAAAAGGCGCGTGAGGCTCTGTTCGAGAAGGTCGTTACGCCCAGCGACGTTGGGAAGTTAAACCGGTTAGTTATACCGAAACAGCACGCGGAGAAGCATTTTCCTTTACAGAAAGGTGTGGATTGCGGCGTTGGAAGCGCGTCGGCAGGGAAAGGAGTACTTTTGAATTTTGAAGATATTGGAGGGAAAGTGTGGCGGTTTCGATACTCATATTGGAACAGTAGCCAAAGCTACGTTCTCACTAAGGGTTGGAGCCGGTTCGTTAAAGACAAGAATCTGAAATCTGGTGATACGGTTTGTTTTCAACGGTCTAATGGGCAGGATAAGCAGCTCTTTATTGACTGGAAAGCAAGGAAGAATGTTAATGAGGTTGGACCTGTCGTTGAACCGGTTCAGATGGTTCGGCTTTTTGGCGTTAATATTTTCAAACTCCCTGGATCCGATGATATAGTAATGGTTTCTGCAATGGAAAGAGGAGAGAGATGATGGAAATGTTTACTTTTGACTCTTGCAAGAAGCCTAAATTTTTTGGAGCTTTGTAACAATATACGTTAACTTTTTCTTTTTCTTTTTTATTTTTAAAAGTACTTTTTGTAAGGGATGAAAGAAATGGATCTCCAAAACGCGAGAACCCTACTACTATTATTGCAAGTTGCAAAGGTGAATTAATTGTATATTACTTTAATTAGAAGAAGGTGAAAGTGCAACAAAACTGTACCAGAAAAAACGTTTTTAAGGGAGAAGGATAACTGTTTTAATTGTATACTTTCATGCATAGATACATATGTTGTAAAATCCATGATACTGCTAGTTTCTTCTACTTCACTAAAATAGAGGGGAAATGAAGAGGGGACCCAAATGGAGGCCTGGCCTAAGATAGTGTGAACAGAAGTTGATAGTGAAACATTTGTCCAATGCCTCAAGATTTAATATATATATATATATATATATATATATATATATATATATATATATATATATATATATATATATATATATATATATATATATATATATATATATATATATATATATATATATATATATATATATATATATATATATATATATATATATAAGTCTTATTGCCAAGTGGGTATTGTGTACACCGTACATAGCCACATCGTACTAGAAATCTCGATAAAACTTGTCTGGTATGTAGTGGTGTAAAAAAAACAGGTTATTGTTAATTAAATTTGTATTTAAATTGTTTCACTTTAAAAATTCAAATCAGATGATAAAATATAAATCTGGTTATCCATTTTCTTATTCAAATATAAAACTGTTTCTATAATAATAATAATAATGTGGTTTAGTTATTGGATATTCAAATTTCATTATTTGTTAAATTAATATGTTTTTGTCTTTTTTCATGTTTTATCGTATACAAATTATAAACCAATTTTATATTTTGAACTATTTTAAAGTTAATTTTTTTGAATTTCATAAAAAAAAAAATTTTACAAACAATTCAGAATTTTGTATTTTAAAATTAAAAAAAAATTATTTACAAATTCTCTAACTATCTAAAATGGTGTACTAATACTTCACAAATTATATGAACTTTTAGTCGTTAATTATATGAACTTTCAGTAATTAATTATATAGATTTTAGTGCATCGAGTTTAATTTGGCATGTGCAAGAAAATATACCAAAATTTGATTTGTTTGATTTGACTCTAGTTTTCATTTATAAATCTGGAAGGTCATTAAAGTTTTATGAAAAAATATTATAAATATTATAGATTTTTTCACCAATAGATAGAGGTTTTGAAATATACAAATATATGTATTATAACATATTAGTTACCATTTTAAATCTATATAATTTGCTGAAATTTTTTATTTTAGAATTTTTTAAATATTTTTAATTTTTAGATTTTTTTTTTAAATTTTTTTTTAAAATGTTCTTTTTTTATTTTCAAAAAAAATATATATTAAAACTTAATATTTAAATTTAAAAATTGATATAATTTAAAGAAAATTAAATTTAAATTTAACTAAATAATTTGAATTAAAATCAAAATCCTTTTAAAACCGGTTCAGAACAATTGATTTGGTTTATAAACCATAACTATAAAAATAGATTGATTCATATTAAATAGTTATTCATGCACATCCCTACCGGTATGTCTTTTTTGAAACACGTAGTTATTCATGCACATCCCTAGTGTATTGGTATATATATATAAAGCCTTGTTGGCAAGTGGGCATTGTGTACACTGTACATAGCCCCATTGTTCTACTAATTTCGATAAAACTTGTCTGGTATGTCCTTTTTTTAACACCAATACACTCTTTTTGTAACACGAACTATTAACAGTAGTGGTAGTGGTGGTGATGGTGATGGTAGTGGTAGTAGTAGCATTAGCAATAATAGTAGTAGCAGCAGTAATAATAGTAATAGTAATAATAAAGTAGACGCATAGAAACTTGAATCCAAAGTGTTAGACTTGGACTATCACGCGACATTATTAGGGATGAAAATTGAATCCAGTTATTTGAGTATATTGACCAGGACAACTTAGTTCAACCAAAAGCTTAATTACAATGAGTTAAAGCTTCATTTCATAGGATAATTAGACTATCGAGCAAAGGTTGAACACCAGGTATTATTGGTATCACTCCATCACTTAGTAAAATTTATATATTCTTAGAACGCACTCCAAAGAGATTTATTTAGAAATAAAAGACTTGAAAAATGTGAAAGTTATCTAACGTAGAATTCATGTAGCATATTTAAATCTAACTGGAAATAGAAAATACACATGAAATGAAGTCTCGTAACTTATGTACTGTACATGATAATATAATATGTTCATGAAGGTCTCGTGAGGGTATTTAATATAACTCAACCAGACTCGGAGATTTGTGAGTCCAGACTCTTGATTCATATGCTAGCTAACAATAGAGGTACACTTGCAGGTGAAGATGTCTCATTCAAGCCATATAATACCACTATAAAACTTCATCTACTCTATAAGAAGCATATGAATTTTCTTTAGTACTGGAGCAGGAAGCTGCAAGTTAAAAAACATTTGTACAAGTTAGTTTTTCTCTGATCTTATAAGAACATTTTTAGCAGCAATAAAAGAGTATTGAATAGAGGTGGTAAAAGGGGGGAAAGGTTGCACCTAATACTAAATTATGATCATAATCCAATAAGTATATGCCTTTATTTTGTGGGAAAGAAAACTTTTAGCATTTGAGAAATTGTACACATTTACAAGTCAATAGATGATTGTCAACAATGCGATCGCTACATGCTCACACCACATTGCAAACACACTATTATTATCAGGGAGGTTGAGGCGAAGAGTCCTTATATACAATCAATTTCTACAGGTTCACAATTAGCCTTACCCATATGAGAGTGAATCCTATAAGTTATAAGATTGGCCATCTCCTCATATTGGCTGCCTATCATAGAGAGCACATGATTTGGTATCATAAAAAGTATCTAATTTTAAAAATGAGTTATGGTGTCGAACAAAACAAAATATGGAATGGGATTCACGTGCCCTTTATGCCATATGAATCCGAAAGCACAGCTCCCACCTTTTTGGGAAACTAATTATAGATCATGTCAAAACAAATATTTAAATTCAAATTTCAATCAAAATTTAAACATTTATAAATATAGGACAAGTTTGAGATTTCTTTGTCCATTTTTATGGGATTCAATTTGGAAAAACATTTATGATTTAAGAATATTAATTAATTCTCTTATGAAAAGAAATCTTAATTCTTTTATGCATGATCCAATTTGACTGAGGTATCAAAATATGATTCTACAATAGCATGTATTTTATTGTCTGATTTGTAAATTGTAGTTACAAATGCGAACATTCACCATTGTTTTGTAATTTGAGTTGAACTTGACTATTTTTTTGGCAATGTATATATGATATGCAGTTAGGTATTGTTGATTATGTTTTGGTAATAGAATTATAAAGGCTCATGATATGAACATTTGGTTAAGTTGTTATTGGAATAGTATTATGCTTTTGTTGTGAATTAAAAATATGGCTCGGCTTACAACATCTTTGCAGGTCTGTCGTACCTCGAAAAATATGATCCTCGCGATAGAGGCGAAAAAAAGGTTCGAACAAAGTAGCCACCGAACTTTATTCATTCCAAGAAAGGAATAGGAAAATATCGATAAAACCTTTAAAGAGATAAGAACATGGTCATCACAACCAAATTCTAGGTTCCGGAGTCGGTTACGTAAGAGGGAAGGTATTAGCACCCTCTACGTCCGTTGTACTCAACGGGAACCTCTTGATTCAATTCGAGAAAAGAGTTATCTAGGTTATTTGTTTTCTTCTAAGGATTCGCTTCTAAGGGGGAAATGGATGGTTTTTTATTAGAGTGCTCGTCAAGGATTGAGGCCCTTGTGCCTACATACTCCCTAGTACAATTGGAAAGTCAGAACATTCGTAGTTCGGCAAACTATGGTTTATTAGTTTGTGTTTTTTAACGAACGAGAGTTTAGGTCGCATTCTAACTGCTAAACATTGACTTGTCTGCTCGCTAGGGGAGGCTGAAACACAAGTTTATATGCACGGAAGAAGGGACTAAATAATGTTCTTTGTGAAAAAGTGTTTGAGTTGATTAAAGTGTATTAGGGATTTGATTGATAAAAGAGGATTTGATTAGAATAGGTTTTAGGGTTTGATCGCATGGGAGCGAGAGAATAAGGTTAGATTGGTTGATTATTTTGATAGAGAATAACGATTATTCGATAAACGAGATGTCGGCCTCGCAACCAATTAATCGGGGAATTACTTGGATGCTAGATTCCAACGACACCTTTTTCATTCGATTACTTACAAAATTGTGTTTGTTGGACAATGAACGCTTTGTCCAAATAATTAGGGCCAATATTTTAGGAACAAAATATCGAATGAACCACAACCCAAGGCGAGGCGTGCGCCCCAAGAGCGGTCACTCAAGAATTCAAGGAGTGTGAGACTCCAAGAACTCAGTTCTTTCGTAACTTAATTAAGAAAAAAGATTTGAGTCGATGAGAGTATTTTGATTAGACGTGTTTTAATCGGGTCGAGTGTTTTAAAAATGAAAGATCGAAATGATCACATCCCAAGGCGCGCACCTCAAGAGCGATCTTTCAAGAACCCAAGAAGTGCTAGACCTCAAGAATTCAATATCTCCATTATTTAATTAAGAAAATATCTTTACATAGTCATATTTGAGGAATGATTAGGTTAAATGTTTTAATCAAATTAGGGTTTAAATTCCTTAAAAAGAGTACGTGTCTTAGAATTGGAAGACGAAATGAACACAACGCAAAGCGTGTGCCTCGAGAGCGATCGTTCAAGGATCCAAAGAGTTCTAGACTCCAAGGACCCACTACTTTCATTACTTAATTAAGAAAAAAGTTTTAGGAGTATTAGTCAGAAATATTTTAAAGAACTTAACCAAATATTCAATCAAGAACTTATTGAAATTCAAATGGAAACCAAACTCAAGTTTAACCAATATCAAAATAGGAGTTCAACTAAAATTGACAAGGAAATTAATCATAAGAATTCTAAACAAAATTGTTAACAAGAAATTCAAGTTAAAACTAAATCCTATGATTAATTTCCTTGTCAAATTTGTCAAACAAGATCAATATCAAAAAGAATTTTAACAAGATGATTAACAAGAATTTAATCAAAACCTAAGATCAAAACTAAATAAAAGGTAATTAACCAAAATTTTAATCAAAGTTATCAAAAAATAAATATTAATCTTGAAACAAACTACTCAAGAAATTAAAATTAAGACTATCATTAAAAGTTAATCAAGAATTAATATAAAAAATCTAACTAAGAAATTTAATAAAAATCTAACTAAGAAAATCAATTAGCAAGAAATCAAAATGTTAAAAAAAAACTAGTAAAACAATAAAGCCAACATGGCATCAGATTGGAGAGGGTATGAATCATTATGTGGAATCATTTGGGTGTTAGCCCATCATCCACCAAAACAGACAACATGGTATACACAAAGATGGTGGTGGATTAAGAACAAACATGGACATTGGTTAACCAAAATGAACACTGCCCATGATGAAATATGATACACAAAAACTAAAAGCAACTATACAAAACAAATCTCATACGATAAAAGAACTCAACACCGCCATCATTTCACTTCAAGAAGAGAAACAAGGCAAATCAAAAGAGAGTAATGAAAACAGAACATGATCAAATTTCAGCACCATCATCGACGTGAAGAAACCCATCCATCTATTTCGCAAATTGCTCTGTCTCTCACTCGTCTTCCGTTTCTGCTTCTTCCCCTATTCATTTGTTTCTCTCTTTTCAATTTGTGTTTAACCGTTGTTGGTTTCGGGTTAATCTCTCTTCTTCTACTTTATTTATGGGTTTTGAGAATCTAAGTTTGGTTAAAAGATTGAAAGAAAAGTGAGAGAATTTTGAAGGTTTGATGGAGGATCTTGGTTCGGTTGTTGTTTGGGTGGTGAAAGGAATTATGGGTTGAGTTTTTAGAGAAGAGTGATGAAGGTTGTTGATTTAGGTTTCGTAATTGTTGGGTGAAGGAATGTTGAAGGTTGAGGAACAAAGAAAAGACAGATTTAAAGTTTTTGGGTTGTTGAAGATTCGAGTGATGAGAAGTTTGGGGAGGATTTTATATAGAATAAATTTGGTTCCAAAAGAACTTCCTTTTGTGAAAGAGAATGATGTCTAATTTATAGAAGAGGGAAGGGTGAAATGGGAAGAAGAATTTATGAGCTGGAAATTTCCTTTTGTGGTGCGTTGCGCGTAACGATTTTGTTGTGTGAATTGTACAAAGGATTTCTGTTTTGGTATGTTGTGTGTTGGAGGAGTTTGCCTATTGTGAATTGATACATTGCTAAAGGTGCAGGTCATACAAGTTGTAGTTTTGGAAATATGTTAAGGTGTGATGCGTGATGTGCGTTGAGGTGAGTTTTGTGGTGTCTAAAGATTGTGAAATTGATATTATGTTGGCGTGTTCCAACCTTCCTAACAGCACCTAATGTAACTGATCGGTGGTTTTTACACGTTATTTTACCGTTTGTTTCAGTTAATATATTGTTATGTCTTATCGCATTTTATTTGTTTGTATTACATTTTACGTCGATTTGGTGTTTTCACTGTCTCAAGGTTCAGGTAAACAATAAAGGAGAAGCAGAGCGAAAACCGGGGAAAATGGCAAGATTTCGGAAGAGTTTTGAGGTGGATCAGCAGCCTGACACGGGTGCCCGTGTGTTTCCCTTGAAAATCGGAAAACAATTGCTGATCTTCCAAATCTAACTTTGGTGACTCATAGGATCGATCAGATTGATCCTAGGACATGTGCTAAAAGGTTTGTTTTTGTTTTAAGAGTCTATTCAAGTTCCACACTCGAACAGTATTATGGTAAAAGGATCTCACAGAAACATCTATTCGACTACAGGACACCTTAAAGATAAAATAAAGCTTTCAATAAAAGAGAAGAAAGTTTGTTGGGAGAGGAGAAGTTAGATTAAGGACGAAGAGAAAAGAATTGTATAGGAAGGAGAGAAGTAAAGTAAGGAGAAAAAGGGGTAAAGACAGTAAAAGACTTTGTAAAATTTAAAGTAAAACAAGTAAATTGCATTAAGTTAAAAGATAGTGTGTTTACATCACGTACATTCTCTACAATACTCGCTTTCTCTACACTCGGATACTTGGAGTAATTTCAAGAGTAATTTGTACAATAGTAAATTACAACACACTTTGGATATGTCTAAGACACCCTATTTATAGTAATAAAAAATAACCTCTAATAACCTCCATCATCACCTCCTTGCGCCATTTGTCACAAATGCATGGATCTACTGCTCCTAGGGTGACACGTGTCTCCCTCAATATTCAACAAGCACAACCGTTCCCTCCAATATTTGAATTTCAAATCCTTCGACGAACCATCCCTCACAGCAAGCGGTCGAACTCCTGGCTTCTGGGTGAGTCCTTCGACTTCTTCTTCTGGCTGCTTTGCCTCTTTCGACCATTCTCTCGTTCTCAACCTATCTTTGATCCTTTTATCTTGAATTCCTTCCTTCTACACGAGGCATCGAATTTAGAAGCTAACAAATTGCCCCCCAAAAATGTCTTTTCGACTTCGAATGTGGAAAAGCACATTTTTTGACAGCGTCTAACCTTCGACGCCGCTTGTCCTCATGCGCGTCGTCTGATATTCTTTCAACCAATGCAAGTCTGGGAAGATGAAAGGGAATGAAAGAGAAACAAGAAAGATAACTAGGAACACGCAAGCTACTGTTTCGCCACCTTGATGCACGTTTCTGACGTCACTTTCATCATGGCTATTTTCTCGGGAATCAACAAAATTGTGGGCCATCATCACCCTTCCAACCTCGGGGACGTGAATTGCAACTACTGCCTCTACCATCCCACATCCAAGCGCACACGTGGCCCACTTGTTAGAACACAGATTGGTGCTTCTTATATCTCTATGTTTTGATGATAACTTTTATGGAATTTTGTAATGAGTAAATATACACTCTAAAATTTGTTCAAGTATTATTGTTTCAGGTATAAATTAAATACTCTTAAAAGAGGAAAAATATATAAGTACAAAGAAACTATGCAAAGATCTGAAGCATCAGATGCAAGACTATCAGAAGATTCTGAAGCGCTGCCAGAAGGATCTGAAGCAGAAGCTACAAAATGATCTGAAGTATTAATGAAAGAAGTATACAAAAGCTGAAAGCTCTGATCTTATCAGACTCTGAAGTTCTTTTCACTTCAAACTCAGAGGCTCTAATAACCAGACTCTTATCATTAATATTCACGCTCAAAGCACATACTGTTGCATACTTTGATGGAGACTCTGATTAAGACTGAGACTCTGATACATTAAAGATCTGATCATCTATCAAGACTATGAACTTATCATTCATCTTAAGCTCTGATCATATTAAATCATTCCATACCTTTTAAGCTTACTACAAGTTCTGAAGTGCAGATTGTGAAGACTTCATCTTGAAGGAAGCTTGTTGAAGAAGCTGTAAACTTGATTAGACGTGGTGCTACTTCCAAAGTAACCAATGGCTAATTTGTCCAAAGAAGTGACGTGGTGCAAATCCCAAGGCTTCTACAACCATACCTTTTTGCAGAAAGCATATCTCTACCCATACTTTTGGTGATGAAAAGTCATACAATCAAATATTATATTTAGCTGCACATCACTCAATACATTTGAGAAAGCTATAAAAGGAGAACTACTTCAACATTTTGAAGCTGCTAATTTACTACTCATCTTTTGCTCATTGCTAGATCACTCAGAAAGAAATACACGCTTAATTCATAAAAGAGAAAATCTCTCAAGATCTTATTCATTTGATCATTCATAAAACCACATACTTTTTGTTGTACTTAATCTTAAGTGTAAACATCACAGTTGTGATACAGCTTATTAGAAGCATTCAAACACTTGTTAGTTTACATTAAATTGTAAGAAGTTCCTTAAGAAGACCAAGGTGTGGTTAGTAGTTTTTGAGAAGACTAAGACAGTTGTTCTTAGTGCTTTCTATTGTAATCAGTTAATCAATAGTGGATTAAGTCCTTGCAGAGAAAGGCAAATCATCTTTGATAAGGTGGACTTGAGTAGTTGAGTTCAACGAACCAGGATAAAAACATTGAGTTCTATTTATTGCCATATTTCAGAAAATCTCTTATTCAACCCCCCTTCTAAGTGTTTTTCTCACCTTCAGTTGGCATCAGAGCTCCGGTTTTGTTTGTGCTATCACTTAACCGTGACCAGAAAAGATCCAGTGGAAAAAACTCTTGACACTCTTGGTTGATATACATTATGGCTGCTGAAACTTCAACACCCAACAACAATAAATATGAAGAAAGAGTCAGCACAAAACCTCCCATGTTTGATGGAGAGAAGTTTGATTATTGGAAAGATAGACTGGAAAGTTTCTTTCTAGGATTTGATGCTGATCTTTGGGACCTAGTCATTGACGGATATGTTAATCCCACTGATGGGAATGGCAAGAAAGTTGACAGAAAATCAATGACCGAGGAGCAAAAGAAGGAATTCAGAAATCACCACAAGGCTAGAACTATATTGCTAAACGCTATATCTCATACTGAGTATGAGAAAATAACCAACAGAGAAACTGCCTTTGATATATTTGAATCCTTGAAGATGACTCATGAAGGGAACTCTCAAGTCAAAGAAACCAAGGCTCTGGCGCTGATCTAGATGTATGAAGCTTTCAAGATGGAAGAATCTGAATCTATTGAAGCAATGTTTTCCAGATTCCAGATTCTCACTGCTGGCCTAAAGATTCTGGCCAAGGGTTACTCTATAGCAGATCATGTCAAGAAAATAATCAGAAGCTTGCCAACCAGATGGTGACCCATGGTCACTGCTCTGAAGCTGGCAAAGGATCTGAACAAGATTACGCTGGAGGAACTAATCAGTTCTCTAAGGAGTCATGAGATTGAACTAGAGGAAGATGAGCCTCTAAAGAAAGGTAAGTCAATTGCGTTAAAATCTAATAAAGTTGTTAAAGCATTTCAGGTATTAGAAGAAAGCTCTGAAGAGTCTGCTTTTGAAGATGAAGAAGAACTATCCTTGCTATCCAAAAGAATCAATAAACTCTGGAACAATAGGCAAAGGAAGTTCAAGAACTTTAGAAAACCAGATCAACACAAAGAATCTTCTGGGCATAGAAGATCTGGAGAACATTCTAGATACAGAAGATATGGAGAATCCTCTGGATACAGACGATCTGGAAAAAGAGAGGTTGTTTGCTATGAATGCAAAGAACCTGGGCACTACAAGAGTGATTGTCCAAAGCTTCAGAAGGAGAACCCAAAAAGAAAGTCAGATCATAAAAAGAAAGTTCTGATGGCTACCTGGGATGACTCAGATGCATCTGATTCTTCATCAGAGTCAGAAGAGGAATGTGCAAATGTAGCATTCATGGCTGACATTGAGGACAGTGCTGAATCATATGGATCAGAATCAGAATCTGATTCTGAGGAGGTATTTGCTGAACTTTCTAGACAGGAACTTGTTGAAAGTTTATCTGATATTCTTGAAAACTATAGTAAAGTTAAACTCAAATACAAAAAGCTTCAAAAGCATATTGAATTTGAGAGTAACAAGTTTGAATCAGAAATAGCTGAACTAAAAGCTGAAAATATTCAATTAAAAAATAATTTAGAATCTGCTCAATTAAACTCTGATTCAAAATCTGAATCATGCTCTAAAAATATTTTACAAGAGTATGACTATAGTTTCAGGAAGTTTCTAACTAAAAGCCTAGATAGAAGCAAAATGGCTTCAATGATCTATGGTATTAGCAGAAACTATAGAAAAGGTGTTGGATATAAATCTTTTTCTTATGAAGATTCAAATCCAAAATCTGTAGATAAACTGGATATCAAGTATCCTCCTTTATATTCTCAATTTACATTTGGTCACTTGAATGATATTAAACACACAAGTTCTAATCAGAACAAACCTGTGTTTAATAAATCTAAAGCTAATCAGAACAAGTCTTATGTTGAAAGACAAAAGTTCAGAAAAAGCTTTAAGGCAACTAACCAAAAAGGACCCAAGAAAATCTGGGTACCTAAGGACAAAATAATCTATGTTGCAGACATCCTTAGCATCAAATTCAAGACTCCAGTCATGGTACCTGGACTCTGGATGCTCACGACATATGACGGGAAAAAGGTCTATGTTCCAAAGTCTGGAGCTTAGATCTGGAGGAGATGTCAAGTTTGGAGGGAATCAGAA
This sequence comes from Lathyrus sativus, assembly GCA_963859935.3. Classification (NCBI taxonomy): domain Eukaryota; kingdom Viridiplantae; phylum Streptophyta; class Magnoliopsida; order Fabales; family Fabaceae; genus Lathyrus; species Lathyrus sativus. The sequence continues at coordinate 303,355,762 of OZ012736.1, read as the reverse complement.
GGGCAAAATAATTGGCTCTGGAACCATAGGAAATGGTAAACTTCCTTCTATAACTAATGTCTTGCTTGTTGAAGGGTTAGCTCATAATCTATTGTCCATAAGTCAATTAAGTGACAATGGTTATGACATTATCTTTAATCAAAAGTGTTGCAAAGCTGTTAGTCAAAAGGATGGCTCAATCCTCTTTAATGGTAAAAGGAAAAATAACATTTATAAAATTAGTCTTTCAGAACTTAAGGTTCAGAATGTTAAATGCCTTATGTCTGTTAATGAGGAGCAATGGGTCTGGCACAGAAGATTGGGTCATATTAATATGAGACGTATATCTCAGATTAATAAGCTTAATCTGGTCAGAGGACTTCCTAATCTGAAGTTCAACTCAGATGCTCTTTGTGAAGCATGTCAGATAGGAAAATTTTCAAAATCATCTGTTAAATCCAAAAATGTTGTTTCAACTTTAAAATCATTAGAGTTACTTCACATTGATCTGTTTGGACCAGTGAAAACTGCATCCATCAGAGGCAAGAAGTATGGATTAGTCATTGTTGATGACTACAGCAGATGGACATGGGTAAAATTCCTAAAACACAAGGATGAGTCACACTCTGTGTTCGTTGACTTCTGCAAACAAGTCCAAATTGAAAAAGATTTCAAAATTGTTAAAGTCAGAAGTGATCATTGTGGTGAATTTGAAAACAAACATTTTGAAAAATATTTTAATGAAAATGGCATTGCTCATGATTTCTCCTGTCCTAGAACTCCACAAAAAAATGGAGTTGTAGAAAGGAAAAATAGAACTTTGCAAGAGATGGCCAGAACCATGATCAATGAGACTAACATGGCAAAACATTTTTGGGCAGAGGCAATTAATACATCATATTACATTCAGAACAGAGTGTCAATTAGACCTCTTCTAGAAAAGACTCCTTATGAATTGTGGAGGAATAGAAAGCCAAACATTTCTTATTTCCATCCTTTTGGATGTATTTGTTTTATACTGAACACTAAAGAGAATCTTAACAAGTTTGATTCTAAAGCACAAAAGTGTTTCATGATTGGATATTCTGAACGCTCTAAAGGCTACAAAGTATACAATACTGAGACACAGATTGTGGAGGAATCTATACATGTTAGATTTGATGATAAGCTTGGCAATCAAAAGCCAAAGCAGATTGAAAACTCTGCAGATGGAGAAGTTATTCTCATAGAATATGAGAAACCATAAATAGAGAAAGCTCAAGAAGAAGCTATGCCAGATGCAACTCCATTAGCTGCTCAGATGAATAACATGAATATTTCTGAAGAACCAACAGTTAAAGGATTATCCAGAATCAAGGCTTCTCATCCAGAAGAAATAATTATTGGAAAGAAAGATGACCCTATAAGAACAAGGTCGTTTATCAGATCATCTGGAACATCACTTCTTGGGTTGGTGTCTATTATTGAACCAACATCTGTGGATGAAGCTCTGAGTGACAATGATTGGATACTTGCAATGCAAGATGAGCTATACCAATTCACAAGAAATGATGTGTGGGATCTGGTTCCTAGACCAAAAGGGTTCAACATTATTGGAACAAAGTGGGTATTCAGAAATAAACTAAATGAGCAAGGAGAAGTTGTAAGGAACAAGGCAAGGCTGGTAGCTCAAGGGTACAGTCAACAAGAAGGTATTGATTACACTGAAACTTATGCTCCAGTGGCAAGGTTAGAGTCAATATGCCTTCTTATTTCATTTGTTGCACAACATAACATCACTCTATATCAGATGGATGTTAAGAGTGCCTTCTTAAATGGTATTATAGAAGAAGAAGTTTATGTCCATCAACCTCCTGGTTTTGAAAGTGATAAATTTCGAGATCATGTTTTCAAACTCAAAAAATCTCTTTATGGTCTGAAACAAGCTCCTAGAGCTTGGTATGAAAGATTAAGTAATTTTCTTCTGGAAAAGAACTTTATCAGAGGCAAAGTGGACACAACTCTTTTCTGTAAAACAATTAAGAAAGATTTACTAGATTGTCAAATTTATGTGGATGATATTATTTTTGGATCTACCAATATTATGCTGGGAAAGGAGTTTGCTTTGTCTATGCAGTCTGAATTTGAAATGAGCATGATGGGAGAACTTATATTCTTTCTGGGAATCCAAGTAAATCAGACTCCAGAATGCACATATATTCACCAGAATAAATATGTCAAAGAGCTTCTGAAGAAATTCAATCTGAATGAAAGCAAATTGGCTAAGACTCCAATGCATCCTACAAGCACACTTGGTAAGGAAGAGGTGAGTAAGAAAGTTGATCAAAAACTTTACAGAGGTATGATTGGATCTCTCTTATATTTGACTGCTTCAAGACCTGATATTTTATTCAGTGTGTGTCTGTGTGCTAGATTCCAATCAGATCCCAGAGAATCACACTTAATAGCTGTTAAGAGGATTCTAAGGTATCTGAAAGGTACTACTAATGTGGGTCTGTGTTACAGAAGATCTGATGAGTATAAATTAGTTGGATTTTGTGATGCTGACTATGCTGGAGACAGAGTAGAACGTAAAAGTACTTCTGGAAGTTGTCAATTTCTTGGAAGTCATCTGATCTCTTGGTTCAGCAAGAAGCAACCCACAATTGCACTTTCAACAACAGAGGCAGAATATATTGCTGCTGCTGGATGTAGCACTCAGATGCTCTGGATGAAAAGTCAACTAGAAGATTATCAGATCTTTGAGAGTAACATTTCTATCTTCTGTAATAATACTTCTGCTATATGCTTATCTAAAAACCCCATTTTACACTCTAAAGCTAAGCATATAGAGATTAAACATCATTTCATCAAAGACTATGTTCAGAAGGGAATTATCAATTTAAACTTTGTAGATACAGATCATCAGTGGGCTGATATTTTTACAAAACCCCTTGCTGAAGATAGATTTAAATTTATTCTGAAAAATATTAGTATGGACTTCTGTCCAAAATAGAATATTCATCAGATGAAATTTTTTTTCAGATGATAAAAGTCTAAACTCTGAAGTATTTCTTTTGATTGAATTATGTGTTTATTTCTTTGTGTGTAAAACTGAACTAACAAGGCTCAGAGGATCTGAACGTTGCCTAACGTGTCATTTCTCAAAGAGTTTCAGAGGCACATGCAAGCAAACACGTGTAGCTCAGAATCTGGAAAGGTAGAGTGCACCATACTGAAGTGACATTTGAGGTATTGCTTTGAAAATCCAAAATCTCTTGATTTCCCCCCTTCTGTCAGAATCTTAAATGTTTGATATGATTTTATTCCTTGTATTAATTGCTTGATTTGATTATGTGTGCACGCTTGAGAGTGTGTGTCTTTTTTGCATGCCCTAATGATTTTGCTATAAATTCTCACAACTCTTCACAAATCACACTTTACACTTATCATATCTCATATGCATTTCTGCCTTCTCTATTGTTTCCATCTTATTTCAAAACCCAAAAATCCTCGTAAACCCAGACACATCTCAAGAACTTCAATGGCTTCACCTTCATCAACACCTGCTCAGATGAAAACTTCAACTGTTGCTGCATCATCTCTTAATGCTGCTGGTTCATCCCAAACTGCTGTTGTGTACAAAGCACCAGTTAGAACTCTTCTCACTCTAATCAAAGAACTTGAGGTTCTGTGTGAGAACTTTGTGGATTTTGAATCCATCAAAGAAAATGGTTTTGATCACCTTTCAACTATCAAAGCTCAGAACTGGGAAAAGTATTTTGACAGGATGATGGGTCCTGTTTATCCAGCTTTGGTAAAAGAATTCTGGATACACGCTCAAGTGTGCCCTAAGTTTATTCATTCATTTGTTCTTGGAAAGGAAATTGTCATTACTGAAAAATTAATCAGACAACTACTTGAGTATAAGGAAATTGAGGGAATCACAAGTATGGCTATTGATCGTGTGGATTTGGCTGACATTTTTCAAGAAGTTTGTGTTTATAGGGAACCATCTAACAAGGTCAGAGATCTGAAACCTGTTTACAGAATTTGGGCTAAGATCTTCATGAGTTCAATCTTTCATAGGAAATCTTCTAACTCACCAGATTATGTAAATTCAGAACAAATGTACTTCATGTACTGTATGAGGAAAGGAAAGAAGGTGGATCTACCTTATCTTCTGTTCAGTCATCTTCTGAACCATATCAAAGAAACAAGAGAAGAAGTTAGGGTTAAAGCTGGAAAAATCAGAACTTGGATCCCTATGGGAAGACTGATATCAGACATTCTAACAGAGAATGGTCTTGTGAAACATCTGTTTGATGCTGGGGTGACAGAGGATCTGTCCTATGTTATAGGATCTGTCATAAATGGGAACACTCTGAAGAGAATGAAGGTTATTTCAGAGCTTGCTGGAAAACCCAAGAAATTTCAATCTGAAGACGTCAGCAGAAGGAGAATTCCTTTAGCAGACTTTCCAATGTTCAGTGCTGATGAACCTAGGCACATCATTCTGACATTCATTGCTGAATGTTTAAGAGATGGTATTCCTCTGCCTGCTAACCTAGTTCAGAAGGAAGGAGAAAGGCGCAGGAAAAGAAAGGCTGAGGAAGATACTCCTGCTTTTGCTAGAAGAGATGGTATTCCTCTGCCTCTTGGTCAGACAAACTCTGTTGAACATTATCATAACTCCATTGCTTTTGCTAGAAGATGCTCCTGCTGAAAATTCTGCAACAATAGAAGATACTCCTGCATCTGACATGGAGATTGATCATCCAATGGCAGTTGCATCTGCTTCTAAACCTTCTGCATCTGAGATGAAGAATGAGATTCCAGATGTTGTCCAAGAAGTCAAGGAAATCAGAACATAGATGATAAAATAGGAACGGACTACTGAAGAAATCAAGACTTGGATGGCCAAGCAAGAAGAGTCCACTGCTAAGATTACGGATCTTCTTACACTGATTGCTTCTCGGCAGCCCTAGCTCTCTTTTTCATGTCTTTGCATTCTCGTTTTGCACTTGTTATCTATTTGTTCTATTTTCTATCATCTGCTCTATGAACTTCTTATGCTGTTGTGCTATTCTGATCTGATTAAATCTGGTTGTTTTGTCTTTCATTTGTGTGTTATATTTTCTCTCTCTTCTTCTGTTATCTTTTCCGTCTTTAAAGTTCTTTTTGATTATGACAAAAAGGGGGAGAAAGAGAATTTGATTGTTCAACATAAGCAAATGCTAAAAATGAAATTCAGACATTGTTTTAATCTAACATTGAATCTTAAGACTTTCAGATCTCATTATCTCATATAACAAAATGATCTGAAGTTACCCTGAGAATTATCCAATCAGGCTCTGATCCTTGAAAGCAAATTCTGGAGAGCTTGATTCTGAAAAGCATCCAAGCTGAGTTTTTCTCTCATCAAGGATTTCTACCAGGTTCTGAAATATACTCAAGAAAAAAGGGAAGTGTTCTTTTCTATTAAAGTATTCATTTCAGGGGGAGATTCTTAATCTCAGGGGGAGTATTTTTACTCTTCTTCCTTTATTAAACAAAATTCTCTATGTTTTGTCATCATCAAAAAGGGGGAGATTGTTAGAACACAGATTGGTGCTTCTTATATCTCTATGTTTTGATGATAACTTTTATGGAATTTTGTAATGAGTAAATATACACTCTAAAATTTGTTCAAGTATTATTTTTTCAGGTATAAATTAAATACTCTTAAAAGAGGCAAAATATATAAGTACAAATAAACTATGCAAAGATCTGAAGCATCAGATGCAAGACTATCAGAAGATTCTGAAGCGCTGCCAGAAGGATCTGAAGCAGAAGCTACATAATGATCTGAAGTATTAATGAAAGAAGTATATAAAAGCCGAAAGCTCTGATCTTATCAGACTCTGAAGTTCTTTTCACTTCAAACTCAGAGGCTCTAATAATCAGACTCTTATCATTAATATTCACGCTCAAAGCACATACTGCTGCATACTCTGATGGAGACTCTGATCAAGACTGAGACTCTGATACATTAAAGATCTGATCATCTATCAAGACTTTGAACTTATCATTCATCTTAAGCTCTGATCATATTAAAGCATTCCATACCTTTTAAGCTTACTACAAGTTTTAAAGTGCAGATTGTGAAGACTTCATCTTGAAGGAAGCTTGTTGAAGAAGCTGTAAACTTGATTAGACGTGGTCCTACTTCCAAAGTAACCAACGGCTAATTTGTCCAAAGAAGTGACGTGGTGAAAATCCCAAGGCTTCTACAACCATACCTTTCTGCAGAAAGCATATCTCTGCCCATACTTTTGGTGATGAAAAGTCATACAATCAAATATTATATTCAGCTGCACATCACTCAAGACATTTGAGAAAGCTATAAAAGGAGAACTACTTCAACATTTTGAAGCTGCTAATTTACTACTCATCTTTTGCTCATTACTAGATCACTCAGAAAGAAATACACGCTTAATTCATAAAAGAGAAAATCTCTCAAGAACTTATTCATTTGATCTTTCATAAAACCACATAGTTTTTGTTTTACTTAATCTTAAGTGTAAACATCACAGTTGTGATACAGCTTATTAGAAGCATTCAAACACTTGTTAGTTTACATTAAATTGTAAGAAGTTCCTTAAGAAGACCAAGGTGTGGTCAGTAGTTCTTGAGAAGACTAAGACAATTGTTCTTAGTGCTTTCTATTGTAATCAGTTGATCAATAGTGGATTAAGTCCTTGCAGAGAAAGGCAAATCATCTTTGATAAGGTGGACTGGAGTAGTTGAGTTCAACGAACCAGGATAAAAACATTGAGTTCTATTTATTGCCATATTTCATAAAATCTCTTATTCAACCCCCCTTCTAAGTGTTTTTCTCACCTTCACCGCTAACTCTAGCCCCTTAATGATGAAAACTTTCAGTCTTCCATATACTATATAAGTAATTTCCCTTTGATATTTTCATTTTTCCAACTTCTCTAACTCTTCACACCATCCTTGCTTTTCCCTCTAATTTTCTGCTTCCCAACCAACAAACTCTTACTTCCTTCAAAAATGGCTGATCATCAAAAGAAGAAAATGCAACTCAAAGGACAAACATCTGTGTCAACGCTTCCTCCCTTTGCCAGCTTGAGTGGTCCCCAAGCGATAAAGAACCAACAGTTCATCCGCGAACCCTTGACGGAGGAGAAACACCACATTTACGAATCTCAGGTAATCATTCCTGTTACTGTTGCAAGGAGACCTCTAGCCGTGTCTAGGCCTTTACCCCCTCCAGGTCTTGACTATTCCGCCATTAAAGACTTCTTCCCCTCTTATAGAACCACTAAATCCTTTGGGCAAAAAGACTCTAGCAAAATCCCCACTGATGGTCCTAATAGGCTGAGCCTCTTCGACGTAGACCTTAGGTATCTTTATGATGGGGCCATATTATTTAGGGCTACTCCCTACTTCAAATATTCCGAACTTTATCTCAACTGGCTAACAAAAATAGAGAAAGTAAAAGCCCAGGAATGGAAGGACACTGGGATTTACGATCTGATCATGATGTCGAAGGTAGGCCCTTCGTACTGCCCCCTTATGGTGGCTTCTTCCTTATTTTTCTGGGATAGAACTCACAACACTTTCCACCTCCCTTGTGGGATGATGACACCCACTTTACTTGACGTAGCTACCATTGAGGCCTAAAACCCTACGACCTAGTTTATGATCCTGAGATTGATAGCCACGACACCATTGGCTTTGCCAATACTAAACATACTTATACAGCTTTTGTCCAACATTATCATAATAAAACTAGCACCTCAGTTGACGACGAGGAACATATATCCTTTTTGGCCATGTGGTTATCCCGTTGTGTATTTTGCACAAAATCCTTGCAGGTGGCGCGGAAGTATCTGGTTCTGGCCAACCAACTACATCTGAAGAGAGGCATTTGCCTCAGTGAAATGATTCTGGCAAGTCTTTATGAGGCCCTAGGAGAAGGTGCGAATAAATTGAAAGGTCCTGAAAGCCATGGCAACTTGCTGTTGTCAGGCCCTTTTTGGCTCCTTCAGTTGTGGCTTAATGCCACTTTTGAACACAATCTTCCCAACAAAGGCGAAGTTGATGAAAGTTCGCCTTCGGTCACTGAGAGAAGAGTCGAATGGCCTCGCCTGGCTCAACTTACTCCTAGCGAGGAAGGCCTCACCTCGCCAAACGGTATGAGTTTACCGTGAAGATGGCTCCCTTCGCAGAATGAAGATGTGGCCCAGAGTGGTTTACCAGACCCTTCCCTGCTCCCTTAAAGAAACAAGAAGAGGAGTCAAAGCTGATTTGGGAGCGATTCCTTATTCCTCGATTATTGGTTCATAAACTAAACCTTGTTAGAGGTCACTCCAACTTACTAGCCTACCAGCCGAACTTGGTGTCCAAGCAATTTGGGTTGATACAAACCTTACCCAAATGCCTATATGACAAGAAATCTCATATCATTCTTCCTTTAACGGTGCTATCTCCTCTGGACTGTTCGACACAACTGGCGCGCCACGCCCACAAGTCCTACCTCACACCTGTTCACTTTGAACCTTCTTACTTTTGCTCCCAAGACTTCTATGACTGGTGGTCGAAACATTACGCTTCAGAATTTCTTGACGCCTTTAGTTTTGCTCACTTGATTGACCAAGCTTTCATTGATGTGCAGGAGAAGATTAAGAAAGGTACGTCTACCCATATCAAAGAGATTCAAGCCTTCCAGAAGTATTTCGAAACTGCCTATCGACCAGATGGTGTTAGTCGAACCATCTGTGAGGCTGCTGTCACTTTGAAAGAAAATGTTTCCAAAAAATTGGATAGCTTAAAGATTCCCTCTTATGTTCCTCGTGAGAAACGGTATGAGTTTTCCTTTAAACTTTTCCCCCCAAAAGTCCCTCGACTACCAACCGCTGGTTTTGGCGTGGCTCTTGCCCCTCCATTCCCAGATTGGTTCATTTGTGGAGACACTATAAAAATTCTTCGACAGCAGTCTAAGCCCAAAGCACAGCGGGTGGTTCTGACTAAACATACACTCGATACGTTTAAAGGGCACCTTCATGTCAGTATCGAAGATGTTCGCATCGAATCCGACATTCTTGAAGGTTCATCCCCCTTCGATTTAGACTTTCCTCTCTGAGTTTTATTGTTGCTAACTGCTTTTAGTATCAATTACTTTTCAGCTGCTCTAAAACGTGCTGCCCCAACAACCAGAACTGAAGTCAAGGACGAAGACCAAAAGGTAATCTTCCGCAGCTTTCTACTATCTCGACCTCCTTATCTTACTCTCAACACTTTATGTTGCTTTCAGGTTAGTCGAAAACCACCCACTCCTCAAAGAAGATTAAAAAGGGCTTCTCCCCATATTATCATTGATTCTGATGACGAAGATGGGTCTCCTCGTGAGAGTCTTCAAGTAAAAAGGAAACGAAAGATCGTCCATGATGTAGATACTCCTGATGCTCCATCCGCTCCTCTTGCAACCAACACACCTCATACCATTATTCCTCCTCAAGACCCTACTCCAACTCCCATAGGGGACACTTCAATCCAAGCTGTTGTCATGGAAAGTGACAATTCCAGTCCTGCTGACGAAACTGTTAAGGTATATTGCGCATCTACCTTTCTTTGGGCCTTTGCACTGATTCTTTAGTCTTTATTCTTTCTAATGTCTACCTTTTCTAGGATGACGCTGGGGCTTTGCAATCTGATCCCACCAAGCTTCCTTTGTCGCTCTACCCCTTGAATAGCCAAGGTGAGCCTACCTATCATCCCACTTCTGATTTGGGTTCTGGTGTGAGTTCACTTGGTGAAATTAATAAACCTGATTCTTTCACAACCCCTCCTTCTCCCGCAAAGACCACTACCCAGCAGTCTCAGACTGATGGTTCTGATCATGAAGATAATAATGCTCAAGTCGATCCTATTACAGCGGATGATGAAGTCAACGCTTTGGAGGGGAAAACAACTTTGGTTGATACGACCAGTTCTCCCTTGGGTCAGACAATAGCTGTGGATGAAAAAGCTGTCGAGGGTGATCAAGGCATTGAGGATCAGGCTATGCCTCAGCCTGAATTACATGAATCCAGCGATAAAGGTACTGGGGATGAAATGGAGGAGGATGGCGCAAAGGCGAAAGAAAGCCAAGATAAAGAATTGAAAACTGTGGACATCTCTGTCAAAGAACCTACAATTGCTGAAGTAACAAAGACTCATGTCCCTTCTACCCCCAAAGGATATTCCAACAAACCCCTTCCCAGGCGAAACTCAACTTACCTTCGCCGAACTGGATGCGTTGAAGGTTTCTAACCCTCGACAATACATCAGGCTTTTGTTGAAAAGGAGAAGTCATTCTTCTAGCTGCACTCCCATTACTTCGACCTCCGAAGGGCAAACCTCAAAGTCTCCAGCTGACAGTGCCCTCGACAAGGTTAAGCAAAAGATTTTCAAAGGGGGTCTTTTCACCCTCTTGCAGATGGGCCCAGCCAGCCATCTTCCCCTCAAAGCTCTTCTTCAAAAAGTGGACATTAAATCCCTTACTCCTGAGGATACGAATGTTATTCAAGAAGTTGGTACCCTGATCGACCAGGTTTATAAGGACTATCGATTGCTGCCCCAGATTGAGGGTGACATTAAGACGAAGGCTAGCAGTGAAGCTGCCTCTTGGAGCGCTGTTGTCGACTCTGAGGAGAAGATTGCCGAATTGGAAGAAACGAGGGAGAAAAATAAACAAGAGGTCCTGACTAACGAAGCGAAGATTGACTGTTGGGAGCGGAAGATTAAAAAACTCCGTAGTAAGATAGCGAAGGCTAAGAAGAAGAACGCTGAACTATCTTCTTTCGATGACTCCTCTTTAACAGCTGCACTTGATCATGCCGTTACCTACACTGAGGAAGCCCGTCGTTTGGAATCTGAAGTTGCCCAGCTGAGGACAGATAAGGCTCAATTCCAGAGCCGTCTCGAACTCCAAAAATTGGCTTATCTTAAGATGAAGGCGAATCTTCCTTTTTGATTTATTTAGGTTTTGTAATAGAGCAGATTATGCTGGCCTTTGTAAGCCATTTTATTTTGTTTGTAAGACATTGGGCCATTTCGGCATATTTTAAATCACCATCTATGGCTTCGCTTTATCTTCGACTATTACTCTATTGATATTTTTACCTCTTGAAGTGCAGGCTTATACTTCTTTAAATATTTGTCGTTTACTTTTAATATTCTCTCGTCCTTACTTAGCTCTGTCACCTCATATGCCCCGTTAAAGAATACCTTCGACACTTGGAATGGTCCTTCCCACTTTGGGGACCACTTGCCTAGGGACCTCTCCTTTCGATCCATAGGCAGGATTACCCTCCATACCAAATCTCCAACCAGGAAAGCCTTTGCTTTGACCTTCTTGTTATATGATTTCTCCACTCTTTTCTTTTGTCTTCTCAAGAGTTCTAGAGCTTTTAATCTTTCTTCGTTTAGATCGACTAACTCATCAAGCATCATGTCCCAATAAATCTCTCGAGGGATTTCATGATGTCTTTGAATTCTTACTGACTGTATGTGTATCTCAACTGGCAATACTGCATCGTGGCCGAAGGTGAGTCGATAAGGGGAAGTGTTGGTTACTTCCTTCAAGGATGTTCGACATGCCCATAGGACTTGATCCAACGTCTTATGCCAATTTCTAGGTTTGCTTCCAATCTGTTTCTTTATCATGCCAATTATCACTTTGTTTGCCGCTTCGACTTGGCCATTGGCCTGGGCATAGTAAGGTGTCGAGGTAAGGAGTTTAAATCCCATTTCTTTGGCAAACTCCTGCATCTTCCTACCCGTAAATAATGACCCTTGGTTTGTAGTTATTGTCTCGGGTAGCCCAAATCTGTAGATGATATACTTCTGAATGAATTCGATAACATCTTCTTGGTCTACCTTCGGTAGAGGTATAGCTTCAATCCACTTGGTAAAATAGTCTATCCCTACCAAAATGTACTTCTGGTTTTTGGAAGATGCAGGTCGAATGTCTCCTATTAAGTCTAAAGCCCAACCTCTGAATGGCCATGGCTTGACTATGGAGTGCAACTCGCTTGCTGGGACATGTTGTATGCCAGCGTGGACTTGGCATTCCTGACAACCTTTGGCGAACTCAATGCAATCTTTCAGCATCGTGGGCCAGTACATCCCCTGGCAAAATAGCAGCCACTTAATCTTATCGCCTACTTGGTGTGCTCCGCATGTCCCGCCATGGACTGAAGACAACGCTAAGTATGCTTCAGATTCACTGAGGCATTTAAGTAAAACTCCCTCAGAGGTTTTCTTAAATAACTCATTCCCTAACAGGACGTAGCTTAATGCTTGGTATTTTATCTTTCATTCTGTAGTCGCTGAAGGGTTCTGAAGGTATTCGACCAGAGGTTTCCTCCAATCTTTGTCTGTAAGACCTTCGAATGTAAAAATCTCAAAGGTTTCCTTGTCAGCGTAGCCAAATTTTGTGACTTCCAAGTATGACGGTCTCAAACCCACGGACACAACCTTACCTCTGGCCTCGATTGCTTCTTGCAAGTTTTTCTTCAAAACCCTGTATCCTGAGGCAAGTTGTGCCAGGTCGTTGGCTATCTGATTGTGTAGTCGTGGTATGTGTCGAATAGTGCAGACTTCAAATTTTTTGAGTAGTCTGTTGGCTATCACGAGATACATAATGAGATTTTCTTTAACGCATTTGTACTCCTTTGTTAGTTGTTTTACAACCAACTCTGAATCTCCCATTATTTCGACTTGGGTTGCCCCCAATTCTAACAAAATTTCAAGTCCAGCGATCAAAGCTTCATATTCAGCTTCGTTATTGGAACATAGGCCCTCGACTCTATACTTGAATTTTGTTGGAATTTTGTCAGGCGAAATGATCAATAGACCTATGCCTGTCCCGTTCTTGTGACTAGACCCGTCGAAGTATAGCTTCCAAGGCTCTAGTTCAACAATGTTCAGGGTACTTTCATTTATGGAGTGGTCGACAATAAAGTCTGCCACTATTTGCCCTTTGACCGCTTTCAACGGTCTATAAGTTAATGAATACTCAGTTAATGCTAATGCCTATTTACCAATTCGACTATGCAAAATAGGTTTGGACAACATGTGCTTAATAATATCAAAATGTGACGAAACGTAAACATCAACTGATTTTATATATTGCTTCAACTTCATACATGAGAAATACAAACATAAGCATAATTTCTCTATTTCACTATACCTAGTTTCTGCATCATTTAAAACTCTGCTAAGGTAGTAAATGGCTCTTTCGACGCCACTTCCATCCTCTTGAGCGAGCATGCTCCCTAGAGTTTTGTCTGACGCTGCTATGTACAGTCTCATGCTTTTATTTCGACATGAAGGTGTAAGGATCGGAGGATGAGTCAAGTAGTCTTTGATCTTGTCAAAAGCTTCTTGTTGATCTTTCGTCCATTCGAACTTCTCCTTGGTGGCTCGAAGCAATGGCGAGAAGGCCTGTGTTTTTCCGTTGAGATTCAATATGAACCTTCTTAGGAAATTTATTTTGCCCAGCAAGGATTGAAGTTCCTTTTTGTTGGATGGCGCTTTCGCTTCCATGATGGCCTTTGTTTTGTTTTGGTTGATTTCGATCCCCTTCTTGTGGACCACGAAACCCAGAAAATCTCCTGCTTGTACGCAAAATGCACACTTGAGGCCAAACATCCTCATTCTCATGAAGGATTTGCGCAGATGTTCCATATGAGCCTTTCCTGACACAGATTTTATCACAATATCATCAATGTATATTTGCATAAAGGACTCAATGTAGTCATGGAAAATCGAATTCATCGCCCGCTGGTACGTTGCCCCAGCATTTTTTAGGCCAAAAGGCATCACTACCCATTCGAAAGTGCCTAAGGCCCCTGGGCAACGGAACGCCGTTTTAGGAACATCATCCTCGGCAATGAAAATCTGGTTGTAACCAGAATATCCATCCAGCATGCTAAGGTATTCGTGGCCAGCGGCTGAATCGACTAGCATTTCTGCCACTGGCATCGAATACTCGTCTTTAGGGGTTGCTGAATTCAAATCCCTAAAGTCTATGCAGACTCTTAAAGATCTGTTTTTCTTAATGACTGGTACAATATTTGCTAGCCATTCGACATACCTAGTCGTACAGATGAACTTGCATCGGAGGAGTCTTTCGATTTCCTCCTTTATCTTTGAGAGGATTCCAGGGGCGAAACGTCTTGGATTCTGCTTGACTGGTTTTTTGCCAGGCTTGATTGGTAGCCTATGCTCGACTAGATCTCTCTTTAGACCTGGAATTTCGTCGTAGTCCCAAGCAAAACAATCCATGTACTCTCTTAGCAACTGGATGGTTTCCACCCTAAGTTGGGGGTCGAGGTTAGCGCTGATATAAGTTGGCCTTTTGATTACTCCATCTCCCAGGTCAACTTCCTCTAGTGGATCTTGTGCCAACATTTTGACATCGCTGGCCAAGGGATCCTTTTCAAAACCCAAAGGCTCATCGTCATATATGGCGTCGAGTCTCTGCCCTTCGTATTTAATCTTGGGGTCGAAATGCCCAACTGGACTTATTTGTTTGGATTTTTCGTTGGCTCCCTCAGCCATTTCGTTATTAGCGGCCTCCAAGGCCGTTTGTAGCTTAGTTTCAGCCACGTAGGCCGAAATCTTTTGAAGCGTTGCGGCTTCAGTCATCATCATCGAACTCACTTCCCCAGCCAGTGGGGTCTATGGGAAGTTCGCCAAGGTATGGTAACCTTTCACCTGGCACTTCCTTGTCCCATCGGAAACCATCGACGGGATGCAGATATAGTGAGCAATACACTTCGTCATTAGGTGTAAAGTCGAAATCGGCAGGTTCACATGGCCCTATACTGGCCAAATGTTTTTCAAACTGTCCTCTATCAATATGGTTTATAGGTTCTTTGAAGTATCCCTGATCTGCTTTGATGTTTTCGACAATGCCATCTGGTCTCCAGATGGCGATCCTCTGATGCATCGAAGATGGCACTGCCCCCACTCCATGAATCCATTCTCTTCCAAGTAATAGATTATAATTGGCAGTGGTCTCCACCACCATGAAGACAGTCAGGCGGGTAATGGTTCCAACCATGGCATTCACCTGAATGACCCTCATGGTCGAACCCACTTTTCCTTCATAGTTTGATAACACCATGTTGTGTGGCTTGGTGTCTGTCTCACTTTTCCCAATTTTGTTCAACAAAAAATGCGACATTAGGTTTACCGTAGCACCGCAATCCACCAGTATTTTGTTAACTGGGACCTTCTCTATTTGTGCCGTAATATAAAGAGGCTTCAGATGATTTTTCATCGCCTCTATTGGCCGTTCAAAGAATGCGTTTTACTCTTCGACGCAGCCATTGTTCATTACATAATAGCATACCGGCTTATGAGCCGTTATTTCCCAGTCCGTATATGTGTCCGAGTTTTCAACTAAAGAAATCCTATCAAATTCTCTGGGCATTACTGATACTATGTTGACCAAAATATCTAACGTTTCATCAGAGTCTTCGTCAAAATTATCGGTCATTTCATTGTCAACCAATTTCCTTTGTTCTTCGACCTGCGTTGGAAACAACTTTCTTCCTACAGGTGCCTTCCCGAAGGCCTTTGTTCGACCTCATGTTCAATGGGGATGTTGGTACTGGATTGTGGTTGGTCCTTATGTGCACCTTCTTTGTGCGCTTTTCTTCTTCTCTGCTCGCGTCTCCATTGGGATCGAGACATGGGATTCTTCCCTTTATAATTTTCTGACACATGAGCAGCCCTCGAAGACTGAAATTCTTTTCGGTAGCTTAACGAAGATTCTCGTTGTACTTCGAAGTTCTTCCACCTCTTCTGCCCTTGTTGCCTGTTCTCATTGGGCTTCGTCCACTTCCCATCAGTGGCCTCAACATTAAAGCTAGTGGGTTTGTTCGTAGGAGGCCTTATGCGGGGGTCAGATCTTTGTTGAAGGCCTCTTCAAGGGTCGAATCTTCGCCTTTCGTTTTCTTGCCTCAGCCTTCGTGTTCCTTCTAACTTTTGTGCGGCCTTCTTGTCGAAGATGGCGCTGCATCGGGGATAAAGCATCACACTAGAACCTTTCTCCTGGCAGCGGTGAAGGAAAGAAACGATAGATTCCTCCTGCTCTAGGTAGGCTTCCCTAGTGTGTGTTTCCTGGTAGTTCAACTCACTGTCCGCTACCTCCTCATGTTGAGTGATTTGTACCATGTTAATTTCAATTTCTTTGGCCAGATTAAGCTTCTTCAAGCTTAACTCCACGCCTTTGGTGGCTTGATCAACTTTAACGAAGTCATCAGCCGTTTCTTTGGTCACTATCTCCCAACCTAGATTGTTCCTGTTGTTTGGGCTTTTGGTTTCATCCTTTTGGTCACAGCTACCAACTTCCATTTCGACACAGCTCCTTTGTCCGAAGCTGATGGTAACTTTCACCATCACAGCTTCGTCTATGGGATTGCCAGCAGCCTCTGTCACTTCGATTGAAAAGTCATAGCCGTCAGGAACTTCGACCATATTAGCCTCGACTGGCTCTGTGTAATTTGTGTCTGCCGTTTACAGAGGATCTGAGTCGACCTTCATTTGGCCACCAGCTTTTCTCCGAACTTTAGACGTCCTTCCTGGATCGCATTCTAAACAAGGTCCCTGAAAAGAAAACATTGAGACGTTTTATGACCCAAGAAATTATGATATTTACAAAACCCTCTTTTCTTCCTTTGTTCTATGGACGACATTTTAGCGCCATGAGGCACTATTATTTGTCGTTCCTTAACTAACAAATCGAAGATTTCATCACATTTTGTGATGTCGAAAGTATATGTTTTCTTTGGGAACCTATCATTATTTTCTGATTCGACATAACTCTTCCCTTGTGGGGGAGCCAGTACTTTGCACAAGTAAGGCGGTCCTTGCTTAAGTTCAGCAAGGTCCACTTCGCCATCGTCGAAACTCATAGGCTTGTCGCACAAACCTTCGACGTTCTCATTATATTCGACAAAAGCTACTTTTTTATTTTTATTAAACTTAGCCTTCTCGTCTTTGAGTCTTTCGAGTTGTCGAACTCGATCGGCTAGTTAGGCCATGTCCCTTAGATACTGGGTATCCAACTTTTTCCTAATAGAGTAGTCGAGACCCTCAGCGGCCATTTCGACCAACTCATGTTCAGGGACCTGCGTGAAGCATCTGGCCTTAAGCAACCGGAACCTATTAAGGTATTCTTCTATTGGCTCAAAACATTTACGCTTCACACTAGCGAGTTCCTTCAAGCTAATTTTTGTCTGACCCATATAGAACTGTTGATGGAACAAACGCTCTAACTGGATCCAGTTACACACCGTGTTAGGGGTAAGTGTTGTGAACCAGGTAAAGGCGTTTTTAGTAAGAGAACTTGGGAAGTATTTTATTCTAAGGCTTTCATCGTTTGCTATCTCTCCAACCTCGATTAGGTAACGAGCCACATGTTCGACGATAGATTCCGTCGTATCTCCTGAAAACTTAGTGAACTTGGGTACTTTCGTCCTAGGAGGTAACTCCGCCTGAAGGATATAGTCTACTATAGGTGAAGTGTAGTTTGGCCTGGTGAAACCAGTGTTTAACCCATTTCTGGCCATAATTCTCTCGACCATGGCCGCTAGATTATTATCGACGGCTATGTTGTTTCGACGAACCTGCTGGACTACATTGTCTGCGTCTTGGTGCCGATTCACAACCACTACTCCTGAGTTTCTTTCTCCCAAGCCACGGGGCTGGTTTTGCAAAGGCTCTTCCCTAAGCCCTTCGACTAACGAAGGGGCCATCCTTCCTTGGTTTCCTACGTCGACTTCTGCCATATTCGCCAAGTTTTCTCATGGGGTATCCGCTACTGCGGCTTGGTTTCTGGTTAAGGGAGGTACCCCCATGAATTCAGCCAATCTCGTTAATTGTACCACCAATTGTTGATTGGTCTGAGTTGTATTTTGGATTAATGGTTGAAATATTTCACCCATGGTTTGTGACAAAGTCTGAACCATTTGTAGGTTACTTTCGTCCATCTGCTGTCTTAAACAAGCAACTGAGGTGTTGGTCAAATTGGGGCCTTGCGTCGAATACCCTAAACTCTGGCTTTGGGGGTTTCGACCCATGTTCACGCCTGACCCTGACCCTTGTAGCGGCGAAGCCATCGTCTGATATGAGAATATGGGGGGTGCACTTTGGAGCCCTTGCATCATAGCGGTGGGCATCCCATATGGGGGATTTCTTGGTGATTGTGAAAAACCAAGGGGACCAAACTGCCTGGACGTCGAAATTCCTCCTAACAAAATCTAAGGATTCAACGTTTGATGACCAATATATTCCAATACTGGTTGAGTATAAGGTCTTATCACTGTCGATCCAGCCCCAAGTATGGAAGGTGTCAGCACTGGCCTCACAGGAAGCACCGTTTGTTCTTCAGTCGACGGTATCGGAGGGGGAACTCCCTCGTCTCTTATTCCTTCGATGGAACCGTCTCTTTGATGGTTGGGGTGGTCTAGCTAGTTCGTATCCGTAGCCATGTTCCTAATGTTTCGTCTTGGTCGTGTCTCTTCGTTTACAGCGGCAATTTTACCACTTCTTAGTAACATAAAAATGTACCTCTCACGAAAAGGGACCAGTACGACTGCAAAATTTTATAAGTTTAGTTTTATGAAACAGATTTTCTAGCATTGTCCCATTAGGCGTGCCATTTTGTTTCCCTTGAAAATCGGAAAACAACCGCTGATCTTCCAAATCTAACTTTGGTGACTCACAGGATCGATCAGATTGATCCTAGGACATGTGCTAAAAGGTTTGTTTTTGTTTTAAGAATCTATTCAAGTTCCACACTCGAACAGTATTGTGGTAAAAAGATCTCACAGAAACATCTATTCGACTACAGGACACCTTAAAGATAAAATAAAGCTTTCAATAAAAGAGAAGAAAGTTTGTTAGGAGAGGAGAAGTTAGATTGAGGACGAAGAGAAAATAATTGCATAGGAAGGAGAGAAGTAAAGTAAGGAGAAAAAGGGGTAAAGACAGTAAAAGACTTTGTAAAATTTAAAGTAAAACAAGTAAATTGCATTAAGTTAAAAGATGGCGTGTTTACATCACGTACATTCTCTACAATACTCGCTTTCTCTACACTCGGATACTTGGAGTAATTTCAAGAGTAATTTGTACAATAGTAAATTACAACACACTTTGGATATGTCTAAGACACCCTATTTATAGTAATAAAAAATAACCTCTAATAACCTCCATCATCACCTCCTTGCGCCATTTGTCACAAATGCATGGATCTACTGCTCCTAGGGTGACACGTGTCTCCCTCAATATTCAACAAGCAAAGTCGTTCCCTCCAATATTTGAATTTCAAATCCTTCAACGAACCATCCCTCACAGCAAGCGGTCAAACTCCTAGCTTCTGGGTGAGTCCTTCGACTTCTTCTTCTGGCTGCTTTGCCTCTTTCAACCATTCTCTCGTTCTCAACCTATCTTTGATCCTTTTATCTTGAATTCCTTTCCTTCTACATGAGCATAGAGAAGGTGCACATAAGGACCAACCACAATCCAGTACCAACATCCCCATTGAACATGAGGGTCGAACAAAGGCCTTCGGGAAGGCACCTGTAGGAAGAAAGTTGTTTCCAATGCAGGTCGAAGAACAGAGGAAATCAGACACATATCTTTGAGGGAACAATTTTGCTTGTTGAATATCTTTGATCCTTTTATCTTGAATTCCTTCCTTCTACATGAGGCGTCGAATTTAGGAGCTAACACCGTGTCCCATGACACGGCCCGTGTTGCAGGACCTGAAGAGGAAGAGCACGCCCAAGACTTGAAGAGGAAAACTAGCAAAACAGTCATGCAACACGGGTGCCCGTGTCCCATGACACGGCCCGTGTTGCAACCCCTGAAGATGAAAAGTTTATTCCATGAGTCAGCAGACTGACACGGCCACCCGTGTTAGGGCTACTGAAAGTTAAATGATTTTATTTTGTGTTTTATGCTGACTGTGCTATCTCGGAGGGCAGTTTGGACATCTCGTATTGTAATTTGAATTTTTGATATATTAGACGGACCGTGAATGGAAAAAGGGGATTTTTTTGGAGAGAAAATAATTTCACGAGAAAGATTGGAGCGATCAAGGATTTGGGAAACTGAAGGTCCTCATGAGCGTAAGCGATTGAAGATCAAGGCAACCAATTATCTTGTAATGTTTAGTCTTATTATTGATTTTATCTTTATTATTATGAGTAGCTAAACCCCCCAATGCTAGGGGGTGTCCCTGAATTGACTCTTTAATAACCTTGTTTCCTTTGAATAATGGAATTCACTGCTTTCTAATCATCGTTATTATTGTATAATTTTCTTTTGGCTTTTCTTATTTGACAAATAAGGATTTGATTTACGGTTAACCTTAGGTGTGGAAAAACGACCGTTAACGCGTTTATACGATAATACTATAGTAGATATTGCCTAGGAATGGGGATACCCTATAGTAACCGTAATGTTTTATATGAAATATATTGCTTGGGATTGTTCCTATACCGCCAAGGAATTGGGGCATAAGAAGAATACCAAAGGGTTTTCTGCTGAGGAATTAGAGTCAACTAATCTTTAAAACCGGTAACGATTGAATTGAACAGTGATTTCTAAAAACTAAGGATTAAGGCTATTACAAAGCTTTTCATACACCTTACCCTAGCATGCTTCTCATAACTGTCTAAAACCATTATTTTACCGCTTTTGCCTTTTGGCTTGATAATTCTAAAGAAACAAACCAAAACCCTTATGACTTTTTGTTCAGTTGCATTATTATAGAACTTGTGTTCATACGCAGTCCGCGAGATCGATATTCGGGGAATTTCCCCTTATTACTACATCGGTACAATTAGTACACTTGCTAATTTACCGGTCAAGTTTTTGGCGCTGTTGTCGAGGACTCCCATAATATAAGTTGTATTCTAATTCAATTGAAATTTTGTTGCTCTGCGACCAAAATTTTATTTTCAATTTTTATTTTTAATTTTTATTATTATTATTTTATTACTACTACTCTGCGTCTAACATTTTCATGCGAGGAGATCCCTCAGCTAATTTTTCTTTGGACGCAGAAATTGAAAAGACTCTACGCGAAAGACGTAGGCAAGCTAGACTATTAACTTAAGAAGAAGAAAGAGTTTCTGTTCATTCAGATTCAGGTTCGGAATTAGAAAGAGACACTGAAGCTATAGCGGATCTCCCACCAGCGGAGAGACTTTTGGGAGACTATGGAGGGGCAAATGCTCAACCAAACCGGATGACCATCGTGAATCAACCGGTGAATGTGGCACACTTTCAGCTACATCCTTCCACCATTCGCCGGTTGGAGAGCAAGCCTTTCTCTGGAAGAATCAACGAAGATGCAAACAAGCATCTACAGAGATTCCTAACGACTACCACATCTTTGAAGATAGAAGGTCATTCCGAAGAGGCCAAAAGACTTGTTATGTTTCCGTTCACACTGACTGATGATGCGGAAGAATGGTTCTATTCACTTCCAGCTGGGAGTATCACCACATGGCGAGAGATGGAAAATGCATTCCTTAACGAGTATTTCCCTGCTTCAGTGTTTATTCAAAAAAGATACGACATTGTCAATTTCAAGCAAAAAGAAGGGGAATTTCTAGGAGATGCTTATAAGAGGTTTAAGAGGTTTCTGACGGCGTGTCCTACTCATAACATGGATGCCACTGAGCAGATGCAGAACTTTGTGAATGGATTACGACTCAAGAAAAAAAAGCTTATAGACACTGTTGCCGGTGGCTCAACTAATTTCTCAACAGCCACTGGTATCAAGAGGATCATAGAAGCAATTGCTGCCAATGAGCATCTTGAGTTGTATGATCGCACTGTGAACCAACCAGAAGGTAAGATTGATTTGAAGCTAGCAGATCAAGTTGTGAACATGGAAGAGCAAATCAAAGCTGAAGTGGAAAGAAGGCTTAAGGGAATGAATGTGGGTACTGAAACTGTAGCTCAGGTTCAACCTGTCCAAACTGTGAGTTGTGAGATATGTTGTGGACCACACTTTACCATACATTGTGTGGCAACTCAAGAGCAGGTGGAACAAATTAATATGTTGAGACAGACCAATCCATATTCCCAGACATATAATCCAGATTGGAAAAATCAGCAACAATATCAGCAGCCACCATACCAACCTCAATATCAACAGGCTCCTCAAAAAGCAGAATGGGAGATAGCTATTGAACGAATGGAAGCTCAAAGTATGCCATTCCAAGAAGAGACATGTAATGTTCAAAAGAATAACACTGCTTCCATCAAAAATCCCGAGGTGCAAATGGGGCAGATAGCCCAACACCTCTCAACACACACACACAAGGAACCCTCCCGAGTGCGACAGTACCGAATCTGAAAAATCAAGAGAGTATTAATGATGTCACAACAAGAAATCAAAAAAAGATAGGAGAAGAGGAAACCAAGGAGGATGAATGCATAGAGGTGGAACTTGAGGTAAGAGAAAAAGTGAAACAACCAGAAGAGGTTGTACTATCTAAAAAACCAACTGGAGAGAAAAAGAAAGAGGAGGTTAAACTGAAAATCAAACTACTGTTTCCTCAAATAGTTACAAAGAAGGATGAGAAAGAGAAAGACTTTGAAAGGTTCAATGCAATGTTCAACAAATTGGAAATCAACATGCCGTTCTTTGAAGCACTCGAGCAAATTCCATTGTACAAGAAATTCATGAAAGAGGTTATAGGTAAAAAGAGATCAATGGGTGAAGAACCGAAGACCACAATTGAGAAATGTAAGGAAATATCACAAGAAAAGAGAATCCCCATCAAGAGGAAGGACCCTGGACCGGTAGTAATCCCGTGTACTATAAAAGATTGAACTTTTAAGAAAGTCCTAATTGATTCAGGTGCTAGCGTGAGTCTCATGCCGCTATCCATTTTCAAAAAGCTGGACATTGGAAAAGTGAGCGATACAGGAACAAGCTTGAAGTTTGCCGACCACAAAACTAAGATGGCATATGGGCTAGCAGAGGATGTACTGGTGACAATCGATAAATTCACCTTCCCAGTTGACTTTCAAATCATGGATATTCCAGAAGATGAAGAGACTTCGATCATACTTGGCCGACCGTTCTTGCTTACTAGTCGGTGTAGTATTGATGTGGAGACAGGTACACTCACCTTAAAATCTTTTGATGATAAAATCACGTTAAAGGTTGTGGAAGTTAAGAAGAAAGGTAAGGAGAAAGATGTTAAACCTTCAGTTGGGAAGATCAACACAACCAAGAAGGGAGAACGATCAAAACCCCTTCAAGTTGCACATATCTCTGACCCTAACAAAAATTATGTGGTAAAGAAGTCAAGCAATAAAGTTTGGAGGTTAAAGTACCCCCCATAACAATGGGGAGTCGACCGTCGATCCACACGACGTTAAACGAAGCGCTGCATGGGATGCAACCCACAAATTTTAAGAATTGATGTTGTTTCTTTTTTTGGTCATTGTTTTTGCAGGAATAAACGAGAGTTTGCAAGGGAAAACGTGGAAGCAGCAAAGAGTTGTTGCATTACCTGTCGACCCCTCTGTGAGGATCTCTGTGAGTACACCTCGTCTTCTCTTATTCTTGAACATTGAGACAATGTTCAGTTCAAGTTTGGGGGAGGTTTTACCGTTTTGAATTTTCAATTTAAGTACCTTTTTATTTAAGTTCGGTAAAAATCACGTCGAATTCACCCCATAGGAAGACCATAATTTTTTTCTTGTGAAGGTTAAGTGTGTAAGGTAGTCAAGAAAGTATTTAGAGTTCAAGGGAAGAGGAGTTTGAGCTAAGGAACTTGGGAAAGTTTGGAAATTGAGGTATAATTTGAACACCCTAGGTTCTCCAGAGTAAGGAAATGAGTCCAACGTGTAGATATGTGCCATAGTACTTGGATTTGAGAAGTATTCCTCGATTAGTTTATTGTGATAGTCCGACATGATTGAAAGAATTGTATATGTTGATTTTGAGAGTGACTTGTGGCACCAAATTTTTTTTTTGAATAATGACGGTAAAGACAACCTGTCCTTCTAAGTTGGATAACCCTCACCTGGATATTTAGCCTAACGGCGGTTGAATCTCTATAGTCGTCCCAAAGTGGACTAATAAACGTCTGTGAGCGAGAAAAAGAATAAAGGTGCCACGGAAAAAGTCTCGAGAAAAATTATACATGCCTTAATCTGATTATCCGAATGAAAGGGGTAGAAAATCAAAGAAAAGACTTAAGCCCAAAGCATAGTTGGAGAGGTGGCCGAAAGGGGGATTTAGGTCCGTGGTTTTACTGCGGTGTGTGTTTCAGTAATGCCTTCATTGACGGATGAGTACCGAGAGAGCTGGTTTGAGCCGATCAGAACTAAGACTCACGTATGAGTATCGACACGCTTTATGTCCTGAGCCTTTCACTTGATGAGTTGTCTGATTTGAAAGTTCTAATCCAAGCTTTTTGCTTGAGGACAAGCAATGGTTTAAGTTTGGGGGAGTTTGATCGGTGGTTTTTACACGTTATCTTACTGTTTGTTTCAGTTAATATATTGTTATGTCTTATCGCATTTTATTTATTTGTATTACATTTTACGCGTCGATTTGGTGTTTTCACTGTCTCTAGGTTCGGGTAACCAATAAAGGAGAAGTAGAGCGAAAATCGAGGAAAATGGCAAGATTTCGGAAGAGTTTTGAGGTGGATCAGCAGCCTGACACGGGTGCCCGTGTCCCATGACACGGCCCGTGTTGCAGGACCTGAAGAGGAAGAGTACGCCCAAGACTTGAAGAGGAAAACTAGCAAAACAGTCGTGCAACACGGGTGCCCATGTCCCATGACATGGCCCGTGTTGCAACCCCTGAAGATGAAAAGTTTATTCCACGAGTCAGTAGCCTGACACGGCCACCCGTGTCCCATGACACGACCCGTGTCAGGGATACTTAAAGTTAAATGATTTTATTTTGTGTTTTATGCTGATTATGCTATCTCGGAGGGCAATTTGGAAATCTCACATTGTAATTTGAATTTTTTATATATAGACTGATCGTGAATGGAAAAAGGGGATTTTTTTGGAGAGAAAATAATTTCACGAGAAAGATTGGAGCGATCAAGGATTTGGGAAACTGAAGGTCCTCATGAGCGAAATGTAACACCCCAAATTTAATCGGAATATTTTAATTTATTTATTTAATTGAGAATATTCGTATTTTTGGTGTTTTCGGTGGTTTTGGGAATTATTGAGAAAATGTGCATGTTGGACTATTTAGTTAATTAACAATATACTATATGAGAATATTAGTATTATTATTGATTAAAATAAATATAAGTGAAATAAGGGTAAATTGAGCATTATGAAGAGTTAGTAAGGGTGTTATGGGAAAAGGCCAATTGTGTTGCCCAAGTCTAAGTTTGACAAAATAGAATTCTGAAGGTTTGTGATTCATTTTTGGTTAACCATGAAAAGAATGGATGCCAGAGCTCTAAGGAGGGACCAGTGGAGGCAAAAGCTTCGGAAGGTTACCGGAGTTAATCGTGAAAGCTTTGAATCGACTAAGGTATGGGGAGTATCGCATTTCATGATTTTCTATGTATGCCTTTCGGTGTGTTTATGGTGGGGTTTATGGTTTAAGGTAAGTTGGGTTGATTTGGGAGAATTAGGGAAATTGATGAATAGACTTTGAGATTATGATTGATGATATGTATCCCTGAATATTGACATGAATTTAGGAAACCTTATCGGACTGTTTGATGTGTAACATGAGAAAGGAAACCTTAGGCCTTCGTGGCCAAAACCTTGGATTGTGATATGTTTGACCCTATAGGAATAAGAATATTCAAATGTGAGTAACTCTGATGCATTCAGAGCAATTGCATGAAAATAGTGTTTTAGGCAGTGCAAATGTTGCCGGATTGGCCTAATGAACCATTGGGTTGGAGCCGTTATCGCCGTATGACATTGGGGATGTTTTAATGATGTTTTGGGGGCATGAGATGTGTGAATCTTATGAGTTTTTGGGTGGAAATCAGTTCTGGTGTGTAGCAGGTTTTGCTGTCATCGCTCTGTTCGCCTAGCGAGCAAGCCAGCGAAGGTTCGCTACAGGCTCGCCTAGCGAGCAAGCCAGCGAAGGCTCGCTACCAACTCGCCTAGCGAGCGAGCCAGCGAACGTAGCAGAGTTCGTGAATATTGATCGTGCGCAGCAATGCCGTGATGTTTGATTCTGGGATTCCTGTGATGAGTTACTATGAGTATGGCAGTGAGGTTGCGTGAGTAATAGTATGAGAATCACCGCGAGTGTGATTATGATGAATTAATATGAGGCAATATGAGATGATATGAGGGTAGTATTATGAATTAATATGGGATAATATGACTATGAGCTATTATGTGATTTATACGTGATTATATGATGACATGATGTGTGAGATTAATTAATATGATGAATTATGATGATATGTTGTATAATGATTAATATGATGAATTATGAGGATATATTGTATAATGATTAATACGATGAATTATGAGGATATGTTGTATGATGATTGATGTGATGAATTATGAGGATATGTTGTATGATGATTGATGTGATGAATTATGAGGATATGTTGTATGATGATTGATGTGATGAATTATGAAGATACGTTGTATGATGATTAATATGATGAATTCTGAGGATATGTTGTATGATGAGTAATATGATGAATTATGATGATATGTTGTATTGATGATTAATATGATGAGTTATCAATGGGTTGAATATAATTATGAGTAATATGTCGTTTATGCATTAATTGTTATACATTGATTATTATGAATTGTCTTACTCACCTTGCCTGTTTGAATGTTACCTCCATGTGGGTAACATGCAGATGAGCAAGTTTAGTCGTGGACGCCGTCGAGGAGTATTTTGAAGTTTTAGAGTCATTAGCCTTTATGGTTAATTTAGAGGGTTTTGCTCTGATATGTAACATCGGGTTGGATTCTTTGAGTTGATTGTATATCATTGGGTTATTTTACTGATGTTCCCTTATGAGGAAAATATTGAGTTATGTTTGAGTTCCGTTGTATATGATGTTTTGATGTATTTTGAGAAAACCCGTGTGTTACGGAGTATTGACCAATTTTGTTGACTTTGAGAAATGTACGCCCTTTTGTGTCTTTTTAATGAAAGTTAATATTTTACTCTGAAATCCGTGTTATGTTGCCGTAATATCTGTGGGGTAGATTAAAGGTGTTACACGGAAGCGATTGAAGATCAAGGCAACCAATTATCTTGTAATGTTTAGTCTTATTGTTGATTTTATCTTTATTATTATGAGTAGCTAAACCCCCCAATGCTAGGGGGGTGTCCATGAATTGACTCTGTAATAACCTTGTTTCCTTTGAATAATGGATTTCACTGTTTTCTAATCATCGTTGTTATTATATAATTTTCTTTTGGATTTTCTTATTTGACAAATAAAAATTTGATTTACGGTTAACCTTAGGTTTGGAAAAACGATCGTTAACGCGTTTATACGATAATACTATAGTAGATATTGCCTAGGAATGAGGATACCCTATAGTAACCATAATATTTTAAATAAAATATATTGCTTGGGATTGTTCCTATACCGCCAAGGAATTGGGGCATAGGAAGAATACCAAACGGTTTTCTGCTGAGGAATTAGAGTCAACTAATCTTTAAAACCGGTAACGATTGAATTGAGCAGTGATTTCTGAAAACTAAGGATTAAGGCTATTACAAGACTTTTCATACACCTTACCCTAGCATGCTTCTCATAAATGTCTAAAACCTTTATTTTACCGCTTTTGCCTTTTGGCTTGATAATTCTAAAGAAACAAACCAAAACCCCTATGACTTTTTGTTCAATTGCATTATTATAGAACTTGTGTTCATACGCAGTCCGCGAGATCGATATTCGGGGAATTTCCCCTTATTACTACATCGGTACAATTAGTACACTTGCTAATTTACCGGTCAGTAACACCCTGATTTTTAGTAATTGTTTATTTATATTAATTAATTGAGTGATTTTATGCCTGTTTGATTTATTTGAATTATTTGATTTATTGGATTTAATTGAATTAATTGAATTATTTAATTTAATTTATTTATTTTATTTGGTGGAATAGTATGTGGAAATGGTAGAAATAAGTAATTGGGCCTTAAATTGAGAATGTGAAGAGTAAAGAGGGGGGTATGATTAATAAGCCCATTAGTTACTAGAATTAGTTGTTATAAGGGTTTTATATATAAGGAGAAAAATAGGGTTAATGAGGAAAAAGGAGGAAAAGAAGTTATCATAGAGAAAAGGTAAAGGGGAAAAGAGGAGAAGAAAACCTAAGGAGAAAACTCAAGAGTTCATCAAGAAATCAAGGTAAGGGTGGATCTTTACATGGTTATGGGATTGTATGATAGTGTATAATGGGTAGTATCATATTTAGGATGAAAATCCCTAATTTCCATGGTGGTTGTTATATGATGATTATATGATGAATTTGTCTGCCTTATACGTTTGTATTCTTTTTTTGAGAATTGAACATATATTCATCAATTTCAAAGGTTTTAGGCATAATCTTAAAACAATAATTAGATTATTTAATTATGTTAAAATTGTAAATTTACTTGAGATAATTACAGTATTGGATGAGTTGTAATTTTCTGAGAGTTTGGGTTTTTACAGAATCGAAATTGGAGGTCCAGAATGCCTCCAATGGTGAAAAACGCAGAAAATTCGGCATGTTGTCTGTCACGACTGTTCATGTTTTTAGTCGAAATCGTTTTGAACGTAACTTTTGATCCGTAAGTCCGTTTTGTTCCCTGTTTGAAGCATTGGAAATCTAATGAATAGGGTTATAACATAGTATAGATGATAGAATTGTTTTCCCAATATTTGTATATCTAATATGTTTGGGAAGTCAATTGTGTATATGTTTTATTAATAAATTATTGCACTGTTTGCTGCCGGTTGTAAAATTATTTGTGAATAATTTATCGAATACTTGTGTGTGTGCTTGTATAAGTATATTTTGGTGTGTGACAACATGACATGCATGATAGTTATTGCTTGTTGTAATGATAATACATTTGTGATTGTATTGTAAAATGTGTTGTATACCATTTGAATAGTGAATTTAATTATTGATGATGAATTAGTTATTCTATGATCAAATACTTGTGTGTGTGCTTGTATAAGTATATTTTGGTGTGTGACAACATGAAATGCATGATAGTTATTGCTTATTGTAATGATAATACATTTGTGATTGTATTGTAAAATGTGTTGTATACCATTTGAATAGTGAATTTAATTATTGATGATGAATTAGTTATTCTATGATCAATCGGTAATGTGTGTTGTGTGTATTGAGATTGGATTATGTTGACACTTTGTGTATTATTTACTAAGTGTGGTGGTAATGTTTGAAGTAAGAATGTTATGATTATGAAAATGTGATTATTGATGTTGGCCTTTGTAGCATGAAAACATTGTATAAATGAATATCAATGTATGTGGTAAGTAATTCATTATGTTGAATCACATGTATATGTATATGTTTGTCATGAGTCAGTTATCATGGTTTGCATTGCATAAGACTTGGACAAGACTCGTACTCACTCGGCTAGAATAACTGATATGTTGTTCCTAGTGGGGTATAAGTGATATAGTCGTACGCACTGGGATAGAATGACTGAGATGTTGTTCCTAGTGGGGTATAAGTGATATAGTCGTACTCACTGGGGTAGAATGACTAAGATGTCATTCCTAGTGGGGTACTTACTAGGGTAGAATGACTGAGATGTCGTTCCTAGTGGGGTATAAGTGATGTATCCATAATTTTGAATGGGAATTGATGAGAATTGACGGGTCTTATATGAACCAAATGACCAGTTGCATTGTCTTGCATTGTTATTGCATTGTGGTTGAAATATAAGATTATGTGAATATGTGAAATCGATGAATTGGTGAAATTGTGGATTTGTGAGTATGTACTTATGAATAATATGGTAACTTGAGTGATAATTGTCGCTACCGCGAAAATAAGGTGCCGGCAAAACAGAAGAGTCGCCACCTTTCATTATTTATCCCTCAGAACGGGAAAGGAAACGATCGGAAAAACCTGACGAAAAGGTATAAGACAAGGTCGTCGCAACCATTGTCTGGGTTCGGGAGTCGGTTACGCAAGAGAAAGGTATTAGCACCCCTCACGTCCATCGTACTCGATGGGATCCACGCTTGTTGTGTTTATCTGACGGGTTGGTTTTATCTATCTACCTATCAAGGCTGGTCAAAAAAGAAAAGAAAATGACTCGGCAAAGCGTCGTGCTTTATGCCTACGTATTCTCATCAGAGAATGAGAAATCAGAGTCAACGTAGTTTGACTAACTACGGGTTACGGGGAAGGCAACTCGCCAATACGTCAGTATTGTGCCTACGTACTCTCAACAGGTATGAGAGATCAGAGCTTACGTAGTTTGGGATAATACGGATTACAGGAATTCAGATTCATCTGTTTTATCGAGTAGGGTTAACAAACAGTTCCAGCAGTTGGATGTACACAGCTCGACCCTTGGAGACTTAGGCGTTACCGTTTGCGGTAGAACTGGGAGTTAACGACACTCTTTTCTTCAGAAAAGCTTCCTTTGAATTATGGGCCCACGGGGTAAAAAGGTTTGAAGTTTGTTTTCTGTCTTTTACGAAAGAACTGTTTTTTATGGATGTTTGCAACCAATATCATACTAGAGACTATGACCTGAGAGTGAATGCGTTGCATGTCACCCAAAGGGTGCCATACTAAACATCCAAGATGTCGAAAAGAAACTCTCCAACAATCCTTTCTCAGATAGCTTAAGGCTCATAACGTACGACGTCAGTTAACCTTTATTACTGTATTTTGATTTGTTTTGAGATGAGCAGAGAGAACGAAAAAATTCAACTAAGGGGAGACTATCAAGTCCTAATGTTGTCATGCCAAGGATTCATCCTATGGTTGAGGTTTGAAACCGGGAACTCCTAGAAGTTATCATGCATAGGTTTCAACCTAAAGTTCTAATCATCACTTCCTTATCAAAGGAAGTGAGATTCCTTGGGGATCATGTCAATGATAAACAGAAACAGATAAAGCATTAGCTTAAACAGTAAACAGTAAACAACTGTAAAATGCATGCAATGCAAGTGAGGGAGGAAATGTGTGTGGGGCATCAGCCTCCACAAGCTCGTCTCGATCTCAAGCCAGATATGAATAACTGTAATCATACAGAAATAATAAAATTCCATCAAGCAAATATAACTGTAATCATACAGAAGAAGTAAAATACTATCAAGCAAAAGATAAACCATATAGGCAAGGGAGCAGGGCTCTACCGAATACCCGCAAGCAAAGCCATACAGTAAAAATACAAGCAGAGGGAGCAACTCAACCTCTAGTGCAATCATGCTCCTAGCTTAAATCAATCTAAAGATGAACTTATTCTAATGCATCAAGCAAGTCAAACAAGTCACATCAATACAGTTGCACAACAAGCAAACAGACAGGAGAAGGAAACAAATCAACAACTCTCACAGCTTCACAGCAAAGCAATCCTCTGACAGCAGCTCAGTCCTCAGTCTTCAACCACCCTTCAAGGCTATCATCTTCAATAGAAAGTGTCAACTTGCTTCTAATACATCAAACATAAGTATCAACTTATTCCCTCTTCTCCAAGCCTCAGCTCTTCAGTCAATTCCACCTTCAGGCTTCACTCCTAACTGCAAGTCTCAACTTAACTCCTTCAGGCTCTCAATGCATCAATATAAGTATCAACTTATCCTTTATTCCTCAAGCCTCAGCTCTTCACTCAATCTCAATTGGATCTTCTTCACCAGTGTCAACTTGGCCTTCAAGCTTCAGCTCTCTTTGCTTTACCAATATCAACTTGGTCCTCTTCATCTATAAGCTTCAGCTTCTCAGAGTAATCTTCAAACACAAAGAAGTATCAACTCCATCCTTCAATCTTCTTCAAGCAAGGAACTCCATCCTCTAACAAGGGAGAAATATTCATCTATCAAGAGCAAAGTTTGGATGATTGGTAGCAGAGTGAAGACCAAAGGTCACCACTAAGCATCCTATCATCAGAGACAGGGACTCTCTAAGATTCTACCAACTTGTAAAGAGCCACACATCCTACCAAAGGAGGGATGAGGCCTTTACAAGGGGACCTTACATCATAGGGAAGAATGGAAGTGATCAACATCTTTCATGTTTATGAAGGAAGAGAATCTATCTAGAAGCTCTGCCTACAAAACCCTAAGCTTAACACCTAAACAAAACTACACCAAAAGAAGGGAAGATCTTCACATCCAAGCCTCTTCAAGCAATCCAATGCATCTTCAACTTGCCTTCAACATCATCCAAGAACAAGCAAAGCAACACCCTAATCTAAGGGAACTAAAGATGTTAATCTAGTTGAGTTAGTGCATTAGAATCATCTAAAACTAGCACTTAAACTAAAATCAAGCAAAAATAGTAAACTACCTTGAAAAATCCTACAAAAATTCCTAAGGGACCCTAATTCAATCATGAATCTACCCTACAAAAATCAGAGGTTGAATCATCAACCAAGTTCTAAATATAAAACCTAAACCACAAGGTATCAACCATAAACCCTGAAAATGGAGCTTCTAAAGGTTTCAACCTAAAACTACCACTTATATTCATCACAAAAATGTGAGAAAAATCTATGGGGAGCATGCATATCTATGCTAACTACTCATAAAAAATCAAGACCAAAATCATCATCACATGATCAAACCCAAATTCACCAATATCAAGCATCAAACATGACTATTTTAATATCAATTAAAATGTAAAATTCCCATAAAATCAGAAAATGCATGAAATAATAATATTTTTTATCTAAAAAATACTATATCCTATCATGAATCCAATGCAAAAAGAATGGGATTAATTGAATCATTTTTCCATTTTTATGAATTAATCATTAACCATGCATAAAATGAAAAAATAATATGAAAATCCAAATAAAATGATAAACACACGGTGCAGATAGCAAGAGAAAGCAGTTCATTTCATGGATTGGGCCATAAGGGGGGTGCAGGTATCACTTATTTCACAAAGCCCAAAACCAGCTGATTAATGAAACGCATCGTTTCATTAAGTTCAGAGTCCTTCACAAAATGAGAAGCACGCGTGGCCGTTGGATGAGGTCCTTGGTCCAAGTCAAACCTTGATCTGATGGCTATCAGGTCATCTTCCTCAATTTAAACTTCTGCAACTCAGGCCACCTGCGCGCCCAAAGCCACCACCGGTGACAATCTCCGGTCATCTCCCTCAACCCTAACTTTCTCCACAGGCCTCCATTCCAAGAGGTCTCTACATGAATCTTGCCCCAATTTTCCTCACGAATCCACTCATGCCCTTAATTCCCTCTGAAACCTCAAGATTCGCAAGAACCAACTCTCAACCGAAAATGGTAACATCCCTAATTGGTCACTAATTCTCAAATTAACGATCTGAAATCCTTCCTACATCGATCCACAATGCATATAACACCCTAATTCCTCTTAATTCTAACTAAAACAAGCTGGAGATTGAAAGTTACCAACCTGCAAATTTCGTGTGCACAGAAGTAGCAAGCCTTCAAATCAAGCCCTCAAATGCTCCAGACTCCTTCAGTGAATCACTTCCAAGCTTCTGTATGCAATAGAATTGATTGAAATGGCTTTAATTCTTGGAACCGATTCTAAGTTGCAGAGGAATTTCTTCAATGGCTCCCACATGATTCTCCACCAATCTTGCTCAATTCTCCATCTGGATTCATCCACCAATGCTAGAGCAAGCTTCTGAGATTGAAATCTTGGATTGAAATGGCTTCAAACCCTGTAACCGATCTTGATTTGCAATGTGAAATCTCAAAGTGCAATCTCAGTTTTCTCTCTCAATCATCACCAACCTTGGCCTTGGATCACCTCCACTCAATATATAGAACATGTATGGATGATCTAGAAAGCTCTAGATCCTTCTAATGAGAAGTTCAATCTCTCATGTCATGAGAAGCTCAATCACATGCCATGGTATGCATAGTTCTGTTAGCAGCTTTAAATCACACTCATTCCCTTCCAATTTCTCCCCTAATGACATTTTGGATGAGTTTGGATTGAAAGAAGCCTTGGTCATGCCTTGAATTTTGGTTTGGCAAATGTTACTTAAGATGTAAGTAACTACTTTTCAAAGCAAGTCCACAAATTAAACTTCAATTCAAAATTGTGGCAAAACCAATGTTCTTAAAATGTGTTTTAGAATCAAAATGACATATTACATGCCTTGTTTTGGACATGTAGATCAAAAATATCAATTTCCAACTTTGGTTCATTTGAAAATCCTCCTTATTTTAGGTCATTTTTGCAACTTTGAGCTACAAGCAATTCCAACCTCTCATGACCTCTTGAATAGCCTTAAAACATCATTTTGAACAAGTTTGATGTTGAACATTTTCCCATTTGAAGCTTGGAAATAAGAGTTATGGCCTTATAGTTGAAATGACCTATAATCTCCAAATGACCAAAATGCCCTTGACTTGTCAAAGCCATAACTTGTGTTATACAAATCCTATCAAGGACTTCTAGTACTCTCTAGAAAGCTAAGAGGATGAGGAACAACATTCATGTTGACCAAAAGTTCATAGGAATCATCCTTCTATGGCAAACGTTTCATGCAAGTTGGACAACTTTCAAGCCCCCAAATTCACATACCTCAGATGACCTGTAACTTGTCAAAGTCATAACTTGAGTTCTACAAATCCTATCAAGGACTTCTAGCACTCAAATTAAAGATAAGACCATGCTCTACAACATTCATGTTGGGGGTAAGATGAGATGACAATCAAATCTTGAGCTAAACTGCCTTGAAGATAGGGGTCAAACTAGGGGATTTTACACTGTCAAGCCTTAGAAACCCTAGCTTGAAACTTCTCAAACTCTTCAATCATGATGAGTTGACCTTGGAATCATCCTTGTAATATCTCAATTCATCACTCCATGATCACATGGCCTTTGAATTAGGTCTCAACTTTGTTCAAATCATCAGTTGACCTAGGGTTGACCCAGTCAAACCCTAATTGCACCACTCATGGCTGAATCTTCTTAATCTTGCACAATGACATGTCTAGGCCTCAAAGTGATCTTCAACACTTCTCATGAGCTCTCTCAAGACCTCAAGTCCATCCTCATGGCCTCAGAATCATCTGATGACTTTCCACAACTCTCAAGTTAGGAGGCACACACTCTTGGTTTCAACCATTCTCTCTGAGGATCTTTTAACTTCTCTGACAAGAATATCAACCCTTGAGCACCTGAATAACCTTCTTAGCTAGCTTCAAACTCTTGTGTAGTCCTTGATTGGTAATCATACCTCTTGATCTCCTGCATACATGTCAATGAAATGCAAATGATTATGCTAATGTGCATGAAATGAAACATAAGCTAGGTAAAGAAAAAGTGAGCAAATTTTGGGGTGCAACAATAATATATTGATGAAAATTTTGAAGTGTGAGAATAATTGTGATTATGCTTGTATACCTTAAATTATATATTATCTTATAATTTCAATAATTATGTGAATTCTCACCCTTCTGTTGGAATGATGTTTTGTACGACATCACTCAGGTACCAAGGATTAGAGTTGCCTCTAGTGCGAGGTAGATGTTGGAGTAAATGATTTAATTTCTTTATTTATGTTGGGTCGAGTCTTGCTCTGATCATGTAACACTGGGACCGTTTCGATTTATGTTTGAGAGATACTTTATATACTCTACTTTATTTTGTTATTCTTATTTGAATTTTGTGAAGTATAGACTTTGATGCCTAAGTGGTGCTTATAAATGAGTTGATCACGTGGCTTTCATTATGTTAATTTATGATTGGAGTAATTCTGTTGCTACATGCTATGTGAAAGTATATGAAAAACATGAATTTATTTTAAGTGTTATTGAGCATGACAAGTATATGTGTGATGTTTTGGATTATATGTGACACCCTTATTTGAGATGCATAATAATTTACTCTGGTTATTTATATATATTCCATGGGGTTTAGAAGGGTGTTACACCTGATATGCCTCATCTCACTTCTCAATAATATGAGCAACATCATCTTCATGACTTTGTTTTTCTACCATAAAAGAGGAGTTGGAGATATTTGGTATTACAAGGAAGCGAAGGTCGTGATCCAATGTTACGATAACATCGGCATGATGACTGCTCACCATCCCTTGATTACTAATGTTTGCTCTCTTCCTTGGACAAAGTGATTCTGACAATTCTAAAAGCTGATGACTTTTTTCATGTAAAATAAACAAGGAGGGAAAAAATGGATGACCACCATAAATCCACAGCAAGTATTTTTATGAAGACGAAAATCGATTCAAATTTGCTCTCCATCAAAAAATGGTTTACATCTAAGTTTGGCAAGTGCAATGCGCGATTTCACTTATGGTTGTTGTTGCAACGAATTATGTACTGCTCATGTGAATCCTCATGAGTTTTTTTTATTATTTTGCTTTTGACAAATTATTGTATCAAGGTTTTTTTTATTTATTTTTGTGTAATGCCTTTTGGGCTTCATGGGCTTTACAACAAAAGATTTTTTTTATCCAATGTAAACGAACTTTTATTATTGTGAAATGCTTGTAACAAGTGGATTTTTTTTTTGTAAACTTTTGTAGAACTTGAATACCCTCTTTTTTTTTGCACACCTCCAAAATTTTAAAGTTGAACTTGAATGAACCAGTTATTGGACCTTGGCCAAAATTCTAGAATTAAATCCTGACTTTGGTTAAAAGTGAACTGCATTTTGTAATAATCTTCTGACATTTTTGGATTAAATTTTCCTCTGATCAAACTTGAATCAAACTTGACCTTAATTAGAATAAAAATGGCCTGCTCGAATTTGTCTTGAACCAATGACCATAATTTGAATTTCATAATCAGGACTTACAGATGACTTAAGGATAGACTAGAATGTCCTGAATTTTTAATACTCAGCCCTTTGATTTCATCAAATGGATTTGGACTTGCACAAACCCTGATCTTGATTACTTAGTGAGTTAAGAATTCATGGCACAGATTATCTGAGAATGAAGTCATCTTGATTTGTTTGACCAAGATCAGGTCGAACCTTTCTTGAATATCAATAATTGAAGAATACCCACACACTTGACCATATAGCCTTGATTAAATCTTGATTCGTCTGACACACACCTGGACCAAAATTCTCATAGAACACTTCTTGATAATATGATGATTTCCACATAAAACAAACTCGACTTTGGATACACACTGCCTGAGAAATAGCCCATTAATGACTTGCCATTAAAGCAATCTCTAATGGTTTGACTAATATGAGGTAAAACTTTCATTTGAATTGGGTCATAATTGAATTGCCACACTTGATTTAAAGTCATGCGATTGTCCTTGACATTCCTATAAAACCCTAAACATAAAGAGAAAGAAACAAGCAAACTGCAACATGTTTTGAATCTTTTGAATAAAGGCTGGTGGATGGAAGTACAAATGAAAATTATATACAGGTAGGACAAATTTGGGGTAGGACAAGGTCTTTACCCTCAACCGAGAGTACCAGTAAGACCAAGAAGTAGAAAGTTTATGCTTTAACCAAACATTTCTATTGAGTTAGAGTAGCAGAGCTTTTTTATTTGGAAAGCAAGTTCTACATTTTTTGTACACAACCATTGGAGAAACTTTTGGATTCTTAGTTTGCATTAGTACTTAAAAAAGCATTCATGTAATCATTGTTGATTTCACAGTTTAGCATTAACTAAAAGGAGATTCTAGAATTTTTTATTTATTTATAGAGAAATTAGATGTGTAATATGGAGTTCTGAATTTTTTTTTTGACATAAAGTTTATATATAGAAAATAGAATTGAAGGTGAGAAAATACTTAGAAGGGGGGGTTGAATAAGTATGACAGAAAATAATCAAAGATAAAAACTCAAGTATTTTTATCCTGGTTCGTTGAACTCAACTACTCCAGTCCACCCTTTTCAAGAGTGATTTGCCTTTCTCAACAAGGACTTAATCCACTATTCAAATCAACTGATTACAAATAGCAACACCTAAGAACAACTGTTCTTAGTCTTCTCAAGAGCTACTGATCTAACCTAGATCCTCTTAAGGAAAACTTCCTTTACAAATTAATGTAATACAATGTCAGAGTAAGAAATTGCTTCTAATAAAGCTATAAACACAACTGTGTTATTTCTCTAAGTTTAGAACAATGTATGAACTATGAAGAATATGAGAGCTTGAGAGTTTCTTCGCTTGAGAGTAAGTTTTTCAGTATTCGTCACTTGAAGAATGAGCTATCATTTCCTTTATATAGCCACTTGAATATTGGAGAGAATATTTTACCGTTAGAGAAGATATTTCCAATATCAAATAGTACTGTCCTTTGTACTATTGCAGCAGAGAGACGGCGCACAAAATGTGGGTGTAGCAATTGTCTGCTGAGCTGTGAATTTACCATATCTGGAATGTATCAGAGGAATAATCTTCTTGCAGAGATTTATGTCTATCCCAATTAAGGAAAGATTTGCTGGCATATTCCAACGGATATATTAAAATAATCTTCTTCAAATAATTCTTCAGATAGTTCAGATCAACAATCAATATCAGAGTCTTCAGTCTTCAGAATCTTCTGGAAACTTCAGAGCCTAAGATGTTCTTCAGATGTTGCTGAATCAGAGTCTGGTGCAGCTGTGTGCTTGAAGCATAACATGCTCTTAGATCAGAGTCTTCACTCAGATCAGAGTCTTCTCTCATTCAGAGTCTCTTCACTCAGAGTCTTCTTTCATTCAGATTCTTGATAATATATGCAGCGTGTTGTATCTTCAGAATCTTGATAACTAAGCTCTTATACTTCAGATTCTTCTAATCTTCAGATGCTCTTGAGCCATTCAGAATTTATTGTTCACATCAAATTTGCTCTTTTAAGATTAAAATCTTTTGTGCCTGTAGAAAACAGTTTAGAACAAATTTAGAGAGTATAATTCTTGTATACAAATTATCATTAATGTTATCATCAAAACATAGAGATATTACTAAGACACAATCTGTGCTCTTACAATCTCCCCCTTTTTGATGATGACAAAACATGAGAAATTTGTTCAATAAAAATATGAATTAAAATTACTCCCCCTGAGATTAACAATCTCCCCCTGAAATGAATACTCTAATGGAATTAGATACTTCCCTTTCTGGTTGAGTACATTTCAGATTCAGAGCCTGATTGAAGCCTGGTTGACATATGTTTGACTTCTAGAGTCAAAGCTTGATGCCATATTAAAGCTTGATGCCAGATGAACAACTTCAGAGCACCTGGTTGTTTATCTTGCCATTTCCTGTCTTGAGTTATCTTTTAGATCATAGTACTCAAGGTTAGATATCAGAGTCTGGTCTACTCAGATTTAGCTATTTTTGATCAGGTTCTGAAAAGATAGATCTCAGGAAAAACTTCAATGAAATTTGTCAGATTTTTTAATAATGTCTGGGACACTTAAATTCAAAGAATGTTAGTAACATGTCTGACTTAGTTCAGATAATTGCTTATAGATTTGAACAATCAGATTCTATTTTGTTTCTCCCCCTTTTTGTCATAATCAAAAAGAATTTTAAAAGACAGTAAAGATGCAGAAGAAACATATATCCAGATAAGCAAAAAGATCATTGTCATTAAGTCAAGAGAACATCCAGATTCAGACAAAAGCATACGAAACATATCAGAAGAAAATCAAAACAAAGCAAAACATGAAAAACTTGTGCAAAACATCAAGTAGGTTTAGCAGATGAGGCTTGTTGAGAAGCAATGAGTTGCAGCAGTGTTGTAATCCTATCTGAATTTTCATCTTGCTTAGCCATCCAGGTTTTCATTTCTTCATTTGTTTTCTTTTGATCAACCATAAAATCCTTAAGTTCTTTGACATCCTTCTGAAGATCTGTAGATTCTGAAACAGTAGATTCTGAAACAATCTGAGTAACATCAGGTGCAGGAATTTCTGGAGGTGGAGGAGCTTCTAGAAGAAGAATAGGAGGAGTGTTTCTCTTAATCCGTTTTTGATAAGCAGCAAACCTTACTTTTGACAATCTAAGACATTGAGTCCTGATTTTCAAAGCCTCCCTATTCAGTCTGTAAAGATATTTCTTCCAAACAGCGTTAGCAGCCTCTTTGTCCATAGTAGTCATGCAAACATCCATAATGTCAGCAAAGTCTGAGACATTATCCTTATCAAAATCTCTTAACAGAGTATAAACACTTGATCCCAATTCTGCTTCATCAGGGATTCTGGGTTTTCTTGGTTGGGTTAGTTGTGTTTGTGGTGTTTGTTCAGAAGGTTGAGGTTGTGAAGATGGATGTTCAGATGTTTGTGGTTCAGAATGTTGAGGATTGATTTGTGGTTCAGATGTTGGTTGGTTGATTTGTGGTTCAGATGTTTGTTGGTCAGAATGTTGTGGTTGAGGTATAGAGGGAATTGGTTGGGTTTCTGTTGGTTGTGGAGTGTTTTGGATTTCAAGAGGTTGTGGAGTGAGAGTTTGAGTTGGGGAATTTTGTGGAGAAGGTGGATGTTCAGAAGTTGGAGATTTAAACAGCTGTTTCCAAACACTCTCAGAACGAGGTTGTTTGAGATCATTCAAGCATTCATTAATGTAACCAGATGATTCATCATCAGATGATGTATCAGAGTGGTTAGATTTTTCAGAAGTTGAAGATAAAATGACAGACTGGTTTAAAGGTGTGACATCTAATATCTTATCAGGATCAATGAGATATTCAGGTTGGTCAGAGTGTTCAGGGTGAACATCCTCTGGAATGGTATATTCTGGGATAGTGTTTTGTGGTTGTGGTGTTGTTTGTTGAGTTTGTTGTGGAATTTCTGTTTGTATGTTTGTTGGTTGCTTGGATTGTGGTGTATGAGGGGGGACAGAAGATGGTTTAGAGATAAAAGTTTTAGAAGGTCTGGATCTTCTAAATCTAAGTGGGGAGTCAGAGGGTGTGGGGGTATCAGAATGATGAACAGGATTAGAATCAGTGTTAAATACCTGTTTCAGAGTATCTCTAATTTCTTCAAAAGTTGCTGCAGGAGGATTTGGTTGAACCTTCTTCAGCTTCTTCCTTTTCTTCTTCTTTTCAGCATCTGAATGCTTCCTTTTCTTCTGATGACCTTCACTATCAGCTTTTCTCTTACGTCTTCTTTCCCTTGTCAAATCAGGAAGAACTTGGCCTTCCTTCTGCACAAGATTGGCAGGAATCTCAACACCATCTCTTATGCAGCGAGCAACATACTCAGCAATAATTTCTCTAGGTTCATCTGAGGTGAATAAAGGAAAATCCTTAACAGGAATCCTTCTTCCCCTAACTTCTTCAGAGTTAGTTTTCCTTGGTTTCTCAGATAAATCATCAACCAGTTTCATCCTTCTCAGAGTTAAACCGTTTATTTCAGAGCCAATGATATAAGTCAGATCTTCTGTCAACCCAGCCTCTTGCAGATGCGCCACAAGTTGGTTTTCTATCAGAATATCTGAAATCAGCCTTCCCATAGGAATCCATGTTCTGACTTTTCCAGATTTATCTCTGGCTGTTTCCCTTGTTTCCTTGACGTGAGACACCAGATGATTAAACAACAAATATGGAAGATCAATCTGAATGTTTTGGTGTAAACAATACATGAAGTAAAGTTGTTCAGCATTAACATAATCAGAAGAGTTTGAAGAGGGTCTGTGAAAGATGGTGTTCATGAAAATCTTAGCCCATATCTTGTAAGTGGGTTTCAAGAACTTAACCTTCTTACAAGGTTCACCAGTAGTACAGATTTCTTGACATACATCTTTCAGGTCTTCACGCGCAGAAGACAGAGAGGTTACTCCATTAGTTGC
Source organism: Lathyrus sativus (assembly GCA_963859935.3). Taxonomy (NCBI): domain Eukaryota; kingdom Viridiplantae; phylum Streptophyta; class Magnoliopsida; order Fabales; family Fabaceae; genus Lathyrus; species Lathyrus sativus. The sequence continues at coordinate 303,313,801 of OZ012736.1, read as the reverse complement.
CTTAAAACCTATGAGTTTCCTTATCAGGTTTTCAGTGATAACTATCTTTTTTTCCCAGCACAGAGGAGTGAATGAACTTTGGAGTAGCAAATGCATGGATCCAGAACTCCTTCACTAACTTTGGATACACAGGACCCATAAGCCTGTCAAAGTAACCGTCCCAGCCTTGTGCTTTGATTGAAGAAATCAGATCAAACCCATTTTCAGCAAGATCTTCTAAGTCCACGAAACTTTCACACAGTACTTCTAGTGAATCAACAGCAGTTAGGAGAGTGCGTACTGGTTCTATGACAGTGGTAGCATTCTTGGTAGTAACAGCGTTTGAAGTAGATGCCATTGTTGACGATGATGAAGAAGATGAAGGTTTCTGAGTTCTTTTAGGGTTTGCAAAGAGAGAGAACAACAAACAAAAACGCATATGTGTTTGAGAATGTGAAACGTGTGAATGTGTTATGAGAGTGGTTTATATAGACAAATAAAGCAAGCATGGGAAACACAACAGACACACATAGGACACATACGCACGTTTGCATTAAATGAAAAGTAATCATTTTTAATTATGATATGACATTTGGGGAAAATCAAGACAGATTGAGATTTTCAAAGCAATACCTTAAACGTCATAATCAGTAGGTGTACTCCATCTTTTCAGATTCTGAGTGACACGTGTTTGCTTGCATGTGATTCTATAACTCTTAAGAAATGAAAAGTTTTCAACTTTCAGATCCTCTGAGATGGTCAGTTCAGAGTTTCACACAAAAAAATAATTCACAGATAAATTAAACAAGCAAGATAGATGAAATACTTCAGAGTGTTAAACACTTAGCATCTGAGAAGTTGACTCTGAGAAATATTACTCTGGACAAAAATCCATACAAATATTTTTCAGAATAAACTTAAACCTATCTTCAGCAAGGGGTTTTGTGAAAATATCTGCCCATTGATGATCTGTATCAACAAAGGCTAAATTTATTACACCCTTCTGAACATAGTCTCTGATGAAATGATGTTTAATCTCTATATGTTTGGCCTTAGAGTGTAAAATTGGATTTTTGGATAAACATATAGCAGAAGTATTATCACAGAAGATAGAAAGATTACTCTCATAGATTTGATAATCTTCTAGTTGACTCTTCATCCAGAGCATCTGAGTGGAACATCCAGCAGCAGCAATGTATTCTGCCTCTGTGGTTGATAGTGCAATTGTTGGTTGCTTCTTGCTGTACCACGAGATCAGATGACTTCCAAGAAACTGACAGCTTCCAGAAGTACTTTTGCGCTCAACTCTATCTCCAGCATAGTCAGCATCACAGAATCCAACTAGTGAATATTCGTCAGATCTTCTGTAACACAAACCAACATTAGCAGTACCTTTCAGATACCTTAGAATCCTCTTAACAGCAGTTAAGTGTGATTCTCTAGGATCTGATTGGAATCTAGCACATAAACAAACACTAAACAGAATGTCTGGTCTAGAAGCAGTCAAATAAAGAAGAGATCCTATCATACCTCTGTAGAGTTTCTGATCTACCTTCTTACTTACCTCTTCCTTACCTAGAGTGCTTGTAGGATGCATTGGAGTCTTTGCCATTTTGCTATCCAGCATGTTAAACTTCTTCAGAAGCTCTTTAACATACTTGGTCTGATGTATGTAGGTGCACTCTGGAGTCTGATTTACTTGGATTCCCAGAAAGAATCTCAGTTCTCCCATCATGCTCATCTCAAATTCTTCCTGCATACATTTAGCAAACTCCTTTCCAAGCATAATATTTGTTGATCCAAAAATAATATCATCTACATAAATTTGACAAATCAACAAATCTTTCTTAATGGTTTTACAAAATAGTGTGGTATCCACTTTTCCTCTGATGAAATTTTTCTTCAGAAGAAAATTACTCAACCTCTCATACCAAGCTCTGGGAGCTTGTTTTAGTCCATAAAGAGATTTTTTCAGTTTGTAAACATGATCTGGAAAATTTTCATTTTCAAAACCAGGAGGTTGGTGGACATACACTTCCTCTTCTACAATTCCATTAAGAAAAGCACTTTTAACATCCATCTGATAAAGAGTGATGTTATGTTGTGCAGCAAATGAAATAAGCAAGCGTATAGACTCTAACCTTGCAACAGGAGCATATGTTTCTGTGTAGTCTATGCCTTCTTGTTGACTGTAGCCTTGAGCAACCAGTCTTGCTTTGTTCCTTTCAACTTCTCCTTCTCATTAAGTTTATTTCTGAAAACCCATTTTGTTCCAATGACATTGAAACCTTTAGGTCTTGGAACCAGATCCCAGACTTCATTCCTTGTGAATTGATTCAGCTCCTCTTGCATAGCTAAAATCCATTCATTATCTTCCAGAGCCTCATCAACAGATGTTGGTTCTATAATTGACACTAAGCCACAGAAGGAAGATTCAGAAGTTCTGAGAAATGCTCTTGTCCTTATTGGATCATCTTTCTTTCCAATTATCACATCCTCTGGATGAGAAGCTTTCATTCTGGAAGAAGATCCTCTGACTGTTGGTCTTTCAGAAATATGTAGATTGTCAAGTTGGGAAGTTAGAGGCGTAGCATCTGGGTTTGCTTCAGAGTCTTTGTCTTCAGTCTTGTCTGCCTCTGAGCCTTCAGAGTCTGTGAGAATAACTTCTCTATCTGCAGAACTTTCAACTTGCTTTGGCTTTTCAGAGCCAAGCTTATCATCAAATCTAACATGAATAGATTCTTCCACAATCTGTGTTTCAGTATTGAATACTCTGTAGCCTTTAGAGCGTTCAGAATAACCAAGCATGAAACACTTCTGTGCTTTGGAATCAAACTTGTTCAGATGATCTTTAGTGTTAAGCATATAACAAATACATCCAAATGGATGAAAATAAGCAATGTTGGGCTTTCTGTTTCTCCACAATTCATAGGGAGTCTTTTCCAGAAGAGGTCTTACAGACACTCTGTTCTGAATATAACATGCTGTATTTATTGCTTCTGCCCAAAAGTATTTTGCCAGATTTGTCTCGTTGATCATGGTTCTGGCCATTTCTTGCAATGTTCTATTTTTCCTCTCTACAACTCCATTTTGTTGTGGAGTTCTAGGACAGGAGAAATCATGTGCAATTCCTTTTTCAGAAAAATATTTTTCAAAATATTTGTTTTCAAATTCACCACCATGATCACTTCTGACTTTAATAATTTTGCATTCTTTTTCAGTTTGGACTTGATTGCAGAAGTCAATGAACACAGAATGAGACTCATCCTTGTGTTTTAGAAACTTTACCCATGTCCATCTGCTGTAGTCATCTATAATGACTAACCCATACTTCTTACCTCTGATGGATGCAGTTTTCACTGGTCCAAACAGATCAATATGAAGTAATTCCAATGGTCTAGAAGTGGAAACAACATTTTTTGGTTTAAAATGAGATTTTGAAAATTTACCCTTTTGACATGCGCCACACAGAGCATCTGAATTGAACTTCAGATTAGGGAGTCCTCTGACCAGATTGAGTTTATTAATCTGAGATATACGTCTCATATTAATATGTCCCAATCTTCTATGCCAGACCCATTGCTCATCATTCACAGATAAAAGGCATTTTACATTTTGAACTTTAAGTTCTGAAAGATTAATTTTATAAATGTTGTTTTTCCTCTTTCCACTGAATAGGATTGAACCATTCTTTTGACATACAGCTTTGCAACATTTTTGATTAAAGATGATATCATAACCATTGTCACTTAATTGACTTATGGACAATAGATTATGTTTCAATCCTTCAACTAACAGAACATTAGAAATAGAGGGTAGGTTACCATTACCTATTGTACCAGAGCCAATGATCTTGCCCTTCTGGTTCCCTCCAAATTTCACGTCCCCTCCAGATCTAAGTTCCAGGCTTTGGAACATAGACCTTTCGCCCGTCATATGTCGTGAGCATCCAGAGTCCAGGTACCATGATTGGTGTCTGGATTTTGCTGCTAAGAACATCTGCAACAGGTATTATTTTGCTTTTAGGTACCCAGATCTTCTTGGGTCCTTTGGGGTTAGATGTTCTGTGGTTTTGCCTAAACTTCTGTTTTTCAACATAGTGTTTATTCTGGCTAGCCCTTGGCTTAAACACATAAGTACTCTTTTCAGAGCTTGTATGTTTAATATCATTCAGATGACCAAACTTAAAATGAGAATACAGAGGAGTCTTCTTGATGAAGAGTTTATCAACAGATTTTGGATTGCTTCCAGAGGAAGATTCACATCCAATGCCTCTTCTGTTGTTCCCACTAACACCATAGATCATAGAAGCCATTTTGCTTCTGTCTATGCTTTTAGTGAGGAATCTTTTAAAACTGGAGTCATATTTTTCTAAAATATTTTCACTTGACTCTGTTTCAGTATCAGATTCTTGTTGAGTTGTTTCTAAATCATTTTTGAGTTTTAAATTTATTTCTTTCTGCTCAACAAGTTCTGTTCTCAGAAGATCAATCTCAGATTCAAGATTGCTTTTCAGCTTCTTGTATTTGAGTTTAATCTTGCTGTAGCTTTCCAACATGTCAGATAAACTTTCAACAAGTTCAGCTCTGGAGAGTTCAGAAAATACCTCTTCAGAGTCAGAGTCTGATTCTGACTCAGATTCAGATGATGACGTTCCTTCATCTTGATCATTTGTGTTGGCCATCAGCGCAACATTTGCACATTCTTCCTCAGATTCAGAAGATGATTCAGATTCATCTGAGTCATCCCATGTAGCCATCAGAACCTTTTTCTTTTTATCAAACTTCCTTTTGGGTTTTTCCTTTTGAAGTTTGGGACATTCACTCTTGTAGTGTCCAGGTTCTTTACATTCAAAGCAAGTGACCTCTTTCTTGCCAGATCTTCTGTGTCCAGAAGATTCTCTCTTTTGATCAGATCTTCTGAAGTTGTTGAACTTCTTCCCTTTGTGCTTCCAGAGTTTGTTGATCCTTCTGGACAGCATGGATAGTTCATCTTCTTCTTCAGAAGAAGATTCCTCAGAGCTTTCTTCATTTACCTGCAAAGCTTTAACAGATTTGTTAGATTTAAAAGCTAAGGATTTACCTTTATCTTTCTTCTGGGGTTCATCTTCCTCCAGCTCAATCTCATGACTTCTCAAAGAACTGATGAGTTCTTCTAATGAGATTTTGTTCAGATCCTTGGCCAGCTTCAATGCAGTCACCATAGGTCTCCATCTGGTAGGAAGACTTCTGATGATCTTCTTGACATGATCAGATGTTGAGTAGCCCTTGTCCAGAACTTTCAACCCAGCTGTTAGAATCTGAAATCTGGAAAACATAGTCTCAATGTTCTCAGATTCTTCCATCTTGAACGCTTCATACTTCTGTATCAGCGCCAGAGCCTTTGTTTCTTTCACCTGAGAGTTTCCCTCATGAGTCATTTTGAGAGACTCAAACATATCATGAGCAGTGTCTCTGTTGGTAATCTTCTCATACTCTGTATGAGAGATTGCATTAAGAAGTATGGTTCTGGCTTTGTGATGATTCTTGAATTCTTTCTTCTGCTCCTCAGTCATTGATTTTCTATCAATCTTTTTGCCATCCTTAGTAGGATGTTCATATCCATCAATGACTAAATCCCAGAGATCAGCATCATACCCCAAGAAAAAACTTTCAAGTCTATCTTTCCAATAATCAAATTTCTCCATCAAACATTGGAGGTTTGGTGCTGATTCTGTCTCCTTCATATTTGTTGCTTGATGTAGGAATATCACCCATATTAGCAACCAAATAAATAACAGAGTATTCTTCTCACTGGATCTTTATCTGTCACGGTTAAGTGAATGCACACTCAGAACCGGAGCTCTGATGCCAACTGAAGGTGAGAAAATACTTAGAAGGGGGGGTTGAATAAGTATGACAGAAAATAATCAAAGATAAAAACTCAAGTATTTTTATCCTGGTTCGTTGAACTCAACTACTCCAGTCCACCCTTTTCAAGAGTGATTTGCCTTTCTCAACAAGGACTTAATCCACTATTCAAATCAACTGATTACAAATAGCAACACCTAAGAACAACTGTTCTTAGTCTTCTCAAGAGCTACTGATCTAACCTAGATCCTCTTAAGGAAAACTTCCTTTACAAATTAATGTAATACAATGTCAGAGTAAGAAATTGCTTCTAATAAAGCTATAAACACAACTGTGTTATTTCTCTAAGTTTAGAACAATGTATGAACTATGAAGAATATGAGAGCTTGAGAGTTTCTTCGCTTGAGAGTAAGTTTTTCAGTATTCGTCACTTGAAGAATGAGCTATCATTTCCTTTATATAGCCACTTGAATATTGGAGAGAATATTTTACCGTTAGAGAAGATATTTCCAATATCAAATAGTACTGTCCTTTGTACTATTGCAGCAGAGAGACGGCGCACAAAATGTGGGTGTAGCAATTGTCTGCTGAGCTGTGAATTTACCATATCTGGAATGTATCAGAGGAATAATCTTCTTGCAGAGATTTATGTCTATCCCAATTAAGGAAAGATTTGCTGGCATATTCCAACGGATATATTAAAATAATCTTCTTCAAATAATTCTTCAGATAGTTCAGATCAACAATCAATATCAGAGTCTTCAGTCTTCAGAATCTTCTGGAAACTTCAGAGCCTAAGATGTTCTTCAGATGTTGCTGAATCAGAGTCTGGTGCAGCTGTGTGCTTGAAGCATAACATGCTCTTAGATCAGAGTCTTCACTCAGATCAGAGTCTTCTCTCATTCAGAGTCTCTTCACTCAGAGTCTTCTTTCATTCAGATTCTTGATAATATATGCAGCGTGTTGTATCTTCAGAATCTTGATAACTAAGCTCTTATACTTCAGATTCTTCTAATCTTCAGATGCTCTTGAGCCATTCAGAATTTATTGTTCACATCAAATTTGCTCTTTTAAGATTAAAATCTTTTGTGCCTGTAGAAAACAGTTTAGAACAAATTTAGAGAGTATAATTCTTGTATACAAATTATCATTAATGTTATCATCAAAACATAGAGATATTACTAAGACACAATCTGTGCTCTTACAAGAATTTCATTTTAATTTAGACAGAAAGAAAATAAAGATAATGTTGTATATGCAGAAAATTTAGACAAATATTTTTATACACGGGAAAAATTTAAATACTTTAGATTGAATTTTATTTTTATATATGAAAAAAAATGTATGGATGATCCAAATACTTTTATAATTGGGAACATATTTTTTATTCATCAAAATATTTTTATAAATAAAATTCATTCTTATTATATTTTAAAAACAATTCATTATAACTCATCAGTACCCATGTGGACGCACGAGTATCTAGAGTATAATCCGTGCGAACGCACGGGTTATTACAATTATGGTATAATCAAAGAAAATAAAGGTAAATATATTTAAAATAATGTATGAATCTAAACATGGACAAAATGTATTTATTTATGTTACTAATATTTATTTATGGCTTAAATAGTCTATTGGTCCCTGTAAGTTAGCGGGATTTTGAATTTAGTCCCTGTATCTTTTTATTGGTATGAGTCTTTATAACTCAACTTTGCATTGCATTTAGTCTCTGACATTAGCCTTATGTTAAAAAACGCTGATTGTGTAAATGGTGCATATGTGGAATTTGCTTTTGTGTGTTTTTTATTTTTATCTGATGCACATATGGAAATGCATGTGGAAGGGTCTTCAAAAGGAGGACGTAATCCAAAAAAAATCACATTTTTCATTTTTTCAATTCTTCTTCTTCTTCGTCTCATCTTCCTCTCAAGAACTTAAAAAACTTACTAAGAATCCATCATGGCAATATCTTCTGATGGGAATTTTGTTGAGTCTAAAATCTCATTTTGTGGTTACAATAAAGCTATGAGATTGTTCATTTCAAACTCAACTGAAAACCTTAAAAGAAGATTCTGAAAGTGTTCAAATTTTGGATTAGGTTGCAAGCTTTTCATCTGGGATGATGAACTTGAACGTAGCACATCAAGTGAACACAAAAACCCAATCGGATGCAATGCTCAGAGGTAGTTCAGGAATTAGGGTGCATCATTAAAGGTCTTGAAGCTATGAAAAAAGAGAAGATGAAAATGAAGTTGGAAAACAAAAGGAAGAAGGCTAAAATGTTGAAGCTTTTATTGACTCTTTCATGGTTTCTCTTTTTTGCCTACCAGAAATGGTAGCGATTCAAAAGAGTTTGTAATTTGTTGTTTTTTTACTCTCTACAAGAATATTGTTTGTTAAACCGTGTCCTTGTAATGCTACATCTTGTAATGAATCAGAAGCAATGTTATTTTTTATTTTAGTCCCTAAATGTTTGTTATTTATTGTTTTGCATCCCTCTTCCTTATTGAAATGATTGTATTACATCATTGGTTGTTAATGATTTGTTTGTATCTCATAAAGGCATAAAAAAGTGAACTCAAAATATTGTATAACATAAAGGCATAAAAAAGTGAACTCAAAATATTGTATAACATAAAGGCATAAAAAGTGATATCAAAATATAGGCAAAACACACCATACATAAACCAAAAGATGTCTCAGAATTGCATATAGCCCTAAGGTATAGAAATTTGTTACATAGTACAACAAATTCACACCTAAACACAAACCATAATGGTGTGATATGTCTGAAAAATAAATAAAGGCAAAGGTCATAGACTTATGTCTAACAATATAATAAAGACACAACAAACATATCCAAAAGGCATCATAATATACCATGACAACGTGCTTATGGATCCTTGTCCACATCCATAGGTTGTGATGAATTACATCCTTCTCCTTTCAGGGTTTTGCACCTTAGGACCCTTGTTCTATCACTTCTCCTCAACTCAAATTTCCTTGCAACTTGTGGTTTATTTGTCTTCATTTTCATCTTCTTCTGTAAAATATAGGGTCAAGATTAGAGTTTCTATACATCTATAGAATAATACCAAGTTATTAGGAAGTGGTACAATATACCCAATTTTTTTAAGAACCTTTGGAGTAGTAGGCACATATGCAACAATAAATGGTTTGTGTTCTAACTTTATTAGGGCCCTCATCAGGTTCCCTTCTCCTCTTCAACTTCTTTGGTTTGTCAGGTCCTCTTTTATATGCTGGAGGCAACATCTCTTCCATGTCAACCTCTGGCTACATGTCTTGGCCATTAATAGGATTTACACTAAAACTATAACATTTCTCATAGGTTTCCTTGGAATAACAGTCATCAACATAATCTTCTGGGCATTGGTTTCTAAAACTTAATGCAACTACTGCATGTCTACAAATAATGCCTACAAGTTCCCAAAAATTATACGTGCAAGTTTTCTTTGAAGTATCCTTAATGAAACTAATCTTGCTGCAACTTTTATCCTACCTCTTTTACCATTATCTTCATGTTGATTTTCAACAGCATTAAAATAATCATTCAACCCAAGAGCCCTCTCATCCTCACTATCATCAAATGATAAACCATCAGCTAGAAAGTCACTATCCTCATTGTCCTCACTATTCTCACCACCCTCATTTACTTCAACTTGTTGAACTCCACCTGCACTAGCTTCTTCATCTTACTCAAGTTGCTCCACACCACCAACATTATCTACTTCAACATGCTTAACACCACCAACATAATTACCTACTTCATCTTGTTCCACACCACCAACATTATCTACTTCATCTTGCTCCACACTGTCACACCCTAATTTTTGACCATCAGATCCCACCTCCTTGTGCTTATTTCTTGCTTGTTTTATTTTACCTTTCATGTGTATGTTTATTATGACTAACCATCTGGCGCAGGTATTGTAACACCCATTTTATTTATTTAGTCATTTTTGTGTTAATTTAATTGTTTTATGTTGGTGTGCCCTTAGGTGGGGCGTGTTGGTATACGATTGGTGAGTACCCTTGATATGTAAGGACCATTGGTGGTGTGGAGATAATAATATAATAGTTAATAGTAATATTGGTGGTATTATTATTACTATTATTATTATTATTATTATTATTATTATTATTATTATTATTATTATTATTATTATTATTATCATTAGTATGAATATTATTATTGGTGGGTGTCCCTGATATGGGAGGATTATTGGTGGCGAATTGGTGTAGATATAATAATATAATAACTAATGGTAATATTGGTGGTGTTTTGGTGTGAATATGATAATATAATGAATAATAGTAATATTGGTGGGGGTATTATTATTATTATATTTATTATATTTATTATTATTATTATTTTGGTGAGATAATAATAATAATAATAATATTATTATTATTATTATTTTGGTGAGATAATAATATTATTATTATTATTATTATTATTTTGGTGAGATAATAATAATAATAATAATATTATTATTATTATTATTATTATTTTGGTGAGATAATAATATTATTATTACTATTGTTATTATTATTAATAGTATTATTATGATTAGTATTATTAATATTAGTAATATTATTATATTATTTTATTAATAATTGAGATTAAAATAAAAGGGAATATGAAGGGGTAGTAAGGAGATATTAGGAAAGTTGGAATAGAGAGAAAAGGGATTACGATAGATCGTGAGAATTGGGAAAGCTGGAAGAAAGGGAACGAGGGACAGAAGAGAAAGGAGAAAGCCAAGAGACCAAATCTTGGAAGATTATTCATCGATCAAACCAATTGATAAGGTAAGGGGGGAGAAACTTGATTGGGATGGTATATACATGTATAGGATAGAGGGGATTCCTTAACCCCGTAGGAATATGTCGATATATGCAATTTTATATTGGCATGCTGTTGAGTGTTGATTGATGTTGTTAATTGGTGTTAGTATGTGGTGATTGTTTAACTGACATATGTTGATTGTTGATGAATTGCTGTTTTTGGTTAATTTGGCGTATAGGCTGGGTTTACGGTTTTTAGGGAGATTCTGTGTGACCTTTTGAGGCATCGGTAGAGCGATGATTTTGGGAATAAGATTTAGGAACCAATTTGGTTACGGTAATGTACAAGGTTGGTACTAAGGTAGGTTGAGATTTAGAGTTGAGATGATAGACTTGATTTGGCGTAGAAAGCACTACAGAACTATGAGAAAAATTGGTGAATCGCAGCATTCGCTGGGCTTCGCCTGGCGAGTGTTGGCGAAGCTTCGCCTGGCGAATGAGGGCGAGTGTTCGCCTGGCGAGCTGTGGCGAGTGGTAGCGAATAATTCTGAATTAAGTCCCAGACCTGAATGAGGTTGGTACTAAGGTAGGCTGAGATTTAGAGTTGAGATGATAGACTTGATTTGGCGTAGAAAGCACTACAGAACTATGAGAAAAATTGGTGAATCGCAGCATTCGCTGGGCTTCGCCTGGCGAGTGTTGGCGAAGCTTCGCCTGGAGAATGAGGGCGAGTGTTCGCCTGGCGAGCTGTGGCGAGTGGTAGCGAATAATTCTGAATTAAGTCCCAGACCTAAAGAGTAGAAACTTTGCCTGGCGAGTGTGGCCAACGAAGGTTCGCCTGGCGAATGATCTCTTCGCTTGGCGAATGCACGATAGTAGAATGAAGGCTTTGCCAGCAGGTTCGCCTGGCGAATGCCAGCGAAGGTTCGCTATGCTTTGCCTGGCGAATGCCAGCGAACGTAGCAGAATGTGACTCTTGAGGTGTTTTGTCTGGAGCTTTAGTCTTGTAGGATCCCTTGATCACGATGAGTGTAGGGATGATTATTGAATGATGTATGGTGCATACTTGGTGATAGGAAGTGATTTCCCTGATAATTAATTTAAAGTAAATGGTTAATTGGTGTATGGTGTATACGAGTGTAGAACGAGATGATCAGTAGGATCATGTGCATTCGGTGTATTGGAGTATGAGGTACTTGGTGATAGTACGAGGTTCTCGTAATATTTTAAGAGGATGATTAGTTGGTGTGTGAATCATGCAGAGCATGGTGCAACGATCAGTAGGATCGTGTATTGCCAAGTGTTGGGATGTGATTATATATGGTGTTAGAGTGTGAACTCGTTTAATATCTACTTTAATTAAAATGAATAATGGGTGTATCATGTATATGATTATGGTGCAGTGATCAGTAGGATCGTGTATTCCCGAGTGGTGGGATGTGTTTATATCTGGTGTTATAGTATGAATTTGTCTACTATCTGATTGATTTATATGGTGTTGATGTAATATATCTATACATATATGCATTGATGTATGATGATATGATCAGGAGGATCGTGTGCACTTTGAGTGCCTGAATATAATAGTTATGCATTGGTGTGTGCATATCATGGTGTTTTGGTGGGATGAATCATGTCTCAGGAGGAGCGTAAGTGATTCATCCGTACTCCTTTGTGGAGAATGGTGGTGGATAGATCATGTCTCAGGAGGAGCGTAAGTGATCTATCCAGGTTCGATTGAATGAACCAATGAGTCGGTACCGCATGCATGGTGTTGAGTTGCATATTTGCTTTATAATATGTTATATTGTAATTTGAACAGTAGGTTCGTGATTGGTGTTGATGGGGTGAATATTGGTGTGTTTTACTACCTTTATTACATGTATTACATTACCAATATATTTTTGATCATGATTTCTCACCCCTTTGATGTTGTTGTGTTTGTGCTTCTCCGGAAGTACAGATAATCCAGGTACTTAGATAGCTTGGATAGCGGTGTGCCAATCAAGTCTAGGACGCTCTGATACGTAGCACGGGACTTGGGTGTTTTTGTTGTGTCTATGTTGAACTTATTTCTTTTCCTGTGTCGTATCATGAATTTGATGTATTTTACTTTATGAAACAAATTCCGCTGTATTATTTCGAAAAGAATGAATAAAGTATTTTTATAAAATTTGGAGATGTGATATCCTACTTTTTGTTGAAAACTCTGATTATTATTTTAATATTCATATTTTATTTAATTTGGGAAAGTGGGGTGTTACAGGTATAACTAACTTTAAGCAGGTTTTCGATTCAAAGATCCTAAGGTTTTCTGGTGATCATTTTACTAAGGGGCGTGTCGAAAGCCTTTGTGTTTTGAGGAGGTTTAGGGATTTCTTTTCTTTGATTCGAAGGATGGCCGTTTGCATTTCGATTGCGGTTTTCGTGGTAATTCATAAGTTGTATCCTCATGGCCCATGTACCAAGTTTCATAATTGTCTAAATCTCTAATTGCACGGGCAATAGATGACAAATAAGTTTGGTTTTATTCATGGAGTTGGATTATTGCATGACAATTAAGGCTCGTGATTTCAAGATTGGTCGTTAATATCATCACAAGTTCCGAAATGAGGCTCTTGTTTAAAGACGGATCCAATCATGGTTATAATTTAAAATCCTAAGATCAAGAATTTTAAGAGGAGGTTACAAGGTCCCAGATGAACTCATCTCGATTTAAAAGGCTCCGGTCCATTAAAAAGGGGATCAAGATCTGTTTTGATTCATTCAAGATCAGGATGGATTTAGACTTAATTTATTCAGAGTTTCATTTCTTTTTGGAGAAATAAAAGGGAGTGAAATTTGGTTTGTTTTATCACAAGAAATTCAATCTTGAATCAAGAACCAAGAATCTCATGACTACATTTGTCAAAAATGATTCATTGATCAATATGGAGGTGCAAAGAAAATAAGAAATTAAAGGTGCATTCATACCAAAAGTTTCTACAAAAATAATCGGATCATTTGAAGTTGCAAAAGAGCCAAGTCTCCATTATCCATTTTATTACACACTTATGTTGGAATAATTGTTGAAGAAGAATTTATTCGCATAATAGGTTTACATCAGAGTACGTGGTGATATCATAATTTGTTTCATTAATTAGTGCCCTGTGAATGTTAAAACAAGTATTCAAGGCCAAGACTTGCAAACTTATTTTAATCCAAAATTTATTCAAGCACCAAGTCATATTATTCATCATTATCCAAATTACCAGATTATCATTAGAAGAAACGGTATGAACCACTACTAATGTTAACACTGATAGTCTTCCAGAATTTACAATAAAGACAAAGGTACAAATGAAGTAAAAATTCATTGGCACAAATCCAAGAGCATTCAAATATGGTTTATGAGCCAATTTCACAAAATAAATACATGTTAAAGCTTCCAACTTCAAAGAACTCCTAATGCTAAGTCTTGGATCTATTTGTTCCAAGCTCCTTCAAGTGATGAAACCGTCAACGACAGTCCTGCCACCTGAAAAATTCCATAAAAGAGTTAAAGTGAAGGTTAAGAATTAAGAGAAGAGATGAAATAGGTTCAACCCTCAGATTTCAGAATCATCATCGGGCGAACTCGAGCAGCCAGAAGGGCAACAAATCTACCGCTGGCTTCCAACAAAGCATCAAAAAACATTTTCGGACAATTCCAAATCGAAAGAGAACACATGAACCCCAACAGTATGAAAAGCAACAGCAATAACTTCGAGCCCTCATGGTTCAGACGGGACGTCATCATCACCAGATACGAAAACCCTTTCTCGACGGCATAAGATAGGCATCATCTGAAATTAAAGAAACTTCCTGAAAGAAGAAGAGAATGAGGCAAGCTATGAGATTTAGCAAGCTTGGCAAACACTCATGTAAACCGTGTTAGACAAAACCAAACGGGAGGCTTGGAAGCTTGTAGAACAACAATTCCCTTTTCTCCTGCAAGTAAACCAACGCAAATCATCAGTCAACATATATACGCAAGATTACATAAAGCTTTAAGTCGCTAACTTCTGTTAACAGTCCAGAATCGTCGCGGAACCGGGTGTGGAGCATCGTCGACATTACAATGTTTCGCATTTCAAAATCAGTTCAACCAACAATTGGGATTTCTTTGTGACAACAGACAATGCAAGAAAGGCCAATTTCGTTCATAGACGATCCTGCACAGATTAGGAGGCAATCCTTGTCAGTTGTGACAATAATCGTGATAAAGCAAGCTTCAGGCCCTCATTAATACCAGCATATCCAAGACAAGTTCTTTTCTTTCCAAAACATACATGAACATTGCTCAGTTAGAAAGGAAATTATCAAACCGTACATGGCAAGTTTTCAAATCACGATAGATACAATCCGACATTTTCAAACCGAAAAGGGAAGGGGATTCATTATCAACTAACATCTTTTGGCTCAAAAACAACCTATAAAAGGATTTAGAAATTGAGATTCAAAGGAAAACATATACGGACGGAAAACCCATAAGAATTATGCAAAAACCACAACATCCACCCTATACAGAAAAATGCCAAATCAAACCCTAAAACTCAATAAGGGAAACTTAGCTTTTAGGATCCTCCGCGCTCATCACCAAGGAACATCACAAACTCCGCCACAAATCGTCCCTTTCGTCCACAAATTCGTCGCCAGAATCGCCATCCACCGCTGTTGAGACCTTTTTCGTCGGAAATCTCCATTTCCGTCTATGAATCCACCACTCTCCACCCTCGAAAAACCTGCAAAAACCCATAAAAAAGAAATGTGAGTATTTTACTAACATGTGTTTGTGTTTTGTTGATGCAGGAAATAGAAAGGAAAAGAGGAACGAAGAGCGAGAGGGAGGAATCATGGCGGAAGAGAAGAGGAAAGAAGAAGGAATTTTTGTGGAAGAAAGAAAAAGAGAACGGAAGAAGGGAAAGGAGAGGGGAAGAAGAACGTCAAGCGGCGAAGAGGATTTATCTTCTAGGTTTTTTTCTCTTTTATTTTATGTTGTAAATCACATGTATGCACGCCCACCATACCAACCGTGCACCCACATATCATCACCGTTCATCACCCATCAGATCCCATCACATGGTCACCCGTTGTACGCCCATGGTGCACCACTCACCTCGCTCCCTTACATGATCAGGAAAAACCCACACCAATCTCCTCATTATCATTAATCCAATTAATTAACTCTAATCCTAATTAATCTAATAAACCTTTAATCTGCCACCTTTTTTATTAATCCCATAATTAATCCTTAATCCACCGGTTTATGAATTGAACTAATGACTCTTTATTTATTTAACCTTTTTTTTAATCTAATTTAGTTTTGTTCACTTTATTAATTAACCAACTTAATAATTATTTTATCAAGAGAATATAATTTATCCTTAATATAAAAAACCTATTTAATTTAACTCGACTTTAGTTAACAACTACCTCCTAATAAAAAAGAATTCATAATAACAACTTTAAGAAAACCTTTTTTTCATAATTTAATTAACTTGTACCTATTTAATAATAATGACTAAAAACTTTTTTTATATGATACAAAACCCTTTTCTTAATTAAATTAACCTTTTATATAATAACAAACTTTTTATAAAGAAATTAATCGTTTTATATTAAGTTTTATTTAATAAGATAAAACTTAAAACCCTTTTTATTTATTTAATAAATCATTACTCAAGTTATTTCTACCTAAATTTAATCAATAACCTAAAAACTTTTTATAAATCTAATTCATTTATTAATATAACTTTTCTTAAAATCAACTTCTCCTAAAACTCGATCAACTCGCACTCTCAACATGCCTTATATCCCTATCCGTCTAAGCTCCGACTTAATTCAAATATTCATGACTCTGCGCCTGTCTTGATTTAAGCACCTTTATTTGTTGTATGGACTTATTTATCTGTTGCCATTTACTTTATCGTAGTGGCATAATGTCCAAAGGAAGAACCTACGCATAACTTGACACTTGTGCGTATTGCATCTCATCTTGCATCACTTTCCCCATTTGATCCTTGATCCTTTTCAAGTTGATCAGTTTAATTTAAGTTCCTACCCCATAAGGAGGACCTTTTTCTTTTATAACATAGATAAACCCTATTCAACTCAAATCAAACTATTCTCCCTATTAGAGAATAAGATGTTAGTCATCTTGACAGTCGAGAAATATATCTCCTACCCCATAACAATACAATCGAGATATAAGATCTTTTCCGCTTGAGAGTAATAGTGGCATACTCGTCAATGAAATCTCCAGACAGCGATCAATTGATGAGCATGAGTAAGAAGGGCAACGAATCTTTCAGGGAATATGCTCAACGATGGAAAAAGTTGGCCGCCCAAGTTCATCCACCGCTTCAAGAAAAAGAATTAACCAAGATGTTTCTAAGAACACTGCCAAGTGCTTATTATGATAGAATGGTATGCGTTGTGCCATTAGATTTCCCCAAAATTGTAGAGGTCGGGGTAAACATTGAGAATACGCTCAAAAGTGGAAGAATCCGAGATGACTCGAATAGCCAAGCTAATGAAGAAGATTCAGTTAGTGATTCCCTAGAGGAAGGAAGTGTTGATGTTAATGCAATTTGGGATTCCTCTCAAATTCTACCAGATCCAATTCCAATATCTTATTCTTAAGATCGGTATGCAGTGCCTGCTCAGCGCAAACAGCGACTACCTCGTAGACCAATGTTGACTTCTCCAGATCAACATAAGAACCGACGGTTTCGAAGATGGTTTTGTAATAAAAAGATACCTCTGAGTATTCCAAGAGAAGAAACTCATTGGTTTGATCCTATCCCGATGACTTACCGTCAAATATGGTCTTATTTTGCTAGAAACTCGGTAATGACACCCAGAAGGACTAGAATCATGAAGTCTCACCCACCTTGGTTCAACCCAAACGCCAGCTGTGAATTTCCCGATGGAGCAATGGGGCATTCGATTGAAGAATGCATGGTATTCTAAGAGAAAGTTCAAGAGATGATGGACGAAAAAGTGTTGACCTTCGAAGGCAAAGGTACACGTGTGAATGGAACGCCGTTGCGTTGACGAATACGAAGACTTAATAAAAAGGGAAAGGCTTTTCACTTTATTTTTCTTATGTGTATTTCATTCCTTTGATTAAAAGCATAATTGGCATGTAAGAACTTGTCATTTCGGATAATTAATGCAATAAAGTGTTTGTCTTGAAGAAACCCATTCGTATTCACTCAAATCGTTTTTCATAATTTATAATGCCGACTTTACCTGATCTCTTGTCTGATAGATAATTGGGAGGAGGATGACGAAGTAAAACGCAGAATCTCTTGTTGTATGCTTTTGAATAAAAACCCTACTGATGATGTAAGGCATTGTTTCAAACCTCTTAAAACACCAGAAATGTAAGAAAGGTAATCGCTCTTTAACTTTTTTAAGCCTTGACGAAGAATCTGATTTTCCCAAACCATAACCTAGTTTTTAACCTGGGGAAGGGTATCTAAAAAAAAGAGAACGAGCATCTTTCAAAAAGATTAGGTGGGCACAAATATACTTTGACCCTTATTCCTTTGTTTTACAAATCAGAAACTAAACCCAGATACAACCCTCAAAAAGTCCTAATTGAAGCAAGGTTTAGTTCGAAAGTATACTCAATGAGATAGCGTTCCTGACTCCTATGAGCTATGCTCAAATTTTGTTGGCTTTATAAAAATTAATTTATATCCTAACTAGTGATTTTGTCACAAGTTATCGCGTTATCTCTTTTCAAAACTTCAAGACGAACATGTATGTTGCATTAACAGTTTTGGAATTAACATTTCTGGCCTGCTAACTTTGTTTGATATCTCAGAAAGATTACGTGAAGACGTTGACAGAGTTTGATCCTTTGAATTTGAAGAATCCGTGGACCTGGGGCAAGTTTGTTTCCAAGTGGTTTGTTCTCTACAAGTTTGATTTCACCTAAAGAGCTATTTTTCGAAGACTCAATCATAGTACCGTCGAGATTCGAAGAATCTCTCTAAGAGTTTGAAAAAAATGTGACACCGTGTTTTCTGTAAAATCCTCTTGAGGATGCTTCTTCTCATAAAGCTTATACTCTGAGGCATTATTTTGTTTAGAATGGCGACTACCATGTGGTTCATCAATGCAAAATTATTTTGATCGCACAACATTCTTCATGTCCCCGGTAATTTTTTTTTCAGGTGGTCATGAAATTTCTCCGATGAATCTTTTCGATGCCAAAATTCCTAGTGATTTGCGTAACTTCACCTCCCCAATGAAGTGGATGATATCTTAATCCTCAAACGAATCTTCCTAACTTCACCTTCCTAGTGAAGTGTGTTGCACCCTAAAATTTGCCTAACCTTTTTCTTTGGTTGGCTTGTGTTTCATTTCATTTCATTTCTTTCTAGCATTTGCATTGCATATCATGTTGCATGGAACAGGGGATCAAGAGATTGTGCATAAAGAAGAGTCTACTCAAAGGTTTGAGCCTAAGCAAGGGGTGTTACTCAAGTTTAGATGGTAATCAAGTCATCAGGAAGTGGACATTGGTCTTATGAAAGAAAGGATGGATGTATGTGGGTCAGCTCCTAACTTGGAGGCTAACTGAGGAGCATCAGAGTATTTTGAATGCATGATTATGGGTATGAGATGCAAAGGAAGCTCGTTGAGGGCCTTGAGGGTCATTGTGGAGCTTAATCAAGTTGTTGTGTGAAGTGAAACAAGCCACAGTTGAAAGTATTGCAGTCAGGGTTTTCATCTGGTAAATCCTCAGTCAACTGTGCAATTGAAGAAGATAGAAACTCAATTCAAAGTCTCTATGGTCGCGGGATGTTGTGCTAAGACATTTGAGACATAATTTCAAGTTCAATTCATCAAGGGTTAAGTGTGTGAGAAGTTACTAAATTAGGGTTCTCAGGGTAAAATCCCATATTTAGTGCCTGACTTCAAGACCACCTATCTCAAGATACAAGTTTCATCTCAACTTTTGATCAACATGGAACTTGTAGAGCATGTACTTAGCTTTAATTTAAGTACTAGAAGTCCTTGATTGGATATATAGAACTCAAGTATGATCCAGACAAGTTACAGGTCATCAGAGGGATGTGATTTTAATCAACAAAAGTCAACCAACTTCCAAGCCATTTTTGACCTAGAAGGATGTTTCTCCTTAATTTTTAGCCAAAATTAAAGTTGTAGGTATTGGTCTTAGCTTTCCAAATTGTACTAGAAGTCTTTCATCTGATTTGTAGAACTCATGTTATGAGGTTTACAAGTCATAGGTATTTTGGGAAAGTGAGATTACGGGTCATTTTCATTATAGGTCCATTTCACCAACTTAAGCACTTCAAATGGATTTCTTTCCAGCATAAAGTGTGCTCCAAATGATGCCAATTAATCAACCAAACATTGAGAAGTCATGGATTTGGCTTAGAATGAAGAATTGGAATTTGAATTTCTCATAAAGAAGGCCTAAAATGAGAATTTGAGATTTAATTGATTTTATACTTTTTTGAGTGCAAATAACACTTTGAGCACATTGGCAATATTACATTTTGGATTTGAGGTCATTTGGTTAGTCATTTTCATAGTTTCTTCACCATGAAGCAACAAATTGGAAATCTACCATAAGATCACAAACAAGGGCTAATTCTTGACCCTTTGATTAACCAAAGCCATGTGCAATTGATTTGGATCAGAATATGAGCATGTGTAGTGAGAAATTCGTGTGGGATGGCAAGCAAAAAGTGAGCAAATATCCCAGATGAAAATTGGATGCAAGCTAGGTCATTTTCATGCAAGAGGAGCAAGAACACATTTGAAGAAAGTGGTGAAAACTCAAAATTCGAATTCTCAGATTTGGATCATTTCAAGCAAAATTAAAGGTTGCAAAAGCTTCATTGAAGATCACTGAACGTTTTTGAATAATTTTCTTTAAGCTTGAGCAAGGATTGAAGACTCAGTGGAAGTTCTCCACTAGGTAACTTGAATTCAACCTTACACTCTCAATATGCCATGATTCTTCGCCATTTTTGTTGCATTGCGATCCTTGAAGCATGTAGATCATTTATGGATGTTAATTGTTGATGTTCATGACGTTTGATAAATGGAGCTTCAAACTTGGTTGATTTTGTATGAACTGTTTTTGCATGTTTTTGCTTCAATTTTCGTGGATCTGTGATCTACATAACATGAGGATGATGTTAGGATGAAATTATTTGAGTTTTGATGAACTTTTATTTTTGTGCACCAAGCTTGTTGTTCGATTTGCTCTTTAATGGTGAGGTTTCAAATCAAACTAAGGCTAGATTCTTGTTCCTCTCGGAGAGTAGATGAATTTTCATATAAGAAATGTTGAAAACAGAGCAAAAATGAAAATGGTATTGTTGTTATGGGAGCCGCGATGGTCGGAGCTAATGGAGGGGGTGACCAGAGCTGTTCTGGCGGTGGTGGAGAGGGTGGCCAGAAAATTTTCCGGCCGGTGAGAGTGAGAGAGGTTGAAGACGATGTTTCGGCCGTTGGATCTTGATCATGTGGTTTTCGTTAAGACTCATGGTAGTCTTTGTGTTCTTGCTTGCATGGGAATAAAACTCAAATTCATTTAATGACATGGCATGCTGAATTTTAGAGAATTTCGTTGGGCCTTGTTCCCTCCTCACTATGCACACCCCCTTGGAGGCCCAGTCTACACTTTTGTCTTGATTTGTTTGTTATTCATACCACTGTTTGTTATTTAATTCGCATTTTCGTTTTAAAATTCTGCTTTGTATGCTGTTTCATTTTATTTCAAATAAAATAGTTCCAATATCCTAAAAATTCCCCAAAAATATTTTTCGTGAACTTTGAGATGTCTAGTATTTTCTGGATATTTTTATTTTATTTTTTGATTTTATTTTCTATTTTAAAATGAATTAAATATTGGAACTGTTTTAGTTGAATTAAATTGTGACATTGCTTGTTTTTTATTTTGCATCTCCCATTCCTTTTTGGTTCAATGAGTGAAAATTAATCCTCATGTTCATCATGAGTTGAGGGATTTTTGAGGACCATTTTGGCCCTGGTTGTTGACTTTTGAGTTGACGTTTGTGGCTTTTCTTTTTGCTCTTCTTTCTTCTATTTCAAAGCAGTACCTCCTAATGTTTTTTTTCTTTTGAGGGTGCTTTGAGGGGATATTTGGCTTGTGCTTATGGCCTCATCTTGCTAATTTGTTTATCTTGTTTGTGCATTTTATTTGGTAATTTTTGAGCTGTTTTCCTATTTTTGAGATACCTTACAAGTTAGGTCATCCCATATGGAAGCTCACACAAGTACATGACCTAGTTTGAATTGGAAATGACTTCTATGGATCCAATAAGCTCTCAACTCTTCTTGTTTCACATTCTAGACATGTTGAGCTTGTTGTAGGTTCATTTTTAGGTCAAAATTATGTTCATTGCTTGTTGGTTTGTGTGTTTATTTTCATGCTTTTCAATGTTGTTTGTTTGCCTTCTTTGGTGCATTAGTGTGGTTTGCTCTTGTTGCATTTCTTCTCCTCTTCTCTTTCATTTATTCATACTATGGCTTGAGGCTGAGATGAGCTTGTGGAGGCTCCAGCCCCACACATATTTCCTCCCTCACTTGCATTGCATCCTTGCCTTCCATGTTTGCATTTCATGTTTGCATTCTTATGCATGTTTCTTTCTTCTTCCTTTGTCTTCCTTCCCTTATAGAAATTAGGGTTCTAACCATGCATGATAACATTAGGTAGTTCCTCTTCAAACTCAACTTTAGGTGCACTTTGCATGACAACTTTTAGGGCTTGGTCTAGTCCCCCTTAGTTTGTCCCCTTTCTCTTCTCATCTTCAAACAACTTCAACTCACTTAATAAATCTAATGAATATTGTGCCATGAGCCTTGTACTTGGGAAATGGTGATTGAGTGGTTACCTCTCAATTTCCTAGAGTGTTTAGTATACGTCCTTAGGACGATATGCGGCGCATTCGATCTTGGGTTTTAGACTTTATTACAACATACATTATGAACACTCTAATTCAAAACACTTCTTCTCTTAAAAAACACAAAAAAACTCAAACTCTTTTTCACCCCTTGGGGTCTTAATCAGGAAAACCTTTTCACAAGCAAGAGTGTTGTTAACTTTCAGTCCTATCGCAAACGGTAACGCCTAAGTCTCTAATGGTCGAGCTGCATACACCAAACTGCTAGAGCTGTCTGTTAACCTTACTCGGGTAAAACTTTTGAACAAACCTGTGGTCCTTTGAGCCCGAACTACGTTTGCTCTGATCTTTCGTACCAGACGAAAGTACGTAGGTACAAGACGCGATGTCTCAGCGAGCAACCTTCCCCCCTTCTTTAGCCGTAGTTAGGCGAACTACGTTGACTCTGACTTTCCCATTGCACGAGGGAGTACGTAGGCACAGAGCGGCCATGCTCTGCCGAGTCAGTTCTCTTTTCTTTTTTCTTTTGTCCTTAAGCCTTTAGCTAGATAGTTTCAACACACCTTTTTAGATAGACAACAATGCATGGATCCCGTCGAGTACGAAGGACGTGAGGGGTACTAATACCTTCCCCTTGCGTAACCGACTCCCGAACCCAGAAATGGTTGCGATGACCTTGTCTTTTCCTTTTTCTTTAGGTTTTTGCGATCGTTTTCTTTCCCTCTCTTTGGGATAAATAACGAACGTGGCGACTCTTCTATTTTTCCCGCCGGTTGTTTTTCGCAGTAGTGAGAGCTGGTGACTCTGCTGGGGACAGGAATATCCCCTATGCGAGTCAGTCCTAGCGCTTGTGTGTTTATATTTGGGTGTTGTATATATGTACTTTATTTACTTTCGCATTTTACTTTCCCGCGTTTATTTTCCGCATCATATATCATTTATGCTGTGCTGTGGGATTGGGGGAGTTCTGATGAGTGATAAGCCGGACCTGGGCTTGAGTACAAACATAGTATTAGAAGCGAAAAGTAGTGGTGAACCTGTATGTTAGGCATGCACCAGTTCCCACGAAATTTGCACTCAAACGAGATTCTCTTTGATGTTTTTCTTTCCAGCCCAGTGGGCCGTTGAGAGGATTTCAGATTTGAGGGTTGTCGACTCTGGGAACCGATCATTTGTGAGTCAGTTAAGTGAGGCCTCTTCAGGAGATAATGATGCCAAACCAGAAATGGTGAACGTATCATCATTTCTTGAAAGTCTGTGACGCTGACGAACGCATAGGATGCCATACCGTATCAGTGAATAGGTACATACCTGCGAGTGGGACTGGGGTTATGCAGGAAACCTTTGCCTTCAAATTACCCGGTTTTCTCTGCGGTTTGAATCTGGATTGTTGGTATCAGTTGGTTTCTATCGGTGCAGTGCTATGTTCTTGCTGAAGCAGAGCTCAGATCTTCCTCAGTCTACAGAACGACAGTCTTGATCCCTTGTGTGTGCATTAGCATTTTTCATTTAGCATCGTTTGCATTCGCATTTCATTTTTGCATATCCATCCTCAGCTAGAACAGGGAGCTTACCTGTCTTTTGTCTGCTTCATCAATTGATTTCCCCGCATTCGTATTGGACTTGAGTTAGCTTCTGAAGGATCATGAACTCAGGAGAGCAAAACTTGGTTGTGGCGAGGGCAGAGTTGAATTGATGAAGAATCAGTTGAGTCAACTTGTGGAAGCCATGTCAGCTATGACTAGAGGATAGGTCAGTACTCAGAAGACTCCGGTGAACAATGTTGCTCAAGTTCATCCCGTGTCGGTTCCTGTTGAAGAGCATCCCATTGTCAGAGATAGATATTCTTCTTCTCTCTATGACACAGAATATCGTAGTTTCATCTTCTCTGTGCCAGATTCTCAGAGGACTGTTCCAAAGGTTATTGCTGAAGACCCGAAGACTGTTGAATTTATGGGAAAATGTCAGTTGTTGGAAGAAAAGCTTGATGCCTTGATGAGTCAGGATGCCTTTGATTTAAATGCTGCGAGCATGTGTCTGGTGCCAGGTCTTGTGATGCCGCCGAAGTTTAAAATGCCAAATTTTGAGAAGTTCAAAGGAGATAGTTGTCCGAAGCAGCATTTGGTGATGTTCTGCAGGAAAATGACTTCACATGTTCACAATGATCAGCTTATGATTCACTGTTTCCAGGACAGTTTGAGTGGAGCATCGTCGGGTTGGTATATGCAGTTGGAGAGTGGTTGTATCCAATCATGGTCGGATTTAGCCAATGCCTTCGTGAAGCAATACGAATACAATCTCAATATGGCTCCTAGTCGCACGCAGTTGCAAGAATTATCTCAGTTGGAGAGTGAATCCTTTAGAGGGTATGTGTAGAGATTGAGAGAATTCGCTGCTCATGTTCAACCACCGCTTCAGGATAGAGAACTGGTTGACATCTTCTTGGGTACTCTGAAGGGCCATTACTTTGACAAGTTGATCAGCGGTGGAATGTTAAACTTTGTTGACTTGATGATAATGGGTGAACGCGTTGAGAGTGGACTCAGGAACGGGAAGATTAGAAACATTCCTTTTATCTCAGTTGAGGAGAATGAGTCAGTTGTGAGTTCTCCAAAAGAATGGGAGAAAGGAAGTGATTTTATCTCGGAATCTTCGGCATCTCAGGTTCAGTTTTCAGACGTTTCAAGCGTTCAAAGCCAACGGTCGTACCATCGTCAATCGCGCCAGCACGCTTGATGAAGACCAAGGAAACCCGAAAGGCAGTTTACTCAGCTACCGATGTCATATGGTCAGTTGTTGCCGAATTTGGTCAAAGGTGGGCTAATAGTGTCGAAAGAGACTAATCCAATGATCCCGCCGTACCCTCCAGGCTTCGATGTCAATGCTCGATGTGAGTACCATGTTGGGGCACAGGGGCATTCCACGGATGATTTTAAAGTGCTTAGGAGCCAAGTTCAGACTCTATTAGACTCTAACAAGTTTTCTGTCACGCCTCAGGGTTTTATTCAAATTAATGCTTGTTCCACTTTTGTCTGCAGAGCCTGCGTCAGAGCGTGATGTATGTCAGAAGTCTGCTGCACAATAGGAGGTTCCAAAATTCCCGGGGCATCAGAAGCGTACCGTTCCTCAAAAGAGTCCCAGGATTAGAAGATATGGTCAAAGGATAAACTTGCAAGATAGAATCTTCGATCAGATCCCCATGGATTATGCTCAGTTGGTGCAACTCTTGCTCCAACTCCAGTTGGTAAAGCCTCAAACTTTGGATCCACTTTCTGGCCAACCACCACCGGACTTTGACATCAATGCTTATTGTGATTTCCGCTCTGGCAGACAGGGGCACAATGTCGCGAACTGTAAAGCTTTTAACCATAAGGTTCAAGACTTGATTGATTCGAAGATGATTGAATTCACACCGAGCGGCATGAAGGTATCAGGCGAAGTTATTCCTTATCATGGAAAAGAGATGGATACTCCAATTCCCGTTCCTAAAGCTGCAATAGATCAAGAGTATATCCTGCAATCTTTGGTGTCAGAATCCCCTTGCCCACAGTTGTTGTCTGTTCCTGGATCAGGTTTGAGGATGAAAGCGCTCGCGCAAGGGGAATCCTCAAGAGTTCAGACCCAGTCGCCGAACGTTTTTGTTGTTCAGAATCCACGACCTTTCACATCCTCGCAGCAAGGCTATCAATACCAAAATCAGAATAGGCCTCGCAGCAACAATTTGAAAAGAAGGAGTGCTCCTCTGCGTCCAGTGCCTATGCCACGTCGGTCGTCTGATTGAGTTTGAAGACTTCAAGAGTCGCATCTCCCTAAGCAGCTAATCAGTGTGAAAGCCCAGTTCCCAGAAGCTGGCAATTTTCGTTTTATCCTGTTATTTATTTATGTTTGTAATTCCCTTTCCTGTTTAAAGTGCAATCTCATCTGTAAAACTTGTTGTTCCCGTTGATCGATATTAATGAAATGAATATGCATGTTTTGATTTAATCCATTCTTGTTCACTAATTTCTTTTTACAGATGTTATACGCTTGTTTAAGTGGAATCTGGGGGAGAATGACGAAGTTTAAAGGCGCGCAAGCTTCCGAAAGTATGCTTTTGAAATAAAATCTGCTGATGATGTACAGGCATTATTTCAAATTCCCAAACACCGGAGATATAAGGGTGATAATCCCTTGTCAACCCCTTTGAGCCTAGTTGTAGGAGTTTCTTTCTGAAAATGAAAAACCTAAATCTTAACCTGGGGCAGGGTAGGTGTTAGCTAGTTCGGCCAAATGTCCAAATTGTAATAGGAGTGTCCCGTTCAAGGATAAATCACACCTATATAGGTCGTGCCTAAAAACCACAATGGTTAAACCTTGCCGATCAAGGAGTGAAACAGTCACGTTATTCCCCCAAAGAGTCAGACAAGTCGGTGTCACACGATTTGTTTGAAAAGAAAAAGAATTTTAAAAAAAAGAAGAAAAAGCCCGCTGAGTCGAATCTTGAAAACAAACGGCTTAGGCAAAAATTGGGGAATCCCGCTGGACTTTGAAATCAAAACAAGCTCAAAGGAGCCAGTCCAGGCAAAAGTTAGGGAAATTTAAAAAAAATAAATAATGAAAATGATGAAAAACGAGTCGTGTGATGCAGGCACAAAAGACGAAAAGTGAGTGACTGTCACTTCTAAAAAACTTGTGGTTTCCCGAACCAGAACTCCTGTCATTCAACCTCTGAGAGGTGAGCACTAGTGTCGAATTAGCTGAATGTAGGATTGGAGAACATCACGGAGAATGGGTGTGTTACAATAAACTTTGAGCCTTTATCCTTTCCTTGTAAACCGTGAACCTGACCAAGTTACAACCTGAAAAAGTCCTAATTGAAGCAAGTTTGTTTCGAAAGCATACTTCGGTAAAGATCGCATCGAAACTGACTCTTAAAAGGATTCCTCTTACAGCGTTGTACTAATGTTGACATGTTGATAAATGATTTATTCACTTTATGTCACAAATGTTTCCAATGAACATATTGGATTTTGAAAACTGTCATATGCGTTGCATTTAATATATCTTTTATGCAGGACAACTTGTTTTACTTGCGAGTAAGCGCTTGACAGCAGGAAAGTTTTCACAATGGAAAGATTGATCAGGATAGAATGCAGATTGCTTGAATACTCCACCGAACTGGGGCAAGTTATATCAAATGATCACAGCATGGGAGTCAGCATCTGAAAGTCAGTTAATCTGAAGAAGTCGAGATTCGGCAAATCTCTCGCAGCCAAGAAGCACTTTCCCCACAGATCAGCCAATTCGGGGCAAAGTCGTTGCAGACTGGGGTAGACCACCCCAAAGAGCGCAGAAGCTATTCCCTATCCGTGGGAAAATTAATGTGAAGTACCTCTCCGAGGTTCGAGGTGTTTAAGCAGTTCATATCAAGCCATCAGGGTATGAGATTTTAGATTTCCTTTCGAGGAATATCCTCACAGGGATCCCCACAAGCTAGGGCAAAATTCGGAAATGCAGGAATTGATCCTCCCCATGTCTTCAGGGTTGTTCAAGCAGGTTCAGCTGATTTTTTTAGTGTAAGACGAATGTTAGGAAGTCATGTTAATCAATCACCGTCAGGTTTCACCTCTCTTCACCAGCAAAAGCCCAATCATCTTTGGCACGTGTAAGTTATCCCCAGTAGAGTCCAATCATACTTGGCACCTTCTGGTTATCCCCAACGGAGTTGGCTTCACCTTCCCAGCATTTATTTTGCTGGAATGTTCTGTTGTATCCAGCTTTCCCCGGCGGCTCGGGCCTGCATCTGCATCTTTGCATATAGTTATCATATTTGCATCATCTTTGCATTTCATCCTCAAACGCGTAGCATTTCCATTTCGTATGGAGCATTACGCCATTTTCAAACATAAGCATATGCATTCGAAGCATAAGACAGTTTGTTATCAGCATGCCGTGGCAACGTGAATTACTCTTCGCAATCAATACATGGGCATTTATCCAGCAGCTTGGTTCAGTCAGCTTATCGGTTTATTCGGGTTTCAGATCATCCGTCGATTATGCTTTTGTCCATCAGTTCTCTGATGATGACATCTCCAAGCAGTCTTTCTTTCCGTCAGTTCATATCGACGATGTGTTTCCCCAGCAGGTTTCCTCTCGTCCATCAATAGACGATGCGAGCTTTGTGTGTGGTTTTCTCTCATCTATCATTAGACGATGCGAGCTTTGTGTATGATGTTCCTCTCGTCTAGCATTAGACGATGCGGGATTTTTGGGATGTATGTTTCTCTCATCTATCATTAGATGATATGAGTTTCGGATATGGTTTTCTCTTTGTCTATCTTCAGACGATGCGAGGTTTCAAGGCGATCTTTCAGATATGGTTTTCTTTCTGTTTATTGGTTGAGATGACATTCCAAGGAGGGTTTTTCTAGTTATCGATTCTTCTTGATGTCGGGACTCTTTGAAGAATGTTAAGATTTCCTAGTTGTTGATTCTTATTGATGACATGGTTCTTTGAAGGTGGTTTTCTTCCTGTCAGTTCTTATTGATGATGTGGCCCCTTTGAAGATATTTTTTCCATCAATTCCTATGGACGAAAGGATTCTAAAATTTGATGGTTGGTTTTGAGGTTCATTGGCATGGTCTACGTTATTCCTCCCGTCTATCATTAAACGATGCGAGATTTGGATATGATTTTCCTCTCGTCTATCATTAGGCGATGCGAGATTTGGATTTGTTGTTCCTCTCGTCTATCATTAGGCGATGCGAGAATTTTGGATATACATTTTCCTCTCGTCTATCATTAGATGATATGAGTTCTGGATATGATGATTCTCTAAGTCCATCATTGGGCGATGCAAGTGTTTTTGGATTTTGTTTCTTCCTGTCTATCATTAGACAATGTGAACCATTGGGATTGTTTTTCTTTCTGTCTATCATTAGACGATGTGAACCTTCGGGGTTATGTTTCTTCCTGTCTATCATTAGACGATGTGAAAGGATCAAGTGCATGTTGATCCTGCTTTAGACGATGTCAACCTTCGGGATTATTTTTCTTTCTGTCTATCATTAGACGATGTGAACCTTCGGGATTATGTTTCTTCATGTCTATCATTAGACGATGTGAAAGGATCAAGTGCATGATGATCCGGCTTTAGACGATGGGAATAGATCAAGTGCATGTTGATCTGGTTTTAGACAATGGAAAGGATCAAGTGCATGTTGATCCGGTCCATGGGTTCAATGTCTGTGGCGTTACACAGATGACTGGCAGCGACGTCAGGTTTTCTTTATCGGATGATCAGTCAGCCGGTTGCCGTTGCAACTGCCTGCGTTTAATTTTTCTAGATACTTGTTCCTCAATCAGAGTGTTGCAGTTTATTTATGCGGTTGGTAAATTTCCGGGTTCTTTGGTATTCAACCATATTTTATCTTGATTGTTTAAAAGCCGTTCGCTTTTCATCCATTCAGATCCAAGCCGTTTGAATAGGGGTAGTTGTTGCACCCCAAAATTTGCCCAACCTTTTTCTTTGGTTGGCTTGTGTTTCATTTCTTTCTAGCATTTGCATTGCATAGCATGTTGCATAGAACAGGGTATCAAGAGATTGTGCATCAAGAAGAGTCTACTCAGAGGGTTGAGCCTAAGCAAGGGGTGTTACTCAAGTTTAGATGGTAATAAAGTCATCAGGAAGTAGACATTGGTCTTATGAAAGAAAGGATGGATGTATGTGGGTCAGCTCCTAACTTGGAGGCTAACTGAGGAGCATCAGAGGATTGTGAATGCATGATTATGGGTATGAGATGCAAAGGAAGCTCATTGAGGGCATTGAGGGTCATTGTGGAGCTTGTTCAAGTTGTTGTGTGAAGTGAAACAAGCCACAGCTGAAAGTATTGCAGTTAGGGTTTTCATCTGGTAAATCCTCAGTCAACTGTGCAATTGAAGAAGATAGAAACTCAATTCAAAGTCTCTATGGTCGTGGGATGTTGTGTTAAGACATTTGAGACATCATTTCAAGTTCAATTCATCAAGGGTTAAGTGTGTGAGAAGTTACTAAATTAGGGTTCTCAGGGTAAAATCCCCTATTTAGTGCCTGACTTCAAGACCACCTATCTCAAGATACAAGTTTCATCTTGTCACACCCTCATTTTCACCTTTAGCCTTTATACCCCACATTCATCATGTCATACATTGTTCTATTGCATATCGAGCGTGCGAGTTCACATGGTACGATTTAGGTCGGTTTGTTATTTTTCATTTCAAATGGGATAACTTGTCTATCTTGGGCTGCAGGGAGAAAAGGGTTTATCATCTAAGGTTTGATCTAAGTTGGAAAGGTATACTCATGTAGATTTCTTTAAGGAGAAGCTGCTTGAAAAATATTAGGATATTCAAGATTAATTCCTAATGGACATGAAATGCAAGGCATAATTCAAGATTTTCTTCATCCAACTTTATGTCAAACTCTTGATCAAGTGGAGTTCAAATTTGCAAAGCATAAGTCAATATCACAAGTTCATGAGACTTCATCCATTTCAAGTTCAATGGTGCATGGGAATCCATCATTCAAAGTTCAAGATTCATGAATAGAGACAAGAATATTACTAAGAGAAATTTTATGACATTACAATAATGTCATTTGTTACAAGATTTCCAGCTCTAGGTAATGATTAGAAATTAATCTATTTCTAATCTTCATTTAAGTCTCTAACCAAATTCATGATATGGTACTCTTTATGCCACATCAAGTTTTCATGTGCTACATTATGCCCACAAACATCCAAGAAAAAAATACTTAAGAGTTAAAATAACATTGGTATGTTTCAAGATCAATACCATGCATGTTCAACCATGAGCAATATGAATGCAATCCAAAACAGCCCCATGCAAGAAGTGGCAATATGTATCAAAATCATTTTCATGTCACAAAACCAAGGGGATAAAACTTAGGTTGATACATCTACACACCAAAAATCAGAATTTGAAATTCTGTCCAAAAGGTAGTGGTGTTGACTACATGAGTATGTCCAACCAACCAATGGATACAAGGATGGATAGCAAGGTAGAGTGCTGTAGAGGAAAATGCAGCAAAAATATACTAGAAATAGAAGGAAGTGGGGCTGCACCAAGAAAGTAGTAATAGACATTGCCAAGAATGGAAATTCTGAAAATGGGAGAATGTGCAAGAGTTGTTGTTGTGGTACAGTAGAAAAAGCAGCAAAAAAGTGGGATAAGAAAGGGAAAGGGCTGTAAACAAAAGGATGGACACTACACATTCATTCCACACATACATTGCAAACCAGAAAAATAGAAAGGAAGAAAAACCAGAAAAAAGAGAGTGATATAGAAGCATAAGAGGACCATTGAGAAGCAGAATCTTCACAACATAGAGTGAAGAGTGGAGAGCACATCCAACAAAGGTCATTGGAGTACTTGCAAGAAGGATAGAAAGCTCTTGGTATCCATTTCTTCAAACCTTTCTCCCTTTACTTTTTGCTTTTATATTCATTTCATTTATTCTCTTGTGTGCTGTGGTACTGTATATATCATGTAAGGTCCTAATAGGGACCAAGAAACCATTTTTAAGAAGCCATAAAAATGAAAGAGAACCAAGAAAAAAGTTAGGATTTTTGCTCTGGTAGCCTAACACGGGCCGTGTCGCACGACACGGCCGGTCGTGTTGCGCATCTGTTTGCATTTTCATGACATAAAACGCCCAGGACCCCTGACACGGGCCGTGTCACACAACACGGCCACCCGTGTCACACGACACGGGCCGTGTCACACAACACGACCGGTCGTGTTTCACTTCTGTTTGAGATTTCTTACCACAAAATATCCTGGACTTATGACACGGGCCGTGTCACACAACACGGCCACCCGTGTCACACCTCTGTTTGGCTTTAAAAACTTGTTTTGTCCCAGACCCTATGACACGGGCCGTGTCACACAACACGGCCACCCGTGTCACACCTCTGTCACGCTCCAAAAACCCACATTGCAGGTACCCTATGACACGGGCCGTGTCATACAACACGGCCTCCCGTGTTACACCACTGTTTTACCACTTTTTTCGAAATTTTACCTCCAAAAACGTTTTCTCAAGGAGTTCGCTTCGTGCCGTTTTTTTCGCATGTCTCGATTTTTTTTAGCCGACTAACCCCATATGTCTGCATGATTTTAGTGTGAATATTGCTATTATCCTTGTTAATTTTTTATTCCAAAAACCATTTTCGAAAACAAACTCTCGATTTTGTCGAGCCATTTTAAACCTTGTAAGTCGGTTGCCTTGTGCACCACCATCGACCTTGTTCGTATCACCTCAAATACATTTTACAAACAATAAATCTTAATCCAACGTCAAGTGGTCCTCTTTTCTCATAAAAATACACAACACAATAAAATATACGATTAGAATTATGCACCATGAGCTTTAAAGTGGTAGAGAAGGAATGAGAATGGAATCCTCCTACACTCGTTCCGAATGTTTTGGATACAAGGCGCTCGACTTGGTTATTCGAGACATTCATCTCTATCCAAATTCCTTTTGTGTAATCCTAATCAAGAATCATTTCTCTTAAAAAACCTAAAAATAACATCAACTCATCAAACCTATTTTCGCCTTAGGGCATCAATCCAAAACCCCTTTTTCAAGGTATAAAATCAACCAACAAACAAACAATTTCACAAGCCTCCGAACTACGGAGCTCTGATTCTTCACTTCTTTTATGTGAGGGTACGTAGGCACAAGGGCCACAATCCTTGGCGAGCATTAAAATAAACAAACCAACCCCTCTTTTCCTTAAGCAAGCAAACTCTTAATAAAAGCACCCATTCATACTAAGTAACCTAGGAGGTTCCCATCGAGTACAATGGACGCGAGGGGGTGCTAATACCTTCCCCTCGCATAACCGACTCCCGAACCCTAAGACTTGGTTGCGATGACTATGCTCTTTTCCCAAAGGTTTTTCGCTATTTCCCTTTCCCTCTTTGGGATAAATAAAATCCGGTGGCGACTCTGTGTCATTTTTCGCGTAGCGACACATCTCAACTTTTGATCAACATGGAACTTGTAGAGCATGTTCTTAGCTTTAATTTGAGTACTAGAAGTCCTTGATTGGATTTATAGAACTCAAGTTATGATCCAGACAAGTTACAGGTCATCAGAGGGATGTGATTTTGGTCAACAAAAGTCAACCAACATCCAAGCCATTTTTGACCTAAAAGGATGTTTCTCCTTAATTTTTGGCCAGGATGAACGTTGTAGGTCTTGGTCTTAGCTTTCCAAATTGTACTAGAAGTCTTTCATCTGATTTGTAGAACTCAAGTTATGAGGTTTACAAGTCAGGGGTATTTTGGGAGAGTGAGATTACGGGTCATTTTCATTATAGGTCCATTTCACCAACTTAAGCACTTCAAATGGATTTCTTTCCAACATAAAATGTGCTCCAAATGATGCCAATTAATCAACCAAACATTGAGAAGTCATGGATTTGGCTTAGAATGAAGAATTGGAATTTGAATTTCTCATAAAGAAGGCCTAAAATGAGAATTTGAGATTTAATAATTTTATACTTTCTCAAGGCAAGTTTGTACTTTTTTTGAGTGCAAATAACATTTTGAGCACATTGGCAATATTACATTTTGGATTTGAGGTCATTTGGTTAGCCATATTCATAGTTTCTTCACCATGAAGCAACAAATTGGAAATCTACCATAAGATCACAAACAAAGGCTAACTCTTGACCCTTTGATTAACCAAAGCCATGTGCAATTGAGTTGGATCAGAATATGAGCATGTGTATGTGGGATGGCAAGCAAAAAGTGAGCAAACTTTGAAATTCCATTTTCACAAATTGACCACAATTGGGCCCCCATTTGATCCTAAATCCAACCTACAAATATCCCAGATGAAAATTGGATGCAAGCTAGGTCATTTTCGTGCAAGAGGAGCAAGAACACATTTGAAGAAAGTGGTGAAAACTCAAAATTCGAATTCTTAGATTTGGATCATTTCAAGCAAAATTAAAGGTTGCAAAAGCTTCATTGAAGATCATTGAACGTTTCTGAATAATTTTCTTTAAGCTTGAGCAAGGATTGAAGGCTCAGTGGGAGTTCTCCACTAAGTAACTTGAAGTCAACCTTACACTCTCAATATGCCATGATTCTTCGCCATTTTTGTTGCATTGCGATCCTTGAAGCATGTAGATCATTTCTGGATGTTAATTGTTGATGTTCATGACGTTTGATAAATGGAGCTTCAAACTTGGTTGATTTTGTATGAACTGTTTTTGCATGTTTTTGCTTCAATTTTCGTAGATCTATGATCTACATAACATGAGGATGATGTTAGGATGAAATTATTTGAGTTTTGATGAACTTTTATTTTTGTACACCAAGCTTGTTGTTCGATTTTCTCTTTAATCGTGAGGTTTCAATGCAAACTAAGGCAAGATTCTTGTTCCTCTCAGAGAGTAGATGAATTTTCATATAAGAAATGTTGAAAACGGAGCAAAAATGAAAACTGTGTTGTTGTTATGGGAGCCGCGGTGGTCGGAGCTAATGGAGGGGGTGACCGGAGCTGTTCCGGCGGTGGTGGAGAGGGTGGACGAAAAATTTTCCGGCCGGTGAGAGTGAGAGAGGTTGAAGACGATGTTTCGGCCGTTGGATCTTGATCATGTGGTTTTCGTTAAGACTCATGGTAGTCTTTGTGTTCTTGCTTGCATGGGAATAAAACTCAAATTCATTTAATGACATGGCATGCTGAATTTTAGAGAATTTCGTTGGGCCTTGTTCCCTCCTCACTATGCACACCCCTTTGGAGGCCCAGTCCACACTTTTTCCTTGATTTGTTTGCTATTCATACCACTGTTTGTTATTTAATTAGCATTTTCGTTTTAAAATTCTGCTTTGTATGCTGTTACATTTTAATTCAAATAAAATAGTTCCAATATCCTAAAAATTCCCCAAAAATATTTTTCGTGAACTTTGAGATGTCTAGTATTTTTCGGATATTTTTATTTTATTTTCTATTTTAAAATGAATTAAATATTGGAACTGTTTTAGTTGAATTAAATTGTGACATTACTTGTTTTTTATTTTGCATCTCCCATTTCTTTTTGGTTCAATGAGTGAAAATCAATCCTCATGTTCATCATGAGTTGAGGGATTTTTGAGGACCATTTTGCCCCGGGTTGTTGACTTTTGTGGCTTTTCTTTTTGCTCTTGTTTCTCCCATTTCAAAGCGGTACCTCCTAATGTTTTTTTTCTTTTGAGGGTGCTTTGAGGGGATATTTGGCTTGTGCTTGTGGCCTCAGTTTGCCAACTTGTTTATCTTATTTGTGCATTTTATTTGGTAATTTTTGAGCTGTTTTCCTATTTTTGAGATACCTTACAAGTTAGGTCATCCCATATGGAAGCTCACACAAGTGCATGACCTAGTTTGAATTGGAAATGACTTCTATGGATCCAATAAGCTCTCAACTCTTCTTGTTTCACATTATAGACATGTTGAGCTTGTTGTAGGTTCATTTTTAGGTCAAAATTATGTCCATTGCTTGTTGGTTTGTGTGTTTATTTTCATGCTTTTCAATGTTGTTTGTTTGCCTTCTTTGGTGCATTAGTGTGGTTTGCTCTTGTTGCATTTCTTCTCCTCTTCTCTTGCATTTATTCATACTATGGATTGAGGTTGAGATGAGCTTGTGGAGGCTCCAACCCCACACATATTTCCTCCCTCACTTGCATTGCATCCTTGCCTTCCATGTTTGCATTCTTATGCATGTTTCTTTCTTCTTCCTTTGTCTTCCTTCCCTTAGGATTTCTAACCTCTCTTGTTCAAGAGATGTTATGATAGAAATTAGGGTTCTAACCATGCATGATAACATTAAGTAGTTCCCCTTCAAACTCAACTTTAGGTGCACTTTGCATGACAACTTTTAGGGTTTGGTCTAGTCCCCCTTAGTTTGTCCCCTTTCTCTCCTCATCTTCAAACAACTTCAATTCACTTAATAAATCTAATTAATGTTGTGCCATGAGCCTTGTACTTGGTAAATGGGGATTGAGTGGTTACCTCTCAATTGCCTAGAGTGTTTAGTATACGTCCTTAGGACGATATGCGATGCATTCGATCTTGGGTTTTAGACTTTGTTACAGCATACATTATGAACACTCTAATTCAAAACACTTCTTCTCTTAAAAAAAACAAAAACAACTCAAACTCTTTTTCACCCCTTGGGGTATTAATTAGGAAAACCTTTTCACAAGCAAGAGTGTTGTTAACTTTCAGTCCTATCGCAAACGGTAACGCCTAAGTCTCCAATGGTCGAGCTGCATACACAAAACTGCTAGAACTGTCTGTTAACCTTACTCGGGTAAAACTTTTGAACAAACCTGTGGTCCTTTGAGCCCGAACTACGTTTGCTCTGATCTTTCGTACCAGACGAAAGTACGTAGGCACAAGACGCGATGTCTCGGCGAGCAACCTTCCCCCCTTCTTTAGCCGTAGTTAGGCGAACTACGTTGACTCTAACTTTCCCATTGCACGAGGGAGTACGTAGGCACAGAGCGGACATGCTCTGCCGAGTCAGTTCTCTTTTCTTTTTTTCTTTTGTCCTTAAGCCTTTAGCTAGATAGTTTCAACACACCCTTTTAGATAGACAACAATGCGTGGATCCCGTCGAGTACGACAGACGTGAGGGGTGCTAATACCTTCCCCTTACGTAACCGACTCCCGAACCCAGACATGGTTACGATGACCTTGTCTTTTCCTTTTTCTTTAGGTTTTTGCGATCGTTTACTTTCCCTCTCTTTGGGATAAATAATAAAAGTGGCGACTCTTCTGTTTTTCCCGCCGGTTGTTTTTCGCAGTAGCGACAAAGTGGATATTATTTTTACTCCCTATTAGATCTTTTTACAACGCCGATCTTCCCCAATGAAGCGGATTATTCTTTCATCCCCATTGAAGCTTCGATTTCCAACATATTCAACAAATATGATAACAAAGGTTTCCCCATTGAAGTGGATATTTATTTTATCCCATGTGAGACCTTCATTCGGGTATCTCTATCTACAACTCCAGTGAGAATCTCTCCAGTGAAGCGGATATTTATTTTATCTGTGAAGTTCCTCCAACTATGAGTTTGATTTGCTCCTTTTAGACCCTTATCCTCATCTTCAACAAGACAACCAGATTCATCTTGACAAATCCTTCAAGTAATATCAAGATGTTATATCCCCAAGTGGAATGTTCTCTTTTCCCCAGAAGAGCTTTGAAGACTTGAAGCAAGATTGTGATCCCATATTTGGCCTTCCACCTATCCCCAGTGATGCTTCTATCTTAAAAGATTGGTTGGATGTTTGTTCTGAGATGTTTATTTCATCTCCGGTTTCCTCTTGTCGTTTGTTTTGTTAGCATAGGCATACGCATAACATATAGATAGATAGCATAGCATATGCATTTTGCGTCTTTGTGTTTGTTTGTTTTGTTCACTTTGGTTGTGTTTATCCCCAAATGACTGGGTTTGTCTTCTCCTTCCAAGTAGAGTTGCCAGTCCTAGGCAGAAAAAGCGCAATATTTCTAATTCCCCATTGAGCTCGATCCTCGTGGAAGATGTTGGCTTTAGTTAAATCCCAATCGAGCTCATACCTCAATGGTTGGGTCTTGCTTGACAGTTTCTCTTCAGATATTTCCTGAATTGAACTTCGGTCCCTAACAATCACATCTTTTGGGATATCTCCAACTCTTGAACTCGAATTAAGCGTGCATTTATTTTGCACTTTGACTCCCCAAGAAGGTTCTTTCTGAAGATGTTTCTCCAATAATATTACAAGATTTTCCTAGCAATTTATATCTAGACTACGAGCAACCTCTTTATTTGAGCAGCTCGTTTTGATCAGGTTTTCTATCAAAAATGACAAATGGCAATCTCCTCAAGACAGTTTGTCCATCCTCAGTAACTTATCAGGATTATTTACTCATCAAATTGCATCTCTCCAGAAATCCGTCAGAGAAATTCGTCGAAGACTTTACAGACGTTTTTCTCTTTATTTGAGAATTTACATTTTGAGAGTTCCATATGTTTTACAGCTACAACAAAGACACTCCCCAGGGATGTATTCTCTAGTGAGTTCATTACACAAGTCTGATTCCATCAAATGGCATCTCTCACGAGAAGTTTGGTGAAGTTTATTACATCTGATCTCTCTTTATTTGAGAAGACATATTTGCAAACCAACCGGCTTACATCTCTTCTGAAGATCCCCGACGAAGTTTTACAATCTCCAGTATATTATAGATTACCATTAAAGTTGTTTATCTCCAGCAAAATTCCAATTGCCCTGTGAAGATACTCTCCTGAGTATTTGTCATTTCAGGAATAAACTGAGACCCGTTCATGGTGGACAACCTTGAAGCGTGGGAAGGTTTATTTTAAGAAACTGAGACCCGTTCACGGTGGAAAACCTTGAGGCGTGGGGAGGTTTATTTTAAGAAACTGAGACCCGTTCATGGTGGACAACCTTGAGGCGTGGGGAGGTTTATTTTAAGAACTGAGACCCGTTCATGGTGGACAACCTTGAGGTATGGGGAGGTTTATTTTAAGAAACTGAGACCCGTTCATGGTAGACAACCTTGAGGCATGGGGAGGTTTATTTTAAGAAATCGAGACCCGTTCATGGTAGACAACCTTGAGGCGTGGGGAGGTTTATTTCTACTTTTTTCAAGTTCGAAGAAGAAACTGAGACCCATTCTTGGCACACAAACCTTGAAGCGTGGGGAGGTTTATTTCTACTTTTTTCAAGTTCAAAGAAGAAACCGAGACCCGTTCTTGGCATACAAACCTTGAAGCGTGGGGAGGTTCACATTTTACTATTTTCAAGTGGATTACTAAAAAACACTGAATTATTGATTTGATCCAAAGAGTTCATTTTGGTTTTTACTGTTGTTTGAACTACCACATTCGATAGTAATTTATCCTTCGCTTTCAAGTTTCTCGCCCGCTGCTTAAGCTACTGTACTCTTGGTGGTATCGTATTACATCTTTGTGCAATGTTTGTATTTAAGTCCCTTTTATCGCGTCTAGAAGAAGATTTAAATCTCCATATCTCTGGATAGAAGAAACTTAAATAAGGGCATCTGTCACACCCTAATATTTTGACCAGAATATCCCGCCTCCTTGTGCTTATTTCTTGCTTGTTTTATTTTACCTTTCGTGTGTATGTTTGTTATGACTAACCATCTGGCGCAGGTATAACTAACTTTAAGCAGGTTTTCGATTCAAAGAGCCTAAGGCTTTCTGGTGATCGTTTTACTAAGGGGCGTGTCGGAAGCCTTTATGTTTTGAGGAGGTTTAGGGCTTTCTTTCCTTTGATTCGGAGGATGGTCGTTCGCATTTTGGTTACGATTTTCGTGGCAATTCATAAGTTGTATCCTCATGGCCCACGTACCAAGTTTCATCATTGTCTAAATCTCTGATTGCGCGGGCAATAGATGACAAGCAAGTTTGGTTTTATTCATAGAGTTGGATTATTGCGTGACAATTAAGGCTCGTAATTTCAAGATTGGTCGTTAATATCATCACAAGTTTCAAAATGAGGCTTGTGTTTAAAGACGGATCCAATCATGGTTATGATTTAAATTACTAAGATCAAGAACTTCAAGAGGAGGTTACAAGGTCCCAGACGAACTCATCTCAATTTAAAAGGCTCCGGTCCATTAAAAAGGGGATCAAGATCTGTTTTGATTCATTCAAGATCAGGATGGATTTAGACTTAATTTATTCAGAGTTTCATTTCTTTTTGGAGAAATAAAAGGGAGTGAAATTTGGTTTGTTTTATCACAAGAAGTTCAATCTTGAATCAAGAACCAAGAATCTCATGACTACATTTGTCAAAAATGATTCATTGATTAATATGGAGGTGCAAAGAAAATAAGAAATTAAAGGTGCATTCATACCAAAAGGTTCTATGAAAATAATCGGATCATTTGAAGTTGCAAAAAAGCCAAGTCTCCATTATCCATTTTACTACACACTTATGTTGGAATAATTGTTAAAGAATAATTGATTCGCATAACAGATTTACATCAGACTACGTGGTGATATCACAATTTGTTTCATTAATTAGTGCCGTGTGAATGTTAAAACAAGTATTCAAGGCCAAGACTTGAAAACTTATTCTAATCCAAGATTTATTCAAGCACCAAGTCATATTATTCATTATTATCCAAATTACAAGATTATCATTCGAAGAAACGGTATAAACCGCTACTAATGTTAACACTGATAGTCTTCTAGAATTTACAACAAAGACAAAGGTACAAATGAAGTAAAAATTCATTG
This sequence comes from Lathyrus sativus, assembly GCA_963859935.3. NCBI lineage: Eukaryota > Viridiplantae > Streptophyta > Magnoliopsida > Fabales > Fabaceae > Lathyrus > Lathyrus sativus. Next base: position 303,272,907 of record OZ012736.1, on the reverse strand, counting down.
GCACAAATCCAAGAGCATTCAAATATGGTTTATGAGCCAATTTCACAAAATAAATACAAGTTAAAGCTTCCAACTTCAAAGAACTCCTAATGCTAAGTCTTGGATCTATTTGTTCCGAGCTCCTTCAAGTGATGAAACTGTCAACGACAGTCCTGCCACCTGCAAAATGCCATAAAATAGTTAAAGTGAAGGTTAAGAATTAAGAGAAGAGATGAAATAGGTTCAACCCTCAAATTTCAGAATCATCATCGGGCAAACTCAAGCAGCCAGAAGGGCAAGGAATATGCCGCCAGCTTCCAAAAAAGCATCGAAAAACATTTTCGAACAATTCCAAACCGAAAGAGAACATCATGAACCCCAACAGTATGAAAAGCAACGACAACAACTTCGAGCCCTCATGGTTCAGATGGGACGTCATCATCACCAGATACATAGGCACAAGGTCCCCAATCCTTCGCGAGCACACTTCATTCTATTTATCCGTAGTCCTTTGAACTACGTTGACTCTGACTTTCTCATATCTATTGAGAATACGTAGGCATAGGACCGCGAGGTCCTACCGAGTCTTTTCCCCATTCCACTTTCTCTTTTCTCTCTATTCTTGATTTCCAACCCTTCTATCTCCCTTTAGAACACTCTTAGAAAGAAATATCCTTTAGCAATATCATCACACATAGACAAGCAAAAGGTTCCCATCGAGTATGATAGATGTGAGAGATGCTAATACCTTCCCCTTACATAGCCGGCTTCCGAACCCTTTCTCTTGGTTGCGAGACCATCTTATCCATTTCCTTTTTGGGGTTTTCTCGATGTTTTACCTTCCCCTTTTGGGATAAATAAAGTTTGATGGCGACTCACCATCTTTGCATTTTTTCGAGTAGCGACAAATTGGCGACTCTCCTGGGGACTACCTAGCAAGCCAAACCTAACTTGATTGTCTTATGTGTGCTTTATTTTCTTTTATTGATTTATAATACTGTATTCTCTTATCTATTGGAACCGGGTGTGGAGCATCGTCGGCATTACAATGTTTCACATTTCAAAATCAGTTCAACCAGCAATTGGGATTTCTTTGTGACAACAGACAATGCAAGAAAGGCCAATTTCATTCATAGACGATCCTGCACAGATTAGGAGGCAATCCCTGTCAGTTGTGATAATAATCGTGATAAAGCAATCTTCAGACCCTCATTAATACCAGCATATCCAAGACAAGTTCTTTTCTTTCCAAAACATACAAGAACATTGCTCAGTTAGAAAGGAAATTATCAAACCGTACATGGCAAGTTTTCAAATCACGGTAGACGCAAACCGTACATGGCAAGTTTTCAAATCACGGTAGACACAATCCGACATGGCAAGTTTTAAAATCAAGGATTCATTATCAATTAACATCTTTTGGCTCAAAAACAGCCTATAAAAGGATTCAGAAATTGAGATTCATAGGACAACAGATACGGACGGAAAACCCATAAGAATTTCGCAAAAACCACAACATCCACCATATACAGAAAAATCCCAAATCAAACCCTAAAAATCAAAAAGGGAAACTTAGCTTTTAGGATCCGCCGCGCTCATTATCGAGGAACATCACAAATTCCGCCACGAATCGTCCCTTCCGTCTACAAATCCGTCGCCGGAATCGCCATCCGTCACCGTTGAGACCTTCGTTGCCGGAAATCTCCATTTCCGTCTACGAATCCACCACTCTCCACCCTCGAAAAACCTGCAAAACCCATAAAAATAAAAGGTGAGTATTTCACTAACATGTGTTTGTGTTTTTGTTGATGCAGGAAAGAGAAAGGAAAAGAGGAACGAAGAGCGAGAGAGGAGGAATCGCGGCGGAAGAGAAGAGGAAAGAAGAAGGAATTTTGGCGGAAGAAAGAAAAGGAGAACGGAAGAAGGGAAAGGAGAGGGGAAGAAGAACGTCAAGCGGCGGAGAGGATTTTGCTTCTAGGTTTTTTTTCTGGTTTTTATTTTATGTTGTAAATCACATGTATGCACGCCCACCATACCAACCATGCACCCGCATATCATCACTGTTCATCACCCATCAGATCCCATCACATGGTCACCCGTCGTACGTCCACGGTGCACCACTCACCTTGCACCCTTACATGATCAGGCGCCACCCCCTACTAATCTCCTCATTATCATTAATCCACTTAATTAACTCTAATCCTAATTAATCTAATAAACCTTTAATCTGCCACCTTTTTTATTAATCCCATAATTAATCCTTAATCCACCGTTTTATGAATTGAACTAATGACTCTTTATTTATTTAACCTTATTTTTAATTTAATTTAGTTTTGTTCACTTTATTAATTAACCAACTTAATAATTATTTTATCAAGAGAATATAATTTATTCTTAATATAAAAAAACTATTTAATTTATTTCGATTTTAGTTAACAACTATCACCTAATAAAAAAAATTCATAATAACAACTTTAAGAAAACCTTTTTTTTCATAATTTAATTAACTTGTACCTATTTAATAATAATGACTAAAAACTTTTTTTATATGATACAAAACCCTTTTCTTAATTAAATTATCCTTTTATATAATAACAAACTTTTTATAAAGAAATGAATCATTTTATATTAACTTTTATTTAATAAGATAAAACTTAAAGCCCTTTTTATTTATTTAATAAATCATTACTCAAGTTATTTCTACCTAAATTTAATCAATAACCTAAAACCTTTTTATAAATCTAATTCATTTATTAAAATTAACTTTTCTTAAAATCAACTTCGCCTAAAACTCGATCAACTCGCGCTCCCAACACGCCTCATATCCCTATCCGTCTAAGCTCCGACTTAATTCAAATATTCACGACTCTGCGCTTGTCTTGATTTAAGCACCTTTATTTGTTGTATGGACTTATTTATCTGTTTCCATTTACTTTATCGCATTGCATAATGTCCAAAGGAAGAACCTACGCATGACTTGGCACTTCTGCGTATTGCATCTCATCTTGCATCATTTTCCCCATTTGATCCTTGATCCTTTTCAAGTTGATTAGTTTAAGTTTAGTTCCTACCCATCAGGAGGACCTTTTTCTTTTACAACATAGATAAACTATATTCAACTCAAATCAAACTATTCTCCCTATTAGAGAATAAGATGTTAGTCATTTTGACAGTCGAGAAATATATCTCTTGCCCCATAATAATACAATCAAGATATAAGATCTTTTCCGCTTGAGAGTGATAGTTGCATACTCGTCGATGAAATCCGAGTTTCTGAACCCTTTTCTCAAGACGATGCAAAGACCATCTCCTACAAGTTGTGGTGGTTAAGTTGAGTGTTCTCCCTCGAAATGACGACTCGTCTTTTCTCCTAGAATCAATCAATCAACAAACCTAACCCCTTTGGAACTTTGACCAACAACCAATGACTCCTCAAACCCTTTAGGGGGAACTACATATACTCTGATTCCACTCCCGTCAGGATATGTAGGCACAAGATGCGACGTCTTGGCGAGTATACTTAGAATTAAACCACTAGGTCTTTCACCCTTAAGCAGATAACCCTTAGCAATAAACACAATAAAATAAGAGGTTCCTGTAGAGTACTACAGAAACTTAGGATGCTAGCACCTTCCCTAAGTTTAAACAACCCCTGAACCTAAACTCTCTAGCTTTTACATTTGCATTGCATTGTGGATAATTCGATCTTTTTCCCTTCCTCTGGAAAAATTAAAGACCGGTGGTGAACTAATGAATTAAGATTCAAATTAATTAATAATTTGACATCTAATTCTCACCGCGACACACACCACTAACATTATCTACTTCATCTTGCTCCACACCAACTTTATCTTCTTCAACATTCTCCTCAACACCAACATCATTACCTACTTCATCTTGCTCCACACAACCAACATTGTCTACTTCATTACCTACTTCAACTTGTTCCAAATGACCAACACTATCTACTTCCACATTCTCAACACCACCAACATCATTACCTAGTTCAGCTACTACTGCATTGCATTCACCTTTATGCTCTACATATATAAGCACTACGCGTTTCAGCTATCAACATCACTGTTATACCACCATAACCAATACTCTATATGCAAAAGCTCAGTTAACTCTTTCACAATACCTATTGCTTCAAATAAGCTCCACCTATCAGGATATATTTCTACTCCATGCTCGTTTCATCCCGTGTAGTATACTAAGCAGTCCTTATCAAATTTACCCCCATAATGAACAATAAAAGAGAACTCCATGAACGAGTATTCGTACCTTCGTTTTGAAATCTACTGCATGCAATACCCATTGGATGATCTTGATATCAGCATTTCGTCATCTTCGTCTTCCTCCCTCACACAACAACTTCAATAGAGTGTTTCTATTTTTTGCTCAAAAATCCTAATTTACAGGGACTAAACACAAAGCATAATTTATGCAGACTATTATATTTTTGTTAGGAAATTTAATTTTCACGTAGGGATGTTCATAAATGAAAAACACACATAAGCAAATTTCGCGTATGCACCATTTACACAGTCAGCGTTTTTTTAACAGAAGGCTAACGTCAGAGACTAAATGCAACGCAAAATTAAGTTATAAGGACTTAGACCGAAAAAAAGATACAGAGACTAAATTCAAAATCTCGCTAACTTTCATGAACCAAATGACTATTTAAGCCTTTATTTATACAATTAAATTAATATTTACCAACACTATGTTATTATTTGAAATTTTTTTAAAACTAAATTATTGGATAAATATTTTTATAAAAAAATATCAACCGGTGTCTGCGGGTATTGATTCTATCTTATTTTAAAATATAAATTAATTTTTTATTTTTACTAATTTTTATTAATTTTAACTAAATTAATTAATATTTAATAAATTTTAATTAAGTTTATTTAAAAGAGATGTTGGGCTTAAGGACCAAGTCCAATCAATATATTCTCCATCCACAAATAGTTGTTAGTAGGTATTTGTATGTATGAGCTATATAAAGATTTTTATTTGTGAATAATTCAATATACTTCAATTACAATTTTCTTCTAGTTTCTTTGACGGCTGCTTCTTAATATGAAAAACATACGTAGCAGCAGCAACAATTAGTAATTACCAAAAAACTATGTAACATGAATCCAAAAACAAGAAAAACATTCTCACTAATAGATTACATTCAACACCACATGTATAGATGGTAATATTATCATGTTAATATTGTTGTTTTGATTTTAATGCAGCTGTGTACAGAGAGAGATTTATAGCAGTGGACATAAGAATCACTTCCACTAATCACGCAACCATTCTAGAATGCTGTAACCCTATCCAAGAATTACTTCCACAAATCACGCATGTGAGAAAGGATGCACATCACATTCTTACCAATTCCAATATCAGCAAGATATGTAAAAAGGATGCATGTGAGAAAATCAAATACCAGTAGGATATGTAAAAAGAAGAGAAAATTGAAAAGTGAAAAACTCACGCATTGCTTTTCTTTAATTTCATATACACATCATAGCCTTACCAATTCAAATTGTGGTGTACCTGAACCTGCACCGGGATTTAACTGCGTTGGCGGAAATTCTACTTCTATGGTTCTCAAATTTTTAAGGTATGATATGACATGAGATATTGGTAAAGACTTTAATAATGAAGACTTTTTTTACTGTTATTAACTATCATTATTATGAAGATTTTAAGTAAGTTTGTTGCTCATATGATTATTGGCATTTGGATGTGAATGGAGAAAAGCAATGGTTGATTTGTATTCATGGTCTCTTACGAGATGATGAACTTGTTTCAATTTGTATTCATGCTTTTGAGAAGCACAATCTGCATACTCAGTATTGGCATTAGAAATGCGATATCTTGTAGTCCCACATTGTTTTTGTTAGACTTACATTTAGTGTTTATATTGCTTATTTAAACTGATTCAATTAAAGACTAGTATAATTATTTTTTAAAAAGCTAATATAATTACATTTAGTGTTTATATTACTTATTTAGTGTTGATTGAGAAAAAGCTAGAAACAATTGGGGCTTTAAGCCCATATAATTACCTTTTTAAAACTAGTATCCATAAACATATTAATCAAAAAAAATTATCATTAATTAAAAGATATAATTAATTTAAATAAAAAATATTAAGAAATAAATAATCTAAGTCGTCAATGACAAGCCATTAAAAATAATTTTTAAAAACTAGTATCCATAAACATATTAATTAAAAAAAATTATCATTAATTAAAAGATATAATTAATTTAAATAAAAAATATTAAGAAATAAATAATCTAAGTCGTCAATGACAAGTCATTAAAAATAATTTTTTAATCTTAATCATCAATGTCATGTATGTCAAAGTGGAGGGAGACGACAAAAATTCAAAGGTCATCAAAATTAACGGATTAAAATAGTTGGTTTTGTAATAAGGGGATCAATAGTTTAAAATGCTCAATATAAGGGGATTAAAAATGCATTTAAACCTTATTATTAATAATTTTAAAAAATACTAATTTTAAGATTGTGTAAAAGAAAATAAAAATTTCTCTTTTTAAATTTAGATAGATTGTGTCCATAATTTAGCTGGTTTGTGGCCGTAATCGATGTTAAGATCGCTAATTATGAAGATTCAACGAAGTCACCTGTTGTCCTTGGCAGGCCATTAGCATACAGGTATTTATGGTTCATTATCACATGATATCAACGTATTCAAATGTGTCTTTTGAGCGTAGTAAATGACCTTGAATATTCATTATGGTGAATAATGAATATTAAAGTTTTTATCTTGGATCAAATGGTCGGGGACAAGTATAAAAAAAAGGTTCAAGAAAAAAAATCAATTCTTACACAGAAGTCACTTATTGAGACTCTTTTTGACCAACAATAAATGAACTATTCAATTGATGTTCTTGCGTGAATATTTGGTCCCCACTTTGGGGTCTAGTAAAATTGACACGGAGAAGATTAAGGTAGATCAGTGTCGAAGATGGGGAAGAGGATCACAACAGAATACAATAAAGAAGAGGCAAATAATTAGATTTGGTGAATAAAAATGGTCAAAGAAACCAAGCTATCCCACAAAAAAACAAAAAACTAACAAATCGACAATAAGAGAAGGCAAGCTAATTGATCTCGTCTTGAAAGTGAGAGAAATCAAGCAAAGACTCTACAACATCTTCAATACTTTTAAAAGAACACAATGTAGGAACCCATCAAGCTCTCTTTGCAAATTAACCCATGACTTCTATAGGGAGCAAACGCAGGAATCCACCGAGCTCGCCTTGTAAATTAGCCCAAGAAACTACTACAAAATAGACCTTTGTCACTCTAAACAACAACAGTATGACTGTTAACCATGGTAATACCTCATTTTTGGATGTGCTTTATTTATTTATATTTACGAAAATACACTACACTGTGGTCAAACTAATAAACAATGAATATACATTTATGGAGTGATAAAGTTCAAATCCAAGCTCCAACAATTTTCTATTTTTTTTCGTTATAATTAATGTTGTCCTTATAATTATAATATATGAATTAAAATTAAAATACCTATCACCACAGTTATTAATGTGAACCGTTGTGTCACACCCTAGGTTTATCATGCATCTCATCTCTCTCTTTTTTTCATTGTTATTATTGCCCCGAGTCTACTTTGCTTATATTCTTTTCCTAGGATGATCATTTGAGCTTTGGTTATAATCTTCTGGTTTTAGGATTTGCAATCTTGTTTTCTTTAGGCCTGTTTTTCTTTCTTTCTTATGGTACTTATATGCCTTTATAACTCCTTAAAAGTTTGTTAAGATCATGATGCGCGAAGGAGGTTTCTGGCCCTATTTGATGTTTGATTTGTTCTTGAAGATGACAACCTGTTTTTGTTGTCCGACTATAAGTGATTTAGGTGCAAGTTTGTTTCACCCGTGGCCACATTTGGAGTTAGCTTTGGCATATTTCATTACTACTGTAAATGACGTGCGAGTGAAGCTATCAAGTAGATTAGATCCCAAGGTTAAGCTTGTTGGCCTCCCTTTTCTTTGTATTGGTTTTAATATGAGGATTGAAGGCCCCCATCTCGTATCCAGTACCAGAGGAGAATGCGTTTTAAAAGAGAAAGAGAAAGGTTTTGATTGCAAATTCAAAATGATTCTAAAAGTGAACTCAAAGAACATTATAAGACACAAAGATTCAAAGTCAAGGACTGCAAAATTAATTGAATTCATTAGATCAATAGAAGGTGTAAATGCTAAAAATTACATGATACAAGAGCAGAATTTGAGTGCTCCATGAATTAATGTCAAAATATTTCTGATCTGACCTGATCAGAAGGGGATCACGGGCTGGCCACACTCTGTTGGACTGCCGCTTGCTCGCCGGTGATGAGGAAGAGAAGGGGGGTGTACCTGCAAAACACTCTGATGGCAAAGTGAGAAGTTGGGCAGAGCGATGGCGAAGTACAGAAAAAGGGGTAAGAAGTGTGTTACCTGACCCTCTTGAGGAAGAGGGTATTTATAGAGAGACCCCAGCACTGGGCCAACGGTCACTTGAGATGGGCTGGATGACCAGGCCCAACCCTAATGACTGCTAGGGCTTACGTGGCGTAGTGAAGACCAGAACGTGGTCTTCGCCCTAGTCCAACTTTCCCGTGATCTCCGGAAAGTGGGTTTGACCTGCTCTTTCGGAGGTGGGCAGTTGGGAGATGACGTGTCCCCGCGAAGGGGAGCACGTGGAGAACGTGCGCCGGGCACGTTGTCCTCCCCGCGGAGGGGAGCACGTGGAGAACGTGCGCCGGGCACGTTGTCCTCCCAGCGGAGGGGAGCACGTGGAGAACGTGCGCCGGGCACGTTGTCCTCCCCGCGAAGGGAGCTCGCGAGGTTCCCCGGAGGGCGTTGTCCTCCCCGCGGAGGGGAACGCGAGGATGTGGAGCAACCAAAGGTCTCGCTTCGACGCACCGGGGTGTGTCATGTTCGGCCAATAAGAGAGGATGTTGAGAAGCCGTCGGACGCGTCGCCTGTGGCTGGGGGCGTGCCCTGCCCGTCTTGTGGGACGCGCGTGCCCGGTGTGGCCAGTTCACTTATTGGGCCGTGCGTGGTATTGGGTTGGACCGAGGTTGGGCCCAGACCAGAACAGGAGCCCCCTGTTGCACCCTAAAATTTGCTCAACCTACTTCAATTGGTTTATGTTTCAATTGCATTGTCATTTGCATAAAAAGTCATGTACATAGTCTAATCATTTGCCTAGCATAGCATAACAAGTCATCTGACAAGGGATCAAGTGCTATTTTTCATCTTAAGGAATGTATTCAAGAGACTCTTATCAAGATTCAAGCCTATTCAAATCACCAAGAAAGAAATTGAAGCTTTGAGAAATTTAAAGGCCAAGCAGTGGGTTTTTCTCCTATCTTGAGGGTATGTGAAGATCATCAGAGAAGTTATGGGTTATGAATTGAGGGCATGGAAGACCTAGAGGGTCCTTTTGAAAGTAAGACAAGTCATTGGTGTGGTTACAAGAGTTACAAGTGAAGACAGTCAACTAGGGTTTCATCTGGGTCAACACTAGGTCAACCCTAGGTCAAATGCTTGATTGAAGGGCATCAAGGCCTATTTGGAGGATGTGGGGTTCATCATTTGATATGTGGATATGGATGTGGTGTTGTGCCAAGGAGAAATCAAAAGAAATCAAGAAGAAGAGAAGTTTCTGAATTAGGGTTTCTGAGTAAAATTCCCTAATTTAGGTCAAACTTCCAAGCAAAGTAATTCAAAATGCAAGTCTCAAATGGATCCTAGGCCAACATGAAACTTGTAGAGTATCTCAATACCTTTAATTTGAGTGGTGGAAGGCATCAAGGAGATTTGTAGAACTCAAGTTATGGTTCTTGCAAGTTACAGGTCCTCAGAGGCATCTGAAATTTGTCTGTGAAAGTTACTTGACTTCCAAGCAACTTTTGCCCCTTAAGGAGTTTTCAATTGGATTTCTGGCCAACATGAAATTTGTTCCCCATGATCTTAGATTTCTAGAAAGGTATGGTATGCCCCAATCTTATTTGTGGAGCTCTACTTATGATCTTGACAAGCCAATGGCATTTTGGTCATTTGGAGGTTATAAGTCATTTCAAGCATAAGGCCATATCTCCTACTTCCAAGCTTCAAATGGAAAAATATTCAACATCAAACTTGCTTAGAATTATGTTTTAAGGCTAGTAAAGAGGTCATAAGATGTTGGAAAGGCTCATATCAAAAAGTGATAAAAATGGCCTAAAGATGAGGCATAAGTTAATTCAAGTGAGACTGAAAATCATAAATCATAAGCTATAAGTCCAAACCATGTCATATAATAGGTCATTTTGACTCCAAATGACATTCTAAGAACAATTGTTCAGCCACAATTTTGATTTGAGGCTTGTATCATAGGGTTTCTTTGTAATTTGATTGCTTGCATAATAAGGTACCATGGCAAAACTCAAAATAACTCAATAAACAAGGAAGATGTGCATTGTATCTCATCCAAAATATCATGTAAGGAGAAATTCAATTCAGTTACCAAGATTACAAGGCATATTGCATGAGATACCATATAAGGAGAAGTGAAAATTCAAAATACCATTGCATGAAAAGATCAAATTCTCATGGGAAGATCCTAGATGATTCTAGGGGGTTCTAGACTATTCTAATCCATTCTATATAATGAGTGCAACCTGCATTGGTGCAAGGTTGGTGTTGATTGTGGTAGAGAAGAGAGTGTGGAATCATAAAGCTTCATTTGCAAATTACATTGAATCTCTTGATTCTTCTTCACTGCTATCTCATTTTTCTTCACAAACCTTCTCCATAAACATTTCTGAGTGTGTTCATATTGGTTTGAGGCTCCATTGATGAAGATTTGAAGGTGCTCACATTGAAATTGCAAGGAAGCAAATCCCATTGGATCTTGAAGTACAAGCTTGCTACATCAAATCTTTTGCATACATAAGAATATTCATCATCTAGGGAGAGTTCTTGAAGAGTTGCAAGGCCTGAAAGCAAGAGTTTCATCACCTACCATTCCAACAAGCCAGGTATGCAAAACCATTTCTACACCTCAATCTAGGCATGGCTGGGGTTAATTATTAGTGTAAAGCTGTTAGAGACAATTAGGGGATCAATTTTGATGAGTTTAAGAGAAATTGGAGAGGTTTCGTTCATGGAGGTCATTTCTTGATGGAGCTAGAACGTGTGATTTAATGAGTTACAATGCAAGATTATTAGTTAGTTTTAACCAGTGCAATGTGAGGATCATTTTTATGTAAAGATAGCTGAGTTTGGTTGAGGTCGAAAATGGATCACATTTTGAGTTCAAGGTGGTTTCACATTCGGGTTCGAACATAAAGAGCGTTTCATTGAAATCTAACACCATAGTCGTATTCAGGGCGAAATTCTAGTCAAGTTTGGTTTTTATATCGTGTTAATTGGTGGAGAAATGAGAGAGAACGAAGGGATGTAAGTGCTGTGCATGGAGATGTATTTTAATGGAGTTGCAGGCCAAACCCTAACCCAAGGTTAGGGATGACTTTTCTACCGTTCGATTGCGCGCTGACCGTGACCAAGGCAATAGATCCCACGACCCAGATTTAAACGCGTTTTGGGAGGGAATCAGCAAGCAGCGAAACGCTGCGTTTCACTTAAGCCAATTCTGGGCTTTGAGCGAACTTTTCTATCCAAACCCCCCATATCAGGCCCAATCCAATTTTAAACTAGAATCCTCTTCTATTTGCACCGCGCCCCCTTTTATTTTCTTTAGTTTTTTTTATCGTTTTTCTGATTAAATGTTGGGCTTAAAGGAATTGATATTCAGACCCCTCATTCAGGCCCATTCCAACTTTGAACTGAGATTTATTTCTTTTCGCACCGCTGGTTTCCCAATTTCCTTCATATTTTTAATATTGTTTTTCTGAAACAGCTGGGCCCAACACATTGTTATTGCCACCCCCAGTATGGGCCCAAGTCTGATTTGCATTGTATATTCTTACTTTCTGCACCCATGTTCATAATTCTCACATTTTATTTTCTCCATATTTTTCAAATCTTATAAAATTCATAATAAATTGAAAAATGAATATTTTTTAATGGGAGTTTTTTCTCCCTTTTCATATTTTTGTCAAGAAAAATATAAAATGAAAAGATTTTCCATACCATGCCTTTTAATATTTTTTGCATATTTTTTCATTTAATTGCTTTTTAATGCTTTTTAGTTGATATATGATTTTGTAGATTTTAGTTTAGGTAGCTCCCTTTAGAGTTTTAGGTCAATCTTTTTAGGGTAATTAGATATATGTTTTAGGTTCCCCCTGGATTAATTCCATATTTTTGTGATGATTTTTAGGATAGTTTTGATTAGATGCTATTAGGTTGTATAAAATTAGGGTAAAACTTCAACTTAGGTGCATTAAAACAATTTCTTTTGGGTTTTTTTAGGACAATTTAGGCTATGGGGCATATATGGGTATTAAGGGTAGGTTTAGTAGATCCCCTAGAAATAATATTAGAATTTTCCCTACTATATTAATATTTTTAGTATATTTTGCAATTGTATGCTTGTTTGGTGTGCCCTTTTGGGGTTTATTTTGTTTGTATGGGCTTATTGGGCTTGCTTGGGGTGTGGGTTTGGCTTGAAGAGCATGATGATGAAGCATATTGAAGACAAAGTTGAAGTTGAAGATCAAAGGTGATGAAGATGCTAGGCTTGCTTGAAGATTGATTGAAGATCATAGGACCTAGGAGCTAGGTAGAGCTTTAGAATAGAAAATTTCTTCACAAATATGGATGGCTTCTGTTGCCTCCATTCTTCTCTATGATTCAAAGTCTCTCTTTGATACTCACCTCCTTCCTTTGGAAGGATTAGTGACAGTATCTAGGAGATAGAACTTTTGAGAGAAACAGTCTGTATTTTGTTAACAGTCTGTATGCCACCTTTGGTGGTTAACTGACTGTTTAACATCCCAAATCATCTTGTGAACTATTACTCATTTAGGAGAGCTTGCTTTGAAGAACCTTTGAAGATTGAAGATGAAGTCCCTTGCCTTGAAGACTGATAGCAGAAGGAGCTTATGCTGTTTAGTTTTTGCTGTTTAGAGCTGTTGATGTATTGTTTGAGTTTCTTGACTGTATTGTTTGATAATTTTTTCCCTGGAGGTTGAAGTGAAGTTGTTTCACTTCACTCATTGTTTTCTAGGTTCGAGGTTGAGTGGGACTCCCTTGCCTCGCTTGTATTGCTGCATTCATGCATTTTACTGCTTTACTGTATATATGCTGCTGTTTTTCCGTTTATCCCCTTAGGATCTCTGTTTCTCTCTGTGCAGGAGAGAAATATGACAAACATTAGGTTTTCATCCATGCATGACAACATTAGGTTAGATTTTGATTCCCCTTTTTAAACCATAGGTTTTAGAGTTGCTGTCTCTTCTTACCTTAAAACAATCAAAAAAACACAATAAACATTTCAAACACAATAAAAAACAGTTCTTGCGTAAAAGACTGTAAACCAATCAAAAGAGTCATTTTTGTCCGCTTGGACCCATAATCAGAAAAACATTTTTCAGAAGGATAAAAAACAATCAAGACAGACTTGTGTCGTGCGTGGCCCGAACTACGTTTGCTCTGATCTTTCATGCTGTATGAAAGTACGTAGGCATAGGATGCGATATCCTAGCGAGCAACCTTCCCCTCCTTTCCCGTAGGTAGGCGAACTACGTTGACTCTGATTTCTCGTTCCAGACGGGAATACGTAGGCATAAAGTGCGATACTTTGCCGAGTCATTTTATTTTCTTTTAACCCCAGACCTGTAGAATAGATAGAATAACAATCTGTACTAAAAAACAAGCGTGGATCCCGTCGAGTACGACGGACGTGAGGGGTGCTAATACCTTCCCCTTGCGTAACCGACTCCCGAATCCAGGATTTGGTTGCGATGACCATTCCCTTCCCGTCTTTGCGGTAGGTTTACTTCGAGCGTTTCCTTTCCCTCTGTTGGGATAAATAACGCATGGTGGCGACTCTTCTGTTCAGCCGGCGCCGATTTTCGCAGTAGCGACAGCTGGCGACTCTGTTGGGGATCCAACGTCCCCTAAGCGAGTCAATCCTAGCGCCTGTTTTCCCGTCGAGGATTTTGTATGGATTTACTTTTCAGTCATTTACTTTCAGCATTATTTTATTATGATTATTGCTGTGGGTATGTTGGGGTTCTGTTATTGAGAGATAAGCCGGACCTGGGCTTGAGTGCACCTAGAATTAGAGTGGAAAGTAGCGGGCGCGCATATGCTTTGCATGTCCTAGTGTCCCGCAAAATCCACACTCAGACGAGGTTCTTCTGGTTGGCCTCTTGTCCCACCCTTTGGGTGGCATGGGTTGCTGGTTAGTTGGATTGTCGACTCTGGGAACCGATCAATTGGAAGTTGGCTAAGTGAGGCCTCTTCAGGATTTGATGATGCCACTCCTTCTGGGAATCGTATCATCAACCCTAAAAGTCTGTGCCGCCGACGACCGCATAGGATGCCGTACCATTGTTAGTTGCTAGGACACCTACCTGTGAGAGGGTTTGGGGTATGCAGGTAACTAGACCTCCAGATACCGGTTTGTTTCTTGATTTGAGGATTCCGGATCATGGATATTTAAGGACGGTTATTGGGGTCTGTCAGAGACCAAGTTGGAGTTATTATTGGGTCTGTCAGAGACTTGATTGGAGTTTATGTATGGGGTCTGTCTAAGACCATGGTTTGAAGAATATTGGAGGGTCTGTTGGAGACCTTGTTCTTGGTGTGATTTGGGCTTCTCAGTCAAGGCACTTGGTCCTTTGTTGCATTTTATCTGCATTGCATTGTTTGCATAACCATTATCATTGCATTTCATTAACGTGTGTCTGTGATGCAGGTGCATTTGCATATTCCCTGATTCTAGTGTCCGGACTTCTGATTATTGGTCATGGCTGGTTTGAGAAGGACAGTTGCATACAAGTTACCTACCCCTGATGTTACTCCCTTGCTTGGTTTGATTTCCCTTGCTGATGAGGATGTCCGGAGAAGCTTCAGGATGAGTTACGGAAGACTGTTGAGATTGGTTTGCAAACCAACTGATGTGGGGCTGAATGGGCTGTATACTTTGATGCAATTTTATGACCCTGCTTTGAGATGCTTCACTTTTAAGGACTTTCTTCTGGGGCCCACCTTGGAAGAGTACGCAGAGTTTATTGAGCTGCCAGTACAGAATAAGGTTCCTTTCATTCACTTTGACGCTAAGCCCAAGTTAGAAGACTTAGCAGTGGCTTTACACATGGACGCTTCCGAGCTATTGGTGACTTCTTGGCGCGGGGTTCCAGGCTTCTCCCTCCAGTTTCTGATTGGTAAAGCCCAGGAATACGCCAAGAGTGGATGCTGGATAGTCTTTAATGCTGTTTTGGCTCTGTGCATCTATGGGATAGTGTTGTTTCCCAACTTCCCGAATTTTGTGGACTTTGATGCATTTCATTTGTTTGCTGCTGGCAACCCTGTACCCACATTGATCGGGGATTTCTACCATTCGTTGCATTACAAAAATGAGAATAGGAGAGGCAAGAACATCTCTTGTTGTGTACCCTTGCTGTATATGTGGTTTGAGAGTCATCTGCCCAAGAAGGGTATCTTTGCTGAGTCTGCAGACACGGTGGATTGGTCTGAGCGTCTGATGGGACTTTCTTCAGAAGATGTTGGCTGGTTTGACAGAGCTTTATTGGGATCTGAGATTATCTACAGCTGCGCCGGATATCCTAATGTTCCTCTGATTGGGAGGAAAGGGTGCATTAATTACAATCCATCATTATTGATCAGGCAATTCGGTTATGCTTTGAAAAGCCCGCCAAAGGAAGAAGAAATACAGGAATCTCTGTATTTCACCGGTGACTTGAGTGGGGAATTATTGGCCAAGCTTCAGCACGCTTGGAATCACATCTGCAGAAGAGGGAAACCATTGCTAGGCAAGAATGATTGTCAGGCCTATATGCCATACAAGGTGTGGATCCAGGAGAGGGTAAGACAGGTACAGATGCCTTTTCCAGCAGTCTCACGTCCTGTTCCCATTCTAGTGGAGGAACCCACTACTGTAGCTGTTGAGGTCTATGAGCGGGTCGTGAAAGAAAAGGAGGACTTGATAAAGATCAATGAAGAGTTAGAAAAGGAACTGGCTCAGATGCGTAGTGAGAAGAACAAGGCTGTGCATTCTTTCCAACAGCAGACTGAGTTAGTAAACAGGCTAGGTGCTGAACTGACCGAAGAGAAAAAGAAGCGTGAACGCCTGGGGAAAGAATTCAGAAGCTATCATGATGTGTTAGAGTCCAAGAAGAAGGCACTCGATGCCGCCCACCGGGAAATCTCTTCTTGCAACAAAACGTGGAATGCTACGCTAACCAACAACAAAAAGAGGGAAGACAAATTGAAGCAGCAAATTTCTGAACTCGAGGATCAGTTGAAGGCTACCAATAAAAAGTATGAAGAGGAGGTGATGGCAAGATATAGTCTTCAGAACTCATTGAACAAGGCCATCGAGTGCAAGAAAGAGGCTGTGTCTCAAAAACGGAAGCTAGAGGATCGCTTCGGAGAAGGGGCACGGGAGGAATCTGCTGATGATTTACGACGTGTTCTCAAGCGAAGAGATCTGCTTGTTGAGGGTTTGCTTACCCGACCAAGTCATTCAGAGACTAAGAGGTTATTAGAGGAGTACGAGGCGCATGGTCGCACTTGACTATTTCATGTATTAATGTGTATGCTTTATTTGCATTGTGCTGACCATCACCAGGATTGTTGGTTGAGGTCATGCCTTCTTATTGTACGCTCATTGATATTGTATTTCTGACTTGATGGGTTTCTTTGCAATGCATGAGGTGTTTTCTATGATTCGGCTCCGAACTTCGTATTGCTGTCACTGTCACCACACTGACACATTCGCACTAGAATTGGGGAGTGATATTCCCTAATGCACAGACATATGTCGCATTTGCATTCACATTCATATTGCATTACAGGTGATTATTGAACTGTATCTCATTTCCTGCACCGTACAGGTCTTTTTAGGATTGATAGTCAACGCCCGCACCGATACTCTACTCGTACCAACTGCAAAAGAGTTATGGATCAGATGCAGAATGAAATGCAGGACATGCGTGAGAAGCTGGCGCTATTCATGCAGACAATGGAGACCATTATGAAAGGCCAGGAAAACTTGCAGGCTTTGGTGCAACCTTTGCTGATGAGAAATGCTGGGCACGGAAACGAAGATCATAATTCTGTGCGTGTTGACACCATTCACGGGGATGGTACTCCTACACCGGTGGCTCCACCTGTGGTGAACATACCTGCTGTGAATGCGAACAACGGCGCTGGCGCCGGGAATGGTAATGCAGGAATCGGTAACGAGACTGTCGTCAACAACGTTGGGTTCGGAGATGCCAATCTGGGTGGTGATAACATTGGAGGTAATGGCTTCGGTAATAACGGATTTGGCTATAACGACCAGGGGTTTGATCATGTTGGGAAGTACGACTTCAACGCTCAGGGCTTCGGACAGGATGGATTTGGTAATACCAATCAGGGTTATGGCGGATTCGGTAATGGAAATGGTGCTGGAATAATGTCTTTTGGACCTGCCGGAGTCGCTCCAGGGTATGGTAACAGGGGGCGGGGCCCTGTAATGAATCAGACTAGATTTGGCCGTAACAACGGGTATGATGGATACGGAAATGGGAACGGTAATTGGATAGAAGATCAACAAGAAGATGCTTTCTCTGGTGGAGGTTTTGAAGGTCCTGTAGATGACTCTCAGAGAATCAAGGTGCTCGAGGAGCAGATGAAAGGTGTTGTGAATCAAAGTGCTGTCAGTTTAGATATGACCACAATGGGTCTGGTGCCTGGCCTGAGGGTACCGCTAAAGTTTAAAGCTCCCACATTCGACAAATATAAGGGGGATACCTGTCCCAAGGTGCATGTGCGATCATACTATAGGAGGATGTCGGCTTATTCAAACGATGAGAGGATGCTGATGCATTTCTTTCAAGACAGCTTGTCTGGTCCTTCCCTTGAATGGTACATGGGATTGGAGCCTACTCAGATAAAAACTTGGAAGCAGCTGGCTGAAGCGTTTGTGGCTCATTATAAGTACAATAGTGACTTGGCACCCAACCGGGTCCAATTACAGGGGTTGTCACAGAAGAAAGACGAGAGCTTCAAAGAATATGCGCAGAGGTGGCGCGACATGGCTGCACGAGTTCATCCTCCTTTGGACGACAAAGAAATGAATGATATGTTCATAGGAACATTTACTGGTGTGTTTTATGATAAGCTGTTTCATACTTCCTTGGGCAGTTTCTCGGACCTAATCTTGATGGGTGAGAAAATTGAAAGCAATATTAAAATGGGGAGATTCCAAGCTGAGGAATCTACTTCAGCTGGCAGTAACAGAAGAGCTTTCGGTGGTCGCCGTCAAGGTGATGCAAGTGCAGTATTCGGGGGCCGAGGCCGGGGCAGAGGGCGGAATCAGTACAATCATCCGCAACAGGTGGCAAGTGTCACAATTCCATTTCATCAACAACCAATACCACTACAACAGATACCACTACAGTAACAGCAGCCACAACAAAGGTTACATCCTGCCCAACGCAGAGTTCAGTGGGGAAAACCAAAGAGGGTGTTTGAAACGCCTCCTTCAACGTATGCAGAATTGCTCCAGACATTACTGGGTTTGAACTTGGTGGAAAAGAGGACTATGGCGCCAATAACGGGAACTCCTCCGTTCGGTTTTGATGAGAACAAGCATTGTGAATTCCACACCGGAGCTCCTGGCCACGACATAGAGAATTGCCACGCGTTCAAGCATGTGGTGCAAGATCTGTTGGATAGCAAGGCCATCAATTTCGGACAAGAAGGTCCGAACATAGTACAACAGCCCATGCCCAACCATGGGGCAAATGCTATTTTAACTGAGGAGGATCTGAACTTGATCATGAATGTTGATGAACTAAAAACACTGCTGTGTGAGATAAAGAGCAGATTATTGAAAGGAGGTGTGTATCCGGGCTGCAATGAGTTTTTCCTAGAGTGTTGGACCCAAGCTGGGGGTTGTGCTGAATTGAAGAAGGGTATTCAGACCTTGATAGATGAAGGCACGTTGCAATTCGACAGAACGACAGTTGAGGAACCTGCAGAGGTATTAGCGGATGAGCAAAGTGATGTAGCTACCGTGACAATCCCCCGAAAAACAATAACTATAACAGCGCCGGCCAGGCGACCGCTGATCACTATCACCAAGGCAGAGCCAACCCCTTATGAGAGCACTAAGGCAGTACCCTGGACTTATGGGTTGGAAGCATACTGTGATGGGGTGAGAATTGATATTAGTAAACAGCCAGTTGAGGTTGTAGACAACGTCGTCGGGACCGGAGGGATGACGAGAAGTGGGAGAATTTTTATATCACCTGAGGTAGAGGCTGAACGATTGGCGAAAGGAAAAGGAAAAATGAATGAGGATGTCCCTGTGCAGAGGAACGAAAAAGAAACGTCACTGAAAGATGTAGAAGAGTTTATGCGCCTTATTCGCAAGAGTGACTATAAGATTGTTGAGCACCTTCAACAGACGCCCTCGAAG
Source organism: Lathyrus sativus (assembly GCA_963859935.3). Taxonomy (NCBI): domain Eukaryota; kingdom Viridiplantae; phylum Streptophyta; class Magnoliopsida; order Fabales; family Fabaceae; genus Lathyrus; species Lathyrus sativus. The sequence continues at coordinate 303,253,277 of OZ012736.1, read as the reverse complement.
ATATCCATATTGTCACTGTTATTGTGTTCCGAAGCTCATAGGAATGCGTTGTTGAAAATTCTAGATACGTCATTTGTACCCCAAGATGTTTCTGTGAATCAGTTGGAAGGGGTAATGGCGCACGTGAACGCAGGCCATAGCTTGGGATTTACGGACTTTGATTTGACCCCGAGGGGGAGAGAGCATAACATGGCATTGCACGTCTCAGTTGAGTGTAGGGGCTCAGTCATGTCCCACGTACTGGTAGATACCGGATCTTCCTTAAATGTGCTGCCAAAGAAAGCAATGATGAAATTGGACATCAGGGGAATCATTTGTACGCCTAGTGACTTGGTGGTCAGGGCATTTGATGGTACACGAAGGTCAGTCTTTGGATCTATAACGTTACCTCTCCAGGTGGGGCCGGAGATTTTTGAAACTGAATTTTACATTATGGACATCCAGCCGACATACAGCTATCTTCTCGGACGACCATGGATCCATGGTGCTGGGGCAGTCACGTCTACCTTGCACCAAAAGCTGAAATACATGGTAGGGGACAGTGTGGTCACGGTCTGTGGAGAAGAAGATATATTGGTCAGCCATCTGTCATCATTCAAGTACGTAGAAGTCGACGGCGAGATTCATGAAACACCTTATCAAGCCTTTGAAGGGTTGCGCATCAAAGACAAAGTTCCAGGGTCGAGTAAAGCGTCAGAGGTGGCAGTCTCGTCATACAAGGAGGCTCAGGCTCTAGTGAAGACTGGTGAGACAAAAGGCTGGGGCAAGATTCTGGATATTCCCGTAAAGATGGACAGATTTGGGCTGGGATATCAACCATCGTCATCAACGCCTGCTGCTGGGGCACCCCGTTTTAAAGGACCAATAACAATCACGGCTGGTGGAGTGTATCACGAGGCCATCAACGCTGTTTCAGATTCCGAAGAAGGAGACAGTGACTGCGACATGGATGCCTGGATTTAGCCGAGCGTGCCAGGGAAAGGATTATGCAATTGGTCTATTCAGGAGTCTGTTCCTGTGACTACCAAACAGTAATACTTTGTTTTCTTAATTGTTGAACAATCCGGTGTCTTACCCGGGGCATCGTGATTTTGCTTAGGGTCGTGCTGTTATGTACATTGCATTGTTTAATCATTAAATAAAAGGCGTTTTCCATGTACAAATATTGCGATCTCTATTTTTCCTGTTTTTGTGTTTTACAATAAAATGGCAACGTGGTTATTTGCTTTATACACATTTTGAAGCATTTAACCATTCCGTTTGCAGGATAATATTTTCATATGACATCATTGAACCGCCTATGACTCATTTCGACTTTGAGCACCCGGTATTTCAGGCCGAAGAAGAGATTGTGGAAGATGGCGATGTTCCAGAAGAGTTGTCTTGGTTGGTAAAGCAAGAAGAACGAATCATTCTGCCTCATGAGGAGGTCATTGAAATTATTAACCTGGGGTCGGAAGGGGTTGAAAGGAACATCCGTATAGGAGCCGCGCTGCAGAGCGGCGTCAAGCGAAGACTGGTTGAAATGCTCAGAGAGTACAGTGATGTATTCGCTTGGTCATATGAAGACATGCCTGGGATGGATACGGATATGGTTGTGCACCGTCTGCCGCTAAAAGAAGAATGCCCGCCAGTTAAGCAGAAGCTTCGCAGAACTAGGCCTGATATGGCAGTGAAAATTAAGGAGGAGGTCCAAAAGCAGTGGGATGCTGGTTTCCTAGCTGTTACAAAATATCCCTCATGGGTCGCTAATATTGTACCAGTGCCAAAGAAAGACGGTAAAGTGAGAATGTGCGTAGATTACCGTGATTTGAACAAAGCAAGCCCGAAAGATGATTTCCCACTTCCTCACATCGATGTGCTAGTTGACAACACTGCTCAATTCTCCGTATTCTCCTTCATGGATGGCTTCTCGGGCTACAATCAGATTAAAATGGCGCCAGAAGACATGGAGAAGACTACCTTCATTACTCCTTGGGGAACATTTTGCTACAAAGTGATGCCCTTCGGATTAAAGAATGCTGGGGCAACGTATCAGCGTGCAATGACGACTCTTTTTCATGACATGATGCATAAGGAGATCGAGGTTTATGTCGATGATATGATTGCCAAATCCCAGACAGAGGAAGAACATTTGGTGAATCTGCTGAAGCTATTCAAGAGGCTTAGGAAGTTCAGGCTGAGACTGAACCCTAACAAGTGCACCTTCGGGGTGAGGTCGGGTAAACTGCTGGGGTTTATTGTGAGCGAAAAAGGAATAGAGGTTGATCCTGCAAAAATAAAAGCAATACAAGAAATGCCGACGCCTAAAACAGAGAAAGAGGTGCGCGGGTTTTTAGGGAGGCTTAACTATATCGCTCGGTTCATATCTCACCTAACAGCTACGTGTGAGCCGTTATTCAAGATGTTGAAAAAAGACCAGGCTGTAACATGGAATGAAAATTGTCAAAAGGCGTTCGATAAAATAAAACAGTATTTGCAAGAGCCTCCTATTTTGATACCTCCAGTGGCAGGGAGACCCTTGATTATGTATTTGACAGTTCTTGAGGGAAGTATGGGTTGTGTTCTCGGTCAACACGACGAGACAGGAAGAAAAGAGCATGCGATATACTACTTGAGTAAGAAGTTTACTGAATGTGAATCTCGATATTCAACGCTCGAAAAAACTTGTTGCGCGCTAGCCTGGGCCGCCAAGCGTTTGAGGCAATACATGATGAACCATACAACCATGCTCATCTCGAAGATGGATCCTATCAAATACATATTTGAAAAGCAGGCATTATCGGGGAGAATTGCCCGTTGGCAGATGGTTTTGACCGAATACGACATCCAGTATGTCTCACAGAAGGCTATAAAGGGGAGTGTATTATCTGAGTACTTGGCAGAGCAGCCTATTGAGGAATACCAATCGATGAGGTTTGATTTTCCTGACGAGGATATCATGTACCTAAAGATGAAACATTGTGAAGAACCGTTGCCAGACGAAGGACCAGAATTGGGTTCCAAATGGAAGTTGATCTTTGACGGAGCTGTAAACTCCTATGGTAGCGGAATAGGGGCAATCATCACTACTCCACATGGGTCACACATCCCATTTACTGCTCTATTGACCTTTCTAGTTACCAATAATGAAGCCGAATACGAAGCTTGTATCATGGGGCTTGAAGAAGCCATTGATTTGCGAATCAAAAATCTGGATGTATATGGAGACTCAGCTCTGGTGGTGAATCAAATAAAAGGAGAATGGGAGACACGTCAGCCTAATTTGATACCATACATGAATTACGCGAGGAGATTGTTGCCCTTCTTTGACAAGGTTGAGTTGAATCATGTACCGCGAGCAGAGAATCAGATGGCTGATGCCCTGGCCACATTGTCTTCCATGTATAAAGTCAACTTCTGGAATGAGGCTCCCAGAATTGTTATCTCTCGGCTTGACAGACCCTCCTTCGTATTTGCCATTGACGAAGCATCTGATGATAAACCCTGGTATTTTGATATCCATAATTTCCTGAAAAACAAAGAATATCCGGCTGGGGCATCCAGTCACGATCAGAAGACTCTCAGGAGATTGGCGGGTAATTTCTATCTGAATCTAGACGGTGTCCTATACAAGAGAAATCACGACTTGGTGCTACTACGTTGTGTAGATGAGAAAGAGGCGAAGTTTCTCATGGAGGAAATACATGAGGGTACATTTGGTACGCATGCTGGTGGGCATGCCATGACGAGGAAGCTGCTGCGGGCAGGTTATTATTGGCTAACTATGGAAACCGATTGTTTCAAGTTTGCGAAGAGGTGTCATAAGTGCCAGATCTATGCAGATAAGATCCATGTGCCTCCGAGTCCTCTGAACGTGATGTCGTCACCGTGGCCCTTTTCAATGTGGGGCATCGACATGATTGGAAAGATCGAGCCGACGGCATCTAACAGACACCGTTTCATTTTGGTAGCAATCGATTATTTTACCAAATGGGTGGAAGCGGCATCCTATGAAAATGTGACCAAGCAGGTGGTAGCCAGGTTTATCAAGCGAGATATCATTTGCAGATATGGAATCCCCGAGCGGATAATTACCTACAACGGTTCGAACTTAAATAACAAAATGATGAAGGAGCTGTGTCAGAGTTTTAAGATCGAGCATCACAACTCTTCTCCTTATCGACCCAAGATGAATGGCGCTGTTGAAGCGGCCAATAAGAACATAAAGAAGATTGTTCAGAAGATGGTGGTGACCTATAAGGACTGGCATGAGATGCTACCTTTTGCTTTGCACGGTTATCGTACGACGGTGCGCACATCAACCGGGGCAACCCCGTTCTCGTTGGTATATGGAATGGAAGCAGTGTTATCACTGGAAGTTGAGATTCCTTCCCTGAGGGTATTACGAGATGTCCAGCTGGACGAGGCAGAATGGGTGAAAGACAGGTTGAACCAGCTGAGTTTAATGGATGAGAAGAGGTTAGCTTCTCTAGCATATGGTCGGTTGTACCAGAGCCGAATGAAGAAAGCATATGATAAAAAGATACACCCTCGGAGCTTTCAGACGGGCGACCTTGTGCTAAAAAGGATTCTCCCGCCACAGGCAGATCACAGGGGCAAGTGGACCCCCAACTACGAAGGGCCATACGTTGTCAGAAAAGTCTTTTCAGGAGGAGCTTTGTTGTTATCCACCATGGACGGTGAGGACTTTACGTCGCCTGTGAATTTGGATGCAGTCAAAAAATACTTTGCTTAAAATTGACCCGCTGGACAGAAAAAAGAGAGTCCAGGCAAAAATGGGGCATCCTGGCGAACCAAAAACAGAATGAAAGGTTCGAGCAAAAATTAGGGATAAAATTGAAAAAATGTACACCCGCGAAGTTGAAAACCTACACTGGGCGGCTTCGGCAAAAAAGGGGTATCCCGGTGAACTGAAAACCCGTAAAGGGCGGTTCACGCAAAAGTTAGGGATTTGAAAAGAAAATGACTGCGGTCCGAATTTGATACTGCGGTGCGCATTGGTGCGGGAGAATATACCTGAGGGGTCGATTATCAGATACAATCTCTTCGGAAGTGTGAATACCGGGAAAGCGCTAGAGTCAGGCGAGTCATAGGAGGATCAGCTCATGATGTTCGTCTGCATCACGTTGCCGACATGTGTGCAAATTTGATGTGTCATTGTATTTATGCTTCCTGTGCATACTTGTATATTTGTTATGTGTAGCTTCCTCTTTTCAGGAGTTACATCCCGTGTACAAAACTCTGCCCATTCAGGGGCCCAATCAATAAAACATGTTATTCAGTATTTGATGCTTGTTCTTTACTGTTTTGTACATGACAAACGCCAATGTTTAATAAAACTAGCAAGTGTATAACATCGCTGGCCCTTGCCAATAATTGCTAAAACTTTGAATTGACTGAAAATGATGCCACTAACGCTAACCTGAATAGATTTGGTTGCATATACTTGTCTTGTCCCATTTGTGGTGTTGCAGGGTTCTTGACCATATACAGTGGACGATCAGAAGATTGCAGTACTAACCAGAAGCTCGTAACGAAAAGGCTTGATCGTTATGTGAAGTGAATCCCCATGCAGGTCGCGCTTCTGAGATAACAATGTCCCTTACCAAAGAAGGATCAAATTCCCCAGCTAGTCGCAGCTTATCCAAAGGACATTCTCCAGCAAGGGCGTTTACCCTCAGCAGAATTGACGATTCCAAGATCGAAGGCTGTGTTCAGACAGTGTGGTGTCCCCCAAAAGGATCCCCCACCCCGAGCAGAGTGGTTTAGCCTCAGAAGATTAATATTTCCAAACTTGGGAGTTGTACCCAGACAGTCTACTCTTCCCAGTAGAGATTCCCTTCCCAGTAGGGTCATTTATTCTCCCCAACGGAGTCAGTTGATTTTTCCCAAGAGAGTCGTTGCGTCCTCAGCGGAGTTCTCTCTTTTCAGAAAGTGTTTTCTTTCCTCCCAGTGGAACTCGAAGGTTAAAACTCTTCCCGACAGAGTTGGTTGTGTGTCCTGGCATTTATTTTGCCGGAATACTTTGTGATACCCGTTCACTCCCCAATAGGGTAATATTTGTCCTCGACGGCCAAGATTGAAGAAGCAAGTTTGTTAGAGCTATCCCAGCAGTTCGAGCCTGCATTTGCATCGGCATATAGTGTCATACTTGCATCCACCAAATAAAAAACGCGTAGCATTTCCATATTGTGTGGAGCATTACGCCATTATCAAACATACGCATTTTGAAACATAAGCCAGGTTGGTTAAACTTTTGTTTTCTAGTGTTGTTTCCCTTGCAGGTGGAGGAAGCTCTTGCTCAAATTAATTACCAAACATTCAAGATCTCGGCGTGAGACATGTAATGATAATGTCAGTTTTAGCATTATTCCCCACAGAGTTGCTTGTTTAAGTTTCTCTTACCCCTCCAGCAGAGTATTTCTTCAAGATAGTTGTTATAACAATGTCAAAAGATTTCGTGAATCGATTTTTGGAAGTTGCCGCCTATGTAAAAGTAGGTGTCTGGCAGTGTGGATTCAGAAAATCCCCAGTAGAGTCCTTCTCAGATTTGCTGCCATGTCAGCACTGAAAATTGGAAGACTAGACTCATATTGTGTTACCCATGTGATTGATGGAGCTAGCTGCTGCAAGGATAGGCAGAGAAGCCGTATCAGAGTTATTTTCCCGTAGTGGTGACGGAGTTATCTCCCCGCAGTGGTGGCGGTGTTATCTTCCCGCAGTGGTGGCGGTGTTATCTTCCCGCAGTGGTGGCGGTGTTATCTTCCCGCAGTGGTGGCAGTGTTATCTTCCCGCAGTGGTGGCGGTGTTATCTTCCTGTAGTGGTGGTTGTGTTATCTTCCCGCAGTGGTGGCGGTGTTATCTTCCCGCAGTGGTGGCGGTGTTATCTTCCCGCAGTGGTGGCGGTGTTATCTTCCCGCAGTGGTGGCGGTGTTATTTTCCCGCAGTGGTGGCGGTGTTATCTTCCCGCAGTGGTGGCGGTGTTATCTTCCCGCAGTGGTGGCGGTGTTATCTTCCCGCAGTGGTGGCGGTGTTATTTTCCCGCAGTGGTGGCAGTGTTATCTTCCCGCAGTGGTGGCGGTGTTATCTTCCCGCAGTGGTGGCGGTGTTATCTTCCCGCAGTGGTGGCGGTGTTATTTTTCTGTAGTGGTGACAGAGGTATTACCCGTAGCGATGGCGAAGTTATTTCCCATAGTGGTGACGGAGTTATTTCCCGTAGCGGTGGCGGTGTTATTTCCCGTAGTGGTGTCGGAGTTATTTCCCGTGGTGATGGCGGTGTTATTTCCCGTAGTGGTGGCGGAGTTATCTTCCCGTAGTGGTGACGGAGTTATTTCCCGTAGTGGTGGCGGAGTTATCACCCGTAGTGATGGCGGTGTTATTTTCCCATAGTAATGACAGAGAGATTACCCGTAGTGATGACGGTGTTATGTCCCGTAGTGGTGGCGGAGTGATTTCCCGTAATGGTGGCGGTGTTATCTTCCCGTAGTAATAACAGAGGTATTACCCGTAGCGGTGGCGGTGTTATTTTCTTGTAGTGATGACAGAGTATTACCCGTAGAAATGGCGGTGTTGTTTACCCGTAGCGATGGCGGTGTTATGTTCCCAGATTATCTTCCAGTAGCAATGGCGGTGTTGTGTACCCGTAGCGATGGCGGTGTTATTTTCCCAAATTATTTCCCGTAGTGGTGGCGGAGTGATTTCCCGTAGTGATGGCGGGGTTATTTTCCTGTATCATTGACAGGGTCATGTTTTGTTGACAGAAGTACTTCCCCAGTGAAGTCGTCTAGGTTATTCATATATTGACAAGTTTGATGTTGTATAGATGGTTAGTGTTGAAATCAGATCGGTATCAGGTGGTTGATCAGTTGTTACCGTAACAATCAAGTTCAAGTGATGGATTTTGTCCCCCAAACAGTTGTGCAGTTTATTTCTGCGGTTGGCAAATTTCCAGGTTCTTAGTATTCTACCGTCTCGTACCTCGAATGTTTGAAGGCCGTTCTCTCTTCACCCAGTCGGGTCCAAGTCGTTTGAATAGGGGCAACTGTTGCACCCTAAAATTTGCTCAACCTACTTCAATTGGTTTATGTTTCAATTGCATTGTCATTTGCATAAAAAGTCATGTACATAGTCTAATCATTTGCCTAGCATAGCATAACAAGTCATCTGACAAAGGATCAAGTGCTATTTTTCATCTCAAAGAATGTATTCAAGAGGCTATTATCAAGATTCAAGCCTATTCAAATCACCAAGAAAGAAATTGAAGCTTTGAGAAATTTAAAGGCCAAGCAGTGGGTTTCTCTCCTATCTTGAGGGTATGTGAAGATCATCAGAGAAGTTATGGGTTATGAATTGAGGGCATGGAAGACCTAGAGGGTCCTTTTGAAAGTAAGACAAGTCATTGGTGTGGTTACAAGAGTTACAAGTGAAGACAATCAACTAGGGTTTCATCTGGGTCAACACTAGGTCAACCCTAGGTCAAATGCTTGATTGAAGGGCATCAAAGCCTATTTGGAGGATGTGGGGTTCATCATTTGATATGTGGATATGGATGTGGTGTTGTGCCAAGGAGAAATCAAAAGAAATCAAGAAGAAGAGAAGTTTTTGAATTAGGGTTTCTGAGTAAAATTCCCTGATTTAGGTCAAACTTCCAAGCAAAGTAATTCAAAATGCAAGTCTCAAATGGATCCTGGGCCAACATGAAACTTGTAGAGTATCTCAAGACCTTTAATTTTAGTGGTGGAAGGCATCAAGGAGATTTGTAGAACTCAAGTTATGGTTCTTGCAAGTTACAGGTCCTTAGAGGCATATGAAATTTGTCTGTGAAAGTTACTTGACTTCCAAGCAACTTTTGCCCCTTAAGGAGTTTTCAATTGGATTTGTGGCTAACATGAAAGTTGTTCCCCATGATATTATATTTCTAGAAAGTTATGGTATGCCCCAATATGATTTGTGGAGCTCTACTTATGATCTTGACAAGCCAAGGGCATTTTGGTCATTTGGAGGTTATAAGTCATTTCAAGCATAAGGCCATATCTCCTACTTCCAAGCTTCAAATGGAAAAATCTTCAACATCAAACTTTCTTAGAATGATATTTTAAGGCTATTAGAGAGGTCATAACATGTTGGAAAGGCTCATATCAAAAAGTGATAAAAATGGCCTAAAAATGAGGCATAAGTTAATTCAAGTGAGATTGAAAATCATAAATCATAAGCTATAAGTCCAAACCATGTCATATAATAGGTCATTTTGACTCCAAATGACATTCTAAGAACAATGGTTCAGCCAAAATTTTGATTTTAGGCTTGTATCATAGGGTTACTTTGTAATTTGATTGCTTGCATAATAAGGTACCATGGCAAAACTCAAAATAACTCAATAAACAAGGAAGATGTGCATTGTATCTCATCCAAAATATCATGTAAGGAGAAATTCAATTCAGTTACCAAGATTACAAGGCATATTGCATGAGATACCATATAAGGAGAAGTGAAAATTCAAAATACCATTGCATGAAAAGATCAAATTCTCATGGGAAGATCCTAGATGATTCTAGGGGGTTCTAGACTATTCTAATCCATTCTATATAATAAGTGCAACCTGCATTGGTGCAAGGTTGGTGTTGATTGTGGTAGAGAAGAGAGTGTGAAATCATAAAGCTTCATTTGCAAATTACATTGAATCTCTTGATTCTTCTTCATTGCTATCTCATTTTTCTTCACAAACCTTCTCCATAAACATTTCTGAGTGTGTTCATATTGGTTTGAGGCTCCATTGATGAAAATTTGAAGGTGCTCACATTGAAATTGCAAGGAAGCAAATCCCATTGGATCTTGAAGTACAAGCTTGCTACATCAAATCTTTTGCATACAGAAGAATATTCATCATCTAGGGAGTGTTCTTGAAGAGTTGCAAGGCCTGAAAGCAAGAGTTTCATCACCTACCATTCCAAGAAGCCAGGTATGCAAAACCATTTCTACACCTCAATCTAGGCATGGCTAGGGTTAATTATTAGTGTAAAGCTGTTAGAGACAATTAGGGGATCAATTTTGATGAGTTTAAGAGCAATTGGAGAGGTTTCGTTCATGGAGGTCATTTCTTGATGGAGCTAGAACGTGTGATTTAATGAGTTACAATGCAAGATTATTAGTTAGTTTTAACCAGTGCAATGTGAGGATCATTTTTATGTAAAGATAGCTGAGTTTGGTTGAGGTCGAAAATGGATCACATTTTGAGTTCAAGGTGGTTTCACATTCGGGTTCGAACATAGAGAGCGTTTCATTGAAATCTAACACCATAGTCGTATTCAGGGCGAAATTCTAGTCAAGTTTGGTTTTTATATCGTGTTAATTGGTGGAGAAATGAGAGAGAACGAAGGGATGTAAGTGTTGTGCATGGAGATGTATTTTAATGGAGTTGCAGGCCAAACCCTAACCCAAGGTTAGGGATGACTTTTCTACCGTTCAATTGCATGCTGACCGTGACCAAGGCAATAGATCCCACGACCCAGATTTAAACGCGTTTTGGGAGGGAATCAGCAAGCAGCGAAACGCTGCGTTTCACTTAAGCCAATTCTGGGCTTTGAGCGAACTTTTCTATCCAAACCCCCCATATCAGGCCCAATCCAATTTTAAACTAGAATCCTCTTCTATTTGCACCGCGCCCCCTTTTATTTTCTTTAGTTTTTTTATCGTTTTTCTGATTAAATGTTGGGCTTAAAGGAATTGATATTCAGACCCCTCATTCAGGCCCATTCCAACTTTGAACTGAGATTTATTTCTTTTTGCACCGCTGGTTTCCCAATTTCCTTCATATTTTTAATATTGTTTTTCTGAAACAGCTGGGCCCAGCGCATTGTTATTGCCACCCCCAGTATGGGCCCAAGTCTGATTTGCATTGTATATTCTTACTTTCTGCACCCATGTTCATAATTCTCACATTTTATTTTCTCCATATTTTTCAAATCTTATAAAATTCATAATAAATTGAAAAATGAATATTTTTTAATGGGAGTTTTTTTCTCCCTTTTCATATTTTTGTCAAGAAAAATATAAAATGAAAAGATTTTCCATACCATGCCTTTTAATATTTTTTGCATATTTTTTCATTTAATTGCTTTTTAATGCTTTTTAGTTGATATATGATTTTGTAGATTTTAGTTTAGGTAGCTCCCTTTAGATTTTTAGGTCAATCTTTTTAGGGTAATTAGATATATGTTTTAGGTTCCCCCTGGATTAATTCCATATTTTTGTGATGATTTTTAGGATAGTTTTGATTAGATGCTATTAGGTTGTATAAAATTAGGGTAAAACTTCAACTTAGGTGCATTAAAACAATTTCGTTTGGGTTTTTTTAGGACAATTTAGGCTATGGGGCATATATGGGTATTAAGGGTAGGTTTAGTAGATCCCCTAGAAATAATATTAGAATTTTCCCTACTATATTAATATTTTTAGTATATTTTGCAATTGTATGCTTGTTTGGTGTGCCCTTTTGGGGTTTATTTTGTTTGTATGGGCTTATTGGGCTTGCTTGGGGTGTGGGCTTGGCTGGAAGAGCATGATGATGAAGCATATTGAAGAGAAAGTTGAAGTTGAAGATCAAAGGTGATGAAGATGCTAGGCTTGCTTGAAGATTGATTGAAGATCATAGGACCTAGGAGCTAGGTAGAGCTTTAGAATAGAAAATTTCTTCACAAATATGGATGGCTTCTGTTGCCTCCATTCTTCTCTATGATTCAAAGTCTCTCTTTGATACTCACCTCCTTCCTTTGGAAGGATTAGTGACAGTATCTAGGAGATAGAACTTTTGAGAGAAACAGTCTGTATTTTGTTAACAGTCTGTATGCCACCTTTGGTGGTTAACTGACTGTTTAACATCCCAAATCATCTTGTGAACTATTACTCATTTAGGAGAGCTTGCTTTGAAGAACCTTTGAAGATTGAAGATGAAGTCCCTTGCCTTGAAGACTGATAGCAGAAGGAGCTTATGCTGTTTAGTTTTTGCTGTTTAGAGCTGTTGATGTATTGTTTGAGTTTCTTGACTGTATTGTTTGATAATTTTTTCCCTAGAGGTTGAAGTGAAGTTGTTTCACTTCAATCATTGTTTTCTAGGTTCGAGGTTGAGTGGGACTCCCTTGCCTCGCTTGTATTGCTGCATTCATGCATTTTACTACTTTACTGTATATATGTTGTTGTTTTTCCATTTATCCCCTTAGGATCTCTGTTTCTCTCTGTGCAGGAGAGAAATATGTCAGACATTAGGTTTTCATCCATGCATGACAACATTAGGTTAGATTTTGATTCCCCTTTTTAAACCATAGGTTTTAGAGTTGCTGTCTCTTCTTACCTCAAAACAATCAAAAAACACAATAAACATTTCAAACACAATAAAAAATAGTTCTTGCGTAAAAGACTGTAAACCAATCAAAAGAGTCATTTTTGTCCGCTTGGACCCATAATCAGAAAAACCTTTTTCAGAAGGATAAAAAACAATCAAGACAGACTTGTGTCGTGCGTGGCCCGAACTACGTTTGCTCTGATCTTTCATGCTGTATGAAAGTACGTAGGCATAGGATGCGATATCCTAGCGAGCAACCTTCCCCTCCTTTCCCGTAGGTAGGCGAACTACGTTGACTCTGATTTCTCGTTCCAGACGGGAATACGTAGGCATAAAGTGCGATACTTTGTCGAGTTATTTTATTTTCTTTTAACCCCAGACCTGTAGAGTAGATAGAATAACAATCCGTACTAGAAAACAAGCGTGGATCCCGTCAAGTACGACGGACGTGAGGGGTGCTAATACCTTCCCCTTGCGTAACCGACTCCCGAATCCAGGATTTGGTTGCGATGACCATTCCCTTCCCGTCTCTGCGGTAGGTTTACTTCGAGCGTTTCCTTTCCCTCTGTTGGGATAAATAACGCACGGTGGCGACTCTTCTGTTCAGCCGGCGCCGATTTTCGCATTAGCGACACCCCCAAGTCGAAGCTCTGGGAAAGAGCGAGGACTTAAGGTCGCTGTGTCGGGGAGAGAGGTAGTGGAACGAGAGGTTCGTCGGAGTCTTGTGCACGGTGGAACGGGCGCTTGCGCGGGGGTCTCCCGTCGCCGGCAGAGCGGGGTGAAAGCAGGTGAAGGGGCGCGTCTGTCAGGTTGCCGCCACGTGTCGCGCGTTAAGCGGTCGTAGGGGCGGCTACCCTATGCCATTAATGAGCCTAGCGTCGCTTCGAATCCCGCACCGGGTTATAAATATGGGGGTCCCCGCTCAATTTTCTACTTTTCACTTTGCTGTTTTACCTGCGAAGCTCTGAGATCCTTGCCCGTCCGCCGTTGCCGTCGACCGCCGTCGCACCGTTTGGTTCTTCCTCCCGTTCGCCGCCGTTACAAGTGAGTTTTTCTTTCTCTTCTCTTTTACTTCCGCCGTTTGATTAGAATGTGTGGTCGGGGCATGATGAATGCCCCGAGGAGGTACGCAAGATCCGCCGTATCTGGCGATTTTCTGATGAATGCCCCGGGGAGAGTCGGTTGTTCCGATGAATGTCCCGAGGACGGGGGCTTTCTTCGGTGAATGCCTCAGGGACGCGCGCTTTTTCCGATGAACGTCCCGCGGAGGGATGGTGGGTTGGCCCTTGGACGCCCCGAGGAGGATCGGCGGGGAGCGCCTGTTCGCTCGCCGTTCTCTGGCCTTTGTCGCCCTTTCACTTGACCTGCGGTGGAAGGGTGGATTTGATCTTGGCTATCGAATTCACCGTTGTCCTCTGCTTTTCAGGTGTAGATGTCGGCCTTGGTACCGGGGACGATGGTCGAAGATAACGAACCCGAGGTTCCGGATTTTGACGAGCGTGTCGTCCCGGTCGAGGAATGGGTGGCCGAAGAGCCGCTGTCCACCCCGTCCTGCTTCGTGGCCGATGCGTCCGACGTCTATGCCACTGTCGAGGACATGCCTGTAGGGGAGCCGCAACATTGGCAGGTGTATCGCCCGAAGGAGCACCATCGCATCTGCTCGCGATATGGGCGGCGAATGTTCCCTATGCACGAGTTCTATTTCAAAGAGGCTCGGCTCAGGTTACCATTCTCCGCCTTCCATCTGAGGCTCTTCGATTGGTTGCGCTTGGCCCCGTCCCAACTGCACCCCAACGCCCTGGCCTTTATCCGTGCCTTCGAGGTGGTGTGCTTCTATCTCGAGGTGGAGCCCACGGTGCCGTTGTTTTTTTGCATCTTCCACTTACAGCGCCAGTCGGTGAACGGCCGTCAGGGATGGGTCTCGTTTAAGCAGCCGACCAAGCTCTTCAAGACGTACAACGATTCCGTTAAAGATTTCAAAGGTCAATTCTTCCTCGTGAAACCGATCACTCAGCAAGGCTCGGATACTCTTTTCGCAGAGGGCGAGCAAATGGTAGACGGCCAGCGGTTCCTCGCGTGGCTTCCCAAGATACATCTGTTATGGACCGCGGAGCACTTCAACCGCGGAACGGATAGGTATATCGTACGAGCGGGGACCCTCGACGAAAAAGATATGGCCTCTTACATGAAAATAGTTGCCTTTGTGCGGGCTCTTCCCCCGTCGAAACTGGTGACGCCCGATGGTCGGTACATCCTCGACGCGCAGGGGAACGTGCGAACCAAGAAGCGGCTGATTAACACTAAGACCCTGCTCGGTTGCGCCATTGGGGCGGCCGCTCTGGATTATCTAGGTAGGGATGCTCTTTTTTCCCCGTGGTCGGGTTTTCTGGCCGTTGCTAACTCTTTCTTTGTTTTTGCAGCGAACATGTCTTCTGTCGAGGAGCGAGTGAAGATGCTGCGCGCTTCCAGGAATGTCGTGGTCCCGAAGACGCGGGTGAGTCAATTGGTCGGATAGGAGGCTGTGACGCCGGGAGGGCAGAGTTCGTCTTCTTCGCCTCAAGGGAGTCAGTCTCCTACGTCTCAGGGAGCAGCAAAAAGGCCGAGATTCGAGGAGCCCAGGGGTTTGATCAATCTGACGACCGGCTCGGCCGAGGAGGGTTACGTCGTCCCGCCTTGCCATCGGCATCCGGGCTATTTTCATGGTGCTCGATCTCCTACCGTCTCTGCTGGGGAGGTGAAGGCTGTCCGCGAGGCCGATCGAGAGTCTCGTCGACGTATCCTGGCGGAGGATTTGGCTGCGATGATGCGGATGTTCACGACGGCCCTTGTGCTGAACGAGGAGGGCTGCTCCGCCGCCGAGTTGTCCAAATTGCAGGGGGACCTTACCTTTATGCAGTCGCGTCTGGCCAAGCTTACTGAGGAGCTGGAGAAGAGTCAAAAAGATGTTGCTGACCAGCGCAAACGAGCGGAGGGCGCTGTGGGGAAAGTGACCTCGCTGGAGAAGAAGCTGGGGGCGGCAACGACCGAGGTGCAGGCGCTGAAAGTTCGTATGGAATTCCTAGACAGCGCGCTTCGTCCGGCCGAGGACGAGACAGAGGAAGACCAGCAGTCGATCACCCGTGCTGATTTGATTGCCCGAATTCGGGTGCTGGAAGGTGATTGTTTGGAGGCCGTCGAGGTCGGGTTCAAGAGCGCTGTCGCGCAGATCCAAGTTGTCAACCCCGGCGTCTCACTGGTCATGGATGGGATCGGGCCGTATCACGAGATCTTCGGCGGGAAGGTGGTCGACCCCGAGCTTGTCGTTCCCGAGGAGGTCCCTGTGGTTGCTGATCAGGAGGGTGAAGTAGCATAGGTTGTCGGGCCTGCGTGCTCGTTGTTTTTATGGCCTGCGTGCCGATATTTTGTAACTTGCTTTCCTTTGGGCCTGCGTGCCCTGTTTGTGTAATATTAACTACTGGGCTGGTGCCCGCTTTTGCTTAATATATATTTTTGTGAATTTTCTAAGTGTGCGCTCGGTATTCGCATGACGTTTATGCTCGGTTTTCGTATTTATTTGTTTACTTGAATGATGTTTGATGTGCATGCCTCGATATGCTCTGGGCCTGTCCGGGTGTTAGCTCGACAAACTTGTTACCGGTGGTGAAGGGAACCGGCCGGTTTGGCCGGCGGAGTGGCCGGGCCTTTTCGGGGGTAGTTCTCCCCGTGGCGTGGACGTCCCATCGCGAGCTGGGTGTCCTGCCGATTTTGATACTGCGGCGAGGGATCTCGGTCGAGGTGTTCACCTCCGAGCGAGGCCGTCTGCCCGCACACACAAGAGGCAGGGCTTGCTTTTCTTTGGTCGCTAGTGGACGCGTGGGAGTGCGGTGGTACCATGTCGCCCCCCAGTGGCCGGGGCGATGAGTCGTCGTGGGCAATGTGCTAACTGTAGTACCGCTTAAGCTTCGCGGCGTTCCATGGTCGAGCTAGTTGTTCACCGTGCAAGTTTTCGAGGTAATAGGCCCCGTGCTCCGTTTTGTCCCAGACTCGGTAGGGGCCTTCCCAATTCGCAGCTAGTTTGCCCTCGTGGGAGTCTTTCTGGTTTCTGCGTAGAACTAAGTCGCTTGTTTGAAAGTCGCGTTTTAGGACTTTGCTGTTGTGGCGAAGTGTGACTTGTTGTTTCAGCCAGGCTTCTCAGATGGCTGCCCCTGAACGGATTTCCTCGACGAGGTCGAGCTCTTCTCGTAGGGCGCCGTCGTTGTCGTTTGTGCCCAGGGGAGCTTCCGTTCGTCGGGATGGTTCGCGTATTTCGACGGGTATCACGGCCTCGGTCCCGTACGTGAGGCGGAATGGGGTTTCCCCGTGGTTGAGTGGGGGGTGGTGCGGTATGCCCAGAGGACGCTGTGGAGCTCTTCGACCCATGCTCGCTTGGCGTCGCCGAGTCGTCGTTTGAGTCCCCTGAGTATGACCCTGTTCACGGATTCTGCCTGGCCGTTTGTCTGAGGGTGTTCGATCGAGGCGAAGTGGTGTTTGGTTCCGAGTTTGGTGACGAAGTCACGGAAGTTTTTGTTCGTGAACTGTGTGCCGTTGTCGGTGACGATGGCGAGTGGGACCCCGAATCTGGCGAGGATGTTGCGTTTGTAGAATCAGAGTATGTTGTGGGCCGTGATTTTGGCCAGGGCTTCGGCCTCGATCCATTTGGTGAAGTAGTCGACGCCCACAATGAGGTACTTGTTTTGGTAGGATCCTAAGGGGAAGGGCCCGAGGATGTCCAGTCCCCACCAGGCGAATGGCCATGGAGATGAGAGGGATGTGAGGTCGGTTGGGGGTGCGAGGTGCATGTCCCTGTGTCGTTGACATTTGTCACATCGTTTGACGTGTTCCTTCGTGTCCGATTGCATTGATGGCCAGTAATAGCCTGCTCGTAGGGCCTTTCGTGCTAGGGATCTTCCGCCGAGGTGCTGCGCGTTGATTCCTTCGTGGATTTCCTCTAGAACGGCTGCGCTCTGGGACTTATCTATGCATTTGAGGAGTGGGATTGCGAAGCCTCGGTGGTACAGCCGTCCTTCGAGGAGAACGTACGAGCAGGCGCGTCGTCTGGTTGCGCTAGCCTCTCCAGGGTTGGCCGGAAGGTGGCCGGTGTTGAGGTAGGTGTGGAGCGGGGTCATCCAGCAGTCAGTATCCCCGACGATGTTGATGTCGAGGGGGTAGTGGTCGCGCTGGTACTCGGTTGCGACAAGACTTCTTGGATGACCGACTTGTGGCCGCTTCGCTTTTTGGTGCTTGCCAGTTTGGAGAGGATGTCGGCGCGGGTGTTCTGCTCGCGGGGGACGTGCTGAATCTCTGCTGTGTCGAAACCTCGCAGTTTTTTGGTGATGAGCGCGAGGTATTCGGCGAGGTTGTCATTCTTCGCTTGATATTCTCCTCGGACTTGCGAAGCGACTAGCTAGGAATCTATGTAGATTCAGATGTCCTTGGCTCCCAGGTCGGATGCCAAGCGAAGGCCGGCCAGAAACGCTTCGTACTCGGCCTGGTTGTTGGTCGTCGAGAAGGCCAGCGTGAGAGAGACTTCAATGAGGGTGCCTTCGTCGTTGTCGAGGACGATGCCGGCGCCGCTACCCGTGGAGTTGGAGGAGCCGTCCACAAAAATGGTCCAGATGTGGTTCCTGGCGGTAGGGCCGGGTGGTGGGGTCATCTCGGCGACGAAGTCGGCCAAGGCTTGAGCTTTGATGGCGTGCCGGCCCTCGTAGGTGATGTCGAACTCAGAGAGTTCTAGCGACCATTTCAGCATGCGTCCGGCCATGTCGGGGCGGCCGAGGAGCTGGCGGATGGGCTGATCGGTGCGGAGCACGATGGCGTGTGCGAGAAAATAATGTCGGAGTCGGCGCGCTGCTGTGATGAGGGCTAGGGCGACCTTCTCAATCAGCTGGTATCGGACTTCGGGGTCGTGGAGGGCTTTTCTAGTAAAGTAGATGGGTTGTTGGCCCTCCCCGGCTTCGCTGACGAGGACGGCGCTGACGACTTCGTTAGCCACGGCCAGGTATAAGTATAGGGTTTCGCCCGTCACGGGACGCGTCAGCACTGGTGGTTCGGACAAGACGCGTTTGAGGTGGCAAAGGGCTTGCTCGCATTCGTCCGTCCATTCGAACTTGGTGTCCTTCCTGAGCAGTTTGAAGAATGGGAGGGCGTGCTGGGCGGACTTGGCAACGAACCGGGAAAGGGAGGCGAGCACGCCGTTGAGGGATTGGATGGACTTCTTCATGGTGGGCGTGGTGATATTTGAGAAGGCGTGGCATTTGTTCAGATTGGCTTCGATCCCCCGTTCGGTCAAGTAGTAGCCGAGGAACTTACCGGCGCAGACGCCGAAGGTGCATTTCTCCAGGTTGAAGCGCATGCGGCAGGACCTCGCGGTCTCGAAGACCTTCCGGAGGTGTGCCATGTGGTCATCCGCCGTGCAAGATTTGACGATCATGTCGTCCATGTATAATTCGAGCATGTCGCCGATTTCGTCGTGGAAGACACTGTTCATCATCCGCTGGTACGTGGCCCCGGCGTTTTTGAGGCCGAAGGGCATCACGTTGTAATAGTAGTTGCCCGACGCCGTCATGAAGGCCGTGGCCTATTTATCGTGCTCGGCTATCGGGATTGATTGTATCCCGAGTATGCGTCCATGAAGGACAAGAGCTTGAAGCCCGTGGAGTTGTCGACGAGTTTGTCGATGTTGGGGAGGGGGTAGGCGTCCTTAGGACATGCCCGATTGAGATCAGTATAGTCAACACACATGCACCATTTTCCATTATTCTTTTTAACGAGTACAACATTGGACAGCCAGGTTGAGTACTGGGCTTCCGAAATAAAGTTTGCCTCTAGGAGGTCTTTTACAGCTTTTTCGGCTGCCGCCGATTTTTCGGGGGACTGGCGACACCGGCGTTGCACAACGGCCTTTGCGGTCGGGTTGATGGATAGCTGGTGGCAGCCGACCTCGGGGTCGAGTCCGGGCATTTCCGCGGCGCTCCAGGCGAAGAGGTCGGCGTTCTCGCGGAGGCAGGCTTGGAGCTGTCGTTTCGCGAGGTCTGGGAGTCCGGCACCTATCCTCACGGTTCTGCTCGTGTCTTCCCCGAGAGGGATGAGTTCGAATTCTCCGTCTGGGACGGGGCGCGCTGGGTGTGAGGGCTACCCATTGACTTTGCTGGTTTTTGTTTCGGGGTCGAGCTCGTCGGTGAAGCGACTGTCGAGTTCCACGGATCCGACTAACTTCGTTGGTTCGCCTTTTGGTGTTGTGTTTGAAGTTGTCCTCTTGGTCGCTGGGGCGATGGAGTCTAGGCCTTTCAGCGCGGCCTCAAAACACCTTCGGGCGGCCTCGATGTCTCCGTTAAGGGTCACCACGGCCCCCCGTCTTGTGTAATATTTCATCTTCAGGTGGAAGGTGGAGGGCACCGCGGTGAGTTCTGCTATCGTTGTCCTGCCCAGGATGCAGTTATAGAGGGATGGGCACTCGATGACTAAGAAGCGGGAGCGCTGATTTCTCTAGCTGTTTCCTCTTCTCCGAAGGTGACTTTCAGTTCCACGTACCCCCAAGGTCTCGTCGTCGTCCCGTTGAACCCCTGAAGGTCGGATCCTACGTAGGGGGAGAGGTTGGATTCGTCGAGCTGGAGAGTTGTGAACAGGTGTTCGTACATGATGTCAACCGAGCTTCCGCCGTCGACGAGGAGGCGTCTGACGTCGAAGTTCGCCATCCTTGCACGGATGAGCAGGGGAATGTTGGAGTTGGGGGATCCCCCAGGGAGTTCCTCGAGGTAAAATGTGATCGGATTGGATCGGCCTTGGAATTTTTCGAGCGTGCTCATTTTGCCGGAGTTATTCGCGATGAGTTCGTCGAATTTTCTCTTTACGG
This sequence comes from Lathyrus sativus, assembly GCA_963859935.3. NCBI lineage: Eukaryota > Viridiplantae > Streptophyta > Magnoliopsida > Fabales > Fabaceae > Lathyrus > Lathyrus sativus. The sequence continues at coordinate 303,233,067 of OZ012736.1, read as the reverse complement.
ATCCTATGGACAGGCTCCTCGTGGCTCCGTCAGAGATGACCATGGCTATGGCAAAGTACTCCCATCGGCTGGTTGGTCGGATTGGCTCGTCGATTAGGTCGGGTTCTTCGGGCAGACCGAATTCTCTGTCCGCGAACCAATCCTCGGGGCGGCTGACACACAGTGCGACCTGGAGCCTGCTGTTGTCCTCTGGAGAGGGATGTTCCTCGACCTTCTTGGCCTCTGGGGCCTCTTGCCTCGGTGGTTCGCCTCCTCGGGTGTATCTCTTCAGGTGACCGTCTTTGATCAGAATTTCAATCGCGTCCTTGAGATGGATGTAGTCTTCTGTCACGTGCCCGTGGCTCCTGTGGAATCGGCAGTATTTCGATTTGTCCACGTTGGGTTTGGGGGGTGTTGGTCGTGGAAAACGGACACCTCCCTGTACGAATTTGGTTTTGGCGCATTCGGCCAGTATGCGCTCGCGGGGAGCGACTAAGGCCGTGTACTCTGTGAATCGGCTGGCAGGGCCGCACGGTTCGCGTTGTTCGCGTGGCTCGCGGGGGCGGTCTTCGCGACGGCGGTCTCCTCCCCGTCGATGGCTCGAGGCTCCGTCGCCTCGATGCCCGCGGGGGGCCTCTCTGTCCCGGGTGTCTCGAGCGGAGTTGGCTGCTTGTGTTTCTTTGAATCGGATATAATGCGCGACTCTGTCGAGGAAATCTTGGAGGGACGTTGGCCGGTGTATACCTACGACCTCGTAGAACTTGGAGTCGTGGCGTAGGCCCTGTTCCATTAAGTAGCGCTTCATCTCGTCCGACGTCGTCACCTGCACTGCTTCCCGAGTGAATCTTTCGATGTACTTTCGGAGAGGTTCGTCGGGGCCCTGGATGATCGCCCCGAGGACTGCTTCCGTCTTCGGGTGGCGTCGGGACGCCGTGAAGTGTTTGGAAAATAGGTCCTTTAAGACTCTCCATGACGTAACTGATTCGGGCTCCAGACTTTTATACCAGGTCATGGCGCCTTTCCTCAGGGTCGTCGGGAAGAGCCTACACTTGATAGCTCCCCGGACGTTTCGGTAGTCGAGCATGGCCTCGATGTCCTCTAGGTGATCGTCCGGGTCGGAGGTGTCGTCGTACATCGACAGCGTCGGTGGCTTCTCCATCCCTTGGGGTATGGGGGCAGCCATGATTTCTTGGGACAACGGGGTGCGGTAATCGTCGTCGTCGCTTGGTGCCGGGGATCGATGGGGAGACGAGCCGTTCAAAATAGGGCCCTGGTTTCGGGTTCTCGGCCTCCTGCCTGAGTTTTCGCCTCGGGGATCCCCGGTCGGTATCGCCGCGGTGCTTTGATTCCTCTCGCGAACTTGTCTCGCTGGGGACCTGGTGCGTTCTTGTGCTACCTGTGCGCGGTGCCTCTCTAGCCGTGGCCGGCGATTTCTGGGTCGAGGTGAGGGACTCCTCGAACCTCCGTTCTGGTCTTCCCGCGGGGGGTACCTCGGAGGGTCGACGCGTTCCAATGCTCCAATTCTCGCGTTTTGCTGGGCCAGCAGCTGGTTCGTCTGGTTGATGGCCGCGAAGAGGGCGGCCACCATCGGGTCCGCTCCCGCCGGGATGGGAACGGGTTGGAATGCTGGCAGGCCTGGGGGCCGGCGGTCGGCCAGAAGGGGCCGCTCTGCGGAGGACGGCGAGGCAGTTTGGCCGTCCCTCTCGTCAGTTTCCGTCGGACGCGTCGTTTCCGGCTGCTTGTTTCCGTTGGTGGCGACGTTAAGCGCGAGGTCGCGCGGAGTGCCGTCGCGGTGTGGGCTAGCCATGATCGTGGAGTGTTGGTGAAACTTTGGTTTTCTGCTCGGAGTAACGGGGAAGTTTCTTTTCCCACAGACGGCGCCACTGATCTGACCTGATCAGAAGGGGATCACGGGCTGGCCACACTCTTTTGGACTGCCGCTTGCTCGCCGGTGATGAGGAAGAGAAGGGGGTGTACCTGCAAAACACTCTGATGCCAAAGTGAGAAGTTGGGCAGAGCGATGGCGAAGTACAGAAAAAGGGGTAAGAAGTGTGTTACCTGACCCTCTTGAGGAAGAGGGTATTTATAGAGAGACCCCAGCGCTGGGCCAACGGTCACTTGAGATAGGCTGGATGACCAGGCCCAACCCTAATGACTGCTAGGGCTTACGTGGCGTAGTGAAGACCAGAACGTGGTCTTCGCCCTAGTCCAACTTTCCCGTGATCTCCGGAAAGTGGGTTTGACCTGCTCTTTCGGAGATGGGCAGTTGGGAGATGACGTGTCCCCGCGGAGGGGAACACATGGAGAACGTGCGCCGGGCACGTTGTCCTCCCTGCGAAGGGAGCTCCCGAGGTTCCCCGGAGGGCGTTGTCCTCCCCGCGGAGGGGAACGCGAGGATGTGGAGCAACTAAAGGTCTCGCTTCGACGCACCAGGGTGTGTCCTGTTCGGCCGATAAGAGAGGACGTTGAGAAGCCGTCAGACGCGTCGCCTGTGGCTGGGGGCGTGCCCTGCCCGTCCTGTGGGACGCGCGTGCCCGGTGTGGCCAGGTCACTTATTGGGCCGTGCGTGGTATTGGGCTGGACCGAGGTTGGGCCCAGACCAGAACAATTTCAATACAAAATTCAAGACCCCCAAAGTCACGAAGTAAAAGATTCTAAACTTCCAAAGGATGGAATGCAAGCTACAAAGAATGAGTCTAAAATCTAATAAAGTGCTTAACAAGAATGAAGAAGTTCCTAAAGCCTAAGGCCATACATTCTAAGTAGGAAGTCATGATGTTAAACCAATGCTCAAAAAAGTGCTTAGCTGCTTTCAAAGTTCAAAGGGTACAGGACACAAGGAAAGTTTCAAAGATCTCTAGCAACTTTAGTACTTGTCACGGCTTGGATCATTTGAAGCTCTTGCAACATCCAAATGGTTTTATTTTATTGAAACAAGGCCAATATTTGAATGGCATAAGGGAATTCTCAATGAAGTTTTTCTTAAGAAGAAAGGAACAAGCCAGCCTACCATATGGAAAAAGTTCCAACAATGAGAATTCAAACCTCAATTCCAATGCCAAAGTTGGTAGATTTCTTGCCAACAGTACCTGAAAATGACATTCAAGAACACATTCTGAGTTGTCAAGAATAGTCATCAAAACGTGATTACAATTAATACAATTACAAAAGATAAGAAATAGTACAATACATTAAGACTAGGCCTAGAGTAATACTAAGGTAATATTGACCAGCTCCACCCTCATGTCAAAACCTCACCATCAGGCCTGCTTGTGCATCATGCTTCAATGCACATCCTCATGCGCACATGGAAGAGAAAAGAAAGACGACCATTAGTCACTAACCAGCATAAAGCGCACAAGTTGCCATAACAAATTTAGAGCATGAAAACTTCCACAACAGAAATCCAGTAAGGTCACAAGCATAAGGTACATAATGAAAATTGCAGACATGTGTTCTCATGAAAAAGCCCTCGGGTTTCACTACCAAGTGACATGAGTAGACTCTACCTTGTGTAATTCTTCAAACCACAAGACTTGTATCAAGCTCCCTCATCGCGCCTCTAACTTCAAACCTTGTGCCAAAACATCGGCTATGTCCAAGCAGCTCCAAAGAATATGCATATGAAAAGAAGAGAAAAGATTAATTGTATAGGCAAAACATGGTCTAAAGCTGTGTACAAATCAAAGCAGAATAAGGCCCGAGGGCAATCCCATGTGATAGATATCAGGCACCAATAAATACCTTTCAAGATAAGAATCATCAACAATCAATTCCAATTTATAAACATATCATTATAAAAATGGAAAAGATCCAAGGAAACATAAAAACCTGTTTTAACAGCATAACAGCATTTTAATTCAAAAGAGAATCAAATCAAACAAGGAAATATAAAAACCTGTTTTAACATGCTTAAACCAATATGGAAACATACTTATCAACATTTTAATTCTTGGGATCACATTTCGACTATAAATGGGGGATTTTCACACAACCAGAGGGGAGAGGCATTCACAAGAATTGAGATATTTACATAAAGGGGGCAAACATTGTAGTAGAAAGAAGAACATAGAAAGAAGAACAAAGAAAGACACACACAACATTAGAAACAAGCGAAAGTTCACATACACAAAGACATAAGCATTAGAAACAAGCGAAAGTTCACATACACAAAGTCATAAGCAGACCAGAAGACGCATAGAGGAAACAAAGTATACCAAAAGGGAGGGATCGAGCTACCTGCAACGAGTTTCCTTCTTTCTCGTAGCCACGAATCCGGAAGGCTTGACACTACTCAGTCTGAGTTTATTTCCTTTTCATATTCACTTTTCTTTGTTTCTATTGTTGTAATATCGAGGATGAATAAGAATCAATGGGGTTTAGGGATTGTTGGGTTCGGGTTTTCTTGGTGACGCGTTTAGATGTTCTTCTCCGTTAGATTTTGTTTAGATTTGTGTTCGTTCTAACTGATTTGGTTTGTAAGTATTGCTCGATCTAGATAGTAGAATACTGAGAAATATCGGTCCAGAGAGAGGTTGAGAGGGTGCCGAAACTCCAGCCATGGCGGATGTGTGGTCGAGAATAGCATTCTGGAGATGATGAATGTGTTGTTCCTCTTTTAGGGTTGATTCTGAATCATGTTAGCAGTAAATTAGGCTGGTTCGATTGACTTTGACCCGTGCCCCATTCACAACCTTGGGTCCTCTTTTTCCTATTCTATTTGGGCCCTCATCAGCCCACAATTCTTTTATTCAACTTCACACCCCCATTTCGTACTAAGTTTTTTTTTATTTATTTTTTTTTAAAACCTTTTTTTTTTGTTATAAACTCTAAATTTAGTTTTTTTTAAATGGAGATATTGATGTTAATCTTTCAAATCGTGATATCAGTTTAATATTAATTCTAATCCTACTTTGGATGTTAATTCACGATTAATTTTATATAGAGGTGTGATTATTTTTGATAAAATTTGTGATTAACGTTTGATTAAAAAATGTAACTAATTCACAATCAATGACTAATTCTTTGTTTAAATTAATGGTTGCATCCTTTTTTTAAAGTTATGAAGATGTGATTGGGTTGTATAGGTTTGAGAGGCACCCGTGTTGATGAAATTTTTCCGTGATCTCGATACGTTTGCCTGATAGTTGCTTAGGACCTATTGCTTGACTGTTTGATTTCTCATACTCCCTTTAATCTTCAATTCAATTTTGTTTCCGAATGAATCGGATCAGAGTAGGTTTTAAATTCATTCTTTATTGCATGATAACATTAAGCTATAAATTCCCCTTTCAATCTTGACTTCATGACCAACCTTCGCTTTACCACATATCTTGATTGCCTATTCTTATCTGGTATTTATTCAAGGTCCTTAAATCTTTATTATCACTCATGTTTATCTCCAACGGAAGGACTTCTGTATGACTTCATAAGTCATACGCACTACATTATCATTTACATCATTTTTCCCTGCTCGATCCCTGATTTCTTTTAGGTTGATCAGCTTAAGTTACACTTCTTTAATCTTTAGATAGGATTTCCTTAAATTTCTCAGCTTAGACACCTTATCAAATTAAATCCTCCATTCTCCCGCAAGAGATTTAGACGTGATTCATCTGTGTAGTCCAGATATAATTCTCCTATCCCATAACGTAATCGAGAAAGATGCAGAATCTTTTCCACTCGAGAGAGGTATGTGGCATACTCGTCGATAAAATCCGAGTTGGAGCCCTTCTCTCAATGCGACGCAAAGACCGTCTTCCGCATGCTTGTGGTGGTTTAAGTCGAGTGTTTTCCTCAAGATAATGACTTGTCTCTTCTCCTAGAATCAATCAACAAACCTTCCCCCATGGAACCTTTACCACAGTCGAGAGTTCCTCGTCCCTTTAGGGGAACTACGATTGCTCTGATTCCACTCCTGTTAAAATACGTAGGCACGAGATGCGATATCTTGGCGAGCATACTTAGAAATAAACCCCTAGGTATCTTACCCTTAGTAAATAACAATAACAAGAATAAAACCAGAGGTTCCTGTAGAGTACTACAAATGCTTAGGATGTTGATACCTTCCCTAAGTTTAACCAACCCCCGAACCTTAGATTCTCTCTAGCTTTGCATTGCATTGCATACTCATGGGTTATTCGATCTTTTTCCCTTCCCTTTGACAAATTAAAGATCGGCGGTGAAAAATGATTTGTGATTCAAGTTAATAAATAGCTTGTTATCCAATTCTCACCGTGGAAGAAATGACGACTTCCCTGGGGATGTCATTCTAGAGGGTTCCCCCTAACTTGTTTATTTGTGTTTATTGTTATATATTAATATGTATGTTTATATTTGTTTATGATTTGGGTTATTATCCTTGTGTGGTGAGAAATGTCCTACACCCATACTTGAGTGTACTTATGATAGGAAGGTGATATATTTGAGAAGGCTTATATGAAGTTGATTCCCGACCAAGCTGACTTGAGAATCACCACTCAGTTGAGGCCCTCTTGAAAATGGTATTGTTGAATGAATATTCGTGAAAGCACTTATTGTTTTTGACCTAGGAGCCTGTGATACTGGGGACTTTTAGTTACCTTTAACTCAACTTGGCCTTTCTTAGGACGTAGTGCAATGACTATGAGGGAGTAGTCCCAAAATAGTTGATACGCGATGCTACACTCAAAAGAGGTTCTCTTAAGAATATTATTAACTATCAAGTATTTGGAAAATTGATAATATCTAAAAGATGGACTGATGACTTTGAGAACCTTTAGAACCATTGTTCTGCAGGTATATTCAACCCTTAGTCCAAACCATTTAGGATGGGTAGACCTTTACTCCATGGTCGTTGTCTTTCAAACCTAAGTTTTCTGTTTATTTAAATGTATATGTGTATCTTTGTGGATCTTTGCTTGCTTGTGTTTGTGTATCCCTGCCCTCATAAGCATCATATTGCATTGGTTTCATGGAATTCAGAGTTTTATTTATAAACATCGCAGGACCATTATGGATTGCAAAAGGAAAAATACTTTGAAATATTCTTTCAAGAGTCTTAAATTGGATGACCTAAGGAAGTTAGGAACTCTGGTTGAAGATCAAGAAAAGTTCAGAAACAAGTATGGGAAGCTCTTATCATTATTCAAGGTTTAGGTGGACAGTGGATTTCTTTCTACCTTACTACAGTTTTATGATCCAGATTATCAATGCTTTACTTTCTCAGACTATTAGCTTGTGCCTACCTTAAAAGAGTATTTTCAGTTGGTTAGTTTCCCATTTTGGTTGAGTCTCCTTTCCCTTTTCTGGAAAAGGACCCTAAAGAATAGGACATTGCTAAGGCTATATATGTGAAGCTATCTGATATCAAAGCTAATATGACTACTAAAGGTGGAATTTTTGGATTAACCATAAATTTCCTTATCAAGAAAGCCCAATATCACGTTGATCATATGAGAATGAATGCATTTGAGGCTATCCTCACTTTACTCATCTATGGAGTGTTCCTTTTCCCAAGATTTGAAGGATTTGTTGACCTTAATGCTATTAAAGTTTTCATGAAGAATAATCCGGTACCAACTTTGCTAGCTGATGCTTACCATTCAATTCATCTTAGAAACTTTCATGGTGGAGGAAAAATTACGTGTTGTGTACCCTTATTGTACAAGTGGTTTATTTCGCACTTGCCCAAGTCTGATTCCTTTTGGGATCTCAATATAGGTCGTTAGTCAAAGAAAATTATGGCTCTTACCCACTCGGATATTGATTGGTACAACCGTGTCTATGATGGGATACTAATCATTGACAATTGTGGAGACTTTGCTAATGTACCTCTCCTTAGCGTTAATGGAGGAATTAGTTACATCCTGTTCTAGCTCGCCATTAGATAGGATATCCTCTGAAAGATCAACCCAAGAGTATTCATGTGGAAAATATTTTCTTTAAAGATAACAAAGAACTTTAGGAGAAGATTGTGATCTCATGGCGTCATCCACACAAAAGAGGAAAAGAAAGTCTGGGGAAACCTAATTGTATTTCTTTAGAACCATATCTCCAACGGGTTAGAGATAGAGTTATCGAGCTGAAGATGCCTTATCCCCGACAAGAGCCCACGCCTTTGAAGAGAGAACCTGTGTTGTTTTTCATGTCTGAAATGGAAGAATTAAAGATTGCTTTGATCAAAGCACAACGAGAAAGGGAGGCTTGGAAAAATAAGTATCAGGTGGTTGTTGAAGAGAATGTTGAACTCCAGAAACAACTACAGTTGAAGAACGAAGAAGTACTTTCTCACAAAAAGAGAAAAGCGCAAGATGATTTATTTTCCTCTAGTCCTCAAACTACTCTTTGGAAGTTAATCGTAGACAAGATCATCTTCGAGAAGACCCGGTTGAAGGAGAAGATTAAGGAGCATAATACAAGACTTTCTTAAGACTTTATTAGCTTTTATTTTTAGCTGTTTATTTTAAGACTTTTTAAGAATATTTATTTGTAATTCGTTATTAATGAGTTTCTTTTGGTATTCTACGATGTTTGTAAATACTCGAATTCCATGAAACCTTTCGCATTTACATCTTCGCATTTTATTTTTTCTCTAACCCTTTAAGAAAACCAAATTGTTTTTATAGATATTGTGAAAATGGATTTTGGAAGAAGAGAAACGCTGAAGTACGCCTTCAAGAGTCCGAAGCTTGAAAGTCTAAGGGAACTAGGAAGTCTAATCGATAATCGTTTGACCTTCTCAGATGAATATGGAAGAATCTTTCCATTTTTGAGACTCAAGATGATTGATGGGCTGCTAGACACGCTCGTCCAGCTCTATGATCCTCTCTACCATAGTTTCACTTTTCTCGACTACCAATTAATGCCTACTCTAGAGGAGTATTCTGCCTTGATGGGAATGACTGTCACATCTCGACCTTTATTCTCTAGAACAGAAGACATACCTAGTATTCAAGACATTGCAAATGCTACACACCTGAGTTTGTCTGACATTCAAGCTCACATGACTACTAAGGAGGGAGTCCTTAGATTGCCGGCTGACTTCTTGATAGAAAAGGTTTGTTATCATGCTGATAAGAAGAATACTGAAGTACTTGAAGCCATCTTCGCCCTATTAGCCTATGGGATTTTCTTGTTTATGAACATTGACAACTTTGTTGATATGAACGCCATCAAGATCTTCATACTTAGGAATCCTGTTACCACTTTGCTGGCCGATACTTACCATTCCATCCATTTGAAAAATTCTGAGGGAGTGGGTCAAATAGTTTGTTGCACTGCTCTTCTTTACACATGGTTCATTTCTCGTTTGACAAGATTTACAACCATATGGGATCTAAAAGAGGCGCCTTGCTGGTCATAGATAGTCATTCCTCTTATACATTCTGATGTTGTATGATATGACCCCATGTATGGCGGAGTTAGAATGATTGACAGTTGTGGAGATTTCCCCAATATGCCTCTTGTTGGGACAAAAGGATGTATCAATTATAATCCTGTTCTGGCACATAGACAGCTCAGACATCCAATGAAAGAGAACCCGGACCAGACTCTTTTAGAAGGAATTTTTCTCAGAGGAGAAAATTCAGAACTCAAAGAGAGGGTTGTGCAAGCATGGTGTCACATTCACAAGAAAGGAATAACTGCATTTGGGTATCCTGATTATACCATCTCAGAATCTTATTTGCGGTGAGTACGAGAAAGGGATCTTGAGCTGAAGATGCCTTTTCCTTTTCACGAACCTATGATGTTAACTCTTCAAGATTCCGCCTGGACCGTTATAAGTAAAGAGGGAAAGCTAAAAAGTGATTTGGATAAGTCTGAGAAGGAAAAGAATGCTTGGAAGAATAAGTACTACATCCTCACTCTAGAAAACTACAAAAACTGCAATAACAAAAGAAGGAAGAAGAACCTTCAAAGAAAAGGAAAGTCCAGGAAGATTTATTTTCCTCTCGCACATTATCAGGGTCAACTACCAACCAACTTATGGAGGAACTTCACAAAATGGAAGAGTCGTAATCAATAGGATTAGACTCCAAGTTTCCTTTACTTTACTTTCTGTACTTTTGATGTATTGACTCTGGAAGGAGTACCTTTCACTTTGTAATAATTCTTCAATTTGAGCAATAAAATGAGTTTTTCAATTATCATGAAGTCATGTTATTACAATATTTGCAAGTATACTGTTTGATTTTCTTGAAGTTTCATTTGCCTTTGTTCATATGCATATGCATTAGCATGGTGTCCTTTGCATTCCAGGTTCATACTCTTGCTTCATCTTCACAGACAAGCTGAATCACCGACATAACACTTGAGCCAACCGACATTGAAGAATGGATTAACTTGAGCAAGAGAACCTGATGCTCCATGATGAAGTCACTACTTTGAAAGAGAGTTTGGAAAGGCTTAATGGACTGGTTGAAGCATTGACGAATCATTCATTGCATATTTCTCAAGAAAACCCTCAGAGGACTATTATTTCTAAAATCGTATTAGCACCGATCCCAGTGGTGTCTGCAACTACTGAACCTCCATACAACATGCCATCAGGTTTCCCATGGGGGAGGCCTCCCTTTTTCACTCAAGCGGGATACCGTCCGCCGGTCCCTGAAGTTCCTACTGTGACCATCATTCCTGTTGTAACTACAATTCTTGCCACCACTGCTGTGATGTCTATGCCACCACCGTATGTGAATGCTACTCCCTATATCATGGAAGAACCAATGTATCATGGAGCCTAGCAAGGCTGTATGATTTGATGAAAGAATGGACGAATTTCAGGATAAATTCTGAAAAATCCAGAAGGAATTGAAAGCTCTCAGTGGAAAAGAATTATTCGGGAAAAGTGCTTCTGACCTTTGTTTGGTCCCAAATGTCAAAGTCCCTCCAAAGTTCAAGGTTCTAGATTTTGAAAAGTACAAAGATAACACATGTCCGCAAAGTTATCTTGTTATGTATTCTTGGAAGATGTCGGCACAAACAGACAATGACCAGCTACTCATCCATTATTTTCAAGACAGTTTGACTGGTGCAACCCTCAAGTGATATATGGGGTTGAATGGCATGAAGATTCAGACATTAAATGACCTCTGTGAAGCCTTTATCAAACAGTATAAATACAATGTTGACATGGCACCTGATCGAGATCAACTAAGGGCCATGGCTCAAAGAGACAAAGAAAATTTCAAAGAGTGCGCCCAACGCTAGCGTGAGTTGGCCGCTCAAGTTACACCGTCGCTGGAAGAAAAAGAAATGACTAAGATCTTTTTGAAAACACTCGGTTCATTTTTCTATGAGAGAATGGTAGCTAGCGCGCCTAGTGATTTCACTGAAATGGTGAATATGGGTATGCGTTTGGATGAAGGAGTCTGTGAAGGAAGATTAGCTAGGGAAGGAAGTACTCCTAGCAGTGCGAAAAAGTATGGAAGTAATTTTGTAAAGAAGAAAGAACAAGATATGAGTGTCGTGCATTAGGGACGACCAAGGAGGAGGTACTAACAACCTCAACAAGTTGATGCGGTAACACCAGTAATAAACACCCCGACTTATCAGCCACAATTCGCTCAACCATATCAACAACCTCAAGTTCCCCGAGCTCCACAGCCACAGCGCCAGCAGAATCAACAGTCCCCTCAACAAAATCAACCACAGTTCAATAATCAGAGCCGTGTGCACAGAAGACTAGATTTTAACCCTATTCCTATGACATATACATAATTATTCCCGGTTTTGATACATAAGGGACACATCCAGACCAAGGCTCCACTAGAGGTACCCCAAAATATTCCATATTGGTATAGAGCAGATAAATTTTGTCCATACCACCAGGGTGCTCCGGGTCATGATATTGAAAATTGCTATGGGCTGAAAGCAGATGTTCAAAGGTTGATTAAGTGCAGAATCTTATCTTTTAAAAATTCCAATCCTAATGTGCAGGACAATCCCCTTCCTCAGCATGGTTCGTCCACTGTAAACATGGTTCAAGGTTGCCCAGAAAAGTATGTTGTATTTGATTTGAAGTATATTCGAGAATCCTTAGTAAGAATGCATGGTGGTCTGACGATAATAGCTTTCTTCGATCATGAGCGTCACAACTATGCTACTTGTTCCGCTTGTTCTGTAAACTCTCGAGGCTGTCGCCTTGTGAGAGAAGACATTCAAGACCTACTGGACAGAAGAGTTAATGTAGTTGTATATGACAGAGATCCTGCTTCTATAGAAGAGAATGAAGAAGTATTCGTTATAGTGCCCCACTTTAAGGAAGTGGAGCGAATTGAAATCACATATGACAATAGAAGACCTTCCGTAACTCCCTTGATAATTAATGTGCCTAGACCAATTCCTTATGCTTCCAACAGGGCGGTTCCATACAATTATAATGCCACGATGGTGGAAAACAAAAAAGAGGTGCCTTTACCTGTTCTACCATCAGTTGTCAATATTGCAGACGTTAGTAGAGTGACTAGAAGCAGTCGAGTTTATCCTTCAATGCTCCAAAGAGAAAAGAAATTCCATTCGAACAACCAATTGCAAAAGATACAACTGTAGAGCACCCTGATGGAGGTGATTCTTCTAACCTGATGAATTTCTGAAGTTGATCAAAAGAAGCGAATACAAAGTTGTGGATCAGTTTTTGCAAACCCCTTCCAAGATCTCCATACTACAGTTACTAATAAGTTCAGAAGCCCATAGAGAAGCATTATAGAAGGTGTTAGAGCAAGCTTATGTTGAGCATGATGTGACTATCGAGCAGTTTGACGGTATTTTGGGTAATATTAATTCATGCAATAATCTCGGATTTTGTGAAGAAGATCTCCCGGAAGAAGGAAGAAAACATAACATGGCATTACATATCTCCACGAACTGTGTGAATGATGCGTTATCTAGTGTGCTGGTCGACACTGGGTCCTTTCTGAATGTAATGCCCAGAACTACTCTAGCAAAATTATCATACCAAGGGCCATCTATGAGGCTAAGCAATGTCATTGTTAAAGCTTTTGACGGATCTATGAAGACAATAATTGGTAAAGTGGATCTACCGATGACCACTGTATTGCAGGTTTTTCTGATTACATTGCAAGTCATGGACATCCGCGCCGCCTATAGCTGTTTATTAGGAAGGTCGTGGATACATGAGGCTGGGGCAGTTACCTCTACACTGCACTAGAAACTGAAGCACACTTTCGAAGGAAAAATAGTTATGGTTTGTGGGAGAGAGCCTTGGTGGTAAGCCATATTTCCTCATTTTCTTATGTTGATGCAAAAGAAGAAGTTGGGACTCAATTTCAAGCACTGCCAATTGTTGATAATGATACCTGGAAGCCTGGAGTCTCTATGTCATCTTTCAAAGACGCACAACGGGTCTTGAATAATGGTCCCTAGGAGGTATGGGGAAAGGTGTTATCTCTACCTGAGAACAAGAGTAGGGAAGGTCTTAGTTTTGCTGCCAACTCCAACAAGCAAGTCACCAAAAGTTCTTTTGTTCCACCCATCGGAGAAATTTTCCATAGCGGAGGGATTATTCATCCTCCTCATGTCAATGTGGTATTTGAAAATGAATATGAGGGTTATATATCGGATGGTTCCAAAAGTCTCTCCATTCCATATGAAGACTATGATCCTGGCGTGGAAGATCCCGATTATGATTTTGAAACTGAAGATGCATATGTGCCTTTCTATTCTCCCAGATCGAGGCGCAGAGAGTACCATTATGAAGTTAATGCTATCAACGGAGAAGATTCTGATGAAGACTTACCCAACTTTGTGACTCCGGGAGTAGTAGCCCGAAATTGGAGTGCGGTTGACGTCCCTGTCATTATCCATATATCAAAGTAATTATTTATGTGTTTTGTTTTTCGCTCTTCCCAAGGCAAAAATTTGTTGTGTGGGCTTATTTTAAATAATTCCCTTTGCTCTGCCCAAGGCAAAGGTGGTCTTGTTTGGGCATGTTGTTTAAAATTTGCTATCATTAATAAAAGCATTATTTTGTATTCATTTCATTCCTTTTTTTTATAATTTTTGCTTTTTTCTGGGAAATGATAATAATAAGCATTAATCACTCTGCATATTTTATGCACACACTCTCACTTCCTAAAACTAAATAAAACAATATCACATGTGCAGATTATTGCACGAACAAAATATCAGAAATAACGACCCATTACCTTCGCCGAACTTCAAGATACCTATGTTCGAGGCTGAAGAAGAAGAAAAAGAGATCCTTGAAGAGATTTCCAGATTACTTGAAAACGAAGATAAAGCCATTCAGCCTCACAAAGAGCATGTGGAAGTTATTAATCTGGGTACAGAGAAAATCCGTAAAGAAGTAAAAATTGGAGCTCTGCTCAAGTTTGACGTGAAAGAAAAGTTGATTGAGTTACTCAAGGAGTTCGTCGACGTGTTTTCCTGGTCATATCAAGATATGCCTAGACTCGATACTACTATTGTAGAACATCACTTGCGTTTGAAGCCAGAATGCCCACTAGTCAAACAGAAACTTAGAAGAACTCGGCCCAACACGACTTTGAAGATCAAAGAGGAAGTACAGAAACAAATCGATGCAGGTTTTCTTGCCACCTCTGAATACCCATAATGGTTAGCTAATATTATGCCCGTTCCAAAGAAAGATGGAAAGGTCTGTATGTATGTCGATTACCAAGATTTGAACAAAGCCAACCCAAAAGATGATTTTCCGTTGCCTCATATTGATATACTGGTGGACAGTATCGTGAGGTATGAGATTTTCTCTTTTATGGATGGATTTTCAAGTTACAATCAAATCAGGATGGCTCCCGAAGATAGAGAAAAGACGTCAGTCATCACCATGAGGTTCTTTTTGTTACAGAGTCATGACCACTCTTTTTCATGACATGATGTATAAAGATATCAAAGTTTATGTGGACAATATGATAGCCAAATTAAACACTGAGGATGACCATGTTGAGCACTTGTTAAAGTTGTTTCGTCAACTAAGATAATACCAACTTTGTTTGAATCCCAACAAATGTTTGTTTGGTGTGCGGTCAGGGAAACTTTTGAGTTTCATCGTTAGCCAGAAAGGTATTGAAGTAGATCCTGACAAGGTTAAAGCCATTCAAGAAATGCCGACTCCTACTATAGAGAAACAAGTCAGAGTATTCTTGGGACATTTAAACTATATTTCACAATTTATATCTAACATGAATGTTACTTGTGGACCCATCTTCAAGCTTCTTAGAAAGGAACAAGGTTATGTTTGGACTGAAGACTATTAGAAGGCTTTCGATAGTATCAAGGAATATCTGCTGGAACCTCCTATTTTGATCCCTCCAGTTGAAGGACGACCTTTAATCATGCATTTGACTGTTTTGGAAGACTTTATAGGATGTGTACTCGGTCAACGAGACGAGACAAGGAAACAGGAGCATGTTACTTACTATCTAAGTAAAAAGTTCACCGACTGCAAATCCAAATACTCCATGCTTGAGAAAACTTATTGTGCTTTAGCATGGGCAACCCGACGTTTATGTCATTACATGTTAAATCACACCACTTGGTTAATTTCTAAGATGGACCCGATCAAATAAATCTTCGAGAAACCTACTTTGATTGGAAGGATTGCTAGATGGCAGATGTTATTATCAAAGTACGACATCAAGTACACTACACATAAGGCTATCAAAGGAAGTATCTTACATATCAACCTATTGAACACCACCAGTCCACTAATGATGATTTCCCTGATGATGATGTAATGTACTTAAAAATGAAGTATTGAGAAGACCATTTACTTGACGAAGGACCTGAACTAGACTCTCAATGGGGTTTAATTATTGATGGAGCCGTCAATGTTCATGAGAAAGGAATTGGGGCAATCATTGTGACTCCTCATGGATCTCACATTCCGTTTACTTCCAGGTTAACATTCAAGTGTACAAACAATGAAGTTGAATGTGAGGCATGCATAATGGGCCTGGAAAAGGCAATAGACTTAAGAATCAAGAATTTGGATGTATATGGTGATTCTGCTGTGGTAGTCTACCAAATCAAAGGAGAGTGGGAGACTCGTCAAGATAACCTGATTCCATATAAGGACTATGCAAGAAGACTGCTACCTTTCTTCAATAGATTTTAATTCCACCATATTCCTTGTGACGTGAATAGAATGGCAGATGCTTTGGCAATGTTGGCCTCTATGATTATGGTGAACCGATGGAATGATTGTCCGAGGATTGATGTGAACCATCTAGATAGACCTGCTTACATATTTGCAATAGAAGATGTTGAAGATGGTAAACCATGGTATCAAGTGGGTCCTAATTATCAGAGCAGTGCTATGTTCTTGTCAAGGCAGTACTTTGATTTCTTCTCAGTCAACGAGCAGCAGCTTTGATCCCTCGTGTGTGGCATTTAGCATTTTGCATTCTGCATTATATTGCATTTGCATCTCATTTTGCATATCCATCCTCAGCCGGAACAGGGAGCTCACCCATCTTTTGCCTGCTTCATCAGTTGGTTTCCCGACATTCGCATTGGATTTGAATCAGCTTCAGGATCATGCGTTCAGAAGAGCAGAACTTGGTTGTTACCCGGGCAGAGTTTGAACTGTTAAAGGATCAGTTGAGTCAATTCATGGAAGCTGTGGCAGCTATGACTAGAGATGAGGCCAATGATCAGAGGATCCCGGTAAACAATATTGCTCAAGCCCAGCCTATGCAGATTCCTGTCAGAGACAAAGATGCATCTTCTCTCCATGACACAGATTATCAGAATTTCACTTTCCCTGTGCTAGATCATCAGAGGGTTGTTCCAAAGGTTGACGCCGAGAACTCACGGACTGTTGAATTCATGAGAAGATATCGTCTGTTGTATGAAAAGCTTGATACTCTGATGAGTCAAAATACTCTTGACCTGAATGCTTCGAGCATATGTTTAGTGCCAGGTTTTGTGATGCCTCCGAAATTCAAAATGCCAAATTTTGAGAAGTACAAAGGGGATAGTTGTCTGAAGTTACATTTGATAATGTTCTGCAGGAAAATGACTTCGTATGTCACCAATGATCAGCTCATGATTCATTGTTTTCAAGATAGTCTGAGTGGAGCATCGTTGAATTGGTATATGCAGTTTAAGATTGATTGCGTCAGATCATGGTCAGATTTAGCCAATGCTTCCGTGAAGCAGTACGACTACAACCTTGACATGGCTCCTAGCCGCACGCAGTTACAAGAATTGTCTCAGGAAGATGATGAATCCTTCAGAGGGTACGCGCATAGATGGAGAGAATTCGCTGCTCGTGTTCAACCCCTGCTTCTTGACAGAGAATTGGTTGATATATTCCTGGGTACCTTGAAAGGCCATTACTTTAACAAGTTGATCAGTGGTAGAGCATTGAACTTTGCTGATTTAGTGGTAATGGGTGAACGTGTTGAGAGCGGAATCAAGAGCGGTAAAATTCGAGACATCTCAGATACTTCGGTTTATGAAAGTAAATCAGTTGCTAGTTCTCAAGAAGAATGGGAGAGAGAAAGTGATGTTACCTCTGATTCAGTGTTCAGACACTTCGAGTATTCAGAGTCAGCAATCTGTTGGGTGTGTATGTCAGATATTTGCTCCCTGCCAGAGTCAACAGTCATATCTTCGTCAGCCGCGTCAGCACGCCAGACGAAGGCCGAGGAAGCCAGAGAGGCATTTTGCTCAGCTACCGGTATCGTACAGTCAGTTATTGCCGGATTTGATCAGAAGTGGATTGGTGGTTCCGAAGAAGATTAGTCCAGAGATCCCCCCTTATCCTCCAGGTTTTGACGTCAATGCTCGCTGTGAGTACCATGCTAGGGCACAGGGGCACTCAACTGAGGACTGTAAGGTGCTTCGAAGCCAAGTTTAGACTCTGTTGGATTCTAACAGAATCTCGGTCACGTCTCAGGGTGTTCAGATTAACGACCTTCCTTCGTCCAGCTAGGTGGATGTATCAGTTCAGGTTATGGAAGAATTCACCTAGAGCATTTGTTCAGAAGAGTATCAAACTGAAGACTCAATTGAGGGCTGTTTTTCTGTGTAGCATTTGTTCATTACTGCATGTTGACCATCACCAGACCTGTTGGTTGAGGTCACTCTGTTTGTACCCAGTTACTCTTGTGTGAGGCATATTTGTGTGACGGTTATCCCTGTGCTTGAATCTTGGGTTCCTATTTGCCTTATTGTTATTTCCCTATTGCACTCATACGTGTTTGCATTCCGTATGACATTTTTGCATAACAGGTACCTCAGAACCATTGATCTTATTCCCTGTGCTAACTAGTTTGTTGCAGGATATCCGATCAGGAAGTTTACAGAAATCCCCACAAGACTATGGAACAGGTACGAGTAGAGCTGAGTGAGATTCGAGGCCAAATGGGGCAGTTCATGAGGGACATGCAGATGCTCAGAGAGAAAAACAATCAATTGAAGACCCAGGTGGGTCTGATTGCAGAAGTGTTGAGGAACGTACTCCAAAAAGAAGGTGATCAGGTACTGAAGCTGCAGCAAAAGTGCTCGCTCCACTTGTGTCCGTGGAACCTATACCCAGAAATGATAGACCACCGAGACCTTCTGTGCAGCTTGAAGCTCAAAACGTTTCCCGTTAGCGGTCACGTCAGGTTTCTCAGGACAACCCTAGAAGATCTGGTCAAAAGACGAAACTATCTGACAGGATCCTCGATCCAATCCCTTTGGATTATGCCCAGTTGGTGCAACTCTTGCTCCAACTTCAGTTGGTCAGACCCCGACTTATGATTCCATTGACTGAGGAACTACCACCCGGTTGGGACGTAAATGCCCATTGCGAATTCCATTCTGGATCACCAGGGCACGATGTAACGAACTGTAAAGCTTTTAAGCATAGGGTTCAAGACTTGATTGATTCGAGAACAATTGAATTTGTGTTGGGCAGCATGAAGCCATCAGGCAAATTTGTTCCCATTCCCTCACCTGAAGTTGAGAAAGATCAGGAGTATATCCTATAGTCTTTGAAGTCCGAATCACCTTGCCCGCAATTTCTGCCGGTTCCTGGATCAGGTCTAAGGATGAAAGCACTTGAACAAGGAGAATCCTCAATGATTCAAACCTCATCTCCCGATGTTTCTGCCGTTCAGAATCAACATCGACAACCCCTTGCTCCGTTGCAGCAAAGCTATCAGATCCCGAATCAGAGTCGACCTTGCAACAACCGCTCTGCTGATCGAGTCTGAAGACTTCATGGGTCGCTCCCCTCAGCAACAAATCAGTGTGAAAGCCCAGTTTCCTGAAGGCTGGCAATTTTCGTTTTATTCTGTAATTTCTTTGCATTTGTAGTTGCTTTCCTGTCTATATGCAATTTTCGTTTGTAAAACTCGTTGTTTTCAATTGATATTGACAAATGAAATAAATATGCATGTTTTGAACTAATCCATTCGTGTTCACTCTATTGCTTTCTTTTATTTCAAACGCTTGTTTAAGTGGAATTCGGGGAGGATGACAAAATTGAAAGAAGCAAGCTTCCGAATGTATGCTTTTGAATAAAAACCTGTTGATGATGTACATGCATTATTTAAAATCCACAAACACCGGAGATATAAGGAAGATAACCCCTTGTTAACCCCTTTGAGCCAAGTAGTAGGAGTTTCTTTCTGAAAACGAAAAAACCCTCAATATTAACCCGGGGCAGGGTAGGTGTTAACTAATTTGACCATACCTTCAAATTACAACGAGGAGTGTCAGTTCAAGGATCAATCATACCGCTATAGGTCGTACCTAAAAAACCATGATGGTTAAACCTGGCCGATCAGGAGTGAAACAGTCACAATCTCTTTTTAAGCAATTCATGCAAGCCGGTGTCATACAATTTGTTCAAAAAAGAAAAAAGAAAAAAATCGAAAAGAAAAAACCCACTAAGTCGAATCTTGAGAACAAGCAAACGACTTAGGCAAAAATTAGGGCATCCCGCTGGACTTCAAAATCGAAGAAACTCAAAAGAGTTAGTCCAGGCAAAAGTTAGGGAGCGAAAAAATGAAAAGACGAAAAGGATTACGAAAGAAAAATCCTCGAGAAAGAACGAAATCGTGTGGCTACCGGTGCCCAAACAAAGACGAAAAGCAAGTGACTGTAACTCAGAAAACTTGTGGTTTCCTGAACCGTCACTCCTGTCACTCAACCTTTGAGAGGTGAACGCTAAGGTCGAATAGCTGAACGTAGGATTGGAGAACATCACGGAGAATGGGTGGGTTAAAATGAATTTTGAGCCTATATCCTTTCTTTTTTAAACCGTGAACCTGACCACGTTACAACCTGAAAAAGTCCTAATTGAAGCAGGTTTGTTTCGAAAGCATACTTCGGTAAAGATCGCATCGAAACTGACTCCCAATGAAGGATTCCTCTTACAGTGTTGTATTAATGTTGACATGTTGATGGATGATTTCATACACTTTATGTCACAAATTTGTTTTTCTTTTCTTTTTTTCCCAGTGAACAGATTGGAATTTCAAAACTGCCATATGCATTGCATTTGATATGTCTTTTATGCAGAACAACTCGTTTTACCAACGAGTAAGCGCTTGGCAGCGGGAAAGTTTCCACAGTGGAAAGTCTGATCAGAACAGAATGCAGAACGCCAGAATATTCTGGTGAACCGGGGCAAGCTTGTCAAACGATCACAGTATGGGAGTCAGCAATCCAGAAGTCAGTTAATCTGAAGTAGTCAGGTCGAGATTCCGTGAATCTCTCGAGGACAATCAGGGTATTTCCCCACAGATTAGCCAATCCGAGGCAAGGTCGTTGCAAGACAGGGGCAGGCCACCCTAAGAGCGCAGAAGTTATTTCTTGCCCATGGGGCAATTAATGTGAAGCACCTCTTCGAGGTTTAAGATGCTGAGGCAAATCAGGGTGCAGAGATTACAGATTTCCTTTCAAGGAACATCCCCGCAGAGATCCCACAGGCTGGGGCATAAGCTGAGAGCGAAGGAGTCGTTCCTTTTCGTATTGGCAGAGATTGTCAGAAGTCGTTATAGATTCTGGGGAAAGCCATCGTGAGTTCGTTTCATGGCATATTTTTCCAAGCAGGATGATTCCTTCTTCCCCAGCGAGTTCAGCAGTGTTTCCCCATAGAGTCAGAACAGAGGGCTGAGAGCATTGATGTGTCTCCCCGAACGGAAATAAATTCTCCCCAACCAGATGTATCCTAGGAAGGATTATCATATCCCCAACTAAGTCATGCGCCAAGGTGTATACTCATTCCCAGCAGTGGGTCAACAGGAAGTTTTCTCGTAGAAGACTATCCGCAAGTGCTTAGCTCTCGATAGTTTAGACTGAAGTCTCCGGCAGAGTTGTTTGCCCAAGATGATTCTTGAAGTCCTCAGCAGAGTTTATCCGTCCAGGATGATTCTCAAATCCTAGAGCAGAGTTACTTAATAGTTCTCCCAAATCCCCAGTGGAGTTGGCTTCACATTTCCAACATTTATTTTGCTGGAATGGTCTTTCTGTGTACAACTTTTCTCCAGCAGCCCGAGCCTGCATTTGCATCTTTGCATATATCATCATACTTGCATCATATGTGCATTTCATCCTCAAATGCGTAGCATTTCCATCGTGTGGAGCATTACGCCATAGAAAAATGCAAACATACGCATATGCATACGAAGCATAAGCCAGTTTGTTATTAGCCTTCCGTGGCAACGTGAATCACCCTGCGGTTAATACAGGGGCATTTATCCAGCGGTTGTGTTCAGGCAGCTCATCAGCTACTTTCTCTCGGGTTTCAGATCATACGACGATTATGTTTTGTCCAACAGTCTTCTGATGATGACATCCCCGAGCAGAGTTCCTTTTTCCATCAATCCTCTGATGTCGACAAATTCTTGTACCGTTAATCTATTAATGATGTGTATCTCCGAGCAGATTCGCTTTCTGTTAATCTCTATTAACGATGTGTTTCCCCAGCAAGTCTTCTTACCGTCTACCTTTAGACGACGTGAGTTGTGAATACGATCTTCTGTGTTTGTTCAACATTCAATGATTTGGATTTTGGATATGGTTTACTCTCCGTCTATCCTTAGACGATGTGAGTGTCGGATATGGTTTTCTTTCAGTTTATTGGATGAAATGTTGTTCTAAGAAGGTTTTCGTGCCGTCAATTCCTATTGATGTCATGGCTCTCTGAAGAATGTTTGATTTTCGTGTTGTCGATTCCTATTGACGATATGGCTATTTGAAGATGATTCTCTTTCTGTCAATTCCTATTGACAATGTGGCCCTTCGAATATATTTCCTTTCCATCAATTCCTATGGACGAAGGGATTCAGAAGTTTGCTGAATAGTTGTGGAGTTCGTTGACGTAATCATTAATTTGATCTTTCTCTCCGTCGATTCTGTCGCACCTCGAAAATTTATTTCGAACATACGACCCTCGCACGAAAGGCGCGGAAATGCGGTTCGATAGAGTCGCCACCGAACTTTATTTTTCCCGAATAGACGGGAGAGGAAAATATCGAGAAAACCCCATAGAGCGGAAAGGAACACGACCGTCGCAACCATATTCCTGGGTTCGGGAGTCAGTTACGCGAGGGGAAGGTATTAGCACCCCTCACAACCGTCGTGCTCGACGGGAACCTCTTAGTTCGAGTTGTGATGGATGTTAGCTAAACTTAATTCTTCTCTTCTCACTACTAAATGCTAAAGGGTACTATAAAAGGCTAAAGACGCTAGGGGAAAGGGGATGGTTAGAGGATAGGGTGCTCTCCAAGGATTGGGGCCCTTGTGCCTACGTATGCTCATTCGGACGAGAATGAGAAATCAGAGCGTCGTAGTTCGACTACGAGAAAGGATGAGGGAAATGGAAGATGGAGGGGATTGTGCTCGCCAAGATCATCGCAATCTTGTGCCTACGTATCTTACATTCAAGAGTGAATGAAGAATCAGAGCAGTCGTAGTTCGTGGTAATGACCACGAAAGAAACGAGTTTGAATTGGATTTGAAGTGGGTACGGATGACGATTACTCGAAGTTTAAGAAAGACTTCTCGGACCCAAGTAATCGGGAGAGCGAACCAAAGACTTGGAACACTCTCTTTTTCATCATGAAGGAATGATATGTTTGAAAGGATAAGGTTGAAATGATGACGATCACTTGAAGCCTAAGAAAGACTTCACAGACCCCAAGTAATCGGGAAAGCGAACCAAAGACTTGGAACACTCACTTTTTCATCGTAAAAGAAGGTTGTTTGAATTTGAAATGATGTATAAAAGGATGAGATTGGTCGGATGACGAATACTTGAAGCTTGAGAAAGGCTTCTCGGATCCAAGTAGCCGGGAGAGCGAACCAAAGACTTGGGACACTCTCTTTTTCATCGTAAAAGAAGTTGTTTGAAAGGTGAGTGAATGGATGAGTAATTGGAGATGGTTGAGTATTATCGAGTTTGTTAATATTATTTAAAGGCGTCAATTGCTCACGCACGAATAAGATAACTCGCATCCAAACAATCGAAAGCAAGCTCTAGACTTGAACCCACTCTTTACACCTTGAAAAAGCGTTAAATAAATGTTAATTGATTGATAATTTTTTTCGAAAATCCGCTTGACGTTGGATCAAGGGTTTGACTCATTATCGCGTGCAAAGCGTGTTGAAAATGAAATTGTTTGAAAAAAGAGACCGACTTGACTTACGCATCAAGGGTCGAGTTGTAATAGGTTGATGGCGAATGCGTATGATTACTCGACTTACAGGGTGTTTGAAAATGGCTCGATGATGCATCGAGAATTAGTTTGAAAATAGTTTGATCCGCTCTAGTCCCTATGGGTGCTCCTAGGAGATAAACCGATAATCAAAGAAATGCGAAACATACATCGGGATGGGAGAGGGGTACATGTAAGTTACACGGGATTGCACGAAATAAAGGGGTCTCATTGTAAGGTAGCCCAAGAGAAAGCCGTGTGTGTGCATTGTGTCCTAAACTACGCCTTTAAAGTCGGGCACGACTCAAAGTTAAGATACCTGCAAATGCCCAAAGATCCAACAGTCCACCAATTTGGCTTTTAGGAGTTTCGATAATTTATTAGGTATTTTCGAATATGGGTGAGTGAGAATGAATAAATATGATAATAATAATAATATAATAAAATAAATATGATAATATTTAACAGAAATTAAATTTAATGGTTAGTGAATCGAATCGGGACACGAAAGAATGGATCTCGTCTTAATCGCAAACATAATGCCGATTAATCGAAGGTAGCCTATCACGATCCCAAAGTACGGAAAATGACCCCAATGGTCATTCACCATAGATTTGAAATCGAGAAGGTTATCAACTTCGATACGCGACGCTTACGAATGAAAGACTTCATCGATCTAAAAATCGAAATAAAGTCGGAGAAAGAAAGTGGTCTCAGATCCTTTGTTTCACGCCAATAATTTGACGGCTAAACGGTGGTAATCTCGTCATCGACCCAAAACAAATGAAAATGAGATAAAAGCCCAATGACAAATGTGGAATAAGATCAACTTCTAAAAAATGGAAAATATAAGCTTCTTAATATTATACAAAATAAATATAAAGAAATGAAAAAGATATTAATGTATACAAATATTTATAAAATAAAACAACATTATATAATACATAATAGTAATAATAATATATACATAAAATATATATAAAATTGCTAATAAACTAAAATTAAAATAAACAAACAGTGGGGGTTTGTAATAATGTGAAGGGTGTATGTAGAAAATGAAGGACGTAGCAATATGAATCATATGGGCCTAAACCCATCATCAATACCACACCAAAAATCTCTAAAAAATAAGAACTAGAAGGGTGATACGCTAACAAGGAAAAAAGTTGTGGTGGAAATATGGAATATCGATAAATTAAAAAAAAGTTCATCTTATTTTACTAACATCTATCAATAAAATCCAAACAAGTAGATCAGGGCAAGTCATGTTATGAAACGATCAACAAAACCTTTAGAGATGAAAAACGCCAAAATATGCCCATAAAAAAAACATGGAGCAACCCTATCCTTCGCAAATCAACTCCATGTGAACCTCAATCTCTCAACTTCGATCGCTCACGGTTTTTCCATCCCATTTACCACAGGTTCGATTCTCGTCCTTGATCTCACTTCATCTTAACTTCTTCTCTATTTCCTGATGGGATTTTAAAATGGGTTGAGCTTTGATTTAGAGGGTGAGGACGATTGAGGAAGACGAACACTTATGGAGGACTTTCAGAAGGAACTCTGGTTTGGTGTAATGGATGAAGGTCTGTGATAAAGGGTTCTTTGGCGGAGGTCGAAGAAGAAGAGGATTAAATGGTTGGGGTTGCTTGATTTGAGAAAGATTCAAGGGATTTGTGATTTAGGGTTTATGAGTTTGTGTGTGGTTGTCGTTTGTTGAAGGATTAATAATAGAAGAAGGTTGGGAAGGATGAAGATGACGAAGGATTTTGGGTTGAAGTTGGAAGAGGGTAACGGGAACAGAGGTTTTGTGGTTTTGAGAGGTTTGAATCTCAGTTTGAATATTCAAGATGTTTGTTGTGAAGAAGTTAAGGTTGAAATGAAGAATATGGCCGGAAACCGAGGTGGTGAGATAGTGGTGTCACAGTTTCTGAAGGAGATGAAGTTGAAGTTGAACATGGGTGGTTGTTTTAAGAGATTGAAGAGGGTTGGCAAATGGTGATGTTATGGTGAAGGTTTTTCTTTCTGTTGTTCATGGTTTCCGCTTGGCCCTTATTTATATGCTATGTTCTTTATACAGGCTTTTTGTTGTTGGTTCTGCACAGAGGTTTTTGCTGGGTTGTTCCATGGTGGCTTTGTCGAGCTTGTTGAGTGTTGCTTATGGAAATTGGTGAAATGAACGTTAATGGAGGTTAGTGATGACTTTGAGGTTTGTTTAAGTGATGAAGTTTGGAAGGGTGTTCGAGTTGTTTGGGGGCTCCGTGATTTACGGTTCAAACTAGGTTTGTTGTTTGAGATATTGAATAGAGGATGAAGCTGGGAAGAAGGGGGTGTTGTTTGATGCATGGAAGTTTGAAGTTTAATGTTGCTGCTGAAGTTTGTTCTGCTAAAGTTTGATGTGTTTGTGAGAAGAACCAGGAGTGTTTTTTGCTGAGTTTTGGTTGTGAAAGGAGTTTGTTGGGTGATAGAGTTTTAAGGGTAAGGTTGGAGAGATGAGTATGTTGTTTTTTTTGAAGAAAAATATGGATGAAAGTTCCTTTGATGTTGAACATGTTTTGTGAAGAACTCATCGGTTTGTCTCCCCTTTTCCTTTCTTCCGTTTAGTGTATTGTAGATGCCTTTTGGATTGAGTTTTTTTCACTTTACTGGTTGCAGGTTTTGTAGTGCCCAAAAGGCAACTATCCTATGTCTGCTAGCAATTTGGAGCTGTTTTATGCAGGCATGCTATAACCAAACTTTGAGCCATGCTTGTTTTATCTGTTAGTGTCTTATTGTGGTAGCTGATACTTGCTTTCCTCTGTTTGTAGTTTTGCAGGTCCATTAGGGAGTCCAAAGTGGTCATGGTGTGGACAAATTGTTGTTGGTATGGTTGTGAGGCATACTGGTTTTGTTTGAAATTTTGTTGTGCAACATACTGCAGGACATGATAAGGTGGGGTCCTCTTTCCTTTATGCTGATGGCATCTTGCAGGCTGTAGTCATGTTGCTGCATTTTGTGAATTGATATAATATGTTTTTTTTTAAAATTTTATTCTGCAGGTCATGGCTGGTGAGCATCACTAGTGGGATCTTTTTTGCTATTTTGTTTGCTTGTGCAGCTGGTGGTGTGTAGAGGCTTGCTGCATCTGTACCTTTTGCAGTAAAAGTTGTTTGTGAATCATGATTTTTTAACAGTGGTCTTGTCCTTCCATTCAAATAGAAAAAAGTTGTCTTGTGCATTTGTGGGGTTTTTGAATTGGATGTAGGTAATTTGTAGATGGAAGTTGGTGGGGGGTGAATCACGTTTTGTATGCCCTGAAGCTTGTGAGTAGGGACATTGTTGCTGCTACTTCGCATGATGCAGGATGTGGGTGGAGGCCTTCCTTGTGAGCTGTCGTTATGGGGAATAGTGCAACTTGTGGCCAATATGAAGTCAATTGTCACAGACCATAGACCTCATGTTTTATTACTTTTTTTCCTTGCAAATTGTAAATGGGCTTTACGTTAAAAGACAAATGATGGGCTCATCATTTTTGTAGAATCTTTATGAATATACTTTGATAATTGAACTTGATTTTGGTATTTTGAGTTAATTTTGTGATACCTCGAGTTCTTCAATTCCTCTCGATGATAAAAAAACTCAAAACTCTATATCCACACTTGAAATCATTCTCACATTCTTTCCTTGAATCCATTCTCGCTTAACGAATCCGCCATAAATCAATCTCGAATTTATGAATGAAAGAAAACACAACTGGATCTGTCCTTGAATTTTAGGAAATTGGAGTATTGAATCAATCATGAACTTATCTGAACTTAGAACCCATATTAGAACCCATTGTGAACTCCTTGAGTATGCCTTAAAACAAACTCGTGTCGTATAGCTTGAACTATGGCTTAACCATCCAACCATATCTTGATTATTTAATCATAATAACATGAACTAACCTTCTCTTATCTTTAACTGTGGACTCCACACCTTCCATAAAGGCTTAAGACCACACTAAACACGAACTAACAAAACTCCAAGACATATGAAAAAGCTAAAAAAACATGACCCAAAACAAAATGATCATCTAGAAAACAAACACCAAGCAACACCATTATTTGTGATAAGAAAAGTATGAAAGGTAGGACAAATTTAGGGTATGACAGATGCCCCTATCTAATTGGCTTAGACCTAAGGAAATGAATTGCTAAAACATTCCTTCTCTCGAGGTAAAAGACAATTAGATATAAAGATAACCCTGAATTTGTCTGCAAAGAAAATAAATGATGTACGAGGTATACCTCTGAATGAACAGTGAATACCTGGCAAAAGGTCACCATCACCAAAAGGGTGATGGGACGAAAACACACCCGGCTACAACCACCAAAAGGATGGTAGAACAAAACACAATTGCGCAATCTGACATTAATGACTATGACAGACCCCCCACCAAAAGGATGACGGAGCGAAACTTAGAACAAACACTATCGCACAATCTATCATTAATGACTATGACAGACCCCCCACCAAAAGGGTGACTGAGCAAAACTCACACTAAAAACTATATCGCACAATCTATCATTAATGACTATGACAGACCCTCACCAAAAGGATGACGGAGCGAAACACATGCCAAACAATATCGCACAATCTATCATTAATGACTATGACAGACCCTTCACCAAAAGGATGACGGAGCGAAACTCAAACACTATCGCACAATCTATCATTAATGACTATGACAGACCCTCACCAAAAGGATGACGGAGCGAAACACACGCCAAGCAATATCACACAATCTATCATTAATGACTATGACAAACCCCTCACCAAAAGGATGACGGAGCGAAACTCAAACACTATCGCACAATCTATCATTAATGACTATGATAGACCCCCCACCAAAAGGATGACGGAGCGAAACACAAACAATCATCGCACAATCTATCATTAATGACTATGACAGACCCCCACCAAAAGGATGACGGAGCGAAATACACACAAACTATCGCACAATCTATCATTAATGACTATGATAAACCCCCCACCAAAAGGATGGCGGAGCGAAACGCAAATAAACTATCGCACAATCTATCATTAATGACTATGATAGACCCCCCACCAAAAGGATGACGGAGCGAAACTCAAACAAACTATCGTACAATCTATCATTAATGACTATGATAGACCCCCCCCCCCCCCACCACCACCAAAAGGATGACGGAGCGAAACGCAAATAAACTATCGCACAATCTATCATTAATGACTATGATAGACCTCCCCACCAAAAGGATGACGGAGCGAAACGCAAATAAACTATCGCACAATCTATCATTAATGACTATGATAGACCCCCCACCAAAAGGATGACGGAGCGAAACTCAAACAAACTATCGCACAATCTATCATTAATGACTATGATAGACCCCCCACCAAAAGGATGACGGAGCAAAACTCAAACAAATTATCGCACAATCTATCATTAATGACTATGATAGACCCCCACCAAAAGGATGACGGAGCGAAACTCATACACACAGGTTGTTATCACCAAAAAAGATGACAAGACAACACAGATTGGAAGTTTACCAACACTAGAAGGATGCAGGCTAAATTGAACTGACGAGGTTCGACTATCACCAAAAGGATAATAGTAAGGCAATTGACAACAGTCACGCTTGCTGGATACAACTCATTGGGGAACACCCAAGAGGAAGATTGGGTTGAAATGAATCAGCGGGGACGACCAATGACTTGCTTAGAGATCATAATTTTGTAGAAATGATTTCATGGTTACGCCCATGAGCTCTGAAGAGGATGCCTCTAACTGAGCCGAGTTTATCCTGATGTCTTAGTTTGCTCAATAAAAGGTTGAACAACTTCATGAGGAACGCTCACGGTTTTGCTAAAGATGCCCCTGCTCGGGTTGGATCTTGCACTGAACAACTTCGAATTTTGTGGGAGAAACCCACAATTGCAGGAGATTTCCCCTGACTGGGCTGATGATTGCTTTGAAGCTCCTGATATTAGTGGGAGAAATCCACGACCTTTGTGGAAGATGCCTCTGACCGGGCTGATGATGGTATTGGAAATCTTCAAGATTGATCCTGGACCTTGACTTGCATATATGAATGCTGGATGATAAATGATATTCCATACGAGTGGAAGTACAAATATAAATGCTGACGCGCGGAGATGCAAGAGCTGGGGAAGTATGGCATGATTGGAGTATGCATATGATGCAAGATGCGTATGAAGTCGAATGTGATGCGTATGATGCATATGATTGCAGAAGGGTGGTTGGAAACGCAGATGGAGACGCCAACGTGGTGGACTTTGGGTAGTTGCTAATGCGAATTAGACTTCGGGTGGTGGGAGGGATTGACTTCCTCAATACGCAGTTTGTTAAAGACGCCATGATTGGAGCAGACGAAGATGCTTTGGATGTCCCAAATCCGGGTACTTGGTAATTTGTGAATTGGCTTCAGAGAAGGTTGCAACTCTGCTAGATAATCAGGGAAACATGGTCCTGCCCCAATATGAACTTGTTAATGGTATGCCCCAGATTAACCAGTTCTGACATATGGGAGTTAAACTCGGATGTTTTGCCCCTGATCAAGCTGTTGAATGCTTTGCCCCAACCTGTGGGTTACGAGGTAGCTTTTCTTTATGTCAGCCACTGAAAGCCAAGTTTCTTCTTGATTGCCTCTTGTTGAAATGTCTTTGAATACCTAGCACTGATTTGCAATTAAAGTTGTACATTCATGAATGGTAATATTGATGCAAAGTTCATTGTAAGTTTTGTAACAGTATTGTTTATTTGAAAGTGTTGTGGTAGTGAGACGAATGGACAGTTAGCCCAAATGTAGTGCTAATTTTGATTGGTGTAGAAGATATCACAAGGATAATGACACCAATGCTGATGATTAACAATCATGTGAGGAGTCAGGTTACGCAACCTTGCGATAGTAAATCTGTCATACCCTAAATTTGTCCTACCTTTCATACTTTTCTTATCACAAATAATGGTGTTGCTTGGTGTTTGTTTTCTAGATGATCATTTTGTTTTGGGTCATGTTTTTTTAGCTTTTTCATATGTCTTGGAGTTTTGTTAGTTCGTGTTTAGTGTGGTCTTAAGTTTTTATGGAAGGTGTGGAGTCCACTGTTGAAGATAAGAGAAGGTTAGGTCATGTTATTATGGTTAAATAATCAAGATATGGTTGGATGGTTAAGCCATAGTTCAAGCTATACGACACGAGTTTGTTTTAAGGCATGCTCAAGGAGTTCACAATGGGTTCTAATATGGGTTCTAAGTTCAGATAAGTTCATGATTGATTCAATACTCCAATTTCCTAAAATTCAAGGACAAATCCAGTTGTGTTTTCTTTCATTCATAAATTCGAGATTGATTTATGGCGGATTCGTTAAGCAAGAATGGATTCGAGGAAAGAATGTGAGAATGATTTCAAGTGTGGATATAGAGTTTTGAGTTTTTTATCATCGAGAGGAATTGAAGAACTCGAGGTATCACAAAATTAACTCAAAATACCAAAATCAAGTTCAATTATCAAAGTATATTCATAAAGATTCTACAAAAATGATGAGCCCATCATTTGTCTTTTAACGTAAAGCCCATTTACAATTTGCAAGGAAAAAAAAGTAATAAAAAATGAGGTCTATGGTTTGTGACAATTGACTTCATACTGGCCACAAGTTGCACTATTCCCCATAACGACAACTCGCAAGGAAGGCCTCCACCCACATCCTGCATCATACGAAGTAGCAGCAACAATGTCCCTACTCACAAGCTTCAGGGCATACAAAACGTGATTCACCCCCCACCAACTTCCATCTACAAATTACCTACATCCAATTCAAAAACCCCACAAATGCACAAGACAACTTTTTTCTATTTGAATGGAAGGACAAGACCACTGTTAAAAAATCAGGATTCACAAACAACTTTTACTGCAAAAGGTACAGATGCAGCAAGCCTCTACACACCACCAGCTGCACAAGCAAACAAAATAGCAAAAAAGATCCCACTAGTGATGCTCACCAGCCATGACCTGCAGAATAAAATTTTAAAAAAAACATATTGTATCAATTCACAAAATGTAGCAACATGACTACAACCTGCAAGATGCCATCATCATAAAGGAAAGAGGACCCCACCTTATCATGTCCTGCAGCATGTTGCACAACAAAATTTCAAACAAAACCAGTATGCCTCACAACCATACCAACAACAATTTGTCCACACCATGACCACTTTGGACTCCCTAATGGACCTGCAAAACTACAAACAGAGGAAAGCAAGTATCAGCTACCACAATAAGACACTAACAAATAAAACAAGCATGGCTCAAAGTTTGGTTATAGCATGCCTGCATAAAACAGCACCAAATTGCTAGCAGACATAGGACAGTTTCCTATTGGGCACTACAAAACCTGCAACCAGTAAAGTGAAAAAAACTCAATCCAAAAGGCATCTACAATACACTAAACGGAAGAAAGGAAAAGGGGAGACAAACCGATGAGTTCTTCACAAAACCTGTTCAACATCAAAGGAACTTTCATCCATATTTTTCTTCAAAAAAACAACATACCCATCTCTCCAACCTTACCCTTAAAACTCTATCACCCAACAAACTCCTTTCACAACCAAAACTCAGCAAAAAACACTCCTGGTTCTTCTCACAAACACATCAAACTTCAGCAGAACAAACTTCAGCAGCAACATCAAACTTCAAACTTCCACGCATCAAACAACACCCCCTTCTTCCCAGCTTCATCCTCTATTCAATATCTCAAACAACAAACCTAGTTTGAACCGTAAATCACGGAGCCCCCAAACAACTCGAACACCCTTCCAAACTTCATCACTTCAACAAACCTCAAAGTCATCACTAACCTCCATTAACCTTCATTTCACCAACTTCCATAAGCAACACTAAACAAGCTCGACAAAGCCACCATGGAACAACCCAGCAAAAACCTCTGTGCAGAACCAACAATAAAAATCCTGTATAAAGAACATAACATATAAAGAAGAGCCAAGCGGAAACCTTGAACAACATAAAGAAAAACCTTCACCATAACATCACCATTTGCCAACCCTCTTCAATCTCTTAAAACAACCACCCATGTTCAACTTCAACTTCAACTTCATCTCCTTCAGAAACTGTGACACCACTATCTCACCACCTTGGTTTCCGACCATATTCTTCATTTCAACCTTAACTTCTTCACAACAAACATCTTGAATATTCAAACTGAGATTCAAACCTCTCAAAACCACAAAACCTCTGATCCCGTTACCCTCTTCCAACTTCAACCCAAAATCCTTCGTCATCTTCATCCTTCCTAACCTTCTTCTATTATTAATCCTTCAACAAACGACAACCACACACAAACTCATAAACCCTAAATCACAAATCCCTTGAATCTTTCTCAAATCAAGCAACCCCAACCATTTAATCCTCTTCTTCTTCGACCTCCGCCAAAGAACCCTTTATCACAGACCTTCATCTATTACACCAAACCAGAGTTCCTTCTGAAAGTCCTCCATAAGTGTTCGTCTTCCTCAACCGTCCTCACCCTCTAAATCAAAGCTCAACCCATTTTAAAATCCCATCAGGAAATAGAGAAGAAGTTAATATGAAGTGAGATCAAGGACGAGAATCGAACCTGTGGTAAATGGGATGGACAAACCGTGAGCGATCGAAGTTGAGAGATTGAGGTTCACATGGAGTTGATTTGCGAAGGATAGGGTTGCTCCGTGTTTTTTTTATGGGCATCTTTTGGCGTTTTTCATCTCTAAAGGTTTTGTTGACCATTTCATAACG
Source organism: Lathyrus sativus (assembly GCA_963859935.3). NCBI lineage: Eukaryota > Viridiplantae > Streptophyta > Magnoliopsida > Fabales > Fabaceae > Lathyrus > Lathyrus sativus. The sequence continues at coordinate 303,199,634 of OZ012736.1, read as the reverse complement.
TGACTTGCCCTGATCTACTTGTTTGGATTTTATTGATAGATGTTAGTAAAATAAGATGAACTTTTTTTTTTTAATTTATCGATATTCCATATTTCCACCACAACTTTTTTCCTTGTTAGCGTATCACCCTTTTTGTTCTTATTTTTTAGAGATTTTTGGTGTGGTATTGATGATGGGTTTAGGCCCATATGATTCATATTGCCACGTCCTTCATTTTCTACATACACCCTTCACATTATTACAAACCCCCCACTGTTTGTTTATTTTAATTTTAGTTTATTAGCATTTTTATATATATATATTTTATGTATATATTATTATTACTATTACGTATTATATAATGTTGTTTTATTTTATAAATATTTGTATACATTAATATCTTTTTCATTTCTTTATATTTATTTTGTATAATATTAAGAAGCTTATATTTTCCATTTTTTAGAAGTTGATCTTATTCCACATTTGTCATTGGGCTTTTATCTCATTTTCATTTGTTTTGGGTCGATGACGAGATTACCACCGTTTAGCCGTCAAATTATTGGCGTGAAACAAAGGATCTGAGACCACTTTCTTTCTCCGACTTTATTTCGATTTTTGGATCGATGAAGTCTTTCATTCATAAGCGTCGCGTATCGAAGTTGATAACCTTCTCGATTTCAAATCTATGGTGAATGACCATTAGGGTCATTTTCCGTACTTTGGGATCGTGATAGGCTACCTTCGATTAATCGGCATTATGTTTGCGATTAAGACGAGATCCATTCTTTCGTGTCCCGATTCGATTCGCTAACCATTAAATTTAATTTCTGTTAAATATTATCATATTTATTTTATTATATTATTATTATTATCATATTTATTCATTCTCACTCACCCATATTCGAAAATACCTAATAAATTATCGAAACTCCTAAAAGCCTAATTGGTGGACTGTTGGATCTTTGGGCATTTGCAGGTATCCTAACTTTGAGTCGTGCCCGACTTTAAAGGCGTAGTTTAGGACACAATGCACACACACGACTTTCTCTTGGGCTACCTTACAATGAGACCCCTTTATTTCGTGCAATCCCGTGTAACTTACATGTACCCCTCTCCCATCCCGATGTATGTTTCGCATTTCTTTGATTATCGGTTTATCTCTTAGGAGCACCCATAGGGACTAGAGCGGATCAAACTATTTTCAAACTAATTCTCGATGCATCATCGAGCCATTTTCAAACACCCTGTAAGTCGAGTGCTCATACGCATTCGCCATCAACCTATTACAACTCGACCCTTGATGCGTAAGTCAAGTCGGTCTCTTTTTTTAAACAATTTCATTTTCAACACGCTTTGCACGCGATAATGAGTCAAACCCTTGATCCAACGTCAAGCGGATTTTCGAAACAAATTATCAATCAATTAACATTTATTTAACGCTTTTTCAAGGTGTAAAGAGTGGGTTCAAGTCTTTGAGCTTGCTTTCGATTGTTTGGATGCGAGTTATCTTATTCGTGCGTGAGCAATTGACGCCTTTAAATAATATTAACAAACTCGATAATACTCAACCATCTCCAATTACTCATCCTTTCACTCACCTTTCAAACAACTTCTTTTACGATGAAAAAGAGAGTGTCCCAAGTCTTTGGTTCGCTCTCCCGACTACTTGGATCCGAGAAGCCTTTCTCAAGTTTCAAGTAGTCGTCATCCGACCAATCTCATCCTTTTATACACCATTTCAAATTCAAACAACCTTCTTTTACGATGAAAAAGAGAGTGTTCCAAGTCTTTGGTTCGCTTTCCCGATTACTTGGGGTCTGTGAAGTCTTTCTTAGGCTTCAAGTGATTGTCATCATTTCAACCTTATCCTTTCAAACATATCATTCCTTCATGATGAAAAAGAGAGTGTTCCAAGTCTTTGGTTCGCTCTCCCGATTACTTGGGTCCGAGAAGTCTTTCTTAAACTTCGAGTAATCGTCATTCGTACCCACTTCAAATCCAATTCAAACTCGTTTCTTTCGTGGTCGTTACCACAACTACGACTGCTTTGATTCTTCATTCACTCTTGAATTTAAGATACGTAGGCACAAGATTGCGATGATCTTGGCGAGCACAATCCCCTCCATCTTCCATTTCCCTCATCCTTTCCCGTAGTCGAATTACGACGCTGTGATTTCTCATTCTCGTCCGAATGAGCATACGTAGGCACAAGGGCCCCAATCCTTGGCGAGCACCCTATCCTATAACCATCCCCTTTCCCCTAGCGTCTTTAGCCTTTTATAGTACCCTTTAGAATTTAGTAGTGAGAAGAGAAGAATTAAGTTTAGCTAACATACATCACAACTCGAACTAAGAGGTTCCCGTCGAGTACGACGGACGTGAGGGGTGCTAATACCTTCCCCTCGCGTAACTGACTCCCGAACCCAGGAATATGGTTGCGACAGCCGTGTTCCTTTCCTCTCTATGGGGTTTTCTCGATATTTTCCTCTCCCGTCTATTCGGGAAAAATAAAGTTCGGTGGCGACTCTGTCGAACTGCATTTCCGCGCCTTTCGCGCGAGGGTCGTATGTTCGAAATGAATTTTCGAGGTGCGATAGGTGGCGACTCTGCTGGGGACTATTTTCTCCATGCAAGAGAGAGTCGAGCCTATCTTAGTTTGAGTTGTTAGCTTTTTGGTTTTATTTTCTTCTCGCTTATTTATTAGTATCCTTGTGTTGGTTACTTATGCTTGTGGCATTATGGGGTTGTTCTACTTATGGTTATTTTGTGAGATGGCTCTACACCCGAGTCCGAGTATAACCCTAGGATTAGGATGGTGGTTGTGTAGTGGAGACTTGCGTGGAGTCTTTCACGTTAAGTTGAAGCGAAAACCCCGCTTGGAGTAGATTCCTTGGAGATGTTGTTGTTGTGGTGAGTCTTTGCCATGACAATAATGTTTTCGAGTTTGAATCGTTGATCCCAAGGACCATAAACCATTTTATCCATGGTGGTTGGTAGTGTTAATTCTTTGTGAATTAATACGAACGCCCCAATCAAATGAGATCCCTTGAATGTATTACTTTCTTACAGTAATATTTTCAACCTCGATCTATGACTCTGAGAACCTTTTCTAGAATCCGTGTGTCGATGGTTGTGTAGTTGATGCCTCCGAGAAGTCTTTCTCGCGTGGAATATACGAGAACCTCACCTAGAGGAGATTATTTTGAGGATATTACCGTCGTGACGAGGCTTTGTCATGGCAGTAATATCTTTGAAAGATGTCCATGACTCAAGGAACCTACCCATTTTAGAATCCTACCTGTGGGGGTTCCTTTGAGCAGTAACTGTGATCCTTGAACCGTCCACCCGACTAATCTCAGAACTATTTGAATTTGTGATCCTGTGATCCTGGATCTTGCATATTGCATTGCATGTAATTTGCATTGCATCTCATTTGTTGTGCATCTTGCATTCTCCTTCCTTCAGCAGTTTCTCATATTTCTCTTTCCTTCATATCCAGTAAATCAATCTGAGTCCTCGACACCAGTACGCAACTAGAGCCAATACAAGACGAATGATGGAGCAGATTCAGCAGGAGCAAGCTGCCTTCAGGGAAGAGTTGGATTCTATGAAAGGAAAGATTGACCAGATCCTTGAAGCCATCCTCACGGCCAGAAGAGAGGAAGAACAGCGTGAAGCCGCAACTGTCGTCAACAACAATGGTCAAGGACAAGGGTCTACTGCCATCCCTTTGGTTCCAATTCCAAATCCTCATGGGATGCCGTTGAACTTCAATAACGCAGCTGATGGGACCACTTCTCAGCCAATCCCAGCGCCTGGAGTTACTGTTGGAGCTATCCTGCAAGCCCATCCTACTGCTGTGCAAATCCCAGTTCCTCATATCGAAGATACTCTGATGGATCAGAATGAAGATGTTCAGAACTATCATGCTGCTATCCCCATTGTCAGTCCTGTTGCTGTTCAGGATTCAGAAGCCATGAAGATGTGCCGAGATCTAGCCGAGAAACTCCGAGCCATGGAGGGGCACAATTCAAATTCTTTCAGTGCTTTGGAATTATGCTTGGTGCCTGATGTTGTCATTCCTCCCAAGTTCAAAGTGCCAGAATTTTCGAAGTACAAAGGTCTCAGTTGTCCAAACATTCATCTAAAGATGTATTGTCGCAAGATGGATGCCTATGCCAGAGATGAAAAGCTCATGATTCATTGCTTTCAAGACAATTTGTCTGGGGCATCACTCGAATGGTATATGCAGCTGGAACGTAACAGTGTGCGCACTTGGGCCGAGCTAGCTGATGCATTCGTCAAGCAGTATAAGTACAACACCGATCTTGCTCCGAATCATACTCAACTTCAGAGTATGACTCAGAAGGACAACGAATCCTTCAAGGAGTACGCGCAACGATGGAGAGAGCTAGCAGCAAGGGTGCATCCACCTCTTGTTGACCGTGAACTAATTGACATCTTCATGGGTACTTTACAAGGCCAGTACTATGAAAAGCTGATCGGTAGTGTCTCCGCTGGATTCTCTGACTTGGTAATCCTCGGTGAGAGAATTGAAGAAGGGCTGAAGAGTGGAAAGATACCAGGAGGTTCTAACAGCCAGGCCAATGCCAAGAAGCCTTTCAACAGATACAAGAAGAAAGAGGGAGAAACAAATGCCATCTCTTTGCAGAAAGGGCAAGCTTCTCAACAAGCTCCCGCTCTTATGCCTTATCAAGTTCCCTATTATCAGTATCCGTATGTTGCTGCTGCGCAATATGCTTCAATGCCTTATCAGCCAGCTGTTCAAGCAGTGCAAGCTCAGATGCCACAGCAATATGCTCCTCAGCAATAGGCCTACAACCAGCAAGGATATCAGTATCCTCCTCAGCGACAGCAGATGCAAGCTACTCAGCAATGACAAGGTGCTCGCCCACAGCGTCAGCAGAGAACATGGAGGCCAGATAGAGTCTTTGATCGTCTACCTATGACATATGCTAAAATCTTTGCTCAGTTAATGGAGAAGAAAGCTATTGTTCCGAGAGATTTGGCTCCCCCAACTGTCATTCCTGCCGATTACGATGCAAATGCTCATTGTGAGTTTCATAAGGGCGCTCCAGGTCACACCATTGAGGATTGCAGAGCTTTCAAGCACATAATTCAAGACATTATCGACAGGGATGCTATCAACTTCAATGGGAAGTCTCCAAATGTCATCAACAATCCGATGCCACCAGTCAACTAGTGCCAACATTAGATCAAGCAAAGTCAAGTTCATTTCTCGAAGAAGGTCGTCATGTTGCCATTTCATATTACGCATTTCTTATATTTATCCTTGTTTGTTTAAGTATTGTATGATTTGAACAATTGTCATTCGTATTCGGTTTTCATTAATGTATCGTTTATGCATGTTTTGAATTAGTTATGTCGTATTCACTCATTTTTCACTTATCACCGACACATTTATTCATTTCACACTATCCATTGTTTGTTTGAGGGAGGATGATGAAAACGAGATACCCATAATTGCAAACCATATGCTTTCAGATAGAATCTCGTCAATGATGTACATGCATTGTTTCAATTCCCCATACACCGGAGATATAAGGAGTTAATCCCTAGTAAACCACTTCGAGCCTAGAAGTAGCAGTTTCCTTCGGATATTCAAACCTTTACACTCAACCTAGGGAAGGGTAGTGTTCAGTTAATCCAACTCCGCACTTGAATCAACAAAGAAAAATCCCAGAGACAGTGGTTTATCAAAAACCCATGCTATGGCAGTCACAACCTTCCAACAAAATCCAAAAAAATCAAAAGCCTGCTAAGTCAAACACCGGAGAGGGGACTTAGGCAAAATCAAGGCAATCCCGATGGATCTGACAAGCAAAGTCAATCCATGCAAAAGTTAGGGATCAAAAACAAAAGCAAATGAGGACCCCGAAACCCTCAACAAAAACAAAATAATATTCAATGGCCACCCAAATCAAAAGGGGCACTGAAATCCATCGAAAAACCAAAATAAGGGACTGCCACGACGAGCAAACCTTGAATCATCAAGTTTATACCGTCGAGACAAGTGTAGAATTAACTGAGCGTAGGACTGGAGATCATTAAGAATAATGGGTGGGTACAAATTATACTTTGAGCCTAGCATCCTTTGTTTCATAACCGTGAACCAGACCACGTTACAACCCTCGAAAGACCTAATTGAGGCGAGTTTTATTCTGAAAGCATACTATCGCAAGGTTGCGTAACCTGACTCCTCACATGATTGTTAATCATCAGCATTGGTGTCATTATCCTTGTGATATCTTCTACACCAATCAAAATTAGCACTACGTTTGGGATAACTGTCCATTCGTCTCACTACCACAACACTTTCAAATAAACAATACTGTTACAAAACTTACAATGAACTTTGCATCAATATTACCATTCATGAATGTACAATTTTAATTGCAAATCAGTGCTAGGTATTTAAAGACATTTCAACAAGAGGCAATCAAGAAGAAGCTTGGCTTTCAGTGGCTGACATAAAGAAAAGCTACCTCGTAACCCACAGGTTGGGGAAAAGCATTCAACAGCTTGATCAGGGGCAAAACATCCGAGTTTAACTCCCATATGTCAGAACTGGTTAATCTGGGGCATACCATTAACAAGTTCATATTGGGGCAGGACCAAGTTACCCTGATTATCTAGCAGAGTTGCAACCTTCTCTGAAGCCAATTCACAAATTACCAAGTACTCGGATTCGGGACATCTAAAGCATCTTCTTCTGCTCCAATCATGGCATCTTTAACGAACTGCGTATTGAGGAAGTCAATCCCTCCCACCACCTGAAGTCCAATTCGCATTAGCAACTACCCAAAGTCCACCATGTTGGCGTCTCCATCTGCGTTTCCAACCACCCTTCTGCAATCATATGCATCATACGCATCACATTCGACTTCATACGCATCTTGCATCATATGCATACTCCAATCATGCCATACTTCCCCAGCTCTTGCATCTCCGCGCGTCAGCATTTGCATTTGCACTTCCACTCGTATGGAATATCATTTATCATCCAGCATTCATATATGCAAGTCAAGGTCCAGGATCAATCTTGAAGATTTCCAATACCATCATCAGCCCGGTCAGGGGCATCTTCCACAAAGGTTGTGGATTTCTCCCACGAATATCAGGAGCTTCAAAGCAATCATCAGCCGATTCAGGGGCAATCTCTTGCAATTGTGGGTTTCTCCCACAAAATTCGAAGTTGTTCAGTGCAAGATCCAACCCGAGCAAGGGCATCTTTAGCAAAACCGTGAGCGTTCCTCATGAAGTTGTTCAACCTTTTGTTGAGCAAACTAAGACATCAGAATAAACTCGGCCCAGTCAGAGGCATCCTCTTCAGAGCTCATGGGCGTAACCATGAAATCATTTCAACAAAATTATGATCTCTAAGCAAGTCATTGGTCGTCCCCGCTGATTCATTTCAACCCAATCTTCCTCTTGGGTGTTCCCCAATGAGTTGTATCCAGCAAGCGTGATTGTTGTCAATTGCCTTACTATTATCCTTTTGGTGATAGTCGAACCTCGTCAGTTCAATTTAGCCTGCATCCTTCTGGTGTTGGTAAACTTCCAATCTGTGTTGTCTTGTCATCTTTTTTTGTGATAACAACCTGTGTGTATGAGTTTTGCTCCGTCATCCTTTTGGTGGGGGTCTATCATAGTCATTAATGATAGATTGTACGATAGTTTGTTTGAGTTTCGATCCGTCATCCTTTTGGTGGGGGGTCTATCATAGTCATTAATGATAGATTCTGCGATAGTTTGTTTGAGTTTCGCTCCATCATCCTTTTTGTGGGGGGTCTATCATAGTCATTAATGATAGATTGTGCGATAGTTTATTTGTGTTTTGCTCCGTCATCCTTTTGGTGGGGAGGTCTATCATAGTCATTAATGATAGATTGTGCGATAGTTTATTTGCGTTTCGCTCCGTCATCCTTTTGGTGGGGGGGGGGGGTCTATCATAGTCATTAATGATAGATTGTGCGATAGTTTGTTTGAGTTTCGCTCCGTCATCCTTTTGGTGGGGGGTCTATCATAGTCATTAATGATAGATTGTGCGATAGTTTATTTGCGTTTCGCTCCGTCATCCTTTTGGTGGGGGGTCTATCATAGTCATTAATGATAGATTTTGCGATAGTTTGTGTGTATTTCGCTCCGTCATCCTTTTGGTGGGGGGGTCTATCATAGTCATTAATGATAGATTGTGCGATGATTGTTTGTGTTTCGCTCCGTCATCCTTTTGGTGGGGGGTCTATCATAGTCATTAATGATAGATTGTGCAATAGTGTTTGAGTTTCGCTCCGTCATCCTTTTGGTGGGGGGTCTATCATAGTCATTAATGATAGATTGTGCGATAGTGTTTGAGTTTCGCACCGTCATCCTTTTGGTGAGGGGTTTGTCATAGTCATTAAGGATAGATTGTGCGATATTGCTTGGCGTGTGTTTTGTTCCGTCATCCTTTTGGTGAGGGTCTGTCATAGTCATTAATGATAGATTGTGCGATAGTGTTTGAGTTTCGCTCCGTCATCCTTTTGGTGAAGGGTCTGTCATAGTCATTAATGATAGATTGTGCGATATTGTTTGGCATGTGTTTCGCTCCGTCATCCTTTTGGTGAGGGTCTGTCATAGTCATTAATGATAGATTGTGCGATATAGTTTTTAGTGTGAGTTTCTCTCCGTCACCCTTTTGGTGGGGGGTCTGTCATAGTCATTAATGATAGATTGTGCGATAGTGTTTGTTCTAAGTTTCGCTCCATCATCCTTTTGGTGGGGGGTCTGGCATAGTCATTAATGTCAGATTGCGCAATTGTGTTTTGTTCTACCATCCTTTTGGTGGTTGTAGCCGGGTGTGTTTTCGTCCCATCACCCTTTTGGTGATGGTGACCTTTTGCCAGGTATTCACTGTTCATTCAGAGGTATACCTCGTACATCATTTATTTTCTTTGCGGACAAATTCAGGGTTATCTTTATATCTAATTGTCTTTTACCTCGAGAGAAGGAATGTTGTAGCAATTCATTTCCTTAGGTCTAAGCCAATTAGATAGGGGCATCTGTCATACCCTAAATTTGTCCTACCTTTCATACTTTTCTTATCACAAATAATGGTGTTGCTTGGTGTTTGTTTTCTAGATGATCATTTTGTTTTGGGTCATGTTTTTTTAGCTTTTTCATATGTCTTGGAGTTTTGTTAGTTCGTGTTTAGTGTGGTCTTAAGCCTTTATGGAAGGTGTGGAGTCCACAGTTGAAGATAAGAGAAGGTTAGGTCATGTTATTATGGTTAAATAATCAAGATATGGTTGGATGGTTAAGCCATAGTTCAAGCTATACGACACGAGTTTGTTTTAAGGCATGCTCAAGGAGTTCACAATGGGTTCTAACATGGGTTCTAAGTTCAGATAAGTTCATGATTGATTCAATACTCCAATTTCCTTAAATTCAAGGACAAATCCAGTTGTGTTTTCTTTCATTCATAAATTCGAGATTGATTTATGGCGGATTCGTTAAGTGAGAATGGATTCGAGGAAAGAATGTGAGAATGATTTCAAGTGTGGATATAGAGTTTTGAGTTTTTTTATCATCGAGAGGAATTGAAGAACTCGAGGTATCACAAAATTAACTCAAAATACCAAAATCAAGTTCAATTATCAAAGTATATTCATAAAGATTCTACAAAAATGATGAGCCCATCATTTGTCTTTTAACGTAAAGCCCATTTACAATTTGCAAGGAAAAAAAGTAATAAAACATGAGGTCTATGGTTTGTGACAATTGACTTCATACTGGCCACAAGTTGCACTATTCCCCATAACGACAGCTCGCAAGGAAGGCCTCCACCCACATCCTGCATCATACGAAGTAGCAGCAACAATGTCCCTACTCACAAGCTTCAGGGCATACAAAACGTGATTCACCCCCCACCAACTTCCATCTACAAATTACCTACATCCAATTCAAAAACCCCACAAATGCACAAGACAACTTTTTTCTATTTGAATGGAAGGACAAGACCACTGTTAAAAAATCATGATTCACAAACAACTTTTACTGCAAAAGGTACAGATGCAACAAGCCTCTACACACCACCAGCTGCACAAGCAAACAAAATAGCAAAAAAGATCCCACTAGTGATGCTCACCAGCCATGACCTGCAGAATAAAATTTAAAAAAAACAACATATTGTATCAATTCACAAAATGCAGCAACATGACTACAACCTGCAAGATGCCATCATCATAAAGGAAAGAGGACCCCACCTTATCATGTCCTGCAGCATGTTGCACAACAAAATTTCAAACAAAACCAGTATGCCTCACAACCATACCAACAACAATTTGTCCACACCATGACCACTTTGGACTCCCTAATGGACCTGCAAAACTACAAACAGAGGAAAGCAAGTATCAGCTACCACAATAAGACACTAACATATAAAACAAGCATGGCCCAAAGTTTGGTTATAGCATTCCTGCATAAAACAGCACCAAATTGCTAGCAGACATAGCACAGTTGCCTGTTGGGCACTGCAAAACCTGCAACCAGTAAAGTGAAAAAAACTCAATCCAAAAGGCATCTACAATACACTAAACGGATGAAAGGAAAAGGGGAGACAAACCAATGAGTTCTTCACAAAACCTGATCAACATCAAAGAAACTTTCATCCATATTTTTCTTCAAAAAAACAACATACTCATCTCTCCAACCTTACCCTTAAAACTCTATCACCCAACAAACTCCTTTCACAACCAAAACTCAGCAAACAACACTCCTGGTTCTTCTCACACACACATCAAACTTCAGCAGAACAAACTTCAGCAGCAACACCAAACTTCAAACTTCCACGCATCAAACAACACCCCCTTCTTCCCAGCTTCATCCTCTATTCAATATCTCAAACAACAAACCTAGTTTGAACCGTATATCACGGAGCCCTCGAACAACTCGAACACCCTTCCAAACTTCATCACTTCAACAAACTTCAAAGTCATCACTAACCTCCATTAACCTTCATTTCACCAACTTCCGTAAGCAACACTCAACAAGCTCGACAAAGCCACCATAGAACAACCCAGCAAAAACCTCTGTGCAGAACCAACAACAAAAAGCCTGTATAAAGAACATAGCATATAAAGAAGAGCCAAGCGGAAACCATGAACAACAGAAAGAAAAAACTTCACCATACCATCACCATTTGCCAACCCTCTTCAATCTCTTAAAACAACCACCCATGTTCAACTTCAACTTCATCTCCTTCAGAAACGGTGACACCACTATCTCACCACCTCGGTTTCCGGCCATATTCTTCATTTCAACCTTAACATCTTCACAACAAACATCTTGAATATTCAAATTGAGATTCAAACCTCTCAAAACCACAAAACCTCTGTTCCCGATACCCTCTTCCAACTTCAACCCAAAATCCTTCGTCATCTTCATCCTTCCCAACCTTCTTCTATTATTAATCCTTCAACAAACAACAACCACACACAAACTCATAAACCCTAAATAACAAATCCCTTGAATCTTTCTCAAATCAAGCAACCCCAACCATTTAATCCTCTTCTTCTTCGACCTCCGTCAAAGAACCCTTTATCACAGACCTTCATCCATTACACCAAACCAGAGTTCCTTCTGAAAGTCCTCCATAAGTGTTCGTCTTCCTCAACCGTCCTCACCCTCTAAATCAAAGCTCAACCCATTTTAAAATCCCATCAGGAAATAGAGAAGAAGTTAAGATGAAGTGAGATCAAGGATGAGAATCGAACCTGTGGTAAATGGGATGGACAAACCGTGAGCGATCGAAGTTGAGAGATTGAGGTTCACATGGAGTTGATTTGCCAAGGATAGGGTTGCTCCGTGTTTTTTTATGGGCATGTTTTGGCGTTTTTCATCTCTAAAGGTTTTGTTGACCGTTTCATAACGTGATTTGCCCTGATCTACTTGTTTGGATTTTATTGATAGATGTTAGTAAAATAAGATGAACGTTTTTTTTAATTTATCGATATTCCATATTTCCACCATAACTTTTTTCCTTGTTAGCGTATCACCCTTATTGTTCTTATTTTTTAGAGATTTTCGGTGTGGTATTGATGATGGGTTTAGGCCCATATGATTCATATTGCCACGTCCTTCATTTTCTACATACACCCTTCACATTATTACAAACCCCTCACTGTTTGTTTATTTTAATTTTAGTTTATTAGCATTTTTATATATATTTTATGTATATATTATTATTACTATTATGTATTATATAATGTTGTTTTATTTTATAAATATTTGTATACATTAATATCTTTTTCATTTCTTTATATTTATTTTGTATAATATTAAGAAGCTTATATTTTCCATTTTTTAGAAGTTGATCTTATTCCACATTTGTCATTGGGCTTTTATCTCATTTTCATTTGTTTTGGGTCGATGATGAGATTACCACCGTTTAGCCGTCAAATTATTGGCGTGAAACAAAGGATCTGAGACCACTTTCTTTCTCCGACTTTATTTCGATTTTTGGATTGATGAAGTCTTTCATTTGTAAGCATCGCGTATCGAAGTTGATAACCTTCTCGATTTAAAATCTATGGTGAATGACCATTGGGGTCATTTTCCATACTTTGGGATCGTCATAGGCTACCTTCGATTAATCGGCATTATGTTTGCGATTAAGACGAGATCCATTCTTTCGTGTCCCGATTCGATTCACTAACCATTAAATTTAATTTCCGTTAAATATTATCATATTTATTTTATTATATTATTATTATCATATTTATTCATTCTCACTCATCCATATTCGAAAATACCTAATAAATTATCGAAACTCCTAAAAGCCAAATTGGTGGAATGTTGGATCTTTGGGCATTTGCAGGTATCCTAATTTTGAGTCGTGCCCGACTTTAAAGGCGTAGTTTAGGACACAATGCACACACACGGCTTTCTCTTGGGCTACCTTACAACGAGACCCCTTTATTTCGTGCAATCCCGTGTAACTTACATGTACCCCTCTCCCATCCCGATGTATGTTTCGCATTTCTTTGATTATCGGTTTATCTCTTAGGAGCACCCATAGGGACTAGAGCGGATCAAACTATTTTCAAACTAATTCTCGATGCATCATCGAGCCATTTTCAAACACCCTGTAAGTCGAGTGCTCATACTCATTCGCCATCAACCTATTACAACTCGACCCTTGATGCGTAAGTCAAGTCGGTCTCTTTTTTCAAACAATTTCATTTTCAATACGCTTTGCACGCGATAATGAGTCAAACCCTTGATCCAACGTCAAGCGGATTTTCGAAACAAATTATCAATCAATTAACATTTATTTAACGCTTTTTCAAGGTGTAAAGAGTGGGTTCAAGTCTTTGAGCTTGCTTTCGATTGTTTGGATGCGAGTTATCTTATTCGTGCGTGAGCAATTGACGCCTTTAAATAATATTAACAAACTCGATAATACTCAACCATCTCCAATTACTCATCCTTTCACTCACCTTTCAAACAACTTCTTTTATGATGAAAAAGAGAGTGTCCCAAGTCTTTGGTTCGCTCTCCCGACTACTTGGATCCGAGAAGCCTTTCTCAAGTTTCAAGTAGTCGTCATCCGACCAATCTCATCCTTTTATACACCATTTCAAATTCAAAAAACCTTCTTTTACGATGAAAAAGAGAGTGTTCCAAGTCTTTGGTTCGCTTTCCCGATTACTTGGGGTCTGTGAAGTCTTTCTTAGGCTTCAAGTGATCGTCATCATTTCAACCTTATCCTTTCAAACATATCATTCCTTCATGATGAAAAAGAGAGTGTTCCAAGTCTTTGGTTCGCTCTCCCGATTACTTGGATCCGAGAAGTCTTTCTTAAACTTCGAGTAATCCTCATCCGTACCCACTTCAAATCCAATTCAAACTCGTTTCTTTCGTGGTCGTTACCACGAACTACGACTGCTCTGATTCTTCATTCACTCTTAAATGTAAGATACGTAGGCACAAGATTGTGATGATCTTGGCGAGCACAATCCCCTCCATCTTCCATTTCCCTCATCCTTTCCCATAGTGGAACTACGACGCTCTGATTTCTCATTCTCGTCCGAATGAGCATACGTAGGCACAAGGGCCCCAATCCTTGGCGAGCACCCTATCCCCTAACCATCCCCTTTCCCCTAGCGTCTTTAGCCTTTTATAGTACCCTTTAGCATTTAGTAGTGAGAAGAGAAGAATTAAGTTTAGCTAACATCCATCACAACTCGAACTAAGAGGTTCCCGTCGAGTACGACGGACGTGAGGGGTGCTAATACCTTCCCCTCGCGTAAACGACTCCCGAACCCAGGAATATGGTTGCAACGGCCGTGTTCCTTTCCGCTCTATGGGGTTTTCTCGATATTTTCCTCTCCCGTCTATTTGGGAAAAATAAAGTTCGGTGGCGACTCTGTCGAACCGCATTTCCGTGCCTTTCACGCGAGGGTCGTATGTTCGAAATGAATTTTCGAGGTGCGACAGATTCCTATTGACGATGTGGTTCTTCGGACAAGTTCTTCTTTCTGTCTACTTTTAGACGATGTGAGTATCAGAGTTGATCCTGTTTACCCTCAGATGATGTGAGTGTGGTGACCTTCTTCCTGTCTACTTCTAGACGACGTGAGTAGTGGATGTCTACCCTCAGATGATGTGAGCGTGGTGACCTTCTTCCTGTCTACTTCTAGACGATGTGAGTAGTGGATGTCTACCCTTAGATGATATGATCATGGTGGCTTTCTTTCTGTCTATCCTTAGATGACGTGAACGTATGGTGACTTCTCGTCTACTTTTAGACGATGTGAGTATTGTTTCTTTCTGACGAAAGGAAAGGATCAAGTGCATGTTAATCCGACCTGTGGGTTCAGCATCTGCGGCGTTACACAAATGACTGACAATGAGGTCAAGTGTTCTGTATCTGATGAGCAGTAAATTTGTTGTCGTGCAACTGTATTAAGTTTTTTTGGATATTCGTTCCCAATTGGTTTTGCGATTTATTTCTGCAGGTTGGCAAATTTCTGGGTTTACTGGTATTCAACCGTCTTCTACCTTGATTGTTTGAGAGCCATTCTCTTCTCACCCAGTCAGGTCCAAGCCGTTTGAATAGGGGCAGTTGTTGCACCCCAAAATTTGCCCAACCTTTTTCTTTAACTAGCTTTTGTTTCATAGCATCAGCATAGTATAGCATTACATTTACATTGCATACCATCATCCATTCACAGGGGATCAAAGGGTTGTGATCATCAATAAAAGGTTATCAAAGTTCTAATCCTAATCAAGGGGTTATATTCAAGCTATTCAGAAGCCTATCACCATCAGAAAAGTCAAAGAGTTGTGTGTGGTTCACCTCATATCTTGGAGGCTATGAAAAGATCACCAGATGATTGTAAGTCCATGGATATGGGTATGAAGCAGTGTGGGAGCTCATAAGAGGTCTTTAGAGTCATTATGGAGCTTATTTAAGTCATTATGCAAAGTGCAAGAGGCCACAGCCAAAGTTGGTACAACTGGGGTTTTCACCTGGCCAACCCTCAGTCAACTGTGAGTCTTGAGGAGATAAAGACTCAATTCCAAGCAACTGTGATCATGGAAAGAGGTGTTGAGGCATTTCATATATCATTTCAATATCAATTCATCAATATTCAAGAGTGTGAGAAGTTATTGGGCTAGGGTTTCTAAGCTTGACAGTGTAAAATCCCCTATTTCAGTGCCTAACTTCAAGACCACATAACTCAAGATACAAGTTTCATCTCATCTTGATATCCATATGAGACTTGTAGAGCATGTTCATACCTTTAATTTGAGTATTAGAAGTCATTCATTGGATTTCTAGAACTCAAGTTATGAGGCAGACAAGTTACAGGTCATCAGATGAATCTGATTTTGGTACTTGAAAGTCAACCAACTTCTAGGACATTTTTGAGCTAGAAGGATGTCTCTCCTCAACGTTTGGCCAACATGAATGTTGTTCCTCATGATCTCAGCTTTCTAGAGAGTACTAGAAGTCTTTCATCTGATTTGTAGAACTCAAGTTATGAGGGCTATAAGTCAGGGGTATTTTGGAAAAGTAAGATTACAGGTCATTTTCATTACAGGTCAAGTTCACCACTTTGCGTACCTCAAATGAAAATCTTGCCAACTTGAAAGTTGCTCCAAATGGGATTATTTGGCCAATCAGACCTCAAGGAATCATTGATATGGTTTGGATAGGAAAATGTATGGAGAAAATTCATGAAAAGAAGTTTGAAAAGGCCTAGTTTGGATTTAATGCCAATTAAATCAATGTATGCCATGTTGGTACAATTTTTGAGTGCAAATAATGTTTTAAGAACATTGGTAAAATCAAAAATCCAATTTGAATTCATTTGGTGTGCCAAATTCATGATTTCTTCACCTTTAAGCAACATAATGGAAATCCACCATAAATTCATTTCCAAGGCACCAATCTCAGCCCTTCATATCCCTTGCATCAAAGAAACCATATTGGATCATCTTGCAAGGTGTTTTGCTCTATTTTCACCATTTCCATAAAGCTTGAAAGTATAAAAATGTGAATTTTGGATTGGACTCTTATGGGCTCCCATTGGGCTGAAAATCATCACATATCCATTGTATATAACATTTCAATCATTCCTAACAGAAAATAACTGATTTTGGAGGTAGTTACAACAAGAACTCATGGAGAAAAAGTGGTGAAAAATCAATTTTCGAATTTGGAGTATTACACATTTTCAAGCAAGATTGAGCATTGGAGAAGCTTCTATGATGATTATGGAATGATTCTGGACATTTTTTGTGAAGCTTCAACAACATCTCAAGCCACCATTCAAGCTCCAAACAAGGTTTTAATTTTTCATCCATGCTCTCTGTTTGTGTTGAATTTAGGCTCCATTTTCACATAATTATAATCCTTAAGATGTATAGAAGCTTTTAGGATTAGTTTGGTTAGGATTACTTTGGTTAGGATTCTTGGAACTTTAGAAAATCACACCTTAGCTTGTAGTTTGAATATCTCTCTAGATAGTGGATAAAAATGGAAAATAAACATAGATTATTGATGTAGGAAGTGAGAGGAAGAGATTAGTATCATCAATTTCGAGTTTTGAGAGAATTGATTTTCTTGAGTGATTCTTGGACGTCCATGGATTCTGAGTTTTAATGGATGAAAGTAGACACAAATTGGATATTTGGAATCTACACGAAAAATCACGCGAGATTGGTTAAAGAAATTTGAATTTTGGTGAAGAAACAAGGAAATGCCATTGTTGGACATTTGGAGAAGATGACCGGAAAATATTTCGGCCACCATCCCCACCGCGCGCATCCGCCTGAGGTGTTTCCCTCCTTTTCTGTTCAAATTCCTAGACGCGATCGTAAGCGTCCGATCGCGCCCCATCCTTGACTCATTCCATGCATCCCGCAGTTGAGGTTTATCCGTGTGTGGCCTCTTTCAAGCAGCCAAAGTGCTGCGTTTTGTTCATTCCAAGTGCTAAGTTTTGTGAACTCAGCTGGGCCGTGCTGATCGCACCCTCCCATTCGCGAGGCCCACACGAAACAGCATAGAATATTACTTAACGCCCCCTGGCCTGTTTCACGTAACAAGAAGCTGAGTTTGAAACTCAGCTGGGCCAGCGAGAACACGCTATCTGCACCCCATGCGCGTGGCCCAAACGGAATTACACGTGGAAACTGTACTAGCCACACCCCCTTTGTTTAATTTCATTTAATTTCTTTTTCATTTATTTTTCTGTTTTGATACTTGTTAGTTTTAATTCAGAAAAAAATAGCAAATGATCTCAATAATTCTTGAAATAAATCCTGTAGATACTTTAACATGTTTAGAATTTTTCATATTTTTTAATTTCAGGTTTAGCGTATTTTCCAATTAATTGCATATTTTCCATTTCAATATGTTTTTAATAGTTGAGAAATTACATGTTGTGCTTTATGACTTTATTTCTCTTTCAATAATTCATTTTAGGCTCTGATTTTTTGTATGGTGAATGTTGACACATTGTAGAATGGTGTAGTATTTTTATTGCATTTTTTAGATTGCATTTGAATAGGTTTTAAGATAGATTTTTATAGCCAGCCCCATGTGAATCTCCCATAGCATACATCTTGGTTTAGCCTCTGGTTAGTATACTTAGACTAATAGTTTGAACCTGAAACTTTAACCATAGACTCCTAACACATTTAGGATCATCTAGGAATTTTATCAAGATTTTAGGACCTGATTTCCTATTTTTCCCATATTTTACTTTCTGACCAAAGTTTGTGTGTTCATGATTGCACCTTCTCATAGTTTGGCCTAATAATTGAACTTTTAGCCAACTCTAAGCACCCAATCTTCCCATTAACCTTTAGTACCTAGGTTGAAACCCTTTTAGGTTTATTTTGAAGCCATTAGGATACCTTTAAGTTCCCTTAGGATGACTTCTTTTAGAGCTAAAACATTTAAGGTTTCTTTAGAGCTTTCTGGTGATGATTCTTCCCCTTATGTGATTTCTTCCATGGGCTTTGCCCTACCCTCTTTCTCCAAGTCTTGAAGAGGAGCCCTCCTGGGAGAGCCTAATCCTTCCTTTGGTTGGATTATGTGCATTCCTCAGGAGGTTGAGACTTGAATTGACATTCATCAGTATAGTACATTCCTTTGGTATGCACTATCTGCCTCCTTCAAGTCTTGATGAGGAGCCCTCCTGGGAGAGCCTAATCCTTCCTCTGGTTGGATTCTGTGCATTCCTCAGGAGGTTGAGCCTTGGATTGACATTCTTGGCATGGTATATTCCCTTGGTTTATATACTGTCATCCATCTCAAAGTCCTTTCCTTAGGATCCCTCTTGGGAGAGCCTAATCCTTCCCTTGGTTGGATTCTGTGCATTCCTCAACAGGTTGAGCCTGAGATGGACATTCTGTGTTGATACACTTTAAAATCAATTACCCTTAGATTGATATCTAGGACTAATACCCAGTCTTTTCTATCCTATTGACATAGGATCCCTCTTGGGAGAGCCTAATCCTTCCTTTGGTTGGATTCTGTGCATTCCTCAAGAGGTTGAACCCATGATGGACTCTGGTGTTGATACACCTCCAACCTAATGTAGCCTGGGATGACTTCCCTGTTGCTCATTTTGGTTTTTCTCTCTTGTTTGAATTGCTTGATGCATTAGAATAGGAATCATATTTCGATTACTTTAGGCTAAGAGCATGACTGCTTAGAGGTTGAGTGGGTCTCCCTCTGCTTGTTTGCATTAAGGGTCGAGCCTGTCTCCCCTTGCTTGTGTGTTGTTTTTCTTTTCAGCTGTGTGTTTGCATTAGAGGTTAGGTTGAGCTCCCTCTGCTTGTCCGTTGTGACTATTTTCTTTGCTTGATTGCTAAGAGGTTGAGTGAGTCTCCCTCTGCTTGTATTGCTGCATTGCATGTGCATCTTTACTGTTCTTTTCTGCTACTTGATTTTACTTTGATTTTATTCTGTGCTGGCCGTGTGACATGATTCAATTGGAGAATGATTTTCGATATCATTTCTCTATCTTGTCTTTGACACGGATATCAATACGCTACCTCTTAGAGTTTGATTTATCGTATAAGTCAAATCATGACGGTCTAAGCGTTACATTGGTTCTGATTCGAGCGTCCTCATCAAGGATCCAGAGAGGAGAAGATTGGAATGGAGCTTGCGCGCATGTCGAGAGCCAACGGAGTCGCTTCGTTCGATTATCATCTTTCTTATTCAAGTCTTCGTGCAACCGTCGAGTGTTGTGAGCTGTAGTGTTAGATACGTGGGAAATGACAATCGAGCGGTCTCTCCTTGATCGTCTAGAGTGCTTAGTGTAGCACTCGTTGGGTGATATGCGACGCATTCGCTCATACGCTGTAGGTTCTTGCATGTGTGTCCCAAGTTCCTTCCAATTTGGGCGTGTTAATCCTGCCTCCTCTTTGTTCTCGCCCCCGTGCGATCGAAACCCTTTTCACTCGTATTCAGGCGATCGAGACCCCTTCTCTTGCCCCTGTGCAATCGAGAATCGTTTTCCATAGTGAGCCGAACTAAGTTTGCTCTGATCTCTCGTACCAGACGAGAGTACGTAGGCATAGGATGCGATATCCTAGCGAGCTACCTTTTTCCCTTTTCCCTTTTGCTATAGTTAGCTGAACTACAGCTGCTGTGATTTCTTGTACCAGACGAGAATATGTAGGCATAGGATGCGATATCCTAGCGAGCACACTAACAACTAACTTCTCTATTCTCTCGCTGCCGTGCGATCGAGACTTTCCCGCTGACGACTGATGTTCCTTTCTCTTGCCCTAGCATAATCGAGACCATACCGTAGTTCTAGTTCCCGTAGGTTCCCATACCTTTAAACCAATGACATACTACGTCTGTTCTACTGTAAAACAGGTAACGCCTAAGTCTCCGTCGAGCGAGCAACATACACCTAAACTGCTAGAATGCGCACACTAGTATCGTCAATCCTGTCTCTCACCCCCGTGTGATTGAGAATACCCTGGTTCATCCGTAGTTAGCCCGAACTATGTTTGCTCTGATCTTTCACGCTGTGTGAAAGTACGTAGGTACGAGATGCGATATCTCGGCGAGCAACCTTCCCCCGTAGTTATCCGAACTACGTTGACTCTGACTTTCCCATTGCACGAGGGAGTACGTAGGCATAGAGTGCGATGCTCTATCGAGTCAGTTTCTTTCCGTTTAGAGTTAGAAGTCGTAGCTAGATTGTTTTTCACCCGTCAGACAAACCAACAAGCGTGGATCCCATCGAGTACGATGGACGTGAGGGGTGCTAATACCTTCACCTTGCGTAACCGAATCCCGAACCCAGACAATGGTTGCAATGACCTTGTCTTATACCTTTTCATCAGGTTTTTCCGAGCATTTCCTTTCCCGTTCTGAGGGATAAATAACGAAAGGTGGCGACTCTTTTGTTTTGTCGGCACCTTATTTTTGCGGTAGCGACACCATGGAACTAACAAACTCCCCCTTTGGCAAATTTTGGCTAAAACAACTTATCAGGACATTCAGCAGTAGTTTACACAAACTATCATGCTCCCCCTTGATAGTTGCATCCAGCATGGTAGCAACAACGCTTTTCCTCATCAGCAGCAGTAGTGTTTATTTTCTCCCGCTTAGTTTAGTCAAAACTTTGACAACAAATGGAGTACTTGTACATACATATGCTCAACACAAACTGTACATAAAGTTATCTCACCATCTCCCAAGAAATACACAATCTGCTTGACCTCTAATAAGGACTACACCACTTCAACAGCTACACACCAGACAAGTACACATCTTCCTCTGTCAGCATAAACATTACTCCCCCTGATAAAGAGAACCCAAGCACATGAAGAATTACTTCATCATCTTCACACAACAGCTTTACCCCCTTGATTCACAACCCATACTGGAGCAAATAGCATAGGCAGTTTCAGGGTTACTTTCTGGAGGATTTCTCAGATTTCAGCTTTGACAACACAATCTCCAAGATGTCAGAGTGAAATTCCTTCCTTATGCACAAGATCAAAACTAATGGTGTCTTGATCTTCATCTTCACCAGTCATACACAATACTTGGATAGAGGCCCAAAACCTGATTTGATCCATTGATACCCAAGGACATAACCAAGAGCAGAACCATTGTTAAGTTCATTCTGAACATTTAACCCAATGTCACAACACCTTGTCTGACATTCTACCTTCATCAAGTCCCAGATTTGTTTGAAACCACAAACAATCTTGACACATAACTGCACTCTTGCAGCAACAGATCCTGGATACAAGTATAACTCTCCCACATCAATGGTAACCAGTGCACATGAATGGAAAACATAAGATGCATCTTCATGTCTTCAAGAACTCATTCTCTGTTCAACACACATGTTGAACACATTCACTTACTGCTTGAACCATAAGCAAGCAGTACACCCATCAAACAGAAGCTCTCCCCCTATCTTTGATGACAGCTGCTCCAAGATCACAATATTATCTCTTATGACCAACTCCATGCTCATACAGAGAGGAGGCACCAAACTAATTCACCTCTTCCTAGAGTTACTTGTAGCAGAAGAGACCACTTCTCCACAAGTATTTAGGCTGAGTACAAGGTAGACACCGCATAGGGACTTTATCACACCAGAATGCACTCAATACTTTCACATCATACTCCAAGACAGTCCTTTTACCTTATCATTCTCCCGTATGACAAGATAGAGTACTTCTTAGCCAAGAAGTGAATCACAAGTTCCACAAGAGATCTTCACATATCAGATGGTCCATATCACAGACACACCATCCCATGGTTCTTTATGTGCCCATACTGGACTTACTGCTGCCTAGTAGTCCAACTGAAGATCTTCACAGCTCCACCAGCTTGATCAACCCCATCTCCACAAGAAGATAATCTTCTATAAACAGCTTAGGGCTTCTACCACAAGCTCCAATATATGAACAGAAACAGATCCTCCTTTGGTCTTCAATCAATTACCCTTTTGCACATGAGTAATTAGTTCCAAGCATGAACAGTCCCAGAACCTTCTGTGGTCTTCAAATAACTACCCTTCTGCACAAGAATAGTTCTCTAAAGGCACACTGCTTAAATAACCAAATGCCACTGTTTGGTTATTTAGCATTTTTCAGAGCTCTGGAAAGTCTGCTAATCCACCAGGCCACTTTGATCTTCACATTCTTCTTGCTCCAAAGCAAGGTATCTACTCCTTCACACAGCTCCCGCAAACTGCATGATCTGAAGCATTAATTCCATTCATACCTGAGAAGATCAACTTATCTTCAAATGATGTGCCACACCATCCCTTGAGGCCTTGAAGTTACTGCTTGATGTCACAACTTTGGTTAAGACATTCAGCTGAAGAGTTCAGGCTTTCATTCAACCACTTAGAAGATATCGGTACATATGCTTGATATCAAGTTGGAGTAGACAACCTCAATCCTCCTTTGTTGTACCACAAAAATTACCTTGAAGTGCATTTACTTCATGAAACTCCTCTTTAGAGAAACCAAACATGCCAAAGTTTGATTCTGTTAGGGAGGAGGGATAACACAAGTCTGTACAAACGGATTCCAGCTTTCCTTAAGTATAGACTTCTTCAGAAAATTAAAGATAACTGCCACTTATCCTTGTCCTCCAAGATGAGCAAGGTCACATGCTCATATGCACTTAGATCAGAAATAAAATGACCTAAGCAGTGCTATCACCAACACCATCTTCTAGACAAGTTTCTTTCCAGGAAACTTTCTAGCTAATAGATCAGGTGCTTCAAGTAGAAACTAGAACACAACTGCTGCACTCCAATACTCTTATAGAGCAGATTGTCTTCATCTTCATTCCCATCAGCACTCCATACCAGCCTTAGTTTCTTGCCAAGAACCTTACTAGAATGAGTACAGATCCAGCTATGTCTTCTTTGATCTATGGGTCAACATAATTTTGAACAATCTCTGCTGATTGAATGTCTCAACATCTGGTTGAGCATCAGATTCTTGAAGTAGACCAAACAAACCAGTGGCCTTCTGCTTGTGCTGCTACTGATGAGCAGACGGAGAGTCGGAGGAAAATAAATATTCGTAGAGCCTTCTCTTCTTGTAGGATTGTATCTCATCATTCTTCGACTGAATCTGCTTTTGAAGTTCTTCGTACTCGCTGACCATCACATGGTATTTGTTCTTCCATGATTCTGTTTCGCGTTGTGATCTCTTCAAAGTGATCTTCAAAGTCTCAGCTTCAGTCATGAAATACTGGACAGGTTCTTCTCTTTGAGGTAAAGGATCTTGGCGAGAGTAAGGCATCTTCAACTCAATAGCTCTTCCTCGGACCCATTGAAGGTATGGTTCCATGGACACACAATTAGGTCTTCCCAAACTTTCTTTGTCCTTCTTATGCAGATGATTCCAAGAGGATAGAATCTGATCTTGAAGCTCTTTGGACATGGCAGTCACTCACCTATTTCTTTTGGCAATTGGTCACACGACCTTGTTCTTTATAGGGGTTCTAAAAACTACTGGTTTGTTGTTCTTATTCCCTAACTTTTGCCTGGACAGCATCTATTGATTTGACTTTGGAGTCCAGCGCGATGCCCCAGTTTTGCCTAAGTCTCCTTCATAGGTTTTGACTTAGCGGGCTTTTATTATTTTTTTGAATATTCTTTTATGCAAGTCGCGTAAATCTTTTGAAAGGCTCGTGACTGCCCCACTCCTTAGGTAACCGAGGGATAGCCATTGTATTGGACTTCTTAAGATGCTAAGGATAAATTCTCGAAGGTTGGCTCTTCCTTTTTAAGAGTCTAAGCGCTCGATCGGTTTAACTGAAACCTACCCTGCCCCAGGTTAGGATGAAGGTTCTTAAAAAGAAAGAAAAACTCCTACTTCAAGGCTCAAAGGGTTGACTAGGGATTAACATCCTTATATCTCCAGTGTTTGGGATTTGAAACAATGCCTTACATCATCAGCGGGTTTCAATCGAAAGCATACGACAAGAAATCTGACGTTTTGGGTTCGTCATCCTCCCCCTAATTCTCCATCAGAACAAGACATTGAGTAAAGTTGGCATTATGATTTATGAAAACATTTTTTTTTGAATGAGTGAAACGAATGGATTTATTCAAGACAAACATATGCATTGTATTAATTAATCAAAGATAAACAAGTTTGTACATGCTAAATATGCTTAATCAAAGAGAAATACATATAAATAAACAAATGAACTGTCGGAAAAATCCTTCTGAATAGTTTATGAAATTCAAAAGCAACAGTTTCCTTTGGCGGAGCCTCAATGGAAGGGACGTCTGGTTTACGATCACTGCGAGTCGTCATGGCTTGCCCCAGTTACGCTGGTCACATCTTCAACAGTTTTCAGTCGTTGCTTCAAAATAAACTTCCCGGATTCTTTGTTGATCCCTGTCATATCATCTTGAGGGTTACTGAAATGAAGTGAGCTAGGCCTTTGAATAATTACTGGATTCGACTGATTTGCCACAGGAGTAGCATGCTTTGCAGAATTCGAACTCGACAAGTGAGGGACCCCGAGAGGAGTTTCGATCTTCATCTGAGCATCGCTAAAAGACAACTTCTTCGCTTCTAGCAAATTTCTGACAACTTTCTTAAGAGCATAGCAATTCTCTAGATTATGGCCGGGCGCACCCTCATGAAATAAACAATGAGCGGCAGCGTTGTAACCTGCAGGTAACGGATTAGGCGGAGGACCCAAAGCACGGGTGATAATCAGACCCTGTTGTACCAAATAGGAGTATAATTCAGTGAAGGTCATCGGAATTGGAGGACAAGGCTTATACTGACTCTTACGGGGATAAAGAACCTGATCCTGTGATTGCTGGTGAACAGGAGCGTTGGGCACTCGTTGACTGTTGACAGGAACTTGCATGGGCGGATGATCGGAAGGTTGTTGACGGATCGGTGCTTGATATACCGGAGCTGACTGCACAGGCTGGTAGGTAGGAAACTGCTGATTGAAAGGAGGTGCAACAGCAGCTACATAGGGTTGTTGGACATATGGATAACCTTGAACATAATTCTGCTGATGTTGCCAAGGTTGAGGGGTAGCTGTTTTGCGGTTCCTCGAACGTGCAGGTCCTTTACCATGGTCGAAGTTAGGAGGTTTGCACTTTGGAGGGGTAGCTCGTCGAACTGGCTGAGCAATATGAGGCACCAGACCGGATTGAAGACCGTGAGGAGGTACATTCTCGACAGTAACAGCTGGTTGAGGTTCGATAACGGTATTAGTCTCAGAAACAACAGTAGACTGAGCGTCCACCTTCACACTAAAAGCTCGTAGCATCTCCAAAATCTGCCCTACACTTCCTCGAAGATCTTCGAGTTCATGGCTGACACGGTTGATCTCTTGGTTTTGATCTTCCATCCTTTCGAAGGGTCGTATTGATGCAGAGAACTTAGGGTGACAAAACTGGAAGGTGAGAGAACCGAACATGAGAAAACGGAAGACACATGCAATGCGAAAGTATGATGCTAAAATGTGAATGCAAATGAAGATTTCATGGAATTCAGATATTTACGAATATTGCGGAATACCAAGGAAACTTTTAATTTATTGAAGAAAAATTACAAATAATATTCTTGCAACCAAAATAGCTAAATAAAAGCCTAGAAAGTCCTAGAGAAGCATCTTCCACAACTCCAGTGAGCAGACGGAGAGTCGGAGGAAAATAAATATTCGTAGAGCCTTCTCTTCTTGTAGGATTGTATCTCATCATTCTTCGACTGAATCTGCTTTTGAAGTTCTTCGTACTCGCTGACCATCACATGGTATTTGTTCTTCCATGATTCTGTTTCGCGTTGTGATCTCTTCAAAGTGATCTTCAAAGTCTCAGCTTCAGTCATGAAATACTGGACAGGTTCTTCTCTTTGAGGTAAAGGATCTTGGCGAGAGTAAGGCATCTTCAACTCAATAGCTCTTCCTCGGACCCATTGAAGGTATGGTTCCATGGACACACAATTAGGTCTTCCCAAACTTTCTTTGTCCTTCTTATGCAGATGATTCCAAGAGGGTAGAATCTGATCTTGAAGCTTTTTGTCGTCTTCGAAAAAGATTTTCTCCACATGAATACCTTTAGGTGGTTCCTTCAAGGGGTATCCCAACTGTCGGCGAGCTAGGACTGGATTGTAGCTAATTCCTCCATTGAAACTGAGCAAAGGCACATTGTTGAATTTTCCACAACTATCAATGATCGATATCCCATCATACATGCGATTATACCAATCAATATCAGAGTGAGTCAAAGCCATAACTTTTTGAGACCAACGTTCTTGATTAGGTCTCCAGAACGGACCGGACTTGGGTAAGTGAGAAATAAACCACTTGTATAGTAATGGCACACAACATGTAATCATTCCTCCACCATGAAAGTTTCGGAGATGTACTGAATGATAAGTATTACCCAATAGTGTTGGAACTGGATTTCTCCTCATGAAGGTCTTGATTGCGTTAAGGTCCACAAACCCCTCAAAACTAGGAAAAAGCAGCAACCCATAAATAAGCAAAGCAAATATTGTCTCAAAGGCAAACATGTCTTTATGATCGGCATAAAATTGGGCCTTCTTAATTAGGAAGTCCCTGAGAAAAGCGGAGGTCCCCCCTTTAGTGATCATATTGTTTTTGACATCGGATATCTTTAGACAAATGGCTTTAGCAATATCTCGTTCTTTAGGGTCTTCCTCCAAGAAAGGGAATGGAGACTTATCCAAGATAGGTAATCCCACCAACTGAGAGTACTCTTCTAAGGTAGGTAAAAGCTGATAATCTGGAAAGGTGAAGCAGTGATAATCCGGATCATAAAACTGTAGCAAAGTCGCAAGAAGTCCTTCGTTTACTTGAATCTTCAACAAAGACAATAGCCTTCCATATCTGTTTTGGAACTTTTCTTGATCTTGAACCAAATCTCTTAGCTTCTCTAGGACTTCCAAATTAAAACCCTTAAAAGTAAATTTCAAAGTATGCTTCCTAGAGTAATCCATGGTATCCTGTAATGTTCATAAATAGAGTTTGAATTCCATGAAATTTTAATGCGATATGATGCTTTATGGATGCAATGCATGAAAACACACAAAGTCCTAGGTTAAAGGAACGTGAGCGGAGTTAAGGTCTACCCACCCCCAAAAGGAGCGTACTATAGGTTAGTTGTACCTGCCGAACAAGGTTCTACAAAGTGCCCAAAGTCATCAGCCCATCTTTCGGATATTATCAACCTTCCGATTGACTCGGGGGTTAATAATATTCTCAAGAGAACCTCTTTTGAGTGTAGTATCGCGTAGCAACCATTGTAGGATTACTCCCACATAGCTCCCGCACTACGTCCTAAATAAGGCTAAGGTGGTGTTAAGGTACTACGGTCCCCAATATCACAGACTCCAATCGACCATGGAAAAAGTTTTTACGATTACTCGTTCAACCGAACCATTTTCGAAAAGGTCTCAACTGAGCGGTGATTCTCGAATCAGCTTGGTCGGGATTCAACTCCCTATAAGCCTCATCGAATATATCCCCATCCTATAATAATGTCACTAGTCCGGGCGTAGGACTTATCTCACAACACAGTAACTCCAAGTAAGGTACCCCAATATATACCTACAAGTGAGCAAAATATACAATAAAACAAATATATAAAGAAAAATAAACAAAATAGGGATAACCCTCAATAGTTAGGAGTCCCCAGTGAAGTCGCCATTTTCTGTTGCGGTGGAAATAGGATATCAAACTATTAATGAGTTTGAATCGCAATTCAATTCACAACCGCTCTTTGATTTATCCGAAGGAAAAGGTCAAAAGAGGGAAAACCTATTTTTGCATCGTAAACACAATGCGGGGAAAGATCTAGGGTTCAGGGGTTGGTTAAATTTAGGGAAGGTATTAGCACCCTAAACTTCTGTAGTACTCTACAGGAACCTTTTGTTCGATGCTTACTATTTTGCTTTATTCATTTGCTTAAGGTATATGTACAAAGGGATTAAAAGTGAGAAAAAAGACCTAGGGGTTAATTCTAAGTTTACTCGGCAAGACATCGCATCTTGTGCCTACGTATCCTTACGGGAGTGGAATCAGAGTAATCGTAGTTCCCCTCAAAAGGGAGGTTAGAGACTTCTTGACTGTGGTCAAGGTCTCACGGGGAATAAACATGTCTTAAGGACACGCTTACGTGGAGCGTAGAAACTCCAAATCTCTATGTTGAATTGTTAAGTTGTAATTAGGGTTAAATTAGGGATTCCACGGCGGAAAACCCTAAACTGAGCGCGGCGGCTCTTTGACCTAATGCTAGGGGTAAAATTGTAATCTTGCCTGCGGCGAGGCATTTGTGAAAATTAGGGTTTGTAGTTTGTAGTTTTGAGGATTTGAAATTGAATGTGTGAAGTTTTACGGACTATTGGCGCGGCGGCCAAACAGTTAGACCTAACCTTCGGATGTGTGCAATGTGACAGAAATAATGGTAAACGCGTGAGATAATTGAATCATGCAAACAGAGAGATAATGTCATAATTTAAACCATGCAAGCAGAAATTTAAAGGCAGAATTTAAAGAGCGATTGTTAAGTTCGCGAGGTTACATGAGAGGAGCAGATACAATATGATAATGAAATTTGAATTGAACAATAATAAAATAAAATAAATAACGGTTCTAGTTATTATTTTAAAAAAAAGATTTTAGTTATTATTTTAAATTTATCTAAAAAAAAGTATTTCTTAAAAATAATAGGTTTTCATATTAATTTGGAAAAGATGTTAATGTTATTTATTTTAAAAAACAGATTTTTTATATTATAACAAGTTTTAATAAATTAATGATAACAATAATAATAATAATGGTAATAATAATGATAATAATAATAAATAATGATAATAATAATACTAATAATAATAATAATAATAATAATAATAATAATAAATAAAAAAGCAATAATGAATTTTAAATGTGCCAAATAACCCAACAATGTTGCTAACGCAGAAATGCGCTCATCGCAACCAGATCTAAATCGGACGAAACAAAATTTATCGCAAAGAAAAAGAAATTAAGCAAAAAATAGTATTATTGCTCACACAATAATGCGATCATCGCAACCAGATCGAACTAACACAAATGTCACGCGTCATGCACACAAATGTGCAAACATCGTATCGACATAATTCGATCAAAAATTAATCTTATATATATAAACTCTAACAATTTAAAAATTATATATATATAAACGTAACAGTAATAGATAAAGAAAAAGAAATAACGGTAATAGATGAAGAAAAAGAAATAACGGTAAAAGATGAAGAAAAAGAAATAACGGTAAAAGATGAAGAAAAAGAAACAACAGTAATAGATGAAGGAAAAGAAATAACGGTAAACGATGAAGAAAAAGAAACAATAGTAATGGATGAAGAAGAAAACTAAATAACGGCAAACGACACTCACTCCTCTTAGGTTTTTTTCATTCTCCCCTCTTTTCCAACAAGGCAACACATGCATATATAGGGAACAAATTAGGGTTAACACCAAATTGTCAATAATGTCCCTAAAGCCCATTTTAAAGCCCAAACTAAATAATTAGTTAAGAAAAAATAAAATTTAAATAATTTAAAATAATTAAAATAAACTTAAAATAAAAACTAATAATCCTATTGATTCCTAAAATCAAAAATATTATAAAAAGAACAAAAAATTTTCAATATTTTTTATTTTATGATTTTTTGGATATTTTTATGAATAATTTAGAAAAAAAGTGAAAAAAATAATATTTTAAAAAATGATTTAATTAAAATACGAAAATAATAATTAAATAATAATAAAAAACTATTTTTGTTATTTTTTTAATGAAAGATAGAAAAATTTAGAGTAAAAATAATAAAAAACAAAAAAAGTGACAAAGGTGAGATTCGAACTCTCAACCTCTCACACTCATAACTCCTTACACATGTCCTCCTGCCAATTGTGCCATTTTTACTTTTTAGAAAAAAAATGCATGCCATATGATATTTACCTGCAAAAAGTCAAACGACTACACAAATTTGTTAGTAATTGATTAAATGCAATAAAAATGCAATGAAATGCGACGACAAATCTTAGGGCAAAATTTGGGGTATTACAGTTGCCCCTATTTAAATAACTTCACCGGGTGATTCGAGTGGCGGAGACTCGAGAAATCATGGTGGAGGGATTTAAATACAGATAACCGAAAATTTTGCCCTTATATGTGGCGATATGCAATGTTATGGACCAAACAAGACTAATGCAGACAATGCCATGAATATGATATGATGTGTATGCTGGAATGATGAGTGCGAAAATGCTGATGAATACGACGACACAGGGACATACGCTACGAGAAGAACACACTGGGGAAAACGACGCGCTGGGACACAATACAACACTGGGGAATTCTAAAATGATGGTCAGCTGGTGCGAACACGACCAATTATCATTTTTAGACCGGGAACGAGATTCTCAAATGGAGATGGCACCTATGAGACGGCCTCCACTGGGGAATCTAAAAGTAAAATTGGATAATGTACGACTGCAAGATCGATTACAGAATGCTAGAGCATTGAGCAAAGAATAACATCCAAGCTTCTGTAAACTATCTCTCGTGACACGATCAAACGGACTTTTCGGGAATCCGTAGCAAATATACAGGGTAAAAACCGGCTGTATGCCAAAATAAATGGACTTTAGGAATAAGATCCTTAAATGGAGATGGCACCTATGAGATGACCTCCACTAGGGAATGTCTAATAATAAAACTGGACCTACACGATTGCAAGATCGATTACAGAATGCTGGAGCATTGAGCAAAGAATAACATCCAAGCTTCTATAAACTATCCTTCGTGATGGGATCGAACGGACTTTTCGGAAATCCGTATCAAATATACAGGGTAAAGACCGGCTGTATGCCAAAATAAATGGACTTTAATGGGAAATGTCCTGATAAGCTTCTCGAGGGAGAACTGTCACTTATCGTTGGAAGGGACTTACATGCCAAAACGGATAAGCACTCAAATAAAGAGGCTGCTGCTTATCTGATAAATAAATCTTCTCGTATTTAAGGTCGGCGCCTGGAATCCGATTCTGATTCTTCTTTTACTAAAGGATAAATGAACTTCTTCATACTTCAAGATCGTGCTCTCCTGAATATGAAAAGGGTAAACTGAACTTCCTCATACTTCAAGATCGTGCTCTCCTGAATATGAAAAAGGTAAACTGAACTTCCTCATACTTCAAGATCGTGCTCTCCTGAATATGATTCCGCTCCTTCTTTTGCTAAAGGGTAAATGAACTTCCTCATTCTTCAAGATCGTGCTCTCCTGAATATGATTCGGCTCCTTCTTTTACTAAAGGGTAAATGAACTTCCTCATACTTCAAGATCGTGCTCTCCTGAATATGATTCGGCTCCTTCTTTTACTAAAGGGTAAATGAACTTCCTCATACTTCAAGATCGTGCTCTCCTGAATATGATTCCGCTCCTTCTTTTACTAAAGGGTAAATGAACTTCCTCATACTTCAAGATCGTGCTCTCCTGAATATGATTCCGCTCAAACCTCCCCGTACTTCAAGATCGTGCTCTCCTGAATACGATTTGGTTTCTTCTTTTACTAAAGGGTAAATGAACTTCCTCATACTTCAAGATCGTGCTCTCCTGAATATGATTCCGCTCCTTCTTTTACTAAAGGGTAAATGAACTTCCTAATTCTTCAAGATCGTGCTCTCCTGAATATGATTCCGCTCAAACCTCCCCGTATTTCAAGATCGTGCTCTCCTGAATACGATTTGGTTCAAACCTTCCCATACTACAAGACGACAGGTAAAATGGAAGCCCAACTGCTCAATGGAGATGGCCATTTGCTGCGAGTCATAACGAAGATAGGATTGGCTTCTCAGGCGAGAGATGTCGCTTATTTTGCAAGAGTAGCAATAATAAGCCTCTCATGTAAGAACTGCTTGTAGAGGTGATAACAGATGATGATAAGCTTCTCTGGTGAGAACAGGCGTGTATTGTGTTGTGTAAGGTTGTCATATCGATAGGTTTCTCAGGCGAGAAATGTATCATACCGATGCTGTAACAATGTAGGATTGTAAAGTGTTGTACTGATAGATTTTCCAGGCGTGAACTGGCGTGCATCTGTAAAGGATTAGTTGAAAGATAGTGCAAAATAAATGCACGTCCGGGTACAGTGATAAACTTCTCGGGCGAAAACAGTCGCGTATCTGCCATGGTATGGTGAAAATCTTTAGATGGTGCAAAATAAATGCACGTCGGGTTGGCTCGACGACCGACAAGACTGAGATTCAATCTAGGATCGAGCTAGAAAGAAAACTGGTAATCAAGACTCCATCGAGGGAATGAACTCGAAGGGTAGATATCTTATCCTGGCGAGGAAAGATAGCTGAAGTAACCGTCATCCACGAGGACCGAGCTCCGTAGGGAAACTTAGAAACACATATGTATTTTATGCTTAGGGCTGACAATCTATTTGAAGAGAATGGACGAACCCAGTTACTCGGCGGTAACGACCAATGATAGAGACACAATGAACCTGTGCATGCTAACGCGTATGTTAATGAATATGTTAATATGAATGTATGTTGATGTCTATGTATGTAAATATGCAGGATGTTATGAAATGAGTATGTAATGAATATGTAATGAAATATGTAATGAATATGTAATGAATATGTAATGAATATGTAATGAATATGTAATAAATATGTAATGAAACATGTAATGAATATGTAATGAATATGTAATGAAACATGTAATGAATATGTAATGAATATGTAATGAATATGTAATGAATGTGTAATGAAATAGGCATGTGATGCTTATGCCCTTGCGTTTACTGACGAAACTGACTAGAGACGGGACGAGAGATGAAATAAACATCTCGACGGAGATACCCTGCGTTCTTTGCAACCACTACGTCAATCATGGGTAAGAAAGATCAATGGTAGAACCAAGTCTGGTTTTAAAGTTCTGAAATCTCTGGGGAGAAGGTAATCTGCTCGGGTGCACAGTATCATGTCTTCACATGGGGAGAAGAAAAACCTGAGGGATACTTTCGAGTTGCCCAAGAAAAAGTTGTCAGCTTATAGTCTCTCTGGGGACTGTGATGAGGCAATAGTTTAGGAGCCTGTTGCGACACTGAGGTTTACTGGGGAATGAAGGCCGCCGTGAGTAAAATCCATCGGGTGCATGAAGAAAAATTGTGAAACCACATGAAGGACCTTATAGTAGTCGCCATTTGTTTCTTCAAAAACACGGTGCCCCAGGATATTTGTGTTGTAAAGTATGGTCATCTCAAGAGGATTTTATAGAGAACACGGAGTCTAGTTGCCCCACTGTTTTCAAACTCTTTGAGAGATTCATCAGGTCTTGACGTAACTGGCACAAAATTAATCGTGTCACGACGACATCTTTGAGAAATAGCTCTTAAGAACGCCAGACTCGCGTTGGTAAGAGAATTGGGAAACTGCCTGCCCCTGTTTAGCGGGATCTTCAAGTTCCACGGGTTATGTCCATATGTAAATCTCTCAGATATCAAGCAAAGTTGTCATGCCTGAAATGCCTATCCTGAGCTTGTCAATGTACACATATATTTGTCTTGAATTTTTGTTTTGAAAAAGATATCGCGATAACTTGTGACCGAAATCACTAGTCAGGATATAAGTTTTAATTATAATGCCAACATGAATTGTTTTCTGAGCATAGCTCGTAGGAGTCAGGAAACGTGATCTTGTCGAGTATGCTTTCAACCGAAGTCCTACTTCAATTAGGTCTTTTAAAGGTTGTATCGTGGCTCGGTTCACGGTTTGAGAAACAAAAGATAAAGGCTCAAAGTTATATTTGTACCCACCCATTCTTCGTGATGTTCTCCAATCCTAATTCAGTTAACCGGATACGAACGCTCATATCTCAAGCGGATTTGCTATGGTCGAGAACTTATCAAGGCTTTGGACATGGCAGTCACTCACCTATTTCTTTTGGCAATTGGTCACACGACCTTGTTCTTTATAGGGGTTCTAAAAACTACTGGTTTGTTGTTCTTATTCCCTAACTTTTGCCTGGACAGCATCTATTGATTTGACTTTGGAGTCCAGCGGGATGCCCCAGTTTTGCCTAAGTCTCCTTCATAGGTTTTGACTTAGCGGGCTTTTATTATTTTTTTGAATATTCTTTTATGCAAGTCGCGTAAATCTTTTGAAAGGCTCGTGACTGCCCCACTCCTTAGGTAACCGAGGGATAGCCATTGTATTGGACTTCTTAAGATGCTAAGGATAAATTCTCGAAGGTTGGCTCTTCCTTTTTAAGAGTCTAAGCGCTCGATCGGTTTAACTGAAACCTACCCTGCCCCAGGTTGGGATGAAGGTTCTTAAAAAGAAAGAAAAACTCCTACTTCAAGGCTCAAAGGGTTGACTAGGGATTAACATCCTTATATCTCCAGTGTTTGGGATTTGAAACAATGCCTTACATCATCAGCGGGTTTCAATCGAAAGCATACGACAAGAAATCTGACGTTTTGGGTTCATCATCCTCCCCCTAATTCTCCATCAGAACAAGACATTGAGTAAAGTTGGCATTATGATTTATGAAAACGTTTTTTTTTTGAATGAGTGAAACGAATGGATTTATTCAAGACAAACATATGCGTTGTATTAATTAATCAAAGATAAACAAGTTTGTACATGCTAAATATGCTTAATCAAAGAGAAATACATATAAATAAACAAATGAACTGTCGGAAAAATCCTTCTGAATAGTTTATGAAATTCAAAAGCAACAGTTTCCTTTGGCGGAGCCTCAATGGAAGGGACGTCTGGTTTACGATCACTGCGAGTCGTCATGGCTTGCCCCAGTTACGCTGGTCACATCTTCAACAGTTTTCAGTCGTTACTTCAAAATAAACTTCCCAGATTCTTTGTTGATCCCGGTCATATCATCTTGAGGGTTACTGAAATGAAGTGAGCTAGGCCTTTGAATAATTACTGGATTCGACTGATTTGCCACAGGAGTAGCATGCTTTGCAGAATTCGAACTCGACAAGTGAGGGACCCCGAGAGGAGTTTCGATCTTCATCTGAGCATCGCTAAAAGACAACTTCTTCGCTTCTAGCAAATTTCTGACAACTTTCTTAAGAGCATAGCAATTCTCTAGATTATGGCCGGGCGCACCCTCATGAAATAAACAATGAGCGGCAGCGTTGTAACCTGCAGGTAACGGATTAGGCGGAGGACCCAAAGCACGGGTGATAATCAGACCCTGTTGTACCAAATAGGAGTATAATTCAGTGAAGGTCATCGGAATTGGAGGACAAGGCTTATACTGACTCTTACGGGGATAAAGAACCTGATCCTGTGATTGCTGGTGAACAGGAGCGTTGGGCACTCGTTGACTGTTGACAGGAACTTGCATGGGCGGATGACCGGAAGGTTGTTGACGGATCGGTGCTTGATATACCGGAGCTGACTGCACAGGCTGGTAGGTAGGAAACTGCTGATTGAAAGGAGGTGCAACAGCAGCTACATAGGGTTGTTGGACATATGGATAACCTTGAACATAATTCTGCTGATGTTGCCAAGGTTGAGGGGTAGCTGTTTTGCGGTTCCTCGAACGTGCAGGTCCTTTACCATGGTCGGAGTTACGAGTTTTGCACTTTGGAGGGGTAGCTCGTCGAACTGGTTGAGCAATATGAGGCACCAGACCGGATTGAAGACCGTGAGGAGGTACATTCTCGACAGTAACAACTGGTTGAGGTTCGATAACGGTATTAGTCTCAGAAACAACAGTAGACTGAGCGTCCACCTTCACACTAAGAGCTCGTAGCATCTCCAAAATCTGCCCTACACTTCCTCGAAGATCTTCGAGTTCATGGCTGACACGGTTGATCTCTTGGTTTTGATCTTCCATCCTTTCAAAGGGTCGTATTGATGCAGAGAACTTAGGGTGACAAAACTGGAAGGTGAGAGAACCGAACATGAGAAAACGGAAGACACATGCAATGCGAAAGTATGATGCTAAAATGTGAATGCAAATGAAGATTTCATGGAATTCAGATATTTACGAATATTGCGGAATACCAAGGAAACTTTTAATTTATTGAAGACAAATTACAAATAATATTCTTGCAACCAAAATAGCTAAATAAAAGCCTAGAAAGTCCTAGAGAAGCATCTTCCACAACTCCAGTGAGCAGACGGAGAGTCGGAGGAAAATAAATATTCGTAGAGCCTTCTCTTCTTGTAGGATTGTATCTCATCATTCTTCGACTGAATCTGCTTTTGAAGTTCTTCGTACTCGCTGACCATCACATGGTATTTGTTCTTCCATGATTCTGTTTCGCGTTGTGATCTCTTCAAAGTGATCTTCAAAGTCTCAGCTTCAGTCATGAAATACTGGACAGGTTCTTCTCTTTGAGGTAAAGGATCTTGGCGAGAGTAAGGCATCTTCAACTCAATAGCTCTTCCTCGGACCCATTGAAGGTATGGTTCCATGGACACACAATTAGGTCTTCCCAAACTTTCTTTGTCCTTCTTATGCAGATGATTCCAAGAGGATAGAATCTGATCTTGAAGCTCTTTGGACATGGCAGTCACTCACCTATTTCTTTTGGCAATTGGTCACACGACCTTGTTCTTTATAGGGGTTCTAAAAACTACTGGTTTGTTGTTCTTATTCCCTAACTTTTGCCTGGACAGCATCTATTGATTTGACTTTGGAGTCCAGCGCGATGCCCCAGTTTTGCCTAAGTCTCCTTCATAGGTTTTGACTTAGCGGGCTTTTATTATTTTTTTGAATATTCTTTTATGCAAGTCGCGTAAATCTTTTGAAAGGCTCGTGACTGCCCCACTCCTTAGGTAACCGAGGGATAGCCATTGTATTGGACTTCTTAAGATGCTAAGGATAAATTCTCGAAGGTTGGCTCTTCCTTTTTAAGAGTCTAAGCGCTCGATCGGTTTAACTGAAACCTACCCTGCCCCAGGTTAGGATGAAGGTTCTTAAAAAGAAAGAAAAACTCCTACTTCAAGGCTCAAAGGGTTGACTAGGGATTAACATCCTTATATCTCCAGTGTTTGGGATTTGAAACAATGCCTTACATCATCAGCGGGTTTCAATCGAAAGCATACGACAAGAAATCTGACGTTTTGGGTTCGTCATCCTCCCCCTAATTCTCCATCAGAACAAGACATTGAGTAAAGTTGGCATTATGATTTATGAAAACATTTTTTTTTGAATGAGTGAAACGAATGGATTTATTCAAGACAAACATATGCGTTGTATTAATTAATCAAAGATAAACAAGTTTGTACATGCTAAATATGCTTAATCAAAGAGAAATACATATAAATAAACAAATGAACTGTCGGAAAAATCCTTCTGAATAGTTTATGAAATTCAAAAGCAACAGTTTCCTTTGGCGGAGCCTCAATGGAAGGGACGTCTGGTTTACGATCACTGCGAGTCGTCATGGCTTGCCCCAGTTACGCTGGTCACATCTTCAACAGTTTTCAGTCGTTGCTTCAAAATAAACTTCCCGGATTCTTTGTTGATCCCTGTCATATCATCTTGAGGGTTACTGAAATGAAGTGAGCTAGGCCTTTGAATAATTACTGGATTCGACTGATTTGCCACAGGAGTAGCATGCTTTGCAGAATTCGAACTCGACAAGTGAGGGACCCCGAGAGGAGTTTCGATCTTCATCTGAGCATCGCTAAAAGACAACTTCTTCGCTTCTAGCAAATTTCTGACAACTTTCTTAAGAGCATAGCAATTCTCTAGATTATGGCCGGGCGCACCCTCATGAAATAAACAATGAGCGGCAGCGTTGTAACCTGCAGGTAACGGATTAGGCGGAGGACCCAAAGCACGGGTGATAATCAGACCCTGTTGTACCAAATAGGAGTATAATTCAGTGAAGGTCATCGGAATTGGAGGACAAGGCTTATACTGACTCTTACGGGGATAAAGAACCTGATCCTGTGATTGCTGGTGAACAGGAGCGTTGGGCACTCGTTGACTGTTGACAGGAACTTGCATGGGCGGATGATCGGAAGGTTGTTGACGGATCGGTGCTTGATATACCGGAGCTGACTGCACAGGCTGGTAGGTAGGAAACTGCTGATTGAAAGGAGGTGCAACAGCAGCTACATAGGGTTGTTGGACATATGGATAACCTTGAACATAATTCTGCTGATGTTGCCAAGGTTGAGGCGTAGCTGTTTTGCGGTTCCTCGAACGTGCAGGTCCTTTACCATGGTCGGAGTTAGGAGTTTTGCACTTTGGAGGGGTAGCTCGTCGAACTGGCTGAGCAATATGAGGCACCAGACCGGATTGAAGACCGTGAGGAGGTACATTCTCGACAGTAACAGCTGGTTGAGGTTCGATAACGGTATTAGTCTCAGAAACAACAGTAGACTGAGCGTCCACCTTCACACTAAAAGCTCGTAGCATCTCCAAAATCTGCCCTACACTTCCTCGAAGATCTTCGAGTTCATGGCTGACACGGTTGATCTCTTGGTTTTGATCTTCCATCCTTTCGAAGGGTCGTATTGATGCAGAGAACTTAGGGTGACAAAACTGGAAGGTGAGAGAACCGAACATGAGAAAACGGAAGACACATGCAATGCGAAAGTATGATGCTAAAATGTGAATGCAAATGAAGATTTCATGGAATTCAGATATTTACGAATATTGCGGAATACCAAGGAAACTTTTAATTTATTGAAGAAAAATTACAAATAATATTCTTGCAACCAAAATAGCTAAATAAAAGCCTAGAAAGTCCTAGAGAAGCATCTTCCACAACTCCAGTGAGCAGACGGAGAGTCGGAGGAAAATAAATATTCGTAGAGCCTTCTCTTCTTGTAGGATTGTATCTCATCATTCTTCGACTGAATCTGCTTTTGAAGTTCTTCGTACTCGCTGACCATCACATGGTATTTGTTCTTCCATGATTCTGTTTCGCGTTGTGATCTCTTCAAAGTGATCTTCAAAGTATCAGCTTCAGTCATGAAATACTGGACAGGTTCTTCTCTTTGAGGTAAAGGATCTTGGCGAGAGTAAGGCATCTTCAACTCAATAGCTCTTCCTCGGACCCATTGAAGGTATGGTTCCATGGACACACAATTAGGTCTTCCCAAACTTTCTTTGTCCTTCTTATGCAGATGATTCCAAGAGGATAGAATCTGATCTTGAAGCTTTTTGTCGTCTTCGAAAAAGATTTTCTCCACATGAATACCTTTAGGTGGTTCCTTCAAGGGGTATCCCAACTGTCGGCGAGCTAGGACTGGATTGTAGCTAATTCCTCCATTGAAACTGAGCAAAGGCACATTGTTGAATTTTCCACAACTATCAATGATCGATATCCCATCATACATGCGATTATACCAATCAATATCAGAGTGAGTCAAAGCCATAACTTTTTGCGACCAACGTTCTTGATTAGGTCTCCAGAACGGGCCAGACTTGGGTAAGTGAGAAATAAACCACTTGTATAGTAATGGCACACAACATGTAATCATTCCTCCACCATGAAAGTTTCGGAGATGTACTGAATGATAAGTATTACCCAATAGTGTTGGAACTGGATTTCTCCTCATGAAGGTCTTGATTGCGTTAAGGTCCACAAACCCCTCAAAACTAGGAAAAAGCAGCAACCCATAAATAAGCAAAGCAAATATTGTCTCAAAGGCAAACATGTCTTTATGATCGGCATAAAATTGGGCCTTCTTAATTAGGAAGTCCCTGAGAAAAGCGGAGGTCCCCCCTTTAGTGATCATATTGTTTTTGACATCGGATATCTTCAGACAAATGGCTTTAGCAATATCTCGTTCTTTAGGGTCTTCCTCCAAGAAAGGGAATGGAGACTTATCCAAGATAGGTAATCCTACCAACTGAGAGTACTCTTCTAAGGTAGGTAAAAGCTGATAATCTGGAAAGGTGAAGCAGTGATAATCCGGATCATAAAACTGTAGCAAAGTCGCAAGAAGTCCTTCGTTTACTTGAATCTTCAACAAAGACAATAGCCTTCCATATCTGTTTTGGAACTTTTCTTGATCTTGAACCAAATCTCTTAGCTTCTCTAGGACTTCCAAATTAAAACCCTTAAAAGTAAATTTCAAAGTATGCTTCCTAGAGTAATCCATGGTATCCTGTAATGTTCATAAATAGAGTTTGAATTCCATGAAATTTTAATGCGATATGATGCTTTATGGATGCAATGCATGAAAACACACAAAGTCCTAGGTTAAAGGAACGTGAGCGGAGTTAAGGTCTACCCACCCCCAAAAGGAGCGTACTATAGGTTAGTTGTACCTGCCGAACAAGGTTCTACAAAGTGCCCAAAGTCATCAGCCCATCTTTCGGATATTATCAACCTTCCGATTGACTCGGGGGTTAATAATATTCTCAAGAGAACCTCTTTTGAGTGTAGTATCGCGTAGCAACCATTGTAGGATTACTCCCACATAGCTCCCGCACTACGTCCTAAATAAGGCCAAGGTGGTGTTAAGGTACTACGGTCCCCAATATCACAGACTCCAATCGACCATGGAAAAAGTTTTTACGATTACTCGTTCAACCGAACCATTTTCGAAAAGGTCTCAACTGAGCGGTGATTCTCGAATCAGCTTGGTCGGGATTCAACTCCCTATAAGCCTCATCGAATATATCCCCATCCTATAATAATGTCACTAGTCCGGGCATAGGACTTATCTCACAACACAGTAACTCCAAGTAAGGTACCCCAATATATACCTACAAGTGAGCAAAATATACAATAAAACAAATATATAAAGAAAAATAAACAAAATAGGGATAACCCTCAATAGTTAGGAGTCCCCAGTGAAGTCGCCATTTTCTGTTGCGGTGGAAATAGGATATCAAACTATTAATGAGTTTGAATCGCAATTCAATTCACAACCGCTCTTTGATTTATCCGAAGGAAAAGGTCAAAAGAGGGAAAACCTATTTTTGCATCGTAAACACAATGCGGGGAAAGATCTAGAGTTCGGGGGTTGGTTAAATTTAGGGAAGGTATTAGCACCCTAAACTTCTGTAGTACTCTACAGGAACCTTTTGTTCGATGCTTACTATTTTGCTTTATTCATTTGCTTAAGGTATATGTACAAAGGGATTAAAAGTGAGAAAAAAGACCTAGGGGTTAATTCTAAGTTTACTCGGCAAGACATCGCATCTTGTGCCTACGTATCCTTACGGGAGTGGAATCAGAGTAATCGTAGTTCCCCTCAAAAGGGAGGTTAGAGACTTCTTGACTGTGGTCAAGGTCTCACGGGGAATAAACATGTCTTAAGGACACGCTTACGTGGAGCGTAGAAACTCCAAATCTCTATGTTGAATTGTTAAGTTGTAATTAGGGTTAAATTAGGGATTCCACGGCGGAAAACCCTAAACTGAGCGCGGCGGCTCTTTGACCTAATGCTAGGGGTAAAATTGTAATCTTGCCTGCGGCGAGGCATTTGTGAAAATTAGGGTTTGTAGTTTGTAGTTTTGAGGATTTGAAATTGAATGTGTGAAGTTTTACGGACTATTGGCGCGGCGGCCAAACAGTTAGACCTAACCTTCGGATGTGTGCAATGTGACAGAAATAATGGTAAACGCGTGAGATAATTGAATCATGCAAACAGAGAGATAATGTCATAATTTAAACCATGCAAGCAGAAATTTAAAGGCAGAATTTAAAGAGCGATTGTTAAGTTCGCGAGGTTACATGAGAGGAGCAGATACAATATGATAATGAAATTTGAATTGAACAATAATAAAATAAAATAAATAACGGTTCTAGTTATTATTTTAAAAAAAAGATTTTAGTTATTATTTTAAATTTATCTAAAAAAAAGTATTTCTTAAAAATAATAGGTTTTCATATTAATTTGGAAAAGATGTTAATGTTATTTATTTTAAAAAACAGATTTTTTATATTATAACAAGTTTTAATAAATTAATGATAACAATAATAATAATAATGGTAATAATAATGATAATAATAATAAATAATGATAATAATAATACTAATAATAATAATAATAATAATAATAATAATAATAATAATAAATAAAAAAGCAATAATGAATTTTAAATGTGCCAAATAACCCAACAATGTTGCTAACGCAGAAATGCGCTCATCGCAACCAGATCTAAATCGGACGAAACAAAATTTATCGCAAAGAAAAAGAAATTAAGCAAAAAATAGTATTATTGCTCACACAATAATGCGATCATCGCAACCAGATCGAACTAACACAAATGTCACGCGTCA
This sequence comes from Lathyrus sativus, assembly GCA_963859935.3. Lineage (NCBI taxonomy): Eukaryota > Viridiplantae > Streptophyta > Magnoliopsida > Fabales > Fabaceae > Lathyrus > Lathyrus sativus. Next base: position 303,156,818 of record OZ012736.1, on the reverse strand, counting down.
TGCACACAAATGTGCAAACATCGTATCGACATAATTCGATCAAAAATTAATCTTATATATATAAACTCTAACAATTTAAAAATTATATATATATAAACGTAACAGTAATAGATAAAGAAAAAGAAATAACGGTAATAGATGAAGAAAAAGAAATAACGGTAAAAGATGAAGAAAAAGAAATAACGGTAAAAGATGAAGAAAAAGAAACAACAGTAATAGATGAAGGAAAAGAAATAACGGTAAACGATGAAGAAAAAGAAACAATAGTAATGGATGAAGAAGAAAACTAAATAACGGCAAACGACACTCACTCCTCTTAGGTTTTTTTCATTCTCCCCTCTTTTCCAACAAGGCAACACATGCATATATAGGGAACAAATTAGGGTTAACACCAAATTGTCAATAATGTCCCTAAAGCCCATTTTAAAGCCCAAACTAAATAATTAGTTAAGAAAAAATAAAATTTAAATAATTTAAAATAATTAAAATAAACTTAAAATAAAAACTAATAATCCTATTGATTCCTAAAATCAAAAATATTATAAAAAGAACAAAAAATTTTCAATATTTTTTATTTTATGATTTTTTGGATATTTTTATGAATAATTTAGAAAAAAAGTGAAAAAAATAATATTTTAAAAAATGATTTAATTAAAATACGAAAATAATAATTAAATAATAATAAAAAACTATTTTTGTTATTTTTTTAATGAAAGATAGAAAAATTTAGAGTAAAAATAATAAAAAACAAAAAAAGTGACAAAGGTGAGATTCGAACTCTCAACCTCTCACACTCATAACTCCTTACACATGTCCTCCTGCCAATTGTGCCATTTTTACTTTTTAGAAAAAAAATGCATGCCATATGATATTTACCTGCAAAAAGTCAAACGACTACACAAATTTGTTAGTAATTGATTAAATGCAATAAAAATGCAATGAAATGCGACGACAAATCTTAGGGCAAAATTTGGGGTATTACAGTTGCCCCTATTTAAATAACTTCACCGGGTGATTCGAGTGGCGGAGACTCGAGAAATCATGGTGGAGGGATTTAAATACAGATAACCGAAAATTTTGCCCTTATATGTGGCGATATGCAATGTTATGGACCAAACAAGACTAATGCAGACAATGCCATGAATATGATATGATGTGTATGCTGGAATGATGAGTGCGAAAATGCTGATGAATACGACGACACAGGGACATACGCTACGAGAAGAACACACTGGGGAAAACGACGCGCTGGGACACAATACAACACTGGGGAATTCTAAAATGATGGTCAGCTGGTGCGAACACGACCAATTATCATTTTTAGACCGGGAACGAGATTCTCAAATGGAGATGGCACCTATGAGACGGCCTCCACTGGGGAATCTAAAAGTAAAATTGGATAATGTACGACTGCAAGATCGATTACAGAATGCTAGAGCATTGAGCAAAGAATAACATCCAAGCTTCTGTAAACTATCTCTCGTGACACGATCAAACGGACTTTTCGGGAATCCGTAGCAAATATACAGGGTAAAAACCGGCTGTATGCCAAAATAAATGGACTTTAGGAATAAGATCCTTAAATGGAGATGGCACCTATGAGATGACCTCCACTAGGGAATGTCTAATAATAAAACTGGACCTACACGATTGCAAGATCGATTACAGAATGCTGGAGCATTGAGCAAAGAATAACATCCAAGCTTCTATAAACTATCCTTCGTGATGGGATCGAACGGACTTTTCGGAAATCCGTATCAAATATACAGGGTAAAGACCGGCTGTATGCCAAAATAAATGGACTTTAATGGGAAATGTCCTGATAAGCTTCTCGAGGGAGAACTGTCACTTATCGTTGGAAGGGACTTACATGCCAAAACGGATAAGCACTCAAATAAAGAGGCTGCTGCTTATCTGATAAATAAATCTTCTCGTATTTAAGGTCGGCGCCTGGAATCCGATTCTGATTCTTCTTTTACTAAAGGATAAATGAACTTCTTCATACTTCAAGATCGTGCTCTCCTGAATATGAAAAGGGTAAACTGAACTTCCTCATACTTCAAGATCGTGCTCTCCTGAATATGAAAAAGGTAAACTGAACTTCCTCATACTTCAAGATCGTGCTCTCCTGAATATGATTCCGCTCCTTCTTTTGCTAAAGGGTAAATGAACTTCCTCATTCTTCAAGATCGTGCTCTCCTGAATATGATTCGGCTCCTTCTTTTACTAAAGGGTAAATGAACTTCCTCATACTTCAAGATCGTGCTCTCCTGAATATGATTCGGCTCCTTCTTTTACTAAAGGGTAAATGAACTTCCTCATACTTCAAGATCGTGCTCTCCTGAATATGATTCCGCTCCTTCTTTTACTAAAGGGTAAATGAACTTCCTCATACTTCAAGATCGTGCTCTCCTGAATATGATTCCGCTCAAACCTCCCCGTACTTCAAGATCGTGCTCTCCTGAATACGATTTGGTTTCTTCTTTTACTAAAGGGTAAATGAACTTCCTCATACTTCAAGATCGTGCTCTCCTGAATATGATTCCGCTCCTTCTTTTACTAAAGGGTAAATGAACTTCCTAATTCTTCAAGATCGTGCTCTCCTGAATATGATTCCGCTCAAACCTCCCCGTATTTCAAGATCGTGCTCTCCTGAATACGATTTGGTTCAAACCTTCCCATACTACAAGACGACAGGTAAAATGGAAGCCCAACTGCTCAATGGAGATGGCCATTTGCTGCGAGTCATAACGAAGATAGGATTGGCTTCTCAGGCGAGAGATGTCGCTTATTTTGCAAGAGTAGCAATAATAAGCCTCTCATGTAAGAACTGCTTGTAGAGGTGATAACAGATGATGATAAGCTTCTCTGGTGAGAACAGGCGTGTATTGTGTTGTGTAAGGTTGTCATATCGATAGGTTTCTCAGGCGAGAAATGTATCATACCGATGCTGTAACAATGTAGGATTGTAAAGTGTTGTACTGATAGATTTTCCAGGCGTGAACTGGCGTGCATCTGTAAAGGATTAGTTGAAAGATAGTGCAAAATAAATGCACGTCCGGGTACAGTGATAAACTTCTCGGGCGAAAACAGTCGCGTATCTGCCATGGTATGGTGAAAATCTTTAGATGGTGCAAAATAAATGCACGTCGGGTTGGCTCGACGACCGACATGACTGAGATTCAATCTAGGATCGAGCTAGAAAGAAAACTGGTAATCAAGACTCCATCGAGGGAATGAACTCGAAGGGTAGATATCTTATCCTGGCGAGGAAAGATAGCTGAAGTAACCGTCATCCACGAGGACCGAGCTCCGTAGGGAAACTTAGAAACACATATGTATTTTATGCTTAGGGCTGACAATCTATTTGAAGAGAATGGACGAACCCAGTTACTCGGCGGTAACGACCAATGATAGAGACACAATGAACCTGTGCATGCTAACGCGTATGTTAATGAATATGTTAATATGAATGTATGTTGATGTCTATGTATGTAAATATGCAGGATGTTATGAAATGAGTATGTAATGAATATGTAATGAAATATGTAATGAATATGTAATGAATATGTAATGAATATGTAATAAATATGTAATGAAACATGTAATGAATATGTAATGAATATGTAATGAAACATGTAATGAATATGTAATGAATATGTAATGAATATGTAATGAATATGTAATGAATATGTAATGAAATAGGCATGTGATGCTTATGCCCTTGCGTTTACTGACGAAACTGACTAGAGACGGGACGAGAGATGAAATAAACATCTCGACGGAGATACCCTGCGTTCTCTGCAACCAATACGTCAATCATGGGTAAGAAAGATCAATGGTAGAACCAAGTCTGGTTTTAAAGTTCTGAAATCTCTGGGGAGAAGGTAATCTGCTCGGGTGCACAGTATCATGTCTTCACATGGGGAGAAGAAAAACCTGAGGGATACTTTCGAGTTGCCCAAGAAAAAGTTGTCATCTTATAGTCTCTCTGGGGACTGTGATGAGGCAATAGTTTAGGAGCCTGTTGCAACACTGAGGTTTACTGGGGAATGAAGGCCGCCGTGAGTAAAATCCATCGGGTGCATGAAGAAAAATTGTGAAACCACATGAAGGACCTTATAGTAGTCGCCATTTGTTTCTTCAAAAACACGGTGCCCCAGGATATTTGTGTTGTAAAGTATGGTCATCTCAAGAGGATTTTATAGAGAACACGGAGTCTGGTTGCCCCACTGTTTTCAAACTCTTTGAGAGATTCATCAGGTCTTGACGTAACTGGCACAAAATTAATCGTGTCACGACGACATCTTTGAGAAATAGCTCTTAAGAACGTCAGACTCGCGTTGGTAAGAGAATTGGGAAACTGCCTGCCCCTGTTTAGCGGGATCTTCAAGTTCCACGGGTTATGTCCATATGTAAATCTCTCAGATATCAAGCAAAGTTGTCATGCCTGAAATGCCTATCCTGAGCTTGTTAATGTACACATATATTTGTCTTGAATTTTTGTTTTGAAAAAGATATCGCGATAACTTGTGACCGAAATCACTAGTCAGGATATAAGTTTTAATTATAATGCCAACATGAATTGTTTTCTGAGCATAGCTCGTAGGAGTCAGGAAACGTGATCTTGTCGAGTATGCTTTCAACCGAAGTCCTACTTCAATTAGGTCTTTTAAAGGTTGTATCGTGGCTCGGTTCACGGTTTGAGAAACAAAAGATAAAGGCTCAAAGTTATATTTGTACCCACCCATTCTTCGTGATGTTCTCCAATCCTAATTCAGTTAACAGGATACGAACGCTCATATCTCAAGCGGATTTGCTATGGTCGAGAACTTATCAAGGCTTTGGACATGGCAGTCACTCACCTATTTCTTTTGGCAATTGGTCACACGACCTTGTTCTTTATAGGGGTTCTAAAAACTACTGGTTTGTTGTTCTTATTCCCTAACTTTTGCCTGGACAGCATCTATTGATTTGACTTTGGAGTCCAGCGGGATGCCCCAGTTTTGCCTAAGTCTCCTTCATAGGTTTTGACTTAGCGGGCTTTTATTATTTTTTTGAATATTCTTTTATGCAAGTCGCGTAAATCTTTTGAAAGGCTCGTGACTGCCCCACTCCTTAGGTAACCGAGGGATAGCCATTGTATTGGACTTCTTAAGATGCTAAGGATAAATTCTCGAAGGTTGGCTCTTCCTTTTTAAGAGTCTAAGCGCTCGATCGGTTTAACTGAAACCTACCCTGCCCCAGGTTAGGATGAAGGTTCTTAAAAAGAAAGAAAAACTCCTACTTCAAGGCTCAAAGGGTTGACTAGGGATTAACATCCTTATATCTCCAGTGTTTGGGATTTGAAACAATGCCTTACATCATCAGCGGGTTTCAATCGAAAGCATACGACAAGAAATCTGACGTTTTGGGTTCATCATCCTCCCCCTAATTCTCCATCAGAACAAGACATTGAGTAAAGTTGGCATTATGATTTATGAAAACGTTTTTTTTTTGAATGAGTGAAACGAATGGATTTATTCAAGACAAACATATGCGTTGTATTAATTAATCAAAGATAAACAAGTTTGCACATGCTAAATATGCTTAATCAAAGAGAAATACATATAAATAAACAAATGAACTGTCGGAAAAATCCTTCTGAATAGTTTATGAAATTCAAAAGCAACAGTTTCCTTTGGCGGAGCCTCAATGGAAGGGACGTCTGGTTTACGATCACTGCGAGTCGTCATGGCTTGCCCCAGTTACGCTGGTCACATCTTCAACAGTTTTCAGTCGTTACTTCAAAATAAACTTCCCAGATTCTTTGTTGATCCCGGTCATATCATCTTGAGGGTTACTGAAATGAAGTGAGCTAGGCCTTTGAATAATTACTGGATTCGACTGATTTGCCACAGGAGTAGCATGCTTTGCAGAATTCGAACTCGACAAGTGAGGGACCCCGAGAGGAGTTTCGATCTTCATCTGAGCATCGCTAAAAGACAACTTCTTCGCTTCTAGCAAATTTCTGACAACTTTCTTAAGAGCATAGCAATTCTCTAGATTATGGCCGGGCGCACCCTCATGAAATAAACAATGAGCGGCAGCGTTGTAACCTGCAGGTAACGAATTAGGCGGAGGACCCAAAGCACGGGTGATAATCAGACCCTGTTGTACCAAATAGGAGTATAATTCAGTGAAGGTCATCGGAATTGGAGGACAAGGCTTATACTGACTCTTACGGGGATAAAGAACCTGATCCTGTGATTGCTGGTGAACAGGAGCGTTGGGCACTCGTTGACTGTTGACAGGAACTTGCATGGGCGGATGACCGGAAGGTTGTTGACGGATCGGTGCTTGATATACCGGAGCTGACTGCACAGGCTGGTAGGTAGGAAACTGCTGATTGAAAGGAGGTGCAACAGCAGCTACATAGGGTTGTTGGACATATGGATAACCTTGAACATAATTCTGCTGATGTTGCCAAGGTTGAGGGGTAGCTGTTTTGCGGTTCCTCGAACGTGCAGGTCCTTTACCATGGTCGGAGTTACGAGTTTTGCACTTTGGAGGGGTAGCTCGTCGAACTGGTTGAGCAATATGAGGCACCAGACCGGATTGAAGACCGTGAGGAGGTACATTCTCGACAGTAACAGCTGGTTGAGGTTCGATAACGGTATTAGTCTCAGAAACAACAGTAGACTGAGCGTCCACCTTCACACTAAGAGCTCGTAGCATCTCCAAAATCTGCCCTACACTTCCTCGAAGATCTTCGAGTTCATGGCTGACACGGTTGATCTCTTGGTTTTGATCTTCCATCCTTTCAAAGGGTCGTATTGATGCAGAGAACTTAGGGTGACAAAACTGGAAGGTGAGAGAACCGAACATGAGAAAACGGAAGACACATGCAATGCGAAAGTATGATGCTAAAATGTGAATGCAAATGAAGATTTCATGGAATTCAGATATTTACGAATATTGCGGAATACCAAGGAAACTTTTAATTTATTGAAGACAAATTATAAATAATATTCTTGCAACCAAAATAGCTAAATAAAAGCCTAGAAAGTCCTAGAGAAGCATCTTCCACAACTCCAGTGAGCAGACGGAGAGTCGGAGGAAAATAAATATTCGTAGAGCCTTCTCTTCTTGTAGGATTGTATCTCATCATTCTTCGACTGAATCTGCTTTTGAAGTTCTTCGTACTCGCTGACCATCACATGGTATTTGTTCTTCCATGATTCTGTTTCGCGTTGTGATCTCTTCAAAGTGATCTTCAAAGTCTCAGCTTCAGTCATGAAATACTGGACAGGTTCTTCTCTTTGAGGTAAAGGATCTTGGCGAGAGTAAGGCATCTTCAACTCAATAGCTCTTCCTCGGACCCATTGAAGGTATGGTTCCATGGACACACAATTAGGTCTTCCCAAACTTTCTTTGTCCTTCTTATGCAGATGATTCCAAGAGGATAGAATCTGATCTTGAAGCTTTTTGTCGTCTTCGAAAAAGATTTTCTCCACATGAATACCTTTAGGTGGTTCCTTCAAGGGGTATCCCAACTGTCGGCGAGCTAGGACTGGATTGTAGCTAATTCCTCCATTGAAACTGAGCAAAGGCACATTGTTGAATTTTCCACAACTATCAATGATCGATATCCCATCATACATGCGATTATACCAATCAATATCAGAGTGAGTCAAAGCCATAACTTTTTGCGACCAACGTTCTTGATTAGGTCTCCAGAACGGACCGGACTTGGGTAAGTGAGAAATAAACCACTTGTATAGTAATGGCACACAACATGTAATCATTCCTCCACCATGAAAGTTTCGGAGATGTACTGAATGATAAGTATTACCCAATAGTGTTGGAACTGGATTTCTCCTCATGAAGGTCTTGATTGCGTTAAGGTCCACAAACCCCTCAAAACTAGGAAAAAGCAGCAACCCATAAATAAGCAAAGCAAATATTGTCTCAAAGGCAAACATGTCTTTATGATCGGCATAAAATTGGGCCTTCTTAATTAGGAAGTCCCTGAGAAAAGCGGAGGTCCCCCCTTTAGTGATCATATTGTTTTTGACATCGGATATCTTTAGACAAATGGCTTTAGCAATATCTCGTTCTTTAGGGTCTTCCTCCAAGAAAGGGAATGGAGACTTATCCAAGATAGGTAATCCCACCAACTGAGAGTACTCTTCTAAGGTAGGTAAAAGCTGATAATCTGGAAAGGTGAAGCAGTGATAATCCGGATCATAAAACTGTAGCAAAGTCGCAAGAAGTCCTTCGTTTACTTGAATCTTCAACAAAGACAATAGCCTTCCATATCTGTTTTGGAACTTTTCTTGATCTTGAACCAAATCTCTTAGCTTCTCTAGGACTTCCAAATTAAAACCCTTAAAAGTAAATTTCAAAGTATGCTTCCTAGAGTAATCCATGGTATCCTGTAATGTTCATAAATAGAGTTTGAATTCCATGAAATTTTAATGCGATATGATGCTTTATGGATGCAATGCATGAAAACACACAAAGTCCTAGGTTAAAGGAACGTGAGCGGAGTTAAGGTCTACCCACCCCCAAAAGGAGCGTACTATAGGTTAGTTGTACCTGCCGAACAAGGTTCTACAAAGTGCCCAAAGTCATCAGCCCATCTTTCGGATATTATCAACCTTCCGATTGACTCGGGGGTTAATAATATTCTCAAGAGAACCTCTTTTGAGTGTAGTATCGCGTAGCAACCATTGTAGGATTACTCCCACATAGCTCCCGCACTACGTCCTAAATAAGGCCAAGGTGGTGTTAAGGTACTACGGTCCCCAATATCACAGACTCCAATCGACCATGGAAAAAGTTTTTACGATTACTCGTTCAACCGAACCATTTTCGAAAAGGTCTCAACTGAGCGGTGATTCTCGAATCAGCTTGGTCGGGATTCAACTCCCTATAAGCCTCATCGAATATATCCCCGTCCTATAATAATGTCACTAGTCCGGGCGTAGGACTTATCTCACAACACAGTAACTCCAAGTAAGGTACCCCAATATATACCTACAAGTGAGCAAAATATACAATAAAACAAATATATAAAGAAAAATAAACAAAATAGGGATAACCCTCAATAGTTAGGAGTCCCCAGTGAAGTCGCCATTTTCTGTTGCGGTGGAAATAGGATATCAAACTATTAATGAGTTTGAATCGCAATTCAATTCACAACCGCTCTTTGATTTATCCGAAGGAAAAGGTCAAAAGAGGGAAAACCTATTTTTGCATCGTAAACACAATGCGGGGAAAGATCTAGGGTTCGGGGGTTGGTTAAATTTAGGGAAGGTATTAGCACCCTAAACTTCTGTAGTACTCTACAGGAACCTTTTGTTCGATGCTTACTATTTTGCTTTATTCATTTGCTTAAGGTATATGTACAAAGGGATTAAAAGTGAGAAAAAAGACCTAGGGGTTAATTCTAAGTTTACTCGGCAAGACATCGCATCTTGTGCCTACGTATCCTTACGGGAGTGGAATCAGAGTAATCGTAGTTCCCCTCAAAAGGGAGGTTAGAGACTTCTTGACTGTGGTCAAGGTCTCACGGGGAATAAACATGTCTTAAGGACACGCTTACGTGGAGCGTAGAAACTCCAAATCTCTATGTTGAATTGTTAAGTTGTAATTAGGGTTAAATTAGGGATTCCACGGCGGAAAACCCTAAACTGAGCGCGGCGGCTCTTTGACCTAATGCTAGGGGTAAAATTGTAATCTTGCCTGCGGCGAGGCATTTGTGAAAATTAGGGTTTGTAGTTTGTAGTTTTGAGGATTTGAAATTGAATGTGTGAAGTTTTACGGACTATTGGCGCGGCGGCCAAACAGTTAGACCTAACCTTCGGATGTGTGCAATGTGACAGAAATAATGGTAAACGCGTGAGATGATTGAATCATGCAAACAGAGAGATAATGTCATAATTTAAACCATGCAAGCAGAAATTTAAAGGCAGAATTTAAAGAGCGATTGTTAAGTTCGCGAGGTTACATGAGAGGAGCAGATACAATATGATAATGAAATTTGAATTGAACAATAATAAAATAAAATAAATAACGGTTCTAGTTATTATTTTAAAAAAAAGATTTTAGTTATTATTTTAAATTTATCTAAAAAAAAGTTTTTCTTAAAAATAATAGGTTTTCATATTAATTTGGAAAAGATGTTAATGTTATTTATTTTAAAAAACAGATTTTTTATATTATAACAAGTTTTAATAAATTAATGATAACAATAATAATAATAATGGTAATAATAATGATAATAATGATAATAATAATAAATAATGATAATAATAATAATACTAATAATAATAATAATAATAATAATAATAATAATAATAATAATAATAAAGCAATAATGAATTTTAAATGTGTCAAATAACCCAACAATGTTGCTAATGCAGAAATGCGCTCATCGCAACCAGATCTAAATCGGACGAAACAAAATTTATTGCAAAGAAAAAGAAATTAAGCAAAAAATAGTATTATTGCTCACACAAAAATGCGATCATCACAACCAGATCGAACTAACACAAATGTCACGCGTCATGCACACAAATGTGCAAACATCGTATCGACATAATTCGATCAAAAATTAATCTTATATATATAAACTCTAACAATTTAAAAATTATATATATATAAACGTAACAGTAATAGATAAAGAAAAAGAAATAACGGTAATAGATGAAGAAAAAGAAATAACGGTAAAAGATGAAGAAAAAAAAATAACGGTAAAAGATGAAGAAAAAGAAACAACAGTAATAGATGAAGGAAAAGAAATAACGGTAAACGATGAAGAAAAAGAAACAATAGTAATGGATGAAGAAGAAAACTAAATAACGGCAAACGACACTCACTCCTCTTAGGTTTTTTTCATTCTCCCCTCTTTTCCAACAAGGCAACACATGCATATATAGGGAACAAATTAGGGTTAACACCAAATTGTCAATAATGTCCCTAAAGCCCATTTTAAAGCCCAAACTAAATAATTAGTTAAGAAAAAATAAAATTTAAATAATTTAAAATAATTAAAATAAACTTAAAATAAAAACTAATAATCCTATTGATTCCTAAAATCAAAAATATTATAAAAAGAACAAAAATTTTTCAATATTTTTTATTTTATGATTTTTTGGATATTTTAATGAATAATTTAGAAAAAAGTGAAAAAAATAATATTTTAAAAATGATTTAATTAAAATACGAAAATAATAATTAAATAATAATAAAAAAACTATTTTTGTTATTTTTTTAATGAAAGATAGAAAAATTTAGAGTAAAAATAATAAAAAACAAAAAAAGTGACAAAGGTGAGATTCGAACTCTCAACCTCTCACACTCATAACTCCTTACACATGTCCTCCTGCCAATTGTGCCATTTTTACTTTTTAGAAAAAAAATGCATGCCATATGATATTTACCTGCAAAAAGTCAAACGACTACACAAATTTGTTAGTAATTGATTAAATGCAATAAAAATGCAATGAAATGCGACGACAAATCTTAGGGAAAAATTTGGGGTATTACACCTTGTAACAGATCTTTCTCTGATCTTAAATCCACACAACTTCAGGAATACCAGGGATGAAGCACCCTTGACTTAACCTGCCTATGTCTTCTTCTGCTGAGAGAATCCTTGCAAGTCATGAGTGGGGGAAATAAATCCCCTCCCACTATCTTTTCTACATAGCTTTCAGCAAACTGTAGAACACAGCAGAACAACCCAGGCATACAACTAAGCACTGCTGCAGGCACCATCTATCAATCATCTACACAGCTGCCACAACCACGCATCAGACTCACTATAGGCTAATCTTCTCCTAGGGCTACCAGAATTCTTTCATCAGAAAATTATGCAGCGGAACCACCAAAAGAACTTCTTTAACATGCCCTTATAGGACATCATACAGCAGTAGCCACTCCTTCTTTGGTAACACCATCACCAGGTCATAGAGCTCCTATATCAGAGGGCACCACAGTAGATACAAGCTTCTCCTTAGCTCCATAAGTAGTAACTCATGCATTCACACCTTGATCTTGCTTCACAGCTTTGATCAAGGAACTCACACACTCTTGTTTCACAGCTTCGAGTGAGACACAACCTAAAATCTACCTAACCAAAACAATCATCCACCAGACAATTGCTTGGATTACAAGTATTCCTAAACAGACTTTACAAGTGAAGACTAGCCTTCTTCACTTACAAATATGTCTACCTCAATGTATCAAAAGATACAAAGGGTGACTTACACACAAGAGACTCTCAACCCTAGACCTCTATTTTACACTCTGGTTTTTCTTGATGTGAGTGCTGCTTTTCCCTTGCTTCTGCGCCTCCTTTTATAGCACTGCAGGCTGGGCTTGGGCTGTGCAAAAGTAACAAATATTAGTTTTAACAAAATAAAACTAATTTCCACAATTCAAGGTGCTGTCCAATTAGGTCATGGCATGGTCAGCATTGCCTTGAATCTCTCCTGATATAACTCAGGGGTCATAACAAGTCTTCCTCAAATCTAGCCTGAGATAACAAAAATCCAACATGCCTGCACGACTGATGTCATACGATCAATGTCATGACATTCAGTATGACATCCACTCTTCTGCAGATTTTTCTTTACACCAGACCTGGCTTCACCCAATCTTCTGCAGAATAATATTAGAAACAATTATATTCAAGTTTCCTAAAAGGTCTCCAAGATCCTTTTATGAATACCAATACAATCTGTTCTTGTTCCTAATCCATCTCCTTGACATATTTAATGATGAGGTATTTTCAACATGGTCTCATCAATCCAAACCAATTTTGTCAAGAGATATACACTAGCAGTTCCTTTTGTTGTCATGCAGCTATGTCTTGCTTAAAAGACATGACAACACACCTCATTCACCACAACCTATATTGTTGTGGTTGCACACCTGACACTGCCTGTGAGGAACTAGGCTACTGCTAACCCATAGCAGTGCCTGTTGTGCCAGACAGCTATGTCATTACTTTGGTAATGACATCCACGACATCAGTCCTTTCTTCAGCCTCTGCTAGCTCTTGCTTGCTCTTGCTGCACTCGACCTTGATGTCAGCCTCTGCTAGCTCCTGCTTGCTCTTGCTGCACTCGACCTTGATGTCAGCCTCTGCTAGCTCCTGTTGCACATAGCTCCTGCTGCACCAGATGTAATGACATGATAGCAGTTCTGTCATCAGTAGCTCCTGCTGCACATAGCTTCTGCTGCACCACATGATAACAGTTCTTTCATAGCTCCTGCTAGCTCCTGCTGTTTCTCACACATGACAGTAGTTCTATCATGACAGCAGATAGATGTCGAGATGAATGTCACGACATTCAGCATGACATTCACATTAGAATACTCCACAACAGTTCTTTCACCAGCTCCTGCTTGCTTCTTTAGCGATGTCATAACTATGGTAATGACATCCTACTTAACATTTGTGCAGAATCTTGTTTTACCACAATTTAGCCAATCATAGAACCATGGACAATTCTATATCATAGAACCATGGAACTAACACAGACAATAGGATGTTTCTAGGTTTATCCTTCATTGGGAATCCAAATTAACGTCTGGCCAAAGCGGGATTATAGTTGATCCCCCCTTATACTCCCAGGAGTGGTACATTTGGAAAAGAACAACAACTATCAATGTAGACCCTTCGATCATAGGCAGGATCATACCAGTGAATATTTGCTTGAGTTAGAGACATAATCCTTTATGACCATCTCTAACCATTAGGATTTTCCTTGAAAGGATCCGTCCTTGGTAAATAATTGACAAACCATTTGTACAACAAGGGTGCACAACAGAGAATAGTTCCTCTTCCATGAAGAGTCCTATGATGAATTGAATGATAAACATCACCTAGCAAAGTAGGTACCGAATTACCATTCAAGAACACGATGATAGTAGTTGAATTGACAAATTCTTTTATCTCATGGAACAACACCAACCCATATATCAATAGAGCCAAAAATGCTTCAAATGCATCCATACTAACCTCCTTGGAAAGGTAAGTGGCCTTCTCTAATAAGTAATCAAAATGAAAACCTTTAACTCCATTCTTTGAAGCATAATTGGCTTTGATCTCGGATACTTCTAGATGAAGTGCATCAACAATCTCTTTCGGCGAGGGTAACTTCTCCAAACCGCTGAGCAGTTTCTCTTCTGTAACAGGGATTCCAATGAAGTGATAGTATTCTTTTAGTGTCGACATCAATTGATAATCTGGGAAGGTGAAGCAGTGGTATAACAAATTGTAGAACTGAACCAAAGTGCTAAGAACCCCTTCTTCCATTCTAGTGTTCACAATACTCATGAGTTTCCCGTATGTTTTCACAAAATCTTCAGATACCAACATTCCTAGCTCTCTCAACTTCATTTTATCACATTTCTTAAAGTTGTATTTCTTAGTGTTTCTTTTCCCAAGATCCATGATATCTAGGGTTTCGTAAAAAAATGACAACTGAGTTTCACAAAACCAGTGCAACAAGATGAGATACACAATGCACAAATACATATGCTAACAAGAAATGGTCATAGGTTCGGGGTTATGAGCATGAAGCCAGGGTATACCCTCCCAAAGGACATGTACTAAGGTGTTCATTGTACCTGCAGAACGGGTTCTATCAAGAGTTCCTAGAGTCATAGATAAATCCTTCGGATATTATCAACCAACATGACTATTCACGTGGGTCAAAAATATTCTCGGGATAAACTCGTCTGAGTGTAGTATCGCGTAACAACTATTTCGGGACTACTCCCTCATAGTCACCGCACTACATCCTAAAAAGGTCAAGTGGGGTAAGTAGGTAACTAAAGGTCCTCAGTTTCACGAACTCTCAGGATGAAACAACTAATGAAATGCATGACTACTCATACACCATTAATCATCTCAAGGAGGTATCGACTGAGCATGTTTACATTATATGTCAAACATGTTAGGACTACACCCAACAATCAACTATTGATCATACCACATCCTATCATATGTGTACGCTCAAGTCCGGGTTAGGACTTATCTCACCACTCAACATATCACCCAAATGATCCAATACAAACATACATTTATATATTCACATTTATACATGTATAGGAAAACATACAGAGATATAGCATACAAGCACACAAAGTGGGTTAAGCCCTCAATTTGTCCCTAG
Source organism: Lathyrus sativus (assembly GCA_963859935.3). Classification (NCBI taxonomy): domain Eukaryota; kingdom Viridiplantae; phylum Streptophyta; class Magnoliopsida; order Fabales; family Fabaceae; genus Lathyrus; species Lathyrus sativus. The sequence goes on along the minus strand of OZ012736.1, from coordinate 303,141,642 downwards.
TGAAGCCGCCATTTCTGTTGCGGTGAGAATTAGATATCATGCTATGATTAACTTGAATCTTAATTCATTGAAATTCACCACCGAACTTTGATTTATCCAAAGGAAATGTTAAAGTAAGAAAAACCTTTTGAGTGATGTAACAACAATGCTAGAGTTTCGGGGGTCGGGGGTTGGTTAAGCCTAGGGTAGTTATTCACATTCTAAACATTTGTAGTACTCTACAGGAACCTTTTATGTATATGTATGCTAAGTTATCTAAGTTGTTGTTTGCTAGGGGCATGGGATCAAGATTAAGGTAAAGTTTGAGGTAAACACCTAAGGATAGTTCTAAGTTTGCTCGCAAAGATATTGTATCTTATGCCTATGTTTCCTAACAAGGATGAAATCAGAGCAACCGTAGTTCACCTTGTAACACCCCAAATTTAATTGGAATATTTTAATTAATTTATTTAATTGAGAATATTCGTATTTTGGGTGTTTTCGGTGATTTTCGGTGTTTTATGGAATATTGAGAATTAATGCAATTTTTGGGTTATTTATTTAATTGATAGTATATAATATTAATTTATTAATATTATTATGAATTAAAATAAATCATAGTGAAAGAAGGGTAATTGGGACAATTGAGAGGAGAAAGTGAGGGCATTATGGAAAAAGCCTAATTATTTGACTGAAGTCTAGGTTTAACAAAAAGAGAGTTCTGAAGGGTTTTTAGGATTCATTTTGTGTTAACTGTAAGAATTGAGGCCTGAGAGCTCTGAAGAGGAAATTGGTGGCGGAAGCGTTGAAAGATTCCTTGACAGATTCGTGAAGGCTTTGAATCAACATTTATGGTACGGGGAGTATAGTTTTCATAATTTTCTATGTGTAGATTTCGATGTGATTATGGTTGATTTAAGGGTTTTATAGAGAACTGAAGATGAGAAAATACTTAGAAGGGGGGGTTGAATAAGTATGACAAATAATCAAAGATTTGAACATAGTTATTTTTATCCTGGTTCGTTGAACTTAACTACTCCAGTCCACCCTCTCAAGAGTGATTTGCCTTTCTCAGTCAAGGACTTAATCCACTATTTAATCAAACAAATTACAATAGTAACACCTAAGAACAACTGTTCTTAGTCTTCTCAAGAGCTACTGATCCCAACTGGATCCTCTTAAGGAACCTTTTACAATCAATGTAAAACTATTACAAGAGTAAGAATGCTTCTAAAAAGCTATTATCACAACTGTGATATTTCTCTTAAGTTTAAGAACAATGTTACAGCAAAATAGAGTATAATAGCTTTTGAGAAATTTGCTTTGATAAGTGATTTTTGCTAGTGATTCATTACTGAAGAAGATGGAGTGGACTTCTTTATATAGGCACTTAGATCCATGAAGTCTTCTCAACGTTGGAGGTTGTGCTGAAAAAGCCTGGAGCCTTTTGTCTTTACGTTGGAGGCTGTGCTGAAAAAGCTTGATGCCTTTTGTCTTCACTTTGCAAAAACTTTCCATAGAATGGAATGCACAGATAAAACCTTTTTGTCTGTGTTCTTGTGTCTAACATAAAAGAGGAAAGAGCTGTTGAGATATGACAACGGACATATTCAAATCTTCTTCACTAAGTAAGTTCAGCTATCAACATCAGAGTCTGGATCTCCAGAATCTCCAGAGTAGAGATCTTCTGGATCTTCAGAGTCTTGGGATGTTCTTCAAATTATGCTGAATCAGAGTATATGCAGCTTGTGTGCTTGAGCGTGTAGTTCTGTCAGAGCAGAGTCTTCTATATCAGATTCTCAATACTTATGCAACGCAGTATCTTCAGAATCTTCTGATGACTAAGCTTCTGAACTCTCAGAGTCTTCTATTCTTTAGAGGCTTCTGCTTCAGAATCTTCAGTAGACAGCGTTCAGATCTTCATTTTAAGATGCTCTTGAACCTTTGAAGCCTTTCATAATATCATTGTTTAGATCCAAATTTTCTCTTTAAGAATATTTTCTTTATTACCTGTAGCAACCAGTCTAGAACAAATTTAGAGTATATAATTCTTGAATACAAAATTCATAAGTGTTATCATCAAAACATAGAGATATTACTAAGAAACAATCTGTGTTCTTACAATCTCCCCCTTTTTGATGATGACAAAACATGAGAAATTTTGTTCAATAAAAAGTATGAATTATAACTCCCCCTGAGATTAACAATCTCCCCCTGAAATAAATACTCTAATAGAAGAAAACACTTCCCTTTTTGATTAAGTATATTTCAGATTCAGAGCCTGATGCAAGAGGTTTGACTTTCAGAATCAAATCTTGATGCCAGATAATTATGACTTCCTTTAGTCAGAGCGCCTGGTTATCATCTTGCTTGAATTATCTTTTAGAGTAAAGGTATCAGAGTAAGATATCAGAGTTGATTGAATACTCAGATTTGCTTTGGAAGATCAGGTTCTGGATGGAAAAGTCTCAGGGTAACTTCAATAAATTATGTCAGATATATCAATGTAATCTGAAAGACTTAAATTCAAAGTAAGTTAATAAAATGTCTGAATTTCAGTTTTAGTAATTGCTAATAGGTTGAACAATCAGATTCTCTTTTTCTCCCCCTTTTTGTCATAATCAAAAAGATTTTTAAAGACATAAAGATACAGAAGAAAAGAAGCATATAGAAGCAAAAACATCAACTTTCATTTAAATAGATCAGAGTTCACAAACAAACAGAGTCACAAAAGAACAGATAGATGTCAAAAAGCATAACAAAATAGTAAGAAAACAATAGAAGCAATAACATGTGCAAAAACATCAAATAAAACTAAGTCTGGCGTGAGGCAATAAGGGTCAGAAGCTCTGTCGTTTTGGTTGTTGACTCTTCTTGCTTAGACATCCAGGTCTTGATCTCATCAGTTGTCTTCTCTTG